>CM062368.1:57465165-58065165 GCA_031216125.1 Dalbergia cochinchinensis | reverse complement strand
CTCATAGGCCACCCTAAAAGACAAGCGCTCTGGGGGTGCTCGGCCGAACCGATGTCACCTAGAACGTGTCACATCTCTAGGTTATGAGCTCATACCTCAACTAGTCGTCACTAGTTCTTACTTATCAATCTCGATAAGCGTAACATAATCATAAACATAATCCCGACTTATCCAGTACGGGCTAGGGGGCATTTCTTGGGGGTGCTCGGCCGAACCAGTGTCACCCAAGAATTAATCTTGGTACCGATGTCACATGAGTTCTCTGGAGGTGCTCGGCCGAACCGGTGCCATCCGAGAACTCATCTTAGTACCTCATAAAAATTTCATAGGTTTTCAAAAACTTTCTGAGTCCCGAATTTGTCAGAAATTCGACGGCATAACTGTAGCACGCCGGATTTCTTCCAAATTCTTCTTTATGCCACATAAGTCAATCAAGCATGCATCCTTCATCATAATTTCATGCATTCTCATAATCATCCTCACACTTTCACAAGCAACATTAAAAGTTCGTTATGCACTTGGTCCTACGGTATTTTATGCTTTGACCCTTACAGGCCTTAAATTTGTGATGTAATTATCCTATCATCTTCTATCAAACTTTTATGCACCTAAGGGTTTTCCTCTAACAAATCTTATTATTTTTTTATGCTCTCTATTAAATCTGAACAATATTATTCCTTAGGGGCAGCGTTATAAACTTATGATTACGGGGTTCTAGAACTTACGTTTTAGACCCTTTCTTGGTTCTGTCTTCGCCTAAGGCGCTATAAGTTAAACCTAAACCAATTATAAGTCATTCCTATATCAAAGAACTAATTATAAACCGTGTTCTCTACATTATAAGGTTGCTGGACAGATTCTAAGAATTAAATGTTCCTAAGGGTTCTAGAATTGCAGTTTTACGGTTTACTAGTTACTAGTTTCTCTATAGGTGCTAAAATTCAATCCTACTTCAAATGTAACCAAATTTTTCATGATTAAAAAATCCTAATCTGATTATATTCCCATTGAAACAGTTTGGGCAGTGTCCATAAATAAATGGGATAAAACTATGCTAAATCTTGACTTTACGGTTTTTCTAGAAAGCTAGTTTCTTTCCTAACTTGCATAGAAATGTTCCTACTTCATCATACATAATTTTTACTCATTCAAACACATCAAAACATCACCACATGGCAGAAAACACATCATGGAGGAACCGAAACATTAAGTTCCCAAAAGGTGCATAACTTGATATTTTCTAAAACGTATAAGTTGCTAGTTTCTCTTGGAATCATTTTCAAGACTTCTAAAACTCTTTTGCAAATCATTTTATTTTGTGAAAGAGACTAATAATATTCTTAGGTCAGTGACCACTTAATCCCTCCTTCAAAAGAGTTAAATTCTTAGAACCTTGTTGGTCTTGAACTCAAACAAATTCATGAGATTTAAAAGGATTCTTAAAACTTGGCTTATTGGTCCTTGAAGCTAGATGAAACTCATTCCAAGTTCATCATCACCACAAGGCCGAAATCATGCATTCAAAGAATGCTCCGTCATTAAACTTTAACTTGAGATAAAATGGGCAAGTCTTTGAGCTCTAAGATCTTTTAAGTGATGACATAATTTAAACATGCTATGCACTTCATTTTTTTATTCTTCATTACAAAATAAAGTGAGAGCTTAAAGTAAACGTGCAAGACTTGAATATAAAAATGCAAGGCTTAAAATAAATATGCAAGACTTGGAATATAAATATGCAAGTTCATTTCTTTATTTTAGTGCTCTAGGCCCAGCAACAATTGACTTGATGGCCGAAATAGAAAGGCTTTGAGATTTAGTTAGGTGATAGTGCAAGTTCTCATTTTAAATCTTTACATTCCTTAGTGATAAAAGTAAATATGCTAAGCAAGAATGTAAATATGAGATGCACTCCATTCTTTATGCTTTAACTTTAAGTGATGGCTTGGAAATTAAATATGAATGCAAAGCTCAAAATAAACATGCAATGCATAAGCTTGAATTTAAATATGAATGTTAGTTCATTTTATTTCTTATTAGAGCTCATACAAGACTTTAAATGATCTCAAACCTCAACCCAAACTTATCATGACAAGATAAAGTAAAACAAGAGTGAACCTCAAGGGTTCTTTGAAACACAAAGTTTCTTTTCTTGGAATGTAAACATAAATAACATTTTTATTAAAACTCAAGCTCTAGAGGCCTCATTGTGATGAACACATAGTCATCATCTAGAAGCTCTCATCATCAAGCCATTGAGAGCTCCCTTGGCCAATATGGCCGAAACCTTAAAGAAAGAAAAGGAAGAAAAACCGAAATTGTTGGAGAAGAAAAGAAACATTTGGAACTCTAGAGACCATGATCTTGATGATGCATTAACACCAACATCATGAGCTCTCATCATTGAGTTCATGTTAACCATTTTAAAACATCATCAAAGTGAAAGGCTTCAAAGATTCATGAAGAAAACTAAAAACATCTTTAACTCAAGAACAAAGATCAAGCTTTAGAGATTGTTCAAGTGATGAACATCATCATGAAACTCTCATCATCAAGCTCTCATTCCTTTGATTCCCAAGCCTCATGGCCGAAAAACAAAGAGGAGTGGAAAAAGAAAAGAAGTTCTAAAAAGGATTCAAGAGAAACTATGAACACATAAAGAAATTAAGAACTTTAAATGAAAGAACTCTTGAAAGAAAGTCCCTACCTAGTGATTAGGAGGTTGGAATGAGAGAAGAGGATGAAGAACTTGAAGAACTTGAAGACTTGGACTTGAGAGAAAAAGGATACTTTGAAGTGCTCTTTGAAAATTTACACTTTGCAAATGAACCCAAAATGATACAAGTTCACCCAAGCAAGCTATTTATAGAGAAATGAAACAAATGAAGGGTGCAAATGGAGAGGAAGGCTTCAGCCATGCAGCATGGAGGGCAGCCCATGAGTTCCATGAGGTGAGATAATGTGGTCTTGAGGCATGGTGAGGTATGGTGTAAGGTATGGCTTCAAGCATGGTTCTTTGAGTGAGAAACAATTCAACATGTGTGGTAATTGAGAGAGAGAGGGCCGAAATGCATCAGTCATGGGGGGAGGGTTTCTTGCATTTTAATTGTGGTTTAGAGTTGTGTTTAGATGTATCTTTGATTAGGATTAAGATTAGGAATTTGTAAGAAGGTGTTTAGGTGAGAAAATGGGTAATTAAGGTTGTCAAGACATAATTAAAGAGTGTTCTTGCATCATTATTGAGTTATAAATTCATTTTAGTGTATAAACAATTCTAGACACAATTCCTTGATTAAAGGAATTGGAGAAAGAAAACACTATTCAAGATTTTAAGAGTGAAATCTTGAGTTTTAGAAAAGAGATTTAAATCTAATCTAAGCAATCTTAGGTTCTAATTAATTTTAATAATTTATTTTGACTCTAGATTAATTATGGAAATTAATTAATCTTCGTTTAGACCCTAATATTGCTTAGGTTTGCTTAATCACATCGTTAAGCTCAAAAACACTATTCTAGGGGCAAAATTGTAATTTTGCACTAAAACTGCCCGGGACCACCGGGACTCAAACAGATGTTTTGAAACATGTAAAAACATGGTTTTAAACCTCTGGGAAAAGTTTCGGGCTCAAACGGCACATTTACCCGCGTAAAACGCTATAGGGGTATTTTGGTCATTTTGACCCGAAACTGCGGAAAATGAGACTTTCACCTCCGGAACCACTCAAGGGTCATTCAATCCCCTTCAAACATTGAGTTGGCCCTTCGAGGACTGTCGGGTTGGCCATCCTCGAATTCCGGGCCTAAAATGACCTCAGGGGCATTTTGGTCATTTTCCACTCAGCATAAAAATCGAGCAAGCATAGCTTTAACTCCATGGTATCCTCCCCTCAATTGAGACAATTGCAAGGTCTAGCATAAGTAAAAGAAATCCAATAGCCACTAACAACTTCTCAATAGATGATAAGTGCAAGTAGTTTTGCTAGTATTTACAAATGCAAGCTAATAGATGCATGGTCGCAACGTGGCTATAAGTATGATTGTTGTTCTTGTTGTTCTATAATTTTGTTCTTTAATTTTTAGTGTTGCCATAATCTTTATATTCACAAGTTTGTATTCCTTTTCTTTATCACCAGTATAATTTTCTTATAGAAGCTATGAATATGGTTCTTGAATCTTAGCTATTATTTCAATCCTATGTCATTTTTTCCTTTGATTCAATAACACAAGATAATTCTTTGTAAAAATTTGTTTTTAGAAAATAAAATTTCTTTTCTTTCCCGTTATGCTACATGACCAAGAGGAGCCTTTCATATGACCAAAATTGTGATTCTTATGTTTATATTTTTCTTATTGTAATCATGTAAAATTTCTTTAATCCAAAACTATTTGTGAAAATATGATGATAAATATATGCTACTACGAAAGTGTATACAGGGAAAGTTATGGCTAGGAAAAACATGGTACTTAAATGGTTCAATGTGACCTACCTCTCTTTCTTGGAAAACCTTTTTAATACGCAATTAATAGATAGTACATATTCTTTCATTAAACATTTGCAAGCAGAAAGTAAAATAAAAACAAGAGCTTTATAATATTAATTTGCAAGATAAAGTGCTTTACAATTGAGTAGTGATTTTCCATGGAAGAAAAATATTACAAGTGTGTTCCTACTAGTATTTATGTACTAAATGTTTAAGAGAATTATTGGAAAGTATTGGGAATGATCCTAAGTCAAGTAAGGTGACCCATCGAAATTACCCTTACCCGCAAATTGTGATCCTAAGGCAAGCATGATGACCTTTATCTGATTTAGGAATGAGCCCATGTAAAAAAAGTTTAAAGTCATTACGATGTGGGCAGTATTAGGCATGTGATGTACTAGGCTTGAAGAATGAATATCTATGTTCATATTTCATACATTATTTTATACAACTTTGCTTATATGCAAGACTGATGATATTCCATGTTTTTGGGTTATGTAATATAGTTATTTATGAATTTATGAAGTGTTATGTTTAAAAGGAACCCACTTTGACTAATAATGTTTTTAAAAATTAAAAATAGATTCGTATATCATGTTCACTAGTTTATTACAAACTCAAAGTGGTGAAAACGTTAACAATAGAATTTTCTACCAAGAAATATATTTTCTCACTTTCATTTCTAATACATTTCTAGATAAGGACCACATTATTAATTGTCATCCTCACTACAAACTCACTTGTGGTCACAACAAGGACTACCATTAGTGTTTCCATTTTCCTTAGAAGGAACTACAACATTCCAATGCTGAATCAGGACCTCAACCCAAGTAACCTTGTCTATGATATCTCTATACAAAAGGCCCATTAAGGACATGAAAAAGACTATGAACCATTTCAAGTAGAACTATTGAGCATGGTCTATATAGATGAAGACCCATCAAAAGGTTCATACGATCCCATGGACAACTAGGAATTTTCCTCAGACATATCCAACATCTCTATCTTTTCCACTATTGCCAACAATGGCAGTAGTCCAAGCAATCGTGGAAAAGGATCAGGAAGAGGTCATGTCAAATGATACTTGAGGATTAAGGGTTTAGCAAAAGTTGATATCCTGATTAATATATTTCCATCATATATCATTTTTATTTTTATCTTATTTAAATTTAAAAATAATACTCTAAGGATGTACAAAACCTTTAATGAAGCAATGTTATTTACATTATGTTCTTCCATTGTCATTTGATTATTTAACGCTTTGGCTCTTGTTTTAGTTTTCAAAAAATAAAAATGTTGTAGTTATTTTACTTAAACTAATTTGTTTTAAGCTAATCCAGAAAACATATAAGTGACAACTAATAAAAATAGTATTACGACTTAAGCATAATGTGAAAATTATTAAGGTGTTACAAAAAGAATGACCAAGGAAGAACCAATAGCCAGTGACATTTTTGTAATTGTCAACACAGTGACCTTAATCAGTTTTACTAAAGTTGAAAGTAGTACCTTAGAGGCATGACATAACAAGATGCCCCTCTTTAGAGACCCTTTCAAAATATTGGACTACTCTCATAGTAGCTTGATGATTCTGCAAAGTGGTTTTGTGGCATATCAATATCAGGTCATGTAGTATTAAGCTAAAGAAAGCAGCCAACAAGTACTTCTTTTACTTTATAGTTAGGGGGCCAACAACCCCAATTACACAAGTCCAGTGTAAGCAATCTCATCAACTCCCACTGGTTAATCACATTAAAACATAAACCCCAATGGTTTGAATATATGATTCAATCAAGCTATCACAGCTCTACTGTCAAAATGGCAATCATAGAAATAAAATATAGTCATTGTAATTCTAACTATCAAGGATATTATAAATCATATATATAGTAAATAAATAGAACTAAACAAATTAAATGGCTTCCACTCACCTTACAAATTACTCAACTGCATAATTATAAGAATAATTAATTGGGCATAGTCATATTCACTAAATATTAGGCATATGATTGTACAATCACCTAAGGGCAGAATACACAACATATATCATAGGGCTTCTCAATTCTAGCACCAGTGTCATCATCATTGTCCTCGACCACTTTTGTTTTCATTATGAAATAAGTGTAAATACATGAGATTCAATTTTAAACTTCTCAAAACTATTTATCTGAAATGGTTATCTTTTAGTATGGCTCTTAATGTCATGAATACAACAAATATCTCATGTATGCAAGGCAATGCCTCGAGTGCATAAGTAACACATGTACTTAACATAAGCATATTCACAACATGAGTTTGTAGCATACAATTATAAAACATAACACAAGACTATGAGTATAAGCATTAAATAAGTTAACGAATTAGAATCACTTAGCTCATAAATCACATGATTAAGCATAACAATAGAATGATTCATATAATACATAAAATTACTTTACTTTCTTAGTTGACTTAATATTCAAAATCATGCAATTAGGTAACAGTAAAGGAATGCATTGCATGACAAGCATGATAAATCACATAACATGTAACATGCATGGGAATACAAGAAAATTCATGTACTTTACTTTCTCGTACTTGAATTCTTGAGTTCTTTTCTTAAAAGTCACCCTCTTACATAACTATTGAAACCAACCATCTAACCTCCCTGGCAATTTTACAAATAACCACCAAAACTCAACTTCATTAATCGCCTAGGACAAGCTCAACCTAACTAACTATCGCTAGATTGAATATGGTGTAATAGAAGGGAAAAAACATTGTAACGCCCCAATTTTTACTGTAATTTTTACTGTCATTAGAAATTACTCAATTACCGAATTACTGTAGGTAATTATTACATAAGATTTGAGGCCGAACAATCCTCAATAAAGGAATATAACATTAGAAGAGAGGTTAGGAACGATTCATGCGAGAGTCGTAAATCCCGAATTTCAGACGATATAAATGACCAAAATGCCCTGGTTATTTTACTCGTAAAATGAGGATCGTGGGCCCCACCTATTCTCAAGGGGATATTTTGAGGATAATAAGGGATTGTTTGTGTTATGTGTGTTAATAGAGCAGAAGGATCTCAATTTTGAGTTCCCACGCGCGAAATGACCAAAACGCCCTCATGCCATTGCTTTAACTCCGATGTGCGTGCCGACTGAGCCCGAACCTCACTAAAATGTTTTAAAATGTGTTTTTAAGCCATGATTAACCATTGGTTAAGCTCGGGTGGCCTCGGGCAGTTTTTAAGTGAAAGTACGATTTTGCCCCTGTTTTTGGGCAGTTTTGTGAATTTTGGGATTTTTGATTCGTATACCGAAACCTAAGCAATATTAGGCTCAAATTAAAGCTTATTAAATTCTAAATATTAATCTAGAGTCAAAATTATGTATTTAGATTGATTAGAACCCAAAATTGCTCAAAAACACCCAAATTGCTTACTAATTCACTTAAACCCTTAACCGTAAATTCTCTAAATTACATGAATACCTTGCCTACACCTAAATAATGCATGGAACACACAAATTTCACTTCTTTGGGCTGTAATGGATGAAATTATTGATGCCATTATGCAGCTGAATTATTGCCAAAAGTTGCACTAAAACAAAATGCCAAAATGTCACCATAAGAGACATAATTCCTTAATTTCATACAACTTTGTCTAAAATGATTTTTCCTCCCTTATTTCTCCTGCAAAATTCCGTCCACTACCTCATCATTTTGGCCAATTAGAAGCCTCAAAATCTTCTATAAATAGGCTTGCTTGAGTGGTCTTGGAATGCTTAGTTCATAACTAGTTTTTAAGAGCACCAAAAGCTTTCTTTCTTCCTCCTCTTTGGCTGAATTCTTTCTTCAATTTTTTCAAAGAGATTTTGTTTCATTTCACTTCAAGAAACCAAGTTCTCTTCCTCTTCTTCAACTCAGATTAGGTAGGGAGTAGTTTCTAAATTTATTTCTATGCTTTGAGGAGTTGTGTTTTTAGCTCAAAATGATGAAATTATGAACTTACCTTAGCTTTTCATTTTGGTTTTCTTCTTCAATTTTTCTTTAACCAATTCAACCATATGGCCTAGGTGGAACTAAGATGATGGCTTGATGATGAGGACCTTGAGGGTGGATTGTAAATCAATCACAAGTTAGGCCTCTAAAGCTTGAAAATTCCACTTGATGCAAAACTTTGAAGAATAATGCTTTATGATGCTAAAACAAAGATTTTTAGTTTAGAACTTGAAAGATGTATTTTCCTTTTATGTTTTATTTCTTGTTAAGATATGTATTGGGTTGAATTTATAATTCTTTTAAAGTCTTTAAGGAGCTCTAGTAAAGAAACAAAATGAATTTGCAACCATGATTAAGTTTATGCTTTGCATAACCATGTTTACCTTCTATGTCATCACTAAATTTTCAAGAATGAATAAATGAACTTGCATTTCTCATGTTTAAATTCCAAGCTTGTATTTCATGTTTATGTTTCAAGTCATCACTTAATCTTTCAAGATAATAAAGAGGTTGCATCTCATATTTAATTTATGCTCTCACTATATTTTATAATGGCTAAAAGAATCAACACATGACATGTTTATTTTATGCCATCACCTAAAGATCCTAGAGCTCAAAGACTTGCCCATGTATCACAAGCAAAGAAATATGATTATTGGAGTTAAAGAATTTATTCTTTAAAAAGTCTTGAGATTGGAGCTTAAAAAGATGTAATAATAATTCTCTTCTCCCTCTACTGGTCTTGTGCGGACTACCGCCGCTCCGGTTTCTTAATATTCTCTTCTCCCTTTACTGGTCCTGTGCGGACTACCGCCACTCCGGTTTCTTAATATTCTCTTCTCCCTCTACTGGTCCTGTGCGGACTACCGCCGCTCCGGTTTCTTAATATTCTCTTCTCCCTCTACTGGTCCTGTGCGGATTACCGCCGCTCCCGTTTCTTGTATCATGTTTATATTTCAAGTTCTTGCATCATGTTAAATTTTCAAGTCATCACCTTAAATCTTAAAGATAAAGAAATGGAATTGCATATCATGTTTATAATTCCAAGCTATCACCTTATAAAGATAAGATTAAAATAAGGTTGCATAGCATGTTTATAATTCTAAGATGTCACCTAAATCTCTAAAGCTCAAGACTTACTCCTTTTATCTTAAGTGAGAATTTTAATTGTGAAGATCCTCCCAAATTTGACAAAAGAACTAGTTTCTAAATGAGTTTTAAGGCTTTGCAAGGATTTTACAGGGAACTAGTATTTTATATGCACTTAAAATATGATTCTATGTAATTGCATGAGGTTCATGATTCGGCTACTAATCTGAGTTTAGTATCAATGTGTGATAATGATTTGATATGATTGAAGTTGTGATAATTATGGTTTATTGTTAAGAGAATGATTCATAATTGGTTTAGTAACTAATTAGTCCTATAATTGATAATTCTATGTAAGGATTGGATGCTTATTAAGTACTTGATATCATTGAATGATTTCCCGCTTGCATGTTATAGTTATTGTTGCAAATAATGAGAATGCTTATACATGAAATGCTCTTTATTATGTAAAATTTACCTTTGTTGCTAGAAGAAAGTGTATCATTGTAAAAGTGTAATTTGGAAAGGTTCTAGCTAAGGAAAGACTTGGTATTTAAGCTGTCCATTGTGACCCACCTCTCTCCCCGGGAATCTCCCATATGCATGATTACAGTTGATATATATTATTCTAGCTTAAGACTATAAATGAGAAAATGTTATGATGTTTATGAATTGTATTATGATATAACATGCAAAGATTTAATGGTGACTTAAACTTATAAGAAAATGATCCTTTGGAACCATCAGACTATAGGTGGTGAAAAGGTGATTTTAGCCCCCTAACCCGTTCTCTCAAAAGGGTAGAGTCGGGACTTTAGCTTATCAAAAGGGATAAGTATATGCTAGTGATGACTAGTAAAGTATGAGCTCATAACCTAAAATACTCCCAAAAGGGTGGAGTATAGGGTGGCCTAAGGAAAATAATGATGATGATAAGATTTTAAGTCATCTAAGGCACTAAAGAAATGAAATATGTGCACTATGTCTACATGTAGCTAATATTATATGACGTTCTTTTATGCATGTTATTTGATAATGATGATGAGGAAAATGATGTAATGATAAAGGAAAAGTTCATTGTAAATATGACATGTTAAGATTATGATGCATTATAAGACGCATGATTAAAACTTGACGAACCTCGGTTAAGTATTTGTCCGAACTTAAAATGAATCTTTGCATGCTCACTATTTTAGAATAATCCCGAGGTTCCTGCGGACTTTGATGATGACACTGTAGAAGGAGGTACTCCATCGAGAATTCTTTAGCAAGATTCTCACTCCATTTTCTTTATTTCCGTCATTGTCTCCAGATTCAGATGGCGACATTCGTCATGTTCGTTGATACCCCTACTTGGGAATTTCACTATGATCCGTGCATCGTCAGATCATTTTGAAGGAGGTGCGCAGTCGTGTTTTTATTTACATAGGTCATCCATTTGCACATCCCGTCCCTAGTTATCGATTTTCTCCTACTTCTCCTATGGCGATGAAATGGTTTTTGAACATGCACGCCCACTTGATGAAAGGATGTTACGCTTTTGTCCCGCTTCATCTCAGTCCATGGATTTCCAGAGTATGTTCCCGAGACGAGATATTCTCAAACCGATCCTTCAGAGGACACTCCTACTCATGTATATTCGAGAGCTCGCTCCTACTCCCACACGTGTAAGAGAGGGTAGTGAGGAAACAGCTTGTTCAGCCGAGGTTAGCAAGAAGGCCAGTCCATGCGACTCTCACTGGTGCATCTCGTGTGTCCTCCCGAGGAGCTCATCGATGGATCGGATTTGATCCTCATTTCCAGGACAGAGGCCATAGAGGGTTCTTAGTAGATTTATGTGTGATCATGCACCCTAGTTTTAGGATAACCTTCCCGGCTTATGGAGTTATCTAGTTTAGGGGCATGTATTTCCTTAAGTATATTTTCTTCTATGAGTTTGCATAAGATAATGATGTATGAACATAACTCACCTTTTGAGTGAGGTTATTGTATGTAAATATATGCTATAATGTGCTTATGGATGTTATATGATGGAGCCTAAGTGATATGATGTGATATATTCTTAAACGTCTTATTATACTCCGCTTACTCGTTCACGTTGTACTCGGCTCACGTTTTCAATTATGTGTTTAAAAAAAAAAATGGCTCGTAATTTCACTAAGTATTTTCAAATTATGAAGAAAGAACCAAAGCAAGGAGTAAAGTCTAGTCATTAATCAGATTCAACCTAGGTGTATCTGGTTAATTACTAGGGTGTTACAAACATTACTTTCCTGCCTTACTTAACTTTTTTTATCATGAGCATGCAACATAAATTGAGACCCCATGAAATACTAAGGCATGGACTATACTTATAAAAGATCTCGTAACTTATGATGAGACATTAAGCATGCACATGATGATTTCATGTAACAGTATATGGCAAATGAGCATTTATCATAATTTATTGTCAAATCTCATTAAAACTAAACATGCTCATATACTTCAAATAAATTTTCACTAAATCTGCAAATTTGCAAAAATTCAACAGCATAATGGCTAAGAATTGAGTTTCCCCAAATTTTCTTCTTATTAACTCATAAAATAATCATGCATATCAACATATATAATTAGCATTCACATCATGCCAAGTAATCAATACGCCATTCATAAAAGCACACATCATTTGCTATTCATATAATTCATATATCAATATCTCATTGAATATAAGCCTGCTCCTATCCAATTGACAGAGATAAGGACTGGACTCATCTAATGCATATGCAATGCTTATCAGTATATCAATATTCATAGCACAAACTAAAGCATGTGCATCATCAAGTCGCAGTCTCAAATAACATCACATATTCAATATATTACCTATGATAACATATTATCTCAGGCAATATCAAGTGCTAAACAATATAAAAGTATAAGATAATAAAGAAATATTGCTTAGCCCACTTCAAAGTCAAAATCAAATTTTCATTAATCTTGGGGTTAAAATGTAAATTCCATAATTTATGAATTTTTCCAAGGGTAAACTTATTTTACACTTTTAGAAAACTTTTTTACTATCTTAGAACCATTTTAAGATAATCTCCAAGGTCAAGCAGGCATTCAGCCAAAATATTACAACACCAGGGGTGTAAGTGTAATTTTTACCTTTTTTACTCTTTTGGATTTGCCAACACGTATGAGGCCTTTCATAATTTCATAAAAAAAAACATTTCATACACATGATCACCCTCTATATGATAGAGGAAATCTTATTTGTTCCAATCAACTAAAAGGGCATGTAAAACTAGAATGAACATAATTTTTCATATTTACAACACTACCTAACACGTAAAGTTTTAAGCATACTCATGGACACCAAAAGACTCAAGAACCATATGTAACATTTTTTTTCTCTTAAAACTAAAATCAACCAAATAAAAATCACAATATACATTCAAAATCATAAATCACACCAAATAAAGAGAATGAACTTATTGAAACTTTATTTTAAGCCTCATAACTTAAAAGGGACCAAAAATGACATTAAACTCAACCTCCAAGTGAACATATGAAAGTATATTCTTACAAAACTGTAAGATAAGTAGTCTCTAGCCTTCATAGGGCATCAATAGCTTTAGAGTATCATGATCAAAGGCATAATGAAGCAAAATCCTACTCTCTTCTCCTAGTCTTGCTCATGACCTTGTAGAAATAGTATGGGTAAAGTGTGTTTTCAATGAAATTGGTGGATTATAAGGTTGGTGTAGTATTTGGATGATGAATGAAGATGCTAGTATAGTGGAGATGTGTGTTCAAGGATTGATTTTTCTTCAAGAATGATGAAGAAATGAATAGAAAAAGAGAGTGTTTGAAGAGAAAGGGGAGAGCATTTTTTTGAAAAAGCTTGAAGGCTAGGTTTCTCCAAAAAAAAAAGAAAAGATGCAAATAAAAGAGTACATAAAAGATTAGGATATGAGGTATCTTAGATATTTGTGATCCAAAAAATTAAAATGAGAAAGGAAATTAAGGAGGAGGTTACCGCCACCATGTCTTAGGCAAGGGGTCAATCCTGGTAACTTTGTGAGTGTGGAATATGGTTAGGAGAAGTACAGGATTTCTAGAATGGTTATGATTCAAAATAATCACTTAATGACACTTATATTAGCTCCAAAACCCTTTAGAAAGCTTCAAAGTATATATTTTGAATGACAATAAAACCAATTTAAGGAAAATATTTTGAATATTGACTGATGTTTATCTTGAGTTTCTTGAAGTAGTAAACAGGTTCTTTTGTCAACATAACATGGCTCCATTAAGCGAGAATAATTTCACTTTATATATGCAAACATATTTTATCTCTTATTAAGAAATGGGAACTAAATGGTAGTGACAATTATATTGTAAATCGAGCATATACATGCATAATAGAGTGAAGAAAATCAATCAGAATAAGAAACCAAGACTCATGACTTCAGAAAGTACACTTGGAATAAAGATATTGTAGGTGAAGATGTGCACAATAAGGGGGTTGAATCGTGCATTGATCCTTTTTCATTTTCTGAAGCTTCTGAAAAGATTACTATCAAGTATGGAACTTGAACTGTAGCAAAAAAATAGTTAGTAGCTTCAAAAAGGTACTTTCTGAACCTTAATAAATAAAAACTTTGTTATTAAAAGAGATAACATAAAAAGAGGAGGATATATATATATATAAGACCGAAGATAAGGTAAACGAAGCAATAATCGTAAATAAAAGAGATCAAGGTAAGAAAGAAAGTACACAAAAGATTTTATACTAGTTTAGCCAACATGCCTACATCTAGTACTCAACAACTATTGAAGTTCCATTATAACAACAACTTTCTCAACCTGAGAAAGTACAGATGGATAGTCTTTTCATTAGCCTTCCCAAGCTATTATCCAAGGATTTCAGAAACCACCTGTAACCAAGGATTTCAAGTAGTTATGTACTAGCCTCTCCAAGCTAACATAAGTAGTCTTGACTTTGGCCTCTCCAAGCCAACCCGTGACTGATAGGCAACTCCTTTAGTACATTGTTAGTATTCTTTCCCCAGCCTCTCCAGGCTGCAAGTAGTCTTGACACTAACCTTTCCAAGCCCAACTAAGTAGTCTTGACACTGGCTTCTCCAAGCCTAACTGAGTAGTCTTAACTCCGGCCTCTCCAGTCCTAATCGTGTGCAGTAGGAATCTCTACTGACACGTTGAAAGTTGTCTTACCCCAGCCTTTCCAAGCTATAAGTAGTCTTTGACTAGCCTCTCCAAGTTAAATTGTGAAAAGCAAGAATATCTTACTATCGCGTTGCTAGTAGTTTTACCTTAACTTTTTCAAGCTATGTCTCTTGCTGATCACTATTGGATCAAGGATACAAAGGTTAAGTGTTTGGGTTGCCATTTAAACTATCCTACACTCAAGTTTCCTTAAAGATAATACAATTAAAAAGATCCTAGGAGAACTTGAATGATTTCTTTCTTCTACTTTTTTCAAAAGAAGAACATGAATTTATCTAACAAAAATAGAAGGAAGATTTTCTTTACACTTCAAGGATAAAACTGATTACATAATAAAGATTGAATACTCCAGGAAGTGGCAAAAGATTTTTGCAGAGTTTCCTCTCTTGAATCTTCAAATCTTTCTCAACATTTTTCAAGTTTAGCATATCTTTGTATAAAGGTCTTTCTTTGTGACTGTTGCCATAGATCAGTTCTTCAAGTGACACGTATTGATCATCAGTTGTGTCTTGAAAGAAACAGCTAGAAGAGAAGTCATCGGTTGCAGAAGCCGTTGTAAATATGAGTTTTCTGATCTCCCATCAAAAACTACTTTTCTATTTTCTAAGCAAGCTTTCTGAACTCCTCCTTTATGGAGCTAGGGTCGTTGATCAAAAAGGCAGAAGAGATGATGTGCCAGTTTGAAACTGAAATTGACTTGCTAATTTGAAATACAAATTTCAAATTTCCCACCCTTCCTTGTAGCATTCGTTGCTCCATACAAAGATGAGCTTTTTGATGTACGCTACTAGTTCTTTGAAAAGTGTTTGACTTTTTGATCTTTAATCAAATCTTCTTTATGATGATTTATTTGTGATTGTGATGATTAAAGATTGAGTAATACGTTGCATATGGACATATTCTAATATCTTCATCTTGAAAGTATTTTCTGATGTCCCGTGCTACTTTTTGAAGTCTCTTTCATTGATTTCTCGAAGCGTTGCAGCCTTCCACAGATCGTTAGCTATCAATGGCTTGGATAAAGTTATGATTTCACTTTTTTAATAAAATACAACTTGTAACATGTTTACACATGCATAGTGAAATATATATACTCATTTGAGTAAGCCCTGCTTTTTCTAAAGGATAGATACCTGTTGTAATCTTACAAGAAACTCAATAGAAAGACATCAGTCATTTTTCAAAGTATTTTCTTTGAATTGGTTTTGTTGTCATTCAAAACACATGAGCGTAAAGGTTCTGGAGCTAATAGATATCAATCAAACACTAAAGCCAATATGTTCTACAATCTACAATCATCACATTCATAAAATTTTTATCATCAACAAGCTCTAATTGAAGACTAGAAGACTGAAGATTCATCAAGGAAATGATACCACACATCAGAAAGCTCACTTTACAGTAAAACAATGCACTCTAAAGAAAAGGAAGGAAATTTAAAATTCAAATTTCAAAAGTCAAACTCAATGACAGACTGGTGTATCATAGTTTAAGTTGCAAACCCAAACACAAACCTTTATAACCTCGATCCAGCAGTAATCGTTGTGAGTTAGCATGGACAGGCTAGTCAAAAACTACTTGCAATATGATGACAAAGGTTTTTACTAGTCATAGTTTAGCTTAGAGAGGTTACAGTTTAGCTTGGAGAGGCTGATCAAAGACTACTTGGTTCAGCTTGGAGAGGCTAGTGAATAACTACTGTAACAGCCTCGGTTGCCTTATGGATTGACAATTATCCTCACAAGTCAACACGAGGTCTTTTCAGCATGCTTCATCCTCACTCACACGCTCCTTAGGAAAACTTTCTCAGAGATCACCCATTCCAAAATTGCTCCAAGTCAAGAACGCTTAATCATGGAATTCTTTAGTGATAAGCTACCAAAAAGAAGATGCATCCTGTTGATATAGGTGGTACAAATCAATTCATATAAGCCATCCTCAACTATATAGTTTCATACCTATATAGTCTTAAGATCCCTCTCATTCTGGTGTGTAATCGATTCATTCATGTATCCCTCCGCTTAGAAGCCTGCCAGGAGCTGCTCCTTGTCCATGTCTTTCTTGCAATGGCAATCAATCCTCGCCTTCGTCATCGGGCATTACATGCCCTCCAGCTTTCATTTGGTTCATCCTTTAACCACACCGTACTGGGAAAGATGCTACTCTGATACCATTTGTAACAGCCTAGGCTGCCTTATGGATTGACGATTGTCCCCACAAGCCAACATAGGTTTTTTTCAGTATGTTTTGTCCTCACTCACATGCTCCCTAGAAAATCTTTCCCGGAGGTCACCCATCCCAAAATTGCTCCAAGTCAAGCACGCTTAACCATGGAATTCTTTAGTGATGGGCTACCGAAAAGAAAATGCATCTTGTTGGTATAGTCAGTACAACTCAATTCATATAAGTCATCCTCAACTATATAGTTCCATAGCTATACAGTCTTAGGATCCCTCTCATTTTGGTGTGTAATTGGTTCCTTCATGTACTCCTTCACTTAGAAGCCTACTAGGAGCTGCTCATTGTCCGTGCTTTTTTTGCATTGGTGATCACTCCCCACCCTCGTCACTAGGCGTTATAACTACTTAGTTGACAGTAGTGGTTGTCAAGGCTAAGCTTGAAGATGCTGGTAAGTAACTACTTGGTTTGTGACAATAGAGGTTGTCTACTGATCACAGGGTAGAGCTTGGGAAGGCTATTGTAAAAACTATCAAGTTTTTTTCTCGAGTTGAGAAAGGTTTAGTGAAACTCAATGATGGTTGAGAATTGGATGTAGACAAGTTGACTGAACTAGTATAAAAACATTTGTACAGTATCTTTTTCTCCCTGTACCTCTTTTACATTTGCTACTATAAAGTTGTTTATTTATATCTACCTAAAGTTTATTCTTTTAGCTGTTCAGTTACTATTGTTGTACTTTAGAAACTTATTTTCTGAAACCTTTAACATTGTTTCCATTGCACTTCAAGCACAACACCTGATAGTATCTTGTTTAAAAGTATTAGTTGCAAAAAGAGGAAGAGAAGCAAAACATGATTCAACCCCCTTCTCATGTGCTTTTCTACCTACAAGTGGTATCAGAGCTTGGCCTCTATGGGGTTGAGCATTCTAATGATTGTAGAGGACAAAGATCCGAGGGACAAATGGCACAAAATGTTCATACAACAGGAGGACACTCCATCAACAGACCACCATTCTTTGATGGTAGGGATTATGCCTACAGGAGAGACCAAATGAAGTTGTTTATAAAATTGACTTGTGGGAGATCATACAAGAAGGAGATTATAATCCAATAGAGGAAGTTCTAGGAACAAATGATGCACCATCAACATCAAGAGAAGTCCCCTAGAGTAGGTGGATAGAGCAACACAAGG
This sequence comes from Dalbergia cochinchinensis, assembly GCA_031216125.1. Lineage (NCBI taxonomy): Eukaryota > Viridiplantae > Streptophyta > Magnoliopsida > Fabales > Fabaceae > Dalbergia > Dalbergia cochinchinensis. Next base: position 58,047,002 of record CM062368.1, on the reverse strand, counting down.
CCAAAGTTCAACTGAACTCAAAAGCTAAGTACCTACTCATGTGTACATTAAGCAAAGCTGAATATGACAAAATTATTGCTTGTGACATAGCAACAGAAATATGGGACAGGTTGTATATGTTGTATAAGGGAACTGATCAAGTAAAAAAAACAAAGATCAATATCCTGGTTCATAACTACAAAATATTTAAAATGACAGATCATGAAAGTATTGATGAAATGAACATAAAGTTTATGCATATCATAAACCAACTAAAGGAACTAGGAAAAACATATTCTAACTCTAAAATGGTTAAAAAAATTCTGAGAAGTCTCCCTACCAAATGGCTGCCTAAGTTCACAGCCATTACAGAAGCTAAAGACCTTCAAACTCTTGGTTTGGATGCACTCGTTGGGTCACTCAAAACCCATGAGGTAGTGCTCTCTGAAATGCATGGTGAATCCATCAAAAAGAGCAAGTCCATGGCCTTGAAGTTGTAACACCCTAGTAATTAACCAAATACACCTAGGTTGAATCTGATTAATGACTAGACTTTACTCCTTGCTTTGGTTCTTTCTTCATAATTTGAAAATACTTAGTGAAATTACGAGCCATTTTTTTTATAAAAAAAACGTAATTGAAAACGTGAGCCGAGTACAACGTGAACGAGTAAGCGGAGTATAATAAGACGTTTAAGAATATATCACATCATATCACTTTGGCTCCATCATATAACATCCATAAGCACATTATAACATATATTTACATACAATAACCTCACTCAAAGGGTAGGTTATGATCATACATCATTGTCTTATGCAAACCCATAAAAGAAAATATACATAAGGAAATACATGCCCCTAAACTAGATAACTCCATAAGCCGCGAAGGTTATCCTAAAACTAGGTGCATGAACACACATAAATCTACTAAGAACCTTCTATGGCCACCGTCCCGGAAATGGGGAATAAATCGATCCACTAATGAGCTCCCTGAGAGGACACACGAGATGCACCAGGCTGGGGTCGCATGGACGGCCTTCTTGCTCACCTCGGCTGAACAACTGTTTCCTCACTACCCTCTCTTACACGTGTGGGAGTAGGAGCAGAGCTCTCAGAATATACATGAGTAGGAGTGTCCTCTGAAGGATCAGTTTCAGAATATCTCGTCTCGGGAACATACTCTGGGAATCCATGGACAGCAGATGAAGCGGGACAAGAACGTAACATCCTTTCATCAAGTGGACGTGCATGTTCGAAAACCATTTCATCGCCATAGGGAGAAGTAGGAGAAAATCGATAACTAGGGACAGGATGTGTAAATGGACGACCTATGTAAATAAAAACACGAACTGCGCACCTCCCTTCAAAATGATATGAGCGATGCACCGGATCATAGTGGAATTCTGTGTAGGGGTATCAACGAACAGGACGAATGTCGCCATTTGAATCTGGAGACAATGACGGAAATAAAGAAAAGGGAGTGAGAATCTTGCTAAAGAATTCTCAGTAGGGTACCTCCTTCTTCAGTGTCATCATCAAAGTCCCCAGGAACCTCGGGATTATTCTAAAATAGTGAGCATGCAAAGATTCATTTTAAGTCCAGACAAATACTTACCCGAGGTTCGCCAATTTTTAATCATGCGTCTTATAATGCATCATAATCTTAACATGTCATATTTACAATGAACTTTTCCTTTATCATTACATCATATTCCTCTTCATCATTATCAAAATAACATGCATAAAAGAACGTCATATAATATTAGCTACACATGGACACAAAGGCACATATTTCATTTCTTTAGTGCCTTAGGTGACTTAAAATCTTATCATCATCATTATTTTCCTTGGGCCACCCTATACTCCACCCTTTTGGGAGTAATTTGGGTTATGAGCTCATACTTTACTAGTCGTCACTAGCATATACTTATCCCTTTTGATAAGCTAAAGTCCCGACTCTACCCTTTTGAGAGAACGGGTTAGGGGGCTAAAATCACATTTTCACCACCTATAGTCTGATGGTTCCAAAGGATCATTTTCTTATAAGTTTAAGTCACCATTAAATCTTTGCATGTTATATCACAATACAATTCATAAACATCATAGCATTTTCTCATTTATAGTCTTAAGCTAGAATAATATATATCAACTATAATCATGCATCTGGGAGATTCCTAGGAAAGAGAGGTGGGTCACAATGGACACGCTTAAATACCAAGTCTTTCCTTAGCCAGAACCTTTCCAAATTACACTTTTACAATGATACACTTTCTTCTAGCAACAAAGGTAAATTTTACATAATAAAGAATATTTCATGCATGAGCATTCTCATTATTTGCAACAAAGAACTATAACATGCAAGCCAGAAATCATTCAATGATATCAAGTACTTAATAAGCATCCAATACTTACATAGAATTATCAATTATAGAACTAATTAGTTATGCACCTAAGGGATTTATTACCATCCTTAAGATTATTTATAGGCCTTAAGAACACTATTAAATCAAATGGGGTAGCATAGGTAGTAAGTTGTTCCTAAGGTTTTACGGTATGCTAGAAGTTATGTTTTAAATCCTTTCTTGTTACCAGCTTTCCCTATGATGATGAAATTAGTTACTAAACCAATTATGAATCATTACCCCTTATTTAAACATAATAAAACCTGGTTCTTATCGTTGCTAAAGATTCTGGATAGATTGTATAAATTTCATTCCCTAGAGTTCTAGAAATCTTGTTTTTATGGTTTTCTAGTTGCTAAGTTCATTTTTAGTGTTCGGGATCAATCCTAGTCTAATTGATACCAAATTTTTCGTGGCTAACTAATCCTAGACAGAATTATAACATACTAAAACAGATTTGGCATTGGCTAAACTTAAAGGGGTCAAAAACTAGGTAAATTCTAGCTCTTCGGTTGTTCTAGGGAGCTAGTTTTATCTCTAACATGCAGTGAATCATTCTCTTAACAATAAACCATAATTATCACAACTTCAAACATATCAAATCATTATCATACATTGATACTAAACTCAGATCAGTGGCCGAATCATGAACCTCATGCAATTACATAGAATCATATTTTAAGTGCATATAAAATACTAGTTCCCCGTAAAATCCTTGCAAAGTCTTCAAACTCATTTAGAAACTAGTTCTTTTGTCAAACTTGGGAGGATCTTCACAATTAAAATTCTCACTTAAGATAAAAGGAGTAAGGCGACATCTTAGAATTATAAACATGCTATGCAACCTTATTTTAATCTTATCTTTATAAGGTGATAGCTTGGAATTATAAACATGATATGCAATTCCATTTCTTTATCTTTAAGATTTAAGGTGATGACTTGAAAATTAAACATGATGCAAGAACTTGAAATATAAACATGATGCAAGAAACTGGAGCTGTAATCCGCACAGACCAAGAGAGGGAGAAGAGAATATTAAGAAACCGAGCTATGTAGTCCGCACAGGACCGGTGAAGGGAGAAGAGAATTATTATTACATCTTTTTAAGCTCCAATCTCAAGACTTTTTAAAGAATAAATTCTTTAACTCCAAAAATCATATTTCTTTGCTTGTGATACATGGCCAAGTCTTTGACCTCTAGGATCTTTAGGTGATGGCATAAAATAAACATGCCATGTGTTGATTCTTTTAGCCATTATAAAATAAAGTGAGAGCATAAATTAAATATGAGATGCAACATCTTTATTATCTTGAAACATTAAGTGATGACTTGAAACATAAACATGAAATACAAGCTTGGAAAATACATCTTTCAAGTTCTAAACTAAAAATCTTTGTTTTAGCATCATAAAGCATTATTCTTTAAAGTTTTGCATCAAGTGGAATTTTCAAGCTTTAGAGGCCTAACTTGTGATGGATTTACAACCCACCCTCAAAGTCCTCATCATCAAGCCATCATCTTAGTTCCACCTAGGCCATATGGTCGAATTGGTTAAAGAAAAATGAAGAGGAAAATCGAAATGAAAAGCTAAGGTAAGTTCATAATTTCATCATTTTGAGCTAAAAACATAACTCCTCAAAGCATAGAAATAAATTTAGAAACTACTCCCTACCTAATCTGAGTTGAAGAAGAGGAAGAGAACTTGATTTCTTGAAGTGAAATGAAACAAAATCTCTTTGAAAAAATTGAAGAAAGAATTCAGCCAAAGAGGAGGAAGAAAGAAAGTTTTTGGTGCTCCTAAAAACTAGTTATGAACAAAGCATTCCAAGACCACTCAAGCAAGCCTATTTATAGAAGATTTTGAGGCTTCTAATTGGCCAAAATGAGGAGGTAGTTGGCGGAATTTTGCAGGAGAAATAAGGGAGGAAAAATCATTTTAGACAAAGTTGTATGAAATTAAGGAATTATGTCTCTTATGGTGACATTTTGGCATTTTGTTTTAGTGCAACTTTTGGCAATAATTTAGCTGCACAATGGCATCAATAATTTCGTCCATTACAGCCCAAAGAAGTGAAATTTGTGTGTTCCATGCATTATTTAGGTGTAGGCAAGGTATTCATATAATTTAGAGAATTTACGGTTAAGGGCTTAAGTGAATTGTAAGGAATTTGGGTGTTTTTGAGCAATTTTAGGTTCTAATCAATCTAAATACAAATTTTTGACTCTAGATTAATATTTAGAATTTAATAAGCTTTAATTTGAGCCTAATATTGCTTAGGTTTCGGTATACGAATCAAAAATCCCGAAATTTGCAAAACTGCCCAAAAACAGGGGTAAAATCGTACTTTCACTTAAATATTACCCGAGGCCACCCGAGCTTAACCAATGGTTAATCATGGCTTAAAAACAAATTTTAAAACATTTTAGTGAGGTTCGGGCTCAGTCGGCACGCACATCGGAGTTAAAACAAACATAGGGCTGCTTTGGTCATTTCGCACGCTCTAACTCAAAATTGAGATCCTTCTGCTCTATTAACACACATAACACAAACAATCCCTTATTATCATCAAAACATCCCCTTGAGAATAGGTGGGGCCCACGATCCTCATTTTCTGAGTAAAATAACTTTAGGGGCATTTTGGTCATTTTATACGCATGACAGAATTCGGGATTTGCGACTGCATGAATCGCTCCTAACCTCTCTTCTAATGTTATATTCCTTTATTGAGGATTGTTCGCCTCAAATCTTATGTAATAATTACCTACAGAATTCGGTAATTTCTAATGACAAAGAAAATTACAAGAAAAATTGGGGCGCATTACTCCCCTTCTTAAAAGAATTTCGCCTCTAAATTCGTTACCCGAGAACAACTCGGGTATTGTGCTTTCATGTTCGATTCCAGCTCCCATGTAAGTTCTTTCTGCTTTCACCGTCCCCATGCTACTTTGACCAGGGTACAGCCTTGTTCCTTAATCGCTTAACTCCTCGGCCGACGATTCTCGTGGGTAGTAAGTTAAATGTCGTTATCTCTTAATTGTACATGTTCGCTCTAGTACATGACTCGGGTCGATTGATACTTTCTTAATCGAGAGACATGGAAAACATCATGAAGGTTGGATAGACTCGGGGTAGGGCTATACTGAGGCTACGTGTCCTACTTTCGTATGATTTCAAACGGACCAAGAAATTTGGGGCTCAATTTCTTTACTTTTATTGCTCGGCCTATGCCTGTGGTGGGTGATCCTTAGGAACACGTGGTCCCTTCTTGAAAATCTAGCGGTTTTCGGCCGCTTGTCCGCATAGTTTTTCTGTCGACTTTGAGCAGTAAGAATCTTATCCCTAATCTTCTTGATTTATTCCGTTGTTTCCCTCACAATATCAAGTCCGAGTAAACTTTGCTCTCCGGGTTCATACCAACATAAGGGAGATTGACATTTCCGTCCATAGAGGGCCTCATACGGTGCCATACCGATACTTGCATGATAATCAAGTTGTTATATGCAAATTCAATCGATGTGTACTTATCCCAACTTCCCTTTGATCTAAAACACATGCCCTTAACATATCCTCCAAGGTTTGGATAGTTCTTTCAGATTGACCATCTATTTGGTGATAGGTCAGTGCTTAGACACACTTTGAACCAAACGCCTTTTGAAAGGCTCCCAAAATCGTGACATAAACCGCGGATCCCGGTCCCAGATTATCGCCGACAAGACCCCATGTAACCTCACTATCTCATGAATATATAATTGTGCTAACCTATCCAAGGAATAAGTCACCTTAATAGGTAAAAATTGGGCTGACTTCGTCAATCGATCCACGATTACCCATATGGTATCATGATTTATTTGGGTCCTCGGTAATCCAGTCACAAAATCCATGGAGATACTATCCCACTTCCACTCAGGGATCGACAGAGGTTGCAGCATTCCAGAGGGTTTTTGGTGTTCAATCTTCACCTTTTGACACACCGAGCACTTACTCACCCATGTGCACACATCTTTCTTCATTCCAGGCCACCAGAACATCTTCTTCAAATCTTGATACATCCTGGTGGCACCAGGATGCAGGGTAAAATGGCTCTTATGGGCTTCCTCCAAAATATCTTTCGAGGTCACCACTAGCAGTACACATATTCGACCTTTAAACCTCCATAAATCGCCCATTCCTTGGGTAAAACCTATCAAATTTCCCTCGCCTTCACGCCCCTAAAGTCTCTTGAAACTCAAAGATCATCCCCTTGAGCTTGAACAATCCTTTCTTTGAACTCACTTGTCACTCTAAGATGACAAGCTCTGATGCCCTTAGTGGTCAAAGTCATTCCTAGGTTTAAGTCCCTAAATTGCTCAATCAATTCAACCTCCTTCACCATCAAACGAGACACTTGTAAGGACTTTCTACTCAAAGCATCAGCTACAACATTAGCTTTACCAGGATGGTAGTTCAATCCAAAATCATAATCTTTCAAGAACTCCATCCATCGCCTTTGCCTCATGTTTAGCTCTTTTTTATCAAAGAGATATTTCAAACTCTTGTAATCGGAAAACACCTCAAACTTAACTCCATATAAATGGTGTCTCCAAATCTTTATAGCAAACACGATGGCAGCTAACTCAAGGTCATGGGTAGGGTAGTTTGCCTCATGTGGCTTGAGTTGTCTTGATGCATAGGCCACCACTTGCCTATCTTGCATCAATACACAACCTAAACCCTTTTTCAAAGCATCACAATACACCTCGAAAGGCACATTGTGTAACATCCTAATTTTTAACCCAATACTCTAGAACATATTTAGGTTAATCATTAGTCTGTTACTTCATAGTTCTCATTTTTACTTTGAAATACTTAGCAGAAAATACGAGTAATTTTTTTTTTGAAAAACAAAGTGAGAGCCGCGTGATGCGATACATCTTGTAGCGATCAAATCATACATCTCATAACTTCATAGCATAGGACACAACATGAATAACACTGAATATCATCTCATATATATATAACTTGCCCACTTATAAGTGTGGGACTTAATTTAGTACAAGGAAAATACATGAAAGGAAATACAACATAAACATAGGCATGATCTACTCCCCTACCTGAGTGCGCCTAATGGGATAACCTCTAAACAAAAGAAGGTTTATCCCCATCTAAGTGGTGTGTGCTCTAACCGGGTACTCCATCGGTCGATTGTCACCTCCTACTGACGTCCGTCTCGTGAACGAGGCAAGTATCCAGGAAACTGGGCAAGCTCCTCGGGCGTAAAGAGGCGGAACGGGGATCGAGAGTGACCCCCGCGGTGTGGCCGCATCTCCGGTCACCGCGCAAGTCGTGGCTGAGTCACGGTATCCTCACTGCCCTCCCTTATCAATGGTGGAGAGGGGGCAGAGCTCTCGCTATACGGATGAGTAGGCGGGTCCTCGGACGGGTCGGTCTCCGAGAAGTAGATTCAGGGCACGTAATCGGGATGGTCTCGCATGGCTAAGGCGGCGGTGTGCATGCGGAGCACTCTCTCGTCATGCGTACGCGCGCGCTCAAAAACCCGCTCGTCGTCGCCATAGGGTGCAGTCGGGGAGAAGCGATGGGTGTGCACGGGATGAGCGAAGGGGCGTCCTACGAACATGAAGACCCGCACCGTGCACTGCCCCTCAAAATGGTATGACCCGTGAGCCGGGTCATAGTGCACCTCCCATGTCGGGGTGTCTATGAACACTACGAACGTCGCCATCTGAAGATGTGACGGAAAGAAAGAGATAGAGGGAGTGAGAATCTTGCTAAAGAATCTCAATAGGGCCTCCTACTACCTAGGTGTCATCATCTACGTCCTCAGGAACCTTGGGTTTAATTATACAAAATGACTGAACATGCATTAAGTTCATTTTAAACTTTAAAATATACTTTAGCCAAGGTCCATTCATTTTAGGATGATCTTAATGTCATGAATGCAACATAATAGAAAATGTATGCATGGCACTACCTAATGCACATACATAAAACATAACATCAAGTCTCATCAAACTTAGTGGCATAAAGTGGCAATAGAAACATTCATATGGGACAAACTTAGTGACATAATCATAATCATGAAACATCTCTTCCTCATGGGCCACCCTAAAAGACAATCGAACTGGGGGTGCTCGGCCGAACCGGTGTCACCCAGAACGTGTCATACATCTAGGTTATGAGCTCATACCTTAACTAGTCGTCACTAGTTCTTACTTACCACTTAACGATAAGCGTATCATAAATCATAAATCCCGACTATCTGAGTACGGGTTAGGGGGCAAAACTCTTAGGGGTGCTCGGCCGAACCGGTGTCACCTAAGAGTATAAAATGGTACCGATGTCACATGAGTTCTATGGAGGTGCTCGGCCGAACCGGTGTCATCCTAGAAACCATTTTAGTACCTTAATTTTCAAAATCTCTTTTAAGTCCCCAAATTTGTCAGAAATTCGGCGGCACAACGGTCATTACACCGAATTTCCTTCCAAATTTGCTTTATGCCACATAAACATATAACCTCATGAATTCCTCATATGAATAACATCATCATCATTTGCATACTACATGCATCATCATAAAACATTCAAACACTTACCCTTACGGTAGCTTATGCTTCGACCCTTACAGGTCTTAATCTTGAGATACAGTTCTCTACATCCGTCGCTCATATCTTTATGCACCTAAGGGATCATAATTAATCATCATTCCTAATCCTCATGTTCATACTTAAATCTGAAAAGCATAGGGCAGAATCTCTAACTTGTATTTACGGGGTTCTAGAACTTACGTTTTAGACCCTTTCTCGGTTTCCGTCTTCGCCGAAGGCGTTATATATTAAATCTAAATCAATTATGAGACATTCCTATGCTTAAGGATTAATTATTAATCATGTTTATCATGTTGTAAGGGTGCTGGACAGAATCTAGAAAATTAAATATTTTAAGAGTTCTACATTTGCATTTTTATGGTTTTCTAGTTACTAGTTTCTCCATAGGTGCTAGGATTCAATTCTAATCCAAATGTTACCAATTTTTTCATGTCTAAACAATCTAAGTCTGATTATGTTCCCATTAAAATAGTTTGGATAAGTTCCAAAAACAAATGGGTCAAAACTATGTTAAATTCTAGCTTTACGGTATTTCTAGTTAGCTAGTTTCTTACCTATCATGCATAGAATCGCCTCTACATCATCATATGATATTTTCACACATTCCAACACATCAAAACATCATCATACAGCATCACACTCATCATATTAGCACCGAAACATCTTGCCTCAATAAGAGAATTAAATTGACATTTCTAGGTACATAAGTTAACTAGTTTCTCTTGGAATCAGTCTAGAATTTCTAAAACTCTTTTCAAAACATTTTAATTCATCAAGAGGCTAAGAGAAGCCTTAGGTCACTGACCAAAACATATTCCATCCCCTAAAAGAGAAAAAAATCACAACTTGTGATGACATAACCTTATAAAGCTTTGTAAAGCTTAAAGGAAAACTTAAAACATAGACTATCGGTCCTAGTAGCTAGATGAAAACTCATTGCAAGTCCATCATCACCACTTGGCCGAAAATATGCATTCAAAGAATGGTTTCACATTACACTTTAACTTGGAATGAAATGGGCAAGTCTTTGAGCTCTAGGTTCTTAAGTTATGACATAAAATAAACGTGCTCATGCTCTTCATTTTTAATCTTGCTCACGAAACAAAGTGATGACGTAAAAATAAATATGCAAGGCATAAACTTAAACGTGCAAGCTCGAAAGTAAAATGAAAAGCATAAATTTAAACGTGCAAGCTCGAAAGTAAAATGCAAGGTTCAATTCTTTATTTTAATGCTCTTGGCCCAACAACAATCGACTTTAAGGTAGGAATAGAAAGGCATTCGAGAAATTAATTAGGTGATAATGCAAGTTCAATTCTTTATTTTAGTGCTCTAGGCCCAACAACAATCGACTTTAAGGCCGAAATAAATAGGCTTTGAGAATTAAATTAAGTGATGATACAAGTTCCATTTTAATCTTTATGTTCTTAGGTGATAGCTTGAAGGTAAAGATGCATAGCAAGAACGTAAATATGAGTGCAAGCACAAAATAAATTATGCGAGTTCATTTTATCTTTCTAGAGCTCTTAACAAGACTTTAAAGGAACTTAAACCTTAACCCAAACTCATCCAACCAAGGTAAAGTAAAGTTTAGAGTTCTTAGAACTCAACATAACATCTTTAGGAATCAAACCATGAAACTTTAGAAAAAGAAAGGAAAAGGGCCGAAACTTCAAAAGGAAAAAGGAACATTTTAAAACTCTAGGGTCTATGATCTTGATGATATAATAACACCAACATCATGAGACCTCATCATTGAGTCCTTAAAACCATTTTGAATCACCATCAAAACTAAAATTCTCAAGAGTTCAAGAAAGGAAAAACTAGAAACATTCTTGCATCAAGAACAAAGATCAAGCTCTAGAGTTTGTTTCAAGTGATGAACATCATCATGAAACTCTCATCATCAAGCTTTCATTCCTTTGTTCTCTAAGGCCTATGGCCGAAAATGGGAAGGAACAAGGAGAAGAAAAGAAGTTCTAAAAAGAATCAAGAGAAACTATAAACATAAAGCTTAGAACAAGAACTTTAAAGAAAGGAATACTTGAAAGAAAATCCCTACTTGGTGTGATGAACTTGAAGATGGAAGAAGAAGATGAAAAAGATGAAGAACTTGAAGAACTCCAAGGACTTAATGAAACAAATGGAGGGAGCTCATGGAGGAGAGGAGCTTCGGCCATGTGTGCAGAATTGGAGGCATCCATGAGTTCCACGAGGTGAGATAATGTGTTCTTGAGGCATGGTGAGGTATGGCTTAAGGTATAGTGAGGTATGGTTCAAGGTATGGCCTCAAGCATGGTTCTTTGAGTGAGAAAATAATTAAACATGTGGCCAATGGGGAGTGTGCTGGCCGAAACTTCATCAGCCATGGGGGAGGGTTCTTTGCATTTTAATTGTGGTTTAGAGTTGTGTTTAGGTGTATCTTTGATTATGCTTAAGATTAGGAATTTGTAAGAAAGTGTTTAGGTAAGGGAAATGGATAATTAAGGTGGTCTAGACATAATTAAGGAGTGGTCTTGCACCATTAGTGAGTTAAATTCTCAATTTAGAGTCTAAACAACTCTAGACACATTTCCTTGATTTAAGGAATTGGAGAGAGAAAATACTATTCAAGATTCCAAGACTAGGAGTCTTGAGTTCTAAAAAGGGATTTAAGTTTAATCTAAGCAATTTTAGGTTCTGTAACATCCTAATTTTTAACCCAATACTCTAGAACATATTTAGGTTAATCATTAGTCTGTTACTTCATAGTTCTCATTTAACTTTGAATTACTTAGCGGAAAATACGGGTAATTTTTTTTTTTTGAAATAAAAGTGAGAGCCGCGTGATGCGATAAGCGGTAAACCATGCAAAGTAAAACAATCGTCTTACAATCATCATAACATAAGGCACATCATGAACATCACTGAATATAATCTCATATATATATAACTTGCCCACTTATAAGTGTGGGACTTAATTCAGTACAAGGGAAATACAACCTAAAACATAAACATAATCTACTCCCCTACCCGAGTGCATCTAATAGGATAACCTCTAAACAAAAGAAGGTTTATCCCCATCTAAATGGTGTGTGTGCTCTAACCGGCTACTCCGTCGGACGACCGTCACCTTTCATCAAGGCCCATCTCGCGACGAGGCAGAGATATCCGAAATCGGGCGAGCTCCTCGGACGTGAAGAGGCGGAATGGGGATCGAGGGTGACCCCCACGGTATGGTCGCATCTCCGGTCGCCGCGTAAGCCGTGGCTGAGTCACGGTATCCTCACTGCCCTCCCTTATCCGTGGTGGAGAGGGGGCAGAGTCCTCGCTATACGGATGGGTAGGCGGGTCCTCGGATGGGTCGGTCTCCGTGAAATAGGTCCGGGGCACATAGTCGGGATAATCTCGCATGGCTAAGGCGGCGGTGTGCCTACGGAGTACTGTCTCCGCTGGCGCGACGCTCAAGCACGCCAAAAACCCGCCGCCGCCGCCATAGGGTGCAGTCGGGGAGAAGTGATGGGTGTGCACGGGATGAGCGAAGGGGCGCCCTACAAACATGAAAATCCGCACCGTGCACTGCCCCTCAAAATGGTATGACCCGTGAGTCGGGTCATAGTGCACCTCCCATGTCGGGGTGTCCATGAATGCTACGAACGTCGCCATCTGAAGACGTGACGGAAAGAAAGAGATAGAGGGAGTGAGAATCTTACTAAAGAATCTCAGTAGGGCCTCCTACTACCTAGGTGTCATCATCTACGTCCTCAGGAACCTTGGGTTTAATTATATGAAATGACTGAACATGCATTTAGTTCATTTTAAACTTCAAAAATATACTTTAGCCAAGGTCCGTTCATTTTAGGATGATCTTAATGTCATGAATGCAACATAATGGAAAATGTATGCATGGCACTACCTAATGCACATACATAAAGCATAACATCAAGTATCATCATCGTTGGTGGCATAAAGTGGCAATAGTAACATTCATATGGGACAAAACTTAGTGACATAATCATAATCATGAACTTTTCTTCCTCATGGGCCACCCTAAAAGACAATCGAACTGGGGGTGCTCGGCCGAACCGGTGTCACCCAGAACGTGTCATACATCTAGGTTATGAGCTCATACCTTAACTAGTCGCCACTAGTTCTTACTTACCACTTAACGATAAGCGTATCATAAATCCCGACTATCTGAGTACGGGTTAGCGGGCAAATCTCTTATGGGTGCTCGGCCGAACCGGTGTCACCTAAGAGTACAAAATGGTACCGATGTCACATGAGTTCTATGGAGGTGCTCGGCCGAACCGGTGTCATCCTAGAACCCATCTTAGTACCTTAATTTTCAAAATCTCTTTAAGTCCCCAAATTTGCCGGAAATTCGGCGGCCAAAACGGTCATTACACCGAGTTTCCTTCCAAATTTGTCGGAAATTCGGCCGCCAAAACGGTCATTACACCGAATTTCCTTCCAAATTTGCTTTATGCCACATAAACATATAACCTCATAAATTCCTCATATGAATAACATCATCATCATTAGCATACTTCATGCATCATCATACATCATTCAAACGCTTACCCTCACGGTAGCTTATGCTTTGACCCTTACGGGTCTTAATCTTGAGATATAGCTCTCTAATATCCGTCGCTCATATTTTTATGCCCCTAAGGCTCATATTAAACATCATTCTTCATTCTCATGTTCATACTTAAATCTGAATAGCATAGGACAGAGTCTCTAACTTGTTTTTACGGGTTCTAGAACTTACGCTTTAGACCCTTTCTCGTTCCGCCTTCACTGAGGCGCTATACATTAAATCTAAATCAATTATGAGACATTCCTATGCTTAAGGACTAATTATTAATCATGTTTATCATGTTGTAAGGGTGCTGGACAGATTCCAGAAAATTAAATGTTCTAAGAGTTCTACATTTGCATTTTTACGGTTTTCTAGCTACTAGTTTCCCCATAGGTGCTAGAATTCGATTCTAACTCAAATGATACCAAGTTTTTCATGTCTAAACAATCTAAATCTGATTATGTTCCCATTAAAACAGTTTGGATTGGTTCCATAAACAAATGGGTCAAAACTATGTTAAATTCTAGCTTTACGGTATTTCTAGTTAGCTAGTTTTCTTACCTATCATGCATAGGTTTGCTTCTACATCATCACATGATATTTTCACACATTCCAACACATTAAAACATCATCATACAGCATCACATTCATCACATCAGAGCCGAAAACATCTTGCCTCAATAAGAGAATTAAATTGACATTTCTAGGTACATAAGTTAACTAGTTTCTCTTGGAATCAATTTAGAATTTCTAAAACTCTTTGCAAGACATTTTAAATCATCAAGAGGCTAAGTGAAGCCTTAGGTCACTGACCAAAACACATTCCATCCCCTAAAAGAGATTGGAATCACAACTTGTAACGACATAACCTTATAAAGAATTGTCAAACTTTAAGGAAAACTCAAAACATAGGCTATTGGTCCTAGTAGCTAGATGAAAACTCATTGCAAGTCCATCTTCACTACTTGGCCGAAAAACATACATTCAAAGTGTGGTTTGCATTAAACTTTAACTTGGAATGGAATGGGCAAGTCTTTGAGCTCTAGGTTCTTAAGTTACGACATAAACTAAACGTGCTGATGCTCTTCATTTTTAATCTTGCTTTCAAGGTAAAGTGATGACTTGAAATTAAATATGCAAGGCATAATTTAAACGTGTAAACTCGAAAGTAAATATGCGAAGCATAATCTTAAACGTGCAAGCTTGAAAGTAAAGATGCAAGATTCAATTCTTTATTTTAGTGCTCTTGGCCCAACAACAATCGACTTTAAGGCCGAAATAGATAGGCATTCGAGAAATTAATTAGGTGATAATGCAAGTTCAATTCTTTATTTTAGTGCTCTAGGCCCAACAACAATCGACTTTAAGGGCCAAATAGAAAGGCTTTGAGAATTAAGTTAAGTGATGATACAAGTTCCATTTTAATCTTTATGTTCTTAGGTGATGGCTTGAAAGTAAAGATGCATAGCAAGAATGTAAATATGAATGCAAGCATAAAATAAATTATGCAAGTTCATTTTATCTTTCTAGAGCTCTTAACAAGACTTTAAAGGAACTTAAACCTCAACCCAAACTCATCAAACCAAGACAAGGTAAAAGTCTAGAGTTCTTAGAACTCAACATAACATATTTAAAAATCAAACATCTAGCATGAAAAGGAAAAGGTAATGGCCGAAACTTCAAGGAAAGAAAAGAAATGTTTGAAACTCTAGAATCCATGATCTTGGTGATATACAAACTCCAACATCATGAGACCTCATCATTGAGTCATTAGAACCATTTTGAAACAACATCAAAGTTACGGTTCTCAAAAGTTCAAGAAAGGAAAAATCTAGAAACACTTTTGCTCAAGAACAAAAATCAAGCTCTAGAGTTTGTTTCAAGTGATGAACATCATCATGAAACTCTCATCATCAAGCTCTCATTCCTTTGTTCTCCAAGGCCCATGGCCGAAAAATGAAAAGGTAAAGGGAAGAAAAAGAAGTTCTAAAAAGAATCAAGAGAAACTATGAACTTTAAGCTTAGAACAAGAACTTTAAAGAAAGAACACATGAAAGAAAATCCCTACTTGGTGTGATGAACTTGAAGATGGAAGAAGAAGAAGATGAAGATGATGAAGAACTTGAAGAACTCCAAGAACTTGAAGAACACAAAGACTTTGAGAGAAAAAGAAAAGCTTTGAGTGTTTCCTAAACTTAGCAAATGATCTAAAAGTGGTGCAAGCTCCTCAAGGCATTCTATTTATAGAGAATTGAAACAAATGGAGGATGCTCATGGGTGAGGATGGCTTCGGCCATGAGGTGCAGAATGGAGGCTCTCCATGAGTTCCATGAGGTGAGATAATGTGTTCTTGAGGTATGGTGAGGTATGGTTCAAAGCATGGTGAGGTATGGCTCAAGGTATGGCTCAAGCATGGTTCTTTGAGTGAGAAAATAATTAAACATGTGGTCAATGGGGAGTGGGCTGGCCGAAATGCATCAGCCAAGGGAGGAGAGTTTCTTGCATTTTAATTGTGGTTTAGAGTTGTGTTTAGGTGTATCTTTGGTTATGCTTAAGATTAGGAATTTGTAAGAAAGTGTTTAGGTAAGGTAAATGGGTAATTAAGGTAGTCTAGACATAATTAAGGAGTGGTCTTGCACCATTAGAGGGTTAAATCCTCAATTTAGAGTTTAAACAACTCTAGACACATTTCCTTGATTTAAGGAAATGGAGAGAGACAACACTATTCAAGATTCCAAGACTAGGAATCTTGAGTTCTAAAAAGGGATTTAAGTTTAATCTAAGCAATTTTAGGTTCTAATTAACTTTAATAAATTATTTTGACTCTAGATTAATTAGGGAAATAAATTAATCTTCGTTTAGAGCCTAATATTGCTTAGGTTTGCTTAATTACGTCATTAAGCTTAAAAACACTATTCCAGGGGCAAAATCGTAATTTTGCACTAAACCTGCCCGGGACCACCGGGACTTGAACAGATACCTCTAGACACATGAAATCATGTTTTTAAACCTCTGGGGAAAGTTCCGGGCTCAAACGGCACCTTTACCCAGAAAAACGCTTATAGGGGTATTTTGGTCATTTTGACCAAATCATGAAAACGAAATTTTCGCTCCAAAGCATTCAAAGGCCATTCTATCCCCTTCAAACATTCAGTTCACCCTTCGAGCATCGCCGAGTTGCTTACCCTCCAGTTCGGTCAGAAATGACCTCGGGGCATTTTGGTCATTTCTGACGTAAAAATCGCGGTCTTACATTACTCCCCTCCTTAATAAGAATTTCGCCCTCATAATTCCTTACCTTAGAAAAGCTCGGGATACTTGTCTTGCATTTCTGACTCTAGCTCCCATGTAAACTCTTCGGATTTGTCGCGTCCCCATGCTACCTTTACCAATGGAACAGACTTGTTCCTCAGCTGCTTGACTCCGCGGTCCACGATTCTCGTAGGGGGAAGATTGAAAGTTAGGTCGTCCCTTAACTGAACATGCTCGCTCTAAACGTGGCTAGGGTCGGACTCATACTTCCTAATCGAGAGACGTGAAAGACGTCATGGAGATTAGAAAGATTAGGGGGTAAGGCTATTTTGTAGGCAACTGTTCCTATCCTTTGAAGAATTTGGAAGGGACCAAGGAATCGGGGGCTCAACTTTTTGACTTTCATGGCCCTCCCTATGCCTGTAGTGGGGGTAATCCTAAGGAACACATGTTCTCCCTCCTCGAACTCCAAGGGCTTGCGCCGCTTGTCCGCATAGCTCTTTTGTCTACTTTGAGCAGTGAGCATCCTATCCCTGATCCTCTTGATTTGTTCCGTTGTTTCCGCGACTAGATCGGGTCCTAAGACACTTTGCTCCCAGGCTCGTACCAACACAAAGGTGATTGGCACTTCCTTCCATACAATGCCTCGTACGGTGCCATACCGATGCTTGCGTGATAACTATTGTTATACGCAAACTCGATCAAAGGCAAGTACCTATCCCAACTTCCCTTTGGTCTAACACACAGGCTCTTAGCATATCCTCTAGGGTTTGGATCGTCCTTTCAGATTGTCCGTCTGTTTGTGGGTGGTAAGCAGTGCTCAAGCATAGCTTTGAACCAAACGCCTTTGAAAGCTCCCCAAAAACGCGACGTAAACCGCGATCTCTATCCGAGATTATCGTCGACGGTACTCCATGCAATCTTACGATCTCTTGGATGTATAATCGAGCCAATTTATCTAAAGAGTACGCCCCTCTATTAGGTAGAAAGTGTTCCGACTTGGTTAGTCGATCCACTATCACCCATATAGCATCATGGCCAGCTTGCCTTAGGCAATCTGTCACGAAATCCATAGATATGCATTCCCACTTCCATTCGGGATTGACAGGGTTGCAACAAACCTGAAGGTTTTTGGTGCTCGATTTTCACTTTCGACATACCAAGCACTTACTAACCCAGCGACTACATCCTTTTTCATTCCGGGCCACCAAAACATCTTCTTCAAGTCTTGGTACATCTTGGTAACACCGGGATGAATGGTGAAATAGCTTTTGTGAGCCTCCTCCAAGATCTTCTCTCGGAGGTCACCATCTTGGGGTACGCAGATCCTTCCCTCAAATCTCCATATCCAATCCTCACCTCTTTCGAAACCTTTTAACTTTCCCGCTTTAACAAAGATCTATGATCTCTTCGAACTCCTCATTCTCTCGTTGTGCTAACATGATTCTCTGCTTAAATCCACTTGTCACACTAAGATAGCACATTTTTATTCCTTTATTGGTCACGACATCCCTAGATTCATATCCCTAAACTTCTCTATCAACTCAACTTCTTTGATCATCATGTGGGATGTGTAACGACTTTCGGCTCAAGGCATCGGCGACTACATTAGCCTTGCCGGTGGTAACTTAAACCGAAATCGTAGTCCTTGAGGAATTCCATCCACCTTCTTTGCCTCATATTTAACTCCTTTTGATCAAAGAGGTACTTGAGACTCTTATGATCGGAGAAAACCTCAAACCTTACACCATACAAATGGTGTCTCCACATCTTTAAGGCAAACACTAGGGCAGACTAACTCTAGGTCATGGGTGGGGTAGTTAGCCTCGTGAGGCTTGAGTTGTCGGGATGCATAGGCTACCACTTGCCTATTTTGCATCAACACACACCCTAGTCCTTTGTTCAAGCATCACAATATACCTCAAGGGTACATTGGGGCTAGGTAAGACTAAGACTGGGTCGTGGTTAACCTTTCCTTAAGCTCTTGGAAACTCTTCTCACATTCGGGCTCCACTCAAACGGGGCATTCTTCCTAGTGAGCTTGGTCAAGGGTAGGGCTAATCGGGAAAATCCTTTGATAAACCTACGGTAGTAGCTCGCTAAACCCAAAAAGCTCCGTGATTGCTACGGTGGTTGGTCTATCCCAATTCATTACGGCTTCTACCTTACTAGGATCAACGGCTATACCTCCTTTTGACACAACGTGTCTCTAAAAACTTGACCTCCTCCAACCAAAATTCACACTTAGAGAGTTTTGCATATAGCTTTTTCTCCTTCAAAATCTCCAAAACTATCCTTAAATGACGCTCATGCTCCTCGTGGGTCTTCGAATAGATGAGTATATCATCTATAAAAACGACTACGCAATTGATCTAAATAGGGTCTAAAGATCCTATTCATGTAATCCATAAACAACTGCAGAGCATTTGTCAACCCAAAAGACATCACCGGGAACTCAAAGTGTCCATACCGAGTTCTAAAGGCGGTCTTTGGTATATCTTGATCTCTTACTCTAATTTGGTGGTATCCTGACCTTAGGTCGATCTTGGAAAACACTGCCGCTCCTCTCAACTGGTCCATGAGATCATCAATCCTAGGCAAAGGGTATTTGTTTTTCACTGTCACACGATTCAATTGCCTATAATCTATGCACAACCTCATACTCCCGTCCTTCTTTTTCACAAACAAGACCGGGGCTCCCCATGGTGAAGCACTAGGTCTTATGAAGCTTTTCTCTAAAAGTTCCTCAAGTTGGGTTTTAAGCTCGGCTAGTTCTAGGGGTGACATTCTATAGGGGGCAATGGAGATTGGTCCCGCGCCAGAACCAACTCAATGGAGAACTCCACTTCGCTCGGGAGGAACTCGGGTATATCTTCCTGAAACACCTCGGGATAGTTTCTCACTATAGGTATATTCTCTAAATTGACCACAAAGTGTACCTCGCTAGCGGCTAGGAGAACATATCCCTTAGTCTTTTTCCCACTACAGTGGACCTCTACGGCATTGAGATAGAGTTTCAAAGGTTGACTTATTTCACTAGGGGGAGAAGGAAAGATGACTGTTTTGGTGTCACAGTCTAACAATACACGGTTGGCGTGAAGCCAATCCATGCCAAGAACTATTCCTATACCTTTCATGGGTAAACAAATTAAATCCACAACATATGATCTATTTTCTGTGGTGAGGTGACAATTTAGGCAACAATAACAAGTATTCGCAGGATGATTTGTGGGGGTAGAGACAATAAGATCAAAAGGAAGTTTGGAAGTTTTCAAATTTAGAGCCTCGACACTAGCATATGAAATAAAAGAATGTGTTGCACCAGCAGTCATATAGCACGCTTAAGGTTCTACCATCTATTTCGCACTTACCTTCTATGAGACCGTTGGATGTGTCCGCCTCGTCTACATTGAGGGTGAAGACCCTCCCTTGGTGTTGCGGCCGAATTCTCGCTTGTCGGCCTCCCATTAGTGCGATTCTTTGGCGTAGTGGCCAGGCTTTCCGCATCTGGCAGATATTACGCCCGCTAGGCAGGGACGGTTGCCATGATCCTTCCCGCACTTGGGACATAGCACTACTGGGATAGCTTGGCGGGGTTCCTTGAGGCGCCCTGTTCTTAGTCCCACTTGACCCTCCTTGGTTGTTTGGGGGGCCGCCCGACCCTCCTTGTCGGTTGTTGTTGTGGTTGTTGCGGTTGTTGTTGTTGTTCGAATTGTGGTCGGTATGATTGCTTGGGTTGTTGGTGGAAGGGGTTCTTTGTTGTTGTTGATGTGGCTTGAATTGGTTGGTGTGGTAGGGGTTGTAATGGTTTCGGATTGGTTTGGATATTGGGGCTTGAATTTTGGGGCTTGAGGTGCTAGCCCTTGTTTCAGGTCGCCCTTTGCAAAGCATTGATTTTCTTCTCGTCCCTCTTCCATGATCCGGCACTTGTTGACTAGGGTTGGAAAGTCCCTAATCTCCATGTGCGCTACAAAGATAGTTGAGCTCTGCCGTTAGTCCGCCTCATACTTGACGCACTTCCACACCTCGTCGGGGTTTCCTTGAAACACCCTAGAGAACTTAATCGACTCCTCGAATTTCGCCGTGTCTTTGGGCGACGGAGACCCTCCTGAGTCGATTGCATGAACTCAATATCTTCGCGTTCCTCACGGACTCGGAAGTACTTCTCATAGAAGTAGGTCTTGAATAGCTCCAGCTGACAGCAGATGCGAAGCTTCTAGCGATCTTGGTGCCACCCACCGTAACTTCGGCATCCGACTCCATCATATAAGCAAAGGTGACCTTTTGCTCCTCCGAGCAAGCCACCACGAGTAGATCTTCTCCATGTTTTTGATCCACTCATCGCCTTTGTCGGGGTCCATGGCTCCTCGGAAGGTTGGTGGGTTCGCCTTGCGAAACTCACCAAACCTCGCTTGCTCGACCATTTCAGCGAGGGGAGCACGTCCGGTGTCCCCTTGTTGGTTCATCCTCTCGAACATTCGCTCCATGGCTCTAGCCATGTCACGAACAGCGGCAGCGATGGCATCGCTTTGGTCTCCTCGGTCGGGGTCCTAGGTTCTCTCCTTGCTGCCATTGGTCCCTAAACACATGAGACAATAAACACTGAGGTGATCAGGCTCAATATTCCATGTAAAATGGGCTAGTTACCATGGCACACGCAAGTAGACAAGGGTCATGAACTTCTACCCTATAGCTTATCTCTAGTTAAGCTCTACGCATGACATAGCTATCGCATTACGCTTTAGAAAGCATAGTCAGTCCAATCCTCAGGCTCCATGAGAATCGAACTGCTCTGATACCATAATGTAACATCCTAATTTTTAACCCAATACTCTAGAACATATTTAGGTTAATCATTAGTCTGTTACTTCATAGTTCTCATTTAACTTTGAATTACTTAGCGGAAAATACGGGTAATTTTTTTTTGAAATAAAAGTGAGAGCTGCGTGATGCGATAAGCGGTAAACCATGCAAAGTAAAACAATCGTCTTACAATCATCATAACATAAGGCACATCATGAACATCACTGAATATAATCTCATATATATATAACTTGCCCACTTATAAGTGTGGGACTTAATTCAGTACAAGGGAAATACAACCTAAAACATAAACGTAATCTACTCCCCTACCCGAGTGCATCTAATAGGATAACCTCTAAACAAAAGAAGGTTTATCCCCATCTAAATGGTGTGTGTGCTCTAACCGGGTACTCCATCGGACGATCGTCACCTTCTACTGGCGTCCATCTCGCGAACGAGGCAGATATCCGGGAAAGTGGGCGAGCTCCTCGGACGTGAAGAGGCGGAATGGGGATCGAGGGTGACCCCCACGGTATGGTCGCATCTCGGGTCGTGGCGTAAGCGGTGGCTGAGTCACGGTATCTCACCGCCTCCCTTATCCGTGGTGGAGAGGGGGCAGAGTCCTCGCTATACGGATGGGTAGGCGGGTCCTCGGATGGGTCGGTCTCCGTGAAATAGGTCCGGGGCACATAGTCGGGATAATCTCGCATGGCTAAGGCGGCGGTGTGCCTACGGAGTACTCTCTCGTCATGCGACGCCAAGACGCTCAAAAACCCGCCGCTGCCGCCATAGGGTGCGCGGGAGAAGTGATGGGTGTGCACGGATGAGCGAAGGGCGCCCTACAAACATGAAAATCCGCACCGCACTGCCCTCAAAATGGTATGACCCGTGAGTCGGGTCATAGTGCACCTCCCATGTCGGGGTGTCCATGAATGCTACGACGTCGCCATCTCAAGACGTGACGGAATGAAAGAGATAGAGGAGTGAGAATCTTGGTAAAGAATCTCAGTAGGGCCCCCTACTACCTAGGTGTCATCATCTACGCCCTCAGGAACCTTGGGTTTAATTATATGAAATGACTGAACATGCATTTAGTTCATTTTAAACTTCAAAAATATACTTTAGCCAAGGTCCGTTCATTTTAGGATGATCTTAATGTCATGAATGCAACATAATGGAAAATGTATGCATGGCACTACCTAATGCACATACATAAAGCATAACATCAAGTATCATCATCGTTGGTGGCATAAAGTGGCAATAGTAACATTCATATGGGACAAAACTTAGTGACATAATCATAATCATGAACTTTTCTTCCTCATGGGCCACCCTAAAAGACAATCGAACTCCGGGTGCTCGGCCGAACCGGTGTCACCCACAACGTGTCATACATCTAGGTTATGAGCTCATACCTTAACTAGTCGTCACTAGTTCTTACTTACCACTTAACGATAAGGGTATCATAAATCCCGACTATCTGAGTCCGGGTTAGGGGCAAATCTCTTAGGGTGCTCGGCCAACCGGTGTCACCTAAGAGTACAAAATGGTACCGATGTCACATGAGTTCTATGGAGGTGCTCGGCCGAACCGGTGTCATCCTAGAACCCATCTTAGTACCTTAATTTTCAAAATCTCTTTAAGTCCCCAAATTTGCCAGAAATTCGGCCAAAACGGTCATTACACCGAGTTTCCTTCCAAATTTGTCGGAAATTCGGCCAAAACGGTCATTACACCGAATTTCCTTCCAAATTTGCTTTATGCCACATAAACATATAACCTCATAAATTCCTCATATGAATAACATCATCATCATTAGCATACTTCATGCATCATCATACATCATTCAAACGCTTACCCTCACGGTAGCTTATGCTTTGACCCTTACGGGTCTTAATCTTGAGATATAGCTCTCTAATATCCGTCGCTCATATTTTTATGCCCCTAAGGCTCATATTAAACATCATTCTTCATTCTCATGTTCATACTTAAATCTGAATAGCATAGGACAGAGTCTCTAACTTGTTTTTACGGGCTTCTAGAACTTACGTTTTAGACCCTTTCTCGGTTCCGTCTTCGCCTGAGGCGCTATACATTAAATCTAAATCAATTATGAGACATTCCTATGCTTAAGGACTAATTATTAATCATGTTTATCATGTTGTAAGGGTGCTGGACAGATTCCAGAAAATTAAATGTTCTAAGAGTTCTACATTTGCATTTTTACGGTTTTCTAGCTACTAGTTTCCCCATAGGTGCTAGAATTCGATTCTAACTCAAATGATACCAAGTTTTTCATGTCTAAACAATCTAAATCTGATTATGTTCCCATTAAAACAGTTTGGATTGGTTCCATAAACAAATGGGTCAAAACTATGTTAAATTCTAGCTTTACGGTATTTCTAGTTAGCTAGTTTTCTTACCTATCATGCATAGGTTTGCTTCTACATCATCACATGATATTTTCACACATTCCAACACATTAAAACATCATCATACAGCATCACATTCATCACATCAGAGCCGAAAACATCTTGCCTCAATAAGAGAATTAAATTGACATTTCTAGGTACATAAGTTAACTAGTTTCTCTTGGAATCAATTTAGAATTTCTAAAACTCTTTGCAAGACATTTTAAATCATCAAGAGGCTAAGTGAAGCCTTAGGTCACTGACCAAAACACATTCCATCCCCTAAAAGAGATTGGAATCACAACTTGTAACGACATAACCTTATAAAGAATTGTCAAACTTTAAGGAAAACTCAAAACATAGGCTATTGGTCCTAGTAGCTAGATGAAAACTCATTGCAAGTCCATCTTCACTACTTGGTCGAAAAACATACATTCAAAGTGTGGTTTGCATTAAACTTTAACTTGGAATGGAATGGGCAAGTCTTTGAGCTCTAGGTTCTTAAGTTACGACATAAACTAAACGTGCTCATGCTCTTCATTTTTAATCTTGCTTTCAAGGTAAAGTGATGACTTGAAATTAAATATGCAAGGCATAATTTAAACGTGTAAACTCGAAAGTAAATATGCGAAGCATAATCTTAAACGTGCAAGCTTGAAAGTAAAGATGCAAGATTCAATTCTTTATTTTAGTGCTCTTGGCCCAACAACAATCGACTTTAAGGCCGAAATAGATAGGCATTCGAGAAATTAATTAGGTGATAATGCAAGTTCAATTCTTTATTTTAGTGCTCTAGGCCCAACAACAATCGACTTTAAGGCCGAAATAGAAAGGCTTTGAGAATTAAGTTAAGTGATGATACAAGTTCCATTTTAATCTTTATGTTCTTAGGTGATGGCTTGAAAGTAAAGATGCATAGCAAGAATGTAAATATGAATGCAAGCATAAAATAAATTATGCAAGTTCATTTTATCTTTCTAGAGCTCTTAACTAGACTTTAAAGGAACTTAAACCTCAACCCAAACTCATCAAACCAAGACAAGGTAAAAGTCTAGAGTTCTTAGAACTCAACATAACATATTTAAAAATCAAACATCTAGCATGAAAAGGAAAAGGTAATGGCCGAAACTTCAAGGAAAGAAAAGAAATGTTTGAAACTCTAGAATCCATGATCTTGGTGATATACAAACTCCAACATCATGAGACCTCATCATTGAGTCATTAGAACCATTTTGAAACAACATCAAAGTTACGGTTCTCAAAAGTTCAAGAAAGGAAAAATCTAGAAACACTTTTGCTCAAGAACAAAAATCAAGCTCTAGAGTTTGTTTCAAGTGATGAACATCATCATGAAACTCTCATCATCAAGCTCTCATTCCTTTGTTCTCCAAGGCCCATGGCCGAAAAATGAAAAGGTAAAGGGAAGAAAAAGAAGTTCTAAAAAGAATCAAGAGAAACTATGAACTTTAAGCTTAGAACAAGAACTTTAAAGAAAGAACACATGAAAGAAAATCCCTACTTGGTGTGATGAACTTGAAGATGGAAGAAGAAGAAGATGAAGATGATGAAGAACTTGAAGAACTCCAAGAACTTGAAGAACACAAAGACTTTGAGAGAAAAAGAAAAGCTTTGAGTGTTTCCTAAACTTAGCAAATGATCTAAAAGTGGTGCAAGCTCCTCAAGGCATTCTATTTATAGAGAATTGAAACAAATGGAGGATGCTCATGGGTGAGGATGGCTTCGGCCATGAGGTGCAGAATGGAGGCTCTCCATGAGTTCCATGAGGTGAGATAATGTGTTCTTGAGGTATGGTGAGGTATGGTTCAAAGCATGGTGAGGTATGGCTCAAGGTATGGCTCAAGCATGGTTCTTTGAGTGAGAAAATAATTAAACATGTGGTCAATGGGGAGTGGGCTGGCGAAATGCATCAGCCAAGGGAGGAGAGTTTCTTGCATTTTAATTGTGGTTTAGAGTTGTGTTTAGGTGTATCTTTGGTTATGCTTAAGATTAGGAATTTGTAAGAAAGTGTTTAGGTAAGGTAAATGGGTAATTAAGGTAGTCTAGACATAATTAAGGAGTGGTCTTGCACCATTAGAGGGTTAAATCCTCAATTTAGAGTTTAAACAACTCTAGACACATTTCCTTGATTTAAGGAAATGGAGAGAGAAACACTATTCAAGATTCCAAGACTAGGAATCTTGAGTTCTAAAAAGGATTTAAGTTTAATCTAAGCAATTTTAGGTTCTAATTAACTTTAATAAATTATTTTGACTCTAGATTAATTAGGGAAATAAATTAATCTTCGTTTAGAGCCTAATATTGCTTAGGTTTGCTTAATTACGTCATTAAGCTTAAAAACACTATTCCAGGGGCAAAATCGTAATTTTGCACTAAAACTGCCCGGGACCACCGGGACTTGAACAGATACCTCTAGACACATGAAATCATGTTTTTAAACCTCTGGGGAAAGTTCCGGGCTCAAACGGCACCTTTACCCGCCAGAAAAACGCTATAGGTATTTTTGGTCATTTTGACCCAGCTCTTGAAACTAAATTTTCGCTTCCGAAAGCATTCAAAGGCCATTCAATCCCCTTCAAACATTGAGTTGACCCTTCGAGGATGACCGAGTTGGTTACCCTCGAGTTCGGGTCAGGAAATGACCTCAGGGGCATTTTGGTCATTTCCCTCGGACAGAAAAATCGGGGTGTTACAGGTTCTAATTAACTTTAACAAATTATTTTGACTCTAGATTAATTAGGAAAATTAATTAATCTTCATTTAGAGCCTAATATTGCTTAGGTTTGCTTAATTACGTCATTAAGCTCAAAAATACTATTCTAGGGGCAAAATCATAATTTTGCACTAAAACTGTCCGGGACCACCGGGACTTGAACAGAGACCTCTAGACACATGAAAACATGTTTTTGAACCTCTGGGGAAAGTTTCGGGCTCAAACGGCACCTTTACCCACGTAAAACGCTATAGGGGTATTTTGGTCATTTTGACCTGAAACGGCGGAAAACGAAATTTTCGCTTCCAAAAGCATTCAAAAGCCATTCAATCCCCTTCAAACATTGAGTTGACCCTTCGGGGATGGACGAGTTGGTTACCCTCGAATTCGGGTCAGGAAATGACCTCAGGGGCATTTTGGTCATTTCCCTCGGACAGAAAAATCAGGATATTACACATTGAGGTCGAGTAACACTAAAACAGGGGTCGAGGTTAGCTTGTGTTTTAACTCTTGAAAGCTTTTTTCACACTCCGGGGTCCATGAAAAAGGGGTGTTCTTCCTAGTCAGCTTGGTCAATGGTAGGGAAATCTGGGAAAATCCCTTGATAAATCGACGATAATAACCGGCTAAACCTAAAAAGCTCCTTACTTCAGTTACCGTGGTTGGTCTTTCCCAGTTTACTACCGCTTCTACCTTACTAGGATCTACAGCAATTCCTTTCTTAGATACTACATGCCCTAAAAATTTCACCTTATCCAACCAAAACTCACACTTGGAAAACTTGGCATATAGTTTCTTTTCCTTTAAGATCTCCAGTACTATGGTTAGGTGATATTCATGCTCCTCATGGGTCTAGTATATATGAGAATGTCATCTATAAAGACAACCACAAACCGATCCAAATAGGGTCGAAAGATCCTATTCATGTAATCCATAAAAACAATTTGGAGCATTGGTTAACCCAAAGGACATTACTGCAAACTCAAAATGGCCGTATCGAGTGCGAAAGGCCGTTTTAGGTATGTCTTCATCTCTCACTCTAATTTGATGGTAGCCTGACCTCAAATCTATCTTAGAAAATACTACCACACCTTTCAGTTGGTCCATCAAATCATCGATCCTAGGCAGAGGATACTTGTTTTTCACCATTACTTTATTCAACTGCCTATAATCTACACACATCCTCATACTCCCATCCTTTTTCTTTACAAACAACACAGGGGCTCCCCAAGGTGATGCACTAGGCCTAACAAAATTTTTCTCCAATAAATCTTCCAATTGAGTTTTTAACTCGGTCAATTCTAATGGGGACATCCTGTATGGGGCTATGGATATAGGTCCCGCACCCGGAAGCAACTCTATGGAAAACTCTATCTCTCTCTTAGGGGGAAACTTTGGCATCTCATCTGGAAATACTTCGGGATAATTTCTTACTATTGGTATCTCATCGATACTTTGCTCAAAGTCTACATCACTAGCGGCTAAGAAAATGTAACCTTTACTCTCACCCTTACCACAGTCCATTTCCACAGCAGTTATGTAAAGACTTATGGGTTTCTTAGGTTCAATAGGAATAGGAAGAAAAGTGATGGTTTTCTCATAACAATTTAATAGTACACGGTTGGCCTCAAGCCAATCCATGCCAAGAATCACATCTAAACCTCGCATGGGTAAGCAAATAAGATCTAAAACAAAGGATCTATTATCTATAATAAAACTACAATCTAAACAACATTTACAAGTCCTAACGGGTTTTCCAGTCGGGGTACAAACAATAAGGTCAAAAGGAAGCTCAGTCATAGGTAAATTAAGGCTTTTAACACATGAATGGGAGATAAAAGAATGAGAAGCGCTAGAATCATATAGTACAATTAAGTCTTTACCATGCATATTACCCTTACCTTCCACGAGATTTTGTGACTTCGTTGTTTCTTCAGCATTAACAGTAAATACCCTTCCCTGGTATCGCGGCTTGGGATTGGGGGTTGGTGGGCTCCTTTCCGTGCATTCTCGGGAGTAATGACCTGGTCTTCGATACCGATAGCACACGTTTGTTCCGACTTGACATGGCATGCTCCCATGATTCTTGCCGCACTTGGGACATTCCATGGATGGCGCAGGCCGTGGAGGTACTGCTAGACCTCTTTGTGGTGCTTTCCCTTTATTGTTGTTATTGTTGTTGTTGCGATTGTTACTGGGGTTATTGTTGTAGCGGTTGTTATTATAGCGGTTGTTGTTGTTTGGCCTTTCTTGTTGAAAATTTCTTTGTGGCCCTTGTGGTCTTGATTGAGGGGGAAATAGAGGTCGATTCTGCCTCTTGAACTGCTGACTTTGAGGTGTCAACTTTTTGGTAATATTATCTGACTTTGGGGTGCTTAGTTTTCTCTGACCTTCTTCAATAATTTGACATTTGTTAACTAGGGTAGAGAAATCCCTAATCTCCAAATGTGCAACTGCCACATTAAGTTCCGCCTTCAACCCTGACTCGTATTTAATGCATTTCCAGTACTCATCAGGATTTCCTTGGTACATTCTTGAGAACTTAATGAGTTCTTCAAATCTAGCAGTGTACTGGGCCACATTCATATTCCCCTGGACAAGTTGCATGAATTCAATGTCCTTGGCATTTCTAACTGACTTTGGAAAGTACTTTTCGTAAAAATGGACCTTGAATAGTTCCCAATCAATGTCCACATCGGTCGTCTCTAGGAGTCTTCGAACACCTGTCCACCAGAAACTGGCATCACCCTCAAGCATATGAGTAGCGAAGGTGACCTTTTGCTCCTCCGAGCATGGGACTACAGCAAAGACCTTCTCAATATTCGGAATCCATTCATCCGCAATATTTGGATTCAGGTCCCCTTGAAAACCGGTGGGTTCGTCTTACGAAACTCCCGAAGCGGGCATGTTCAGGAATCTCATGTCCCTGATTCATATTGGCTTGACGATCCTGATCCATTCGTTCCATCATCATTCTCATGGTCCTTGCTACGTCGCGGAGTGCTTCGGCTGTCTCGTTGTCTTGATTACTCTGTGCTGCGCTCCTAGTCTGTTGTCGACGTGTCATTGGTCCCTAAACACACAAAGCAAAGAACATCGAGGTGATCAGGCCCAATATTCCATGCAAAGTGAGCAAGTTACCATGGCACTTTCAACATACAGTAGTCATGTATTTCTAATCCTCAAGCTCATCCTAATGATAAGCATCTACACATGACGTCACTAACATATTATGCTTTAGAAGCATAGCCAGTCCAATCTTCAGGCTCCATGAGAATCGAACTGCTCTGATACCAAAATGTAACACCCTAGTAATTAACCAAATACACCTAGGTTGAATCTGATTAATGACTAGACTTTACTCCTTGCTTTGGTTCTTTCTTCATAATTTGAAAATATTTAGTGAAATTACGAGCCATTTTTTTTAAAAAAAAAAACGTAATTGAAAACGTGAGCCGAGTACAACGTGAACGAGTAAGCGAAGTATAATAACTACAAAATCCTGGTTCATAACTACAAAATATTTAAAATGACAGATCATGAAAGTATTGATGAAATGAACATAAAGTTTATGCATATCATAAACCAACTAAAGGAACTAGGAAAAACATATTCTAACTCTAAAATGGTTAAAAAAATTCTGAGAAGTCTCCCTACCAAATGGCTGCCTAAGTTCACAGCCATTACAGAAGCTAAAGACCTTCAAACTCTTGGTTTGGATGCACTCGTTGGGTCACTCAAAACCCATGAGGTAGTGCTCTCTGAAATGCATGGTGAATCCATCAAAAAGAGCAAGTCCATGGCCTTGAAGTTGTAACACCCTAGTAATTAACCAAATACACCTAGGTTGAATCTGATTAATGACTAGACTTTACTCCTTGCTTTGGTTCTTTCTTCATAATTTGAAAATACTTAGTGAAATTACGAGCCATTTTTTTTATAAAAAAAACGTAATTGAAAACGTGAGCCGAGTACAACGTGAACGAGTAAGCGGAGTATAATAAGACGTTTAAGAATATATCACATCATATCACTTTGGCTCCATCATATAACATCCATAAGCACATTATAACGTATATTTACATACAATAACCTCACTCAAAGGGTAGGTTATGATCATACATCATTGTCTTATGCAAACCCATAAAAGAAAATATACATAAGGAAATACATGCCCCTAAACTAGATAACTCCATAAGCCAGGAAGGTTATCCTAAAACTAGGGTGCATGAACACACATAAATCTACTAAGAACCTTCTATGGCCACTGTCCTGGAAATGGGGGAATAAATCCGATCCACTAATGAGCTCCCTCGGGAAGGGACACACGAGATGCACCAGGCTGGGGTCGCATGGACGGCCTTCTTGCTCACCTCGACTGAACAACTATTTCCTCACTACCCTCTCTTACACGTGTGGGAGTAGGAGCAGAGCTCTCAGAATATACATGAGTAGGAGTGTCCTCTGAAGGATCAGTTTCAGAATATCTCGTCTCGGGAACATACTCTGGGAATCCATGGACAGCAGATGAAGCGGGATAAGAACGTAACATCCTTTCATCAAGTGGACTTGCATGTTCAAAAACCATTTCATCGCCATAGGGAGAAGTAGGAGAAAATCGATAACTAGGGACAGGATGTGCAAATGGACGACCTATGTAAATAAAAACACGAATCACAAGACCTCCCTTCAAAATGATACGAGCGATGCAATCGGATCATAGTGGAATTCCCAAGTAGGGGTATCAACGAGCAGGGCGAATGTCGCCATTTGAATCTGGAGACAATGATGAAATAAAGAAAAGGGAGTGAGAATCTTGCTAAAGAATTCTCGAGGGTACCTCCTTCTACAGTGTCATCATCAAAGTCCCCAGGAACCTCGGGATTATTCTAAAATAGTGAGCATGCAAAGATTCATTTTAAGTTCGGACAAATACTTACCCGAGGTTCGTCAATTTTTAATCATGCGTCTTATAATGCATCATAATCTTAACATGTCATATTTACAATGAACTTTTCCTTTATCATTACATCATATTCCTCTTCATCATTATCAAAATAACATGCATAAAAGAACGTCATATAATATTAGCTACACATGGACACAGTGCACATATTTCATTTCTTTAGTGCCTTAGGTGACTTAAAATCTTATCATCATCATTATTTTCCTTGGGCCACCCTATACTCCACCCTTTTGGGAGTAATTTGGGTTATGAGCTCATACTTTACTAGTCGTCACTAGCATATACTTATCCCTTTTGATAAGCTAAAGTCCCGACTCTACCCTTTTGAGAGAACGGGTTAGGGGGCTAAAATCACCTTTTCACCACCTATAGTCTGATGGTTCCAAAGGATCATTTTCTTATAAGTTTAAGTCACCATTAAATCTTTGCATGTTATATCACAATACAATTCATAAACATCATAGCATTTTCTCATTTATAGTCTTAAGCTAGAATAATATATATCAACTATAATCATGCATCTGGGAGATTCCCAGGAAAGAGAGGTGGGTCACAATGGACACGCTTAAATACCAAGTCTTTCCTTAGCCAGAACCTTTTCAAATTACACTTTTACAATGATACACTTTCTTCTAGCAACAAAGGTAAATTTTACATAATAAAGAATATTTCATGCATGAGCATTCTTATTATTTGCAACAGCAACTATAACATGCAAGCCAGGAAATCATTCAATGATATCAAGTACTTAATAAGCATCCAATACTTACATAGAATTATCAATTATAGAACTAATTAGTTATGCACCTAAGGGATTTATTACCATCCTTAAGATTATTTATAGGCCTTAAGAACACTATTAAATCAAATGGGGTAGCATAGGTAGTAAGTTGTTCCTAAGGTTTTACGGTATGCTAGAAGTTATGTTTTAAATCCTTTCTTGTTACCAGCTTTCTCTATGATGCTGAAATTAGTTACTAAACCAATTATGGATCATTCTCCCTTATTTAAACATAATAAAACCTGGTTCTTATCGTTGCTAAAGATTCTAGATAGAATGCATAAATTTCATTCCCTAGAGTTCTAGAAATCTTGCTTTTACGGTTTTCTAGTTGCTAAGTTCATTTTTAGTGTTCGGGATCAATCCTAGTCTAATTGATATCAAATTTTTCGTGGCTAACTAATCCTAGACAGAATTATAACATACTAAAACAGATTTGGCATTGGCTAAACTTAAAGGGGTCAAAAACTAGGTAAATTCTAGCTCTTCGGTTGTTCTGGGGAGCTAGTTTTATCTCTAACATGCAATGAATCATTCTCTTAACAATAAACCATAATTATCACAACTTCAAACATATCAAATCATTATCATACATTGATACTAAACTCAGATCAGTGGCCGAATCATGAACCTCATGCAATTACATAGAATCATATTTTAAGTGCATATAAAATACTAGTTCCCCGTAAAATCCTTGCAAAGTCTTCAAACTCATTTAGAAACTAGTTCTTTTGTCAAACTTGGGAGGATCTTCACAATTAAAATTCTCACTTAAGATAAAAGGAGTAAGTCTTGAACTTTAGAGATTTAGGTGACATCTTAGAATTATAAACATGCTATGCAACCTTATTTTAATCTTATCTTTATAAGGTGATAGCTTGGAATTATAAACATGATATGCAATTCCATTTCTTTATCTTTAAGATTTAAGGTGATGACTTGAAAATTAAACATGATGCAAGAACTTGAAATATAAACATGATGCAAGAAGCTGAGCGCGTAATCCGCACAGACCAGTAGAGGGAGAAGAGAATATTAAGAAACCTGAGCGGTAGTCCGCACAGGACCGGTGAAGGGAGAAGAGAATTATTATTACATCTTTTAAGCCCCAATCTCAAGACTTTTTAAAGAATAAATTCTTTAACTCCAATAATCATATTTCTTTGCTTGTGATACATGGCCAAGTCTTTGACCTCTAGGATCTTTAGGTGATGGCATAAAATAAACATGCCATGTGTTGATTCTTTTAGCCATTATAAAATAAAGTGAGAGCATAAATTAAATATGAGATGCAATCTCTTTATTATCTTGAAAGATTAAGTGATGACTTGAAACATAAACATGAAATACAAGCTTGGAAAATACATCTTTCAAGTTCTAAACTAAAAATCTTTGTTTTAGCATCATAAAGCATTATTCTTTAAAGTTTTGCATCAAGTGGAATTTTCAAGCTTTAGAGGCCTAACTTGTGATGGATTTACAACCCACCCTCAAGGTCCTCATCATCAAGCCATCATCTTAGTTCCACCTAGGCCATATGGCCGAATTGGTTAAAGAAAAATGAAGAGGAAAACCGAAATGAAAAGCTAAGGTAAGTTCATAATTTCATCATTCTGAGCTAAAAACATAACTCCTCAAAGCATAGAAATAAAGTTAGAAACTACTCCCTACCTAATCTGAGTTGAAGAAGAGGAAGAGAACTTGATTTCTTGAAGTGAAATGAAACAAAATCTCTTTGAAAAAAATTGCAGAAAGAAAGAAGCCAAAGAGGAGGAAGAAAGAAAGTTTTTGGTGCTCCTAAAAACTAGTTATGAACAAAGCATTCCAAGACCACTTAAGCAAGCCTATTTATAGAAGATTTTGAGGCTTCTAATTGGCCAAAATGAGGAGGTAGTTGACGGAATTTTGCAGGAGAAATAAGGGAGGAAAAATCATTTTAGACAAAGTTGTATGAAATTAAGGAATTATGTTTCTTATGGTGACATTTTGGCATTTTGTTTTAGTGCAACTTTTGACAATAATTCAGCTGCAAAATGGCATCAATAATTTCATCCATTACAGCCCAAAGAAGTGAAATTTGTGTGTTCCATGCATTATTTAGGTGTAGGCAAGGTATTCATGTAATTTAGAGAATTTATGGTTAAGGGCTTAAGTGAATTAGTAAGCAATTTGGGTGTTTTTGAGCAATTTTGGGTTCTAATCAATCTAAATACATAATTTTGACTCTAGATTAATATTTAGAATTTGATAAGCTTTAATTTGAGCCTAATATTGCTTAGGTTTTGGTATACGAATCAAAAATCCCGAAATTCGCAAAACTGCCCAAAAACAGGGGCAAAATCGTACTTTCACTTAAAAACTGCCCGAGGCCACCCGAGCTTAGCCAATGGTTAATCATGGCTTAAAAATAAATTTTAAAACATTTTAGTGAGGTTCGGGCTCAGTCGGCACGCACATTGGAGTTAAAATAGCCGCAGGGGCGTTTTGGTCATTTCGCGCGTCGGAACTCAAAATTGAAATCCTTCTGCTCTATTAACACACATAACACAAACAATCCCTTATTATCATCAAAACATCCCCTTGAGAATAGGTGGGGCCCACGATCCTCATTTTCTGAGTAAAATAACTTCAGGGGCATTTTGGTTATTTTATACGTACAGAAATTCGGGATTTGCGACTCTCGCATGAATCGCTCCTAACCTCTCTTCTAATGTTATATTCCTTTATTGAGGATTGTTCGGCCTCAAATCTTATGTAATAATTACCTACAGTAATTCGGTAATTTCTAATGACAGTAAAAATTACAGTAAAAATTGGGGCGTTACAGAAGTCATCTCATCAGAAGCTGAATAAAGTTAAAGTAATGAAAGTTACTGAAAAACCTCTGATGAAGAGGAAGAATTAGAGGATGAGACAGAAGAAGATGATGGAGATGAGCTTTCCATGCTGGTAAAGAAGATGTTCAAAGCCTGGAGAGGCGAGACAAAAAGAAGAACGGACATCAACCTCAGAAAAGACAGAAAGTATCACTTGTTACAATTGTGGGGAGAAGGAACACTTCAAACCAGAATGTCCTAAACTCAAAGATCCACAAAACTATGCGTAAAAATTGTGTACGAGAAGGGAGTTGAATCGTGCTTTGCTTCATTTTACTTATTTGAAACATTTAAAACAAATATTATCAAGTATGAAACTTGTAGTGCAGTGGAAACTCGGTTAGTAGTTTGAGAAAGTATATTTCTGAAGTATGAGATAAATAATAGAAAGGCAAAAGCGTTATATCAGCATATGTTAAAGAATAACGCATAACAGAGAAATATAAAGAAGATCAAGGAGAAGAAGATGTGATACAAAATATTTTATACTAGTTTGGCCAACATTGCCTACATCCAGTACTCAACACATGCTAAGGTTCCTCTAAAACAACTTTCTCAACCTAAAAAAGAGAAAAACTTGATAAACAACTTTCTAAACCCGAGGAAAAAAAACTAGATGGTATTTACATTATCCTTCCCAAGCTCTCATTTGTGACTAGTAGACAACCCCTGTTTCCACAAATTGAGTAGGGATTCACTAGCTTTTCCAAGCTAAACTGAGTAGTTATTCACCAGCCTCTCCAAGCTGAACCGAGTTGTTATTCACCAGCCTCTTCAAGCTTAACTAAGTAGTCTTGTACTAGCCTCCAAGCTAACACTTGTGACCAATAGACAACCCCTACTATCAAAATCCTGAGTAGTCATTCACTAGCCTCTTCAAGCTGAAACAAGTAGTTATTCACCAACCTCTTCAAGATGAACCCATGGCAAGTAAACCACCTATTACTATCCCATTGAAAGTAGTCTTTAACTAGCCTCTCCAAGCTAAACCGTGACTAGTAAGAACACCTCACTGTCGCATTGTAAGTAGTTTTACATTAGCCTCTCCAAGCTATCTCACAACGATCATTACTGAATCGAGGATATAAAGGTTTTGTGTTTGGGTTGCCACTCAAACTAACCTATACTTAAATTTCCTTAACATATACATGAGAAGATCCTGGGAAAGCTTGAATGACTTCTTTCTATCATTTCTTCCTAAGAAGAACATAAATCTATTGAAGAACATAGTCGTATGTTTATACTTAGGAGTTGTTACTTATAACATTAGCCGACCTTCTTAATTATTTATAGCAAGATCGATTGAATCGTGAAGTAACTAAATCAAAGTTCTATTAACATATATAACTAAGAAACAAACATTTATTGATTATAAGGTCGAATACAAAAGGAAGCTCTTCTATGAGCTTCAATACACATCTGGTCTCTATTATATTTACAAACATAAACATATGACTAAGTACAATTGATACAAGCTTCAGCCTTAAACTACTGCAAATCTGATTTTCTTCCATAAAGCGATCTCCTTGTTCTCTAGATCAACTTGGAGACGACACGAGAACACAAACACACATGGGTGAGAATTCTAAAATTCTCAGTAGGGCATCCCCAAAACATATACTAAAATCCCTGTCATCGTCATCGTCATCATTCCAGCCACTTCAGTTTACTAAGAAAATGTGATCGAACAATATTTATCAAAGGTTCATTTTAAAGTTCAAAAACCATTCTTCCAAAGTGGGTAGCTTTTAGTAATCAATCACTTAGTGGGCATATATCATAAAGCTCAAACATATAGTAATTTATGCTGATCAAGCAATTAAATATGATATGATTATGCATATGTTAAATGCAGTGAGATTATCTCAAAGTAACCTAGTTTCACGTATGGCCATAGAACTCAACTCGGTGCATTTTTCTCTTTTCATTGATATAGAAAAGACTTAGTTTATACCCAATGGGTATTTACTTTGGAAAACTCCACAATGGATAGTTTATACCACATGGTATTTATAGTGGATCACACTACATAAGGAAAATAGACTGCTTATCAAGACTAAGCTCATTCCTATACGTGATCATTGGACTTCATTTTTTCCTCTTCCGAATCACACACAAATCTATTCCTAGCTGATACGTCTACCGACTTATAATATCTTTGGGGAAGTTCCTCTTTTTCCTTTCCTTTACAATATGTCTAGGGAAGTTCCTCTTTTTGGCTTCCCCCCATTCAACTTAAGTTTTGTTTCTGTTTTCTCCATATGTCAGAACACGCACGACTAAAATTTATACATTCTCTTTTCTCATATAACTGCATCATATACTTTCTTTTCTCAAATGCATGTATAAGCCACGTATAGGCATTCATTCACAATGTGATTTCAATCGTACCTCATAAACCACTCTTTACTTCCTCTAGCATACATTCATACTCATCATATTTAAATTTAAGGTCATATCACCAAATCAATACTAAGAGTCAATTACAGCATGTTGGTAAAATTTATGCCTAAGGAATATGATTTATCCTGTATATCAAACATCCAATGTAAGGGCTATAAAAATTCTCTAAGACACCTCAATGTGTTCACAAGGTCCTGTAAAATTTCAGAGCAAAAATAGTTCTCTAACTATACTAACCAAATTAGACAAATTTAGTGGTCAGAAACCACTTAACCTCATCTCAGAACCCGGAATTCATAATTTTTAACCCTAACAAATGATTGAATTTTTCTTTGAAATTTTTACAGACTATTGGAAACATCTTGAAGTTCAATTAAATCGAATGCAAAGGAGCTAGAGTTCATGGCACTCAAGCAAGGATCTATGAGTGTAGCAGAGTACATGATAAAGTCTGATGAGCTATGCAAATCTTCTACTCTCTATCAATGGAATCTTGATGAAGCTTGGGAGTGCATGAAGTATGAAGGAGGGCTAA
Source organism: Dalbergia cochinchinensis (assembly GCA_031216125.1). Classification (NCBI taxonomy): domain Eukaryota; kingdom Viridiplantae; phylum Streptophyta; class Magnoliopsida; order Fabales; family Fabaceae; genus Dalbergia; species Dalbergia cochinchinensis. The sequence continues at coordinate 58,008,693 of CM062368.1, read as the reverse complement.
GGGAGGACATTGAAGTTGTGAGTTTCTTAGAGATCAAAGATTTTGGTACCCTAGTGAACGAGTGTCAGTTTGTAAAGGAATCTAATAGGAAGCTAGCAATTGCCAAATCTGCTAGGGACGATTCTAAGAAGAGGTTGGCACTTGAAGACCAAGAATATGAGGATGCCTCACCCCAAAAGAAGCAATTTCAACCTAATTTGTATAAGAATAAACAACAACTATGATCAATCATGAGCCAAGATTGCCTAACATATGGGAAGAACCATGGAGGTAGACCTTGTAGGGCTGGGAAACATTATGCTACCATTGTGGATAACCAAGATATAAAATTTGGGAGTGTCCAGAAAGATATACAAAACTTGATAGGAAGTCACTACACAAAAATACTAGGAGTTAAGAGGACACCATTACTCGGATGATCTTATCCGAGATAGGAACGTTTAGGATTTGATTGAATTATTTGAACCGTGTATGACTTGTTTGTTTAATTCATCAAAACTATCTTTTGAAAATCATTTTCAAATGGATTTTGAGGGCAAATTCTTTTTAAGGTAGGTGGTAATGTGACACCCTAAAAATTATTTAAAAATTAATTTGATCTTTGTTAATCATAATTTCAAAAGTCTAACAGTTTTAGCAATTATAAGAATGGCCTAACAGACGTGTTAAAAAAAAAAAGAAAATTTTAGAGTTTCAACAATTGAAAATCTGGAAAAACAGAAATGAACAAATAAGAACACAAAACCCTACTCTTTGTAGCCTTAGAGATCTTGGCTGCAAAAGATACTCCAAGAATGATTTCCTTCACTTCAGAGACTCAAACCAACACCAATCCCTCATTTTACAGCAAATTGTGAGCTTTCAAAGTAAAAAAGATTCATGGATTCAAATTCAGATTGATGGATTCAAATTCTAATCGGTTAGTTTGGTAGATATTGAGAAGTGGAACAAGTTTTGTGAAGAGAGTTTGTGGTTTTATCAAGTCTAGGCTAGGAAAATGGAGGTTTGAATTCAAGTTTTCATGGTTTTTGTAAAGGAAAAATGGAGATGGCTGGTCCTTCTTGTTCATGGGCAAAAATGAGGTTCATGAACAAGCTTGGTGACTTTAAAATATATCTTAGATTAGATATATTAATGATATATGTAACGCCCCAATTTTTACTGTTATGTGAAAATTATCAAAATGCCCCTAGGTAATTTTTACACGTAATTCGAGGTCAAATAATTCTCAATAAAGGAATATAACATTAGAGAAACATCATAGGAGACTTGTTTAGCGATTCCTGTGAAAGTCGCAAACCCCGATTTTTCTATACGTGTAAAATAACCAAAATGCCCCTAAGGTCATTTTTACCTAGAAAATCAAAGATAACCAATCTAGATTATCTTTGAGGGGTTAGTTTAAGGCTTGATGGGGATTATGTGTGCCTTAGAGGTAAAAATCTCAATTCTCAATTTTTACCGTAAGTAAAATTACCGTTTGACCCCTGCAGTAATTTTTCAAATTATATAATTTTTTCAATTCAGTTTTCACCCAAAGATTCAAAATAGCTATTTCAAGTATGATTTGAAATTGTCTAGTATTTACAAGGAGTTTTTACATGAAATTACCTTTTTATCCCTAGTTGTGGTAAATAGGTTTACTTGTGTAATTAAGATAGTATAAAAACTCTATTTGAACTCAAATTGATTTTATTCATTAACCTTGAGTTTAAAATTAATTACCCAAGGTTAAAAATAATTACTTGAGGTAATTAGAGTCAAGATTTACCTAAGGTAAAATTAAATTACTTTTCCTTGATTTTAGGAGCTCATAAATTTAGTGATGTTTTAGGTCAAAGTTAAATTTATGGTTTAGGTAAAATCTTATAAATTTATATTTTCTTATCCTAAGATTAGAACTTATATTACAAATTGGTTTTAACTCATTTGAAATTAACTCCATTACTAGTATGAGATTATCTTTTCACCTAGTCTTGAGTTATCTTACACACCTAGTTTTACCATTTTCACAAAATTACCAATTCCTAAAACTACCACCTAATTAATTATACTATCCTTGTGTCCTACCACATAGAAAATTAAATAATTATTCCCCATTGTTCCCTAAATAGCCATGGCCTTCCTACCACCATCATGTGCTCATGTCCTACCATTTATCAAAAGCAAGAAATTGCCTTCCACTTGGCCTTTTGAAGATCACGGCCATATCACTCTCAATACCACATATTTTAATTTTTTTTTCTAACAAAGATACATGCTACATCATTATGTCATTTGCTTTCTTTTCCTTTCTTTCACATTGGTTTTATTCAAAAGAATTCTTTCTATTCAAGCTATAAAGGTTCACGGCAACTAGGTCCTTTATCTCCATATTTTATTTGTTTTCAACAACTAATACACATCAAACATCATTATCTTGACTCATGCTTTCTTTTAAATTGTTTTTAATCAACAAAAATTCCTTCCATGATGGCCATAGAAACCGTGCACCTATGGCACTCCAATATCTCATATTTTATTTTTTTTTACATCAATAATACACATATCACATCATTGTCATTCCATTTGCTCTTATTTTGAGTTGTCTTGGATTAAAAATTATTCAAAAAACTTCTTCCAAAACAGCCATAAAGCTTGCGGACATTATGCTTCCATTACCTCCATATTTTATTTATTTCCAAACAAGGATGCATGTACAAATCATTACTACACATTATGCTTTCCTTTCTAAGTTTTCTTTAATAAAAAATAAATAAATAAAATCCTTCCATTTCCAGCCTTATATCACACGGCTACTCCCTCCATTTTTCCTATAAATAGAGCTCTTCTTAGCCTAAAATGTTCACACAAACATCCATAGCCTTGGTACTTACTTACTTGATAGTTTTCTTGATCAAAGTTTGCTCAAAGTTCTCAAATTCTCTCAATACTTCAAGCTTTCTTCTTCTTCCTTATTCACATCCAAGAAACTCCATTCCCAACCTCTAACCAAGCTCTAAACCTTAAGCATACACGTTTCAACCATAAACCAACTCCTAGACACACAACCTTTCCATTATCAAACACAAAATCACAAGAAAAATTCTTCCTCCACTAGCTCTCATCTTGGCTGAAATTGAAGGACTCATCAAGGACATATTTTCTTCTTCTAAAGATCAAGCATTATCTTTTGTTAACAAGAAACAATTTGGTAGGGATTTTATTTCATGTTCTTTCCTTTATTTCCTCCTAATAACTTCTAATTTATGGCTTAATGATAAGACTATGGAATATGGTTCTTGGAACCTTGATAATAAAGGACTCTAATGCTAACTTCCTTTATTTAAAGATTAATTGAGGTTAAAGAGTTTAATTCTCTAAAAGTTTTGAGCTTAACAAGATAATAAGTAAACTTGCATCCATTGTTTATGTTTCAAGCTCTTGCATATCATATTTAAATTTCAAGCCTTGCATAATCATATTTAATTTCAAGTCATCACCTTAAATCTTGAAGATAATAATATAAACTTGCATTCTCATGTTTAAATTCAAGAAATGCATTTTATGATTCAAGTTATCACTAAACTTTGAAGATCTAAAAATAAGCTTGCATATTCATATTTGTATTTCAAGCTTTGCACAATCATATTTATATTTTAAGTTTTGCGTCTTCATATTTATATTTCAAGCTTTCCATAATCACATTTATATTTCAAGTTATCATTTTAATTCTTGAAGATAATAATATGGATTTGCATATTCATATTTACTTTCAAGTTATCACATAAATTATAAAGACCTAAGAATGAATTTGCATCTTCATATTTATATTTCAAGCTTTGCATAATCATATTTATATTTCAAGTTGTCACTCTAATTCTTGAAGATAATAATATGAACTTTCATTTTCATGGTTAAATTCCAATTAATGCATTTCATGTTTATATTTCATGTTATCACCTAAAGGATCTAAAAAATGAACTTGCATCTTCTTATTTATATTTCAAGTATTGCACATCATATTTATATTTCCAAGTTATCACTTTATAATGATAAAGATTAAAAATGGATTGCATAGCATGTTTATGATTCTTGCCATCACCTAAACCTTTAAAGCTCAAAACTTACCTCTTTAATCTTAAATAGGATTTTATTTTTATGGACACATTTAAATCATGTTATTTCTAGCCTCTTGATGCTCTTGATATTAAGGTTGGTTTATTTTATTTCTAAGGCTCGGATATTGTCTTTAAGTTACTTAAATAATTTTGTTAGAGTTAGAAATCCAAATATGTTTAAAATTGTGTTTTTCTCATGATTTAAGAATTATGTTACTGACCTGATTTAAATAAAATAGTTAGGAAACTAATTTGAAAGGTTTGAATGTGTATAAATTACTTATAATTGATGTAAGAATTGTTTTTAGCATTTTTGTGATAAACTAGTAGCTAGAAAGGATCAAAATCGTAATTCTATAAAGCTTTAGACAAAGAATTTTCTGAATTAATTCCTCACTGATTAGATATTGATCATATATATACTTTAGAATTATTAGTATTAGATGTAAAAATTGTTTTTGGTATCTTAGAGATTGAAAAGGATAATTACAAGTGTTAGTTTTGACCGTTTTGCAAAATGTAGAAAGTTGTGTTTCTAAACTATCAATTATGTAATTTTGATGAAAGGATTTTAATTAGGGTTAGTAATAATATCTGATGTTATTATGTGTTCGAAATACTATTTATAATGTTTAGAAAAAGTTTTATAAGTATTATTTTTTTGATAAGTGTTAAAAATAAGTTACTTTGTACTTTGACCCCTATAATGTGTTAAATTTAGTCTATGGCCCTAAAAGGTTTTTATGATGAATTTTGATGGTTTCTAATAGTTATATGCCTCTTGAATTGTATTGGTTAATGTTAGAGATCTTTAATTTATGAGTAGATGTTAAAAAGGGGTAATTACGTTTTGACCCGTAATCTTTGAGAAATTGTAATTTGACCCTTTGGGGCTTCAACGTAAATATTGACAATATGATGAGATGAATGTGATTGATGTTTTGTGAAGAATGAGTTGATGTGCTGAAATTCACATGGCTTATGGATATTTGCAATGACATATGATGCATGTTTATGCGATTTACATTATGGCATGTTATAATTATGTTTGATTCATTGATATGCACATGAAATAATGAATCAATGAGTTATAATTGTGATATTCATGTTTGCATTTCCATATAACATGCCAAGATTAAAGGTGACATAAGACACATGGAAATGATCCTCTAGACTCCCCAAATTAAAGGTTATGAGAGGTGATCCAAATAGGAAGTGATCCTTTAGACTCCCCGAATTAAAGGTTATGAAAGGTGATCCTAATGCCCCTATCCCGTACCTTAAAGAGTCAGGAATTTATCTTATCAAAAGGGATAAGAATACGCTAGTGATGACTAGTGAGATATGAGCTCATAACCTAAGAACTCTCGAGAAAGGAGAGAATATAGGGCAGCCCCCAAGGAAAAGAGAATGAGAAGTTTAAGTCACCTATAAGAATGATGTTCATGCTTTTATGTTCATTATATCATATGCTTTTGTTTTATGAAATTTATGTTAATTGCATGACATTGACATGCATTCATGAGTAGTATGTTGCATTCATGACATTAAGATTCATGCTAAAAGATACGGGCCTCGGCTAATGGTATTTAGAACTTAATAAATGAACCTTATATATATGCCCACCATTTTCATAATGAAACCCGAGGTTCCTGGGGACGATGACGATGACACTTGTGTTAGAGTCGGGAAGCCCTACTGAGATTCTTGTATAAGTTTCTCATCCCTTTTCTTTTCTGTGTCGTCTCCAGACAAGAATGATGAAGTAGTTCGTGGCTTTGAGTAATGGTCGTGGGAGCTTTGCTATAGAACAAGAGATTTAACGAAGATAGTTTCTCATTGGATATGTGCCTTTAGAGTGCTTGCTTCTGATTTATCACTTTGTATTTCTATTTATGGATATGTATGTCCTTACGTTTATAGGACATTATTATTATGATACACTTATTGATATGATATTATTATTTGAGTTATGTTATGCCATGATTGTATTATGTGCTTACTTGTCATTTGTTTCTAACACTTTTCTTATGCAGAAAAGGTGAACGATGTTAGATACCTAGGATGCGTGGCTCACGTTTTGGTATTTAAGTTCAAAAAAAATTTACTCATATTTTCACTAAAGTATTTTAAAGAAGTTGAGTTAAAATCTGGAGCAAAAGAGTAATAACTAATAATTAACTTAAACGCGTCCTAGGCGTGTTGAGTTAAATATTAGGGTGTTACAATATAGTAAGATGAACATTTTTCTAATTATAAAAAAGAATGAATGGCTAGAATTTAATCTTGTAAAGCAAGAACACTTGGCATTAAAAGGATAGACTTTATCATTTTATAAGATTAAACTATCTTTCGATGTTAGAAATTGCACACTGAAATTTTATCGAATGGGTAAAACACCTTACCCGGATAATCAAACATTGCTCAAAAATTAATTCTAGGTATAAAATCCTCATTTCTAACTATTTCTAACTTGAATCCTCTCTTTTCCCAATCCTGGGCATTTCCTGGTCTTGGATCTGGGGTTTCAGTTGTCCTGACAGGTCCGTGGGCCCCGTAAGATTATTATTCATGCCCAACCTGAAATTTTCTTTTTGTTTTAACACGTCTGTTGGGTCATCCTCATCATTAATAAAACTATCAAATTTTTTAAATTATGATTAATAAAACTCAAATTAATTTTAAATAATTTTTAGGATGTTACACGAAGTCTCTCTCTTTTTCATTTGAGAAGAACATCTCTATTTAAAGAAGGTCTTCTTTGTGACCGTTGCCTTAGATTAGGTCTCTAAGTGATGCGTGTTGATTATCCATTTGTGTCTTGGAAAGATACTCTAGAAACGTAGGCTGAAAGTTCATCAGATCTATTGCAAAAGCTGTTATGGCAATGAGGTTTCTAATGTCCATTCAGAAACTACTCTTACTTTCTGAACGCGATTTCTGAACTCCTTTTTCTAGTAGCTGGGGTAAATTGATCCTATTGGAAAAAGAGATAACATGTCAGTTCTGACACCGGAATTTGACCTTTTCATATTTAAATTCAAATTTGAAATTCAAATTTCCCTCATTTTCCAATAACGTTCAGCGCTCCACAGTGAACTTAGCTTTCCGACGTACAATATCATATCCTTGATGAAACTTTGATCTTCTGATCTTCAATCCAAGCTTTATAATGATGAAAGACTTACGATTGAGCTAATTGAAGATAGTATAACATCTGGTCCTCAAAGATTGTTTGATAACTTAATTGTAAATGTACTTACTGATGTCTAATGCTATTTTCTGAAGCCTTGAAACTTGGTTTCTTACATAGTTGATTTTTTCTTCAAATCGCTAGCTTTCTTAAGTTTGAATAAGGATATAATTTTCACTTCCTTTTCAGTTCATATCTCTTAACATGAGATAAAGATGTTTACACATGGAGAGTGAAATTTATCCTCGATTAGTAAGTCTTGATCTTACTAAAAGATAGAATCTTGTTTTAATCTTACAAGAAACTCAAGACAATCATTAGTCATTCAAAGTATTTTCTTTAAATTGGCTTTGTTGTCATTCAAAACTTTGTTAACACTTCTTGAGAAGGTTCTGGAGCTAACAAGAAGAAGTTTGTGCCCAAAAAGAAAGGCATGCTGGCCACCTAGAGTGAATCAAAAGAGGAAAAGGAAGGATCAGAAGATCAAGAGGAGCTAGATGTTGTGAACCTATGCTTCATGGTAAACTATACATCAAAAACCGAATATAAGGTAAACAACTCTGACTCTAACCTCTCCTATGATGAACTCTTAGCTTTGTATGAAGGGTTGCTTGAGGACTCGCAAACTCTTTCCTCTTACTATTTGAACTTGAAAAGTAAACATCAAAAAATCGTTTTAGAACTTGAAATGGCTAAAATAGAAGCTGAGAATCTAGGGCTTGAAAAAGAAGAATTGAAAAGAGAAAACAAAGTTTTAAATGCAAAATCCAATGCCTTAGAATCTAAAGTTTCAAGTAAAAATGAAAACACTCAAAAAGTTATTTATAAGCTAGAGAGAACTTCAAGGCTTCTTAAATCTAATCTTGAAAAAATGGTAAATGAATCAAAGAATCTTGATCTAATGGTTGGAGATCAGAGGCCATATTTTCAAAAGAATGGGTTAGGATATGAAGAGGAATTAGATGAGAAAGAAAAGCCAACTCAGTTTAAGAAAATAAAGAATAAGGTTTCTTGTACTTTCTATTTTAAGAAGGGACATCCACCTAACAAGTGCTTCATAAGAAAGAAATCTATCAAAAATGTTGGAAAACTCCTTCTCAAAAGACTAACACAAAAGGACCTAAGAAAGTTTGGGTGCCTAAATTAAAAAAATTGTATTTGTTGTAGGTTTGCCGGAAAACACACTTGGAACCTAACAACAGGTGGTACATGGACAGTGATTGCTCCAGACACTAGTCTGGATCCAGAAGGTGGTTTAGGAATCTACGCCCTAAAAACTTTGGATCAATAAAGTTTTCCAATGGAGGTGATGCCAAGGTCATAAGCATAGGAAATGTTGGTAAGGATGATTCCCATGAAATTTCTTGTAACATCCTAATTTTTAACCCAATACTCTAGAACATATTTAGGTTAATCATTAGTCTGTTACTTCATAGTTCTCATTTAACTTTGAATTACTTAGCGGAAAATACGGGTAAATTTTTTTTTGAAATAAAAGTGAGAGCCGCGTGATGCGATAAGCGGTAAACCATGCAAAGTAAAACAATCGTCTTACAATCATCATAACATAAGGCACATCATGAACATCACTGAATATAATCTCATATATATATAACTTGCCCACTTATAAGTGTGGGACTTAATTCAGTACAAGGGAAATACAACCTAAAACATAAACATAATCTACTCCCCTACCCGAGTGCATCTAATAGGATAACCTCTAAACAAAAGAAAGTTTATCCCTATCTATGTGGTGTGTGCTCTAACTCGGGCCATCCTCGACCTCCTGCTGGCGACCATCTCGTGATCGAGGCAGATATCCGGGAAACTGAGCGAGCTCCTCGGGCGTGAAAAGGCGGAGTGGGGATCGAATATGACTCCCAGGGTATGGCCGCATCTCCGGTCGTCGTGCACGCCTCGGCTGAGTCACGGTGGGCTCGCTATCCTCTCCAAAGTCCATAGGTATGGAGGGGGAAGACCCCTCGGAGGGTATCTGGGTGGCCGAATCTTCGGAAGGATCCATCTCCGAGAAGGGCGATGGGCAACGGGGCACATACTCGGGGTAGTCTCGAACGGCGGATGCGGAAGGTGGAGTCTGGCGTAGCCTCTCCTCTCGAGGACGTCTTGGCGCTCGAACACTAGGTCATCACCAAAAGGTGAGACGGGGGAGAAACGATGGGAATGTGCGGGGGGAGTGAAGGGTCGACCCATGAACATGAATACTCTAACTGTGCATCGACCCACAAAATGGAATGACCCGTGGTCCGGGTCATGGTGCACCTCCCATGTCGGCGTGTCCACGAACACCACGAACGTCGCCATCTGAAGACGTGACGGAAAGAAAGAGGTAGAGGGAGTGAGAATCTTACTAAAGAATCTCAGTAGGGCCTCCTACTACCTAGGTGTCATCATCTACGTCCTCAGGAACCTTGGGTTTAATTATATGAAATGGTGAACATGCATTTAGTTCATTTTAAACTTCAAAAATATACTTTAGCCAAGGTCCGTTCATTTTGGGATGATCTTAATGTCATGAATGCAACATAATGGAAAATGTATGCATGGCACTACCTAATGCACATACATAAAACATAACATCAAGCATCATCATCATTGGTGGCATAAAGTGGCAATAGTAACATTCATATGGGACAAAACTTAGTGACATAATCATAATCATGAACTTTTCTTCCTCATGGGCCACCCTAAAAGACAATCGAATCTGGGGTGCTCGGAACCGGTGTCACCTAGCGTGTCATACATCTAGGTTATGAGCTCATACCTTAACTAGTCGTCACTAGTTCTTACTTACCACTTAACGATAAGCGTATCATAAATCCCGACTATCTGAGTACGGGTTAGGGGCAAATCTTTTAGGGGTGCTCGGCCTAACCGGTGTCACCTAAGAGTACAAAATGGTACCGATGTCACATGAGTTCTATGGAGGTGCTCGGCCGAACCGGTGTCATCCTAGAACCCATCTTAGTACCTTAATTTTCAAAATCTCTTTAAGTCCCCAAATTTGCCAGAAATTCGGCCAAAACGGTCATTACACCGAAGTTTCCTTCCAAATTTGTCGGAAATCGGCGGCCAAAGCGGTCATTACACGAATTTCCTTCCAAATTTGCTTTATGCCACATAAACATATAACCTCATAAATTCCTCATATGAATAACATCATCATCATTAGCATACTTCATGCATCATCATACATCATTCAAACGCTTACCCTCACGGTAGCTTATGCTTTGACCCTTACGGGTCTTAATCTTGAGATATAGCTCTCTAATATCCGTCGCTCATATTTTTATGCCCCTAAGGCTCATATTAAACATCATTCTTCATTCTCATGTTCATACTTAAATCTGAATAGCATAGGACAGAGTCTCTAACTTGTTTTTACGGGTTCTAGAACTTACGTTTTAGACCCTTTCTCAGTTCCGTCTTACTGAGGCGCTATACATTAAATCTAAATCAATTATGAGACATTCCTATGCTTAAGGACTAATTATTAATCATGTTTATCATGTTGTAAGGGTGCTGGACAGATTCCAGAAAATTAAATGTTCTAAGAGTTCTACATTTGCATTTTTACGGTTTTCTAGCTACTAGTTTCCCCATAGGTGCTAGAAATTGATTCTAACTCAAATGATACCAAGTTTTTCATGTCTAAACAATCTAAATCTGATTATGTTCCCATTAAAACAGTTTGGATTGGTTCCATAAACAAATGGGTCAAAACTATGTTAAATTCTAGCTTTACGGTATTTCTAGTTAGCTAGTTTTCTTACCTATCATGCATAGGTTTGCTTCTACATCATCACATGATATTTTCACACATTCCAACACATTAAAACATCATCATACAGCATCACATTCATCACATCAGAGCCGAAAACATCTTGCCTCAATAAGAGAATTAAATTGACATTTCTAGGTACATAAGTTAACTAGTTTCTCTTGGAATCAATTTAGAATTTCTAAAACTCTTTGCAAGACATTTTAAATCATCAAGAGGCTAAGTGAAGCCTTAGGTCACTGACCAAAACATATTCCATCCCCTAAAAGAGATTGGAATCACAACTTATAACGACATAACCTTATAAAGAATTGTCAAACTTTAAGGAAAACTCAAAACATAGGCTATTGGTCCTAGTAGCTAGATGAAGACTCATTGCAAGTCCATCTTCACTACTTGGCAAAAATACATTCAAAGTGTGGTTTGCATTAAACTTTAACTTGGAATGAAATGGGCAAGTCTTTGAGCTCTAGGTTCTTAAGTTACGACATAAACTAAACGTGCTCATGCTCTTCATTTTTAATCTTGCTTTCTAGGTAAAGTGATGACTTGAAACTAAATATGCAAGGCATAATTTAAACGTGTAAACTTGAAAGTAAATATCCGAAGCATAATCTTAAACGTGCAAGCTTGAAAGTAAAGATGCAAGATTCAATTCTTTATTTTAGTGCTCTTGGCCCAACAACAATCGACTTTAAGGCCGAAATAGATAGGCATTCGAGAAATTAATTAGGTGATAATGCAAGTTCAATTCTTTATTTTAGTGCTCTAGGCCCAACAACAATCGACTTTAAGGCCGAAATAGAAAGGCTTTGAGAATTAAGTTAAGTGATGATACAAGTTCCATTTTAATCTTTATGTTCTTAGGTGATGGCTTGAAAGTAAAGATGCATAGCAAGAATGTAAATATGAATGCAAGCATAAAATAAATTATGCAAGTTCATTTTATCTTTCTAGAGCTCTTAACAAGACTTTAAAGGAACTTAAACCTCAACCCAAACTCATCAAACCAAGACAAGGTAAAAGTCTAGAGTTCTTAGAACTCAACATAACATATTTAAAAATCAAACATCTAGCATGAAAAGGAAAAGGTAATGGCCGAAACTTCAAGGAAAGAAAAGAAATGTTTGAAACTCTAGAATCCATGATCTTGGTGATATACAAACTCCAACATCATGAGACCTCATCATTGAGTCATTAGAACCATTTTGAAACAACATCAAAGTTACGGTTCTCAGAAGTTCAAGAAAGGAAAAATCTAGAAACACTTTTGCTCAAGAACAAAAATCAAGCTCTAGAGTTTGTTTCAAGTGATGAACATCATCATGAAACTCTCATCATCAAGCTCTCATTCCTTTGTTCTCCAAGGCCCATGGCCGAAAATGAAAAGGTAAAGGGAAGAAAAAGAAGTTCTAAAAAGAATCAAGAGAAACTATGAACTTTAAGCTTAGAACAAGAACTTTAAAGAAAGAACACATGAAAGAAAATCCCTACTTGGTGTGATGAACTTGAAGATGGAAGAAGAAGAAGATGAAGATGATGAAGAACTTGAAGAACTCCAAGAACTTGAAGAACACAAAGACTTTGAGAGAAAAAGAAAAGCTTTGAGTGTTTCCTAAACTTAGCAAATGATCTAAAAGTGGTGCAAGCTCCTCAAGGCATTCTATTTATAGAGAATTGAAACAAATGGAGGATGCTCATGGGTGAGGATGGCTTCGGCCATGAGGTGCAGAATGGAGGCTCTCCATGAGTTCCATGAGGTGAGATAATGTGTTCTTGAGGTATGGTGAGGTATGGTTCAAAGCATGGTGAGGTATGGCTCAAGGTATGGCTCAAGCATGGTTCTTTGAGTGAGAAAATAATTAAACATGTGGTCAATGGGGAGTGGGCTGGCCGAAATGCATCAGCCAAGGGAGGAGAGTTTCTTGCATTTTAATTGTGGTTTAGAGTTGTGTTTAGGTGTATCTTTGGTTATGCTTAAGATTAGGAATTTGTAAGAAAGTGTTTAGGTAAGGTAAATGGGTAATTAAGGTAGTCTAGACATAATTAAGGAGTGGTCTTGCACCATTAGAGGGTTAAATCCTCAATTTAGAGTTTAAACAACTCTAGACTCATTTCCTTGATTTAAGGAATTGGAGAGAAAACACTATTCAAGATTCCAAGACTAGGAATCTTGAGTTCTAAAAAGGGATTTAAGTTTAATCTAAGCAATTTTAGGTTCTAATTAACTTTAATAAATTATTTTGACTCTAGATTAATTAGGGAAATAAATTAATCTTCGTTTAGAGCCTAATATTGCTTAGGTTTGCTTAATTACGTCATTAAGCTTAAAAACACTATTCCAGGGGCAAAATCGTAATTTTGCACTAAAACTGCCCGGGACCACCGGGACTTGAACAGATACCTCTAGACACATGAAATCATGTTTTTAAACCTCTGGGGAAAGTTCCGGGCTCAAACGGCACCTTTACCCGCGTAAAAACGCTATAGGGGTATTTTGGTCATTTTGACCAAGTCATGAAAAACGAAATTTTCGCTTCCGAAAGCATTCAAAGGCCATTCAATCCCCTTCAAACATTGAGTTGACCCTTCGAGGATGACCGAGTTGGTTACCCTCGAGTTCGGGTCAGGAAATGACCTCAGGGCATTTTGGTCATTTCTGACAAAAAAATCGGGGTGTTACATTACTCCCCTCCTTAAAAAGAATTTCGCCCTCGAAATTCGTTACCTTAGAAAAGCTCGGGATACTTGTCTTGCATTTCTGACTCTAGCTCCCATGTAAACTCTTCGGATTTGTCGCGTCCCATGCTACCTTTACCAATGGAGCAGGACTTGTTCCTCACCGCTTGACTCATGGTCCACGATTCTCGTAGGGGGAAGATTGAAAGTTAGGTCGTCCCTTAACTGAACATGCTCTGGCTCTAAAACGTGGCTAGGGTCGGACTCATACTTCCTTAGCTGAGAGACGTGAAAGACGTCATGAAGATTAGAAAGATTAGGCGGTAAGGCTATTTTGTAGGCAAGCTGTTCCTATCCTTTGAAGAATTTGGAAGGGACCAAGGAATCGGGGGCTCAACTTTTTGACTTTCATGGCTCTTCCTATGCCTGTAGTGGGGGTAATCCTAAGGAACACATGTTCTCCTCCTCGAACTCCAAGGGCTTGCGCCGCTTGTCCGGATAGGTCTTTTGTCTACTTTGTGCTGTGAGCATCCTTTCCCCGATCCTCTTGATTTGTTCCGTTGTTTCCCTCACTACATCGGGTCCTAAGACACTTTGCTCCCAGGCTCGTACCAACACAAAGGTGATTGGCACTTCCTTCCATACAATGCCTCAAATGCGGTGCCATACCGATGCTTGCGTGATAACTATTGTTATACGCAAACTCGATCAAAGGCAAGTACCTATCCCAACTTCCCCTTTGGTCTAACACCACAGGCTCTTAGCATATCCTCTAGGGTTTGGATCGTCCTTTCAGATTGTCCGTCTGTTTGTGGGTGGTAAGCAGTGCTCAAGCATAGCTTTGAACCAAACGCCTTTTGGAAGGCTCCCTAAAAACGCGACGTAAACCGCGGATCTCTATCCGAGATTATCGTCGACGGTACTCCATGCAATCTTACGATCTCTTGGATGTATAATCGAGCCAATTTATCTAAAGAGTACGTCACTCTAATAGGTAGAAAGTGTGCCGACTTGGTTAGTCGATCCACTATCACCCATATAGCATCATGGCCAGCTTGCGTCTTAGGCAATGCTGTCACGAAATCCATAGATATGCATTCCCACTTCCATTCGGGGATTGGCGGGGTTGCAACAAACCTGAAGGTTTTGGTGCTCGATTTTCACTTTCGACATACCAAGCACTTACTAACCCAGCGACTACAACCTTCTTCATTCTGGGCCACCAAAACATCTTCTTCAAGTCTTGGTACATCTTGGTAACACCGGGATGAATGGTGAAATAGCTTTTGTGAGCCTCCTCCAAGATCTTCTCTCGGAGGTCACCATCTTGGGGTACGCAGATCCTTCCCTCAAATCTCCATATCCAATCCTCACCTCTTTGAAACCTTTTAACTTTCCCATATGCGGCATCTATGATCTCTTGAACTCCTCATTCTCGTTGTGCTAACATGATTCTCTGCTTAAATCCACTTGTCACACTAAGATAGCACATTTTATTCCTTTATCGGTCGCTGACATCCCTAGATTCATATCCCTAAACTTCTCTATCAACTCAACTTCTTTGATCATCATGTGGGACAGGTGTAACGACTTTCGGCTCAAGGCATCGGCGACTACATTAGCCTTGCCGGGGTGGTAACTTAAACCGAAATCGTAGTCCTTGAGGAATTCCATCCACCTTCTTTGCCTCATATTTAACTCCTTTTGATCAAAGAGGTACTTGAGACTCTTATGATCGGAGAAAACCTCAAACCTTACACCATACAAATGGTGTCTCCACATCTTTAAGGCAAACACTACGGCACCTAACTCTAGGTCATGGGTGGGGTAGTTAGCCTCGTGAGGCTTGAGTTGTCGGGATGCATAGGCTACCACTTGCCTATTTTGCATCAACACACACCCTAGTCCTTTGCCCGAAGCATCACAATATACCTCGAAGGGTACATTGGGGCTAGGTAAGACTAAGACTGGGGTCGTGGTTAACCTTTCCTTAAGCTCTTGGAAACTCTTCTCACATTCGGGGCTCCACTCAAACGGGGCATTCTTCCTAGTGAGCTTGGTCAAGGGTAGGGCTAACTGGGAAAATCCTTTGATAAACCTACGGTAGTAGCCTGCTAAACCCAAAAAGCTCCGTATTTCTGTTACGGTGGTTGGTCTATCCCAATTCATTACGGCTTCTACCTTACTAGGATCAACGGCTATACCTCCTTTTGACACAACGTGCCCTAAAAACTTGACCTCCTCCAACCAAAATTCACACTTAGAGAGTTTTGCATATAGCTTTTTCTCCTTCAAAATCTCCAAAACTATCCTTAAATGACGCTCATGCTCCTCGTGGGTCTTGGAATAGATGAGTATATCATCTATAAAAACGACCACTTAATTGATCTAAATAGTGTCTAAAGGTCCTATTCATGTAATCCATAGACACTGCAGAAGCATTTGTCAACCCAAAAGACATCACCGCGAACTCAAAGTGTCCATACCGAAGTTCTAAAGGCGGTCTTTGGTATATCTTGATCTCTTACTCTAATTTGGTGGTATCGACCTTAGGTCGATCTTGGAAAACACTACCGCTCCTCTCAATTGGTCCATGAGATCATCAATCCTAGGCAAAGGGTATTTGTTTTTCCTTTGTCACACGATTCAATTGCCTATAATCTATGCACAACCTCATACTCCCGTCCTTCTTTTTCACAAACAAGACCGGGGCTCCCCATGGTGAAGCACTAGGTCTTATGAAGCTTTTCTCTAAAAGTTCCTCAAGTTGGGTTTAAGCTCGGCTAGTTCTAGGGTGACATTCTATAGGGGCAATGGAGATTGGTCCCGCTCCAGAACCAACTCAATGGAGAACTCCACTTCTCGCTCGGGAGGGAACTCGGGTATATCTTAGGAAACACCTCGGGATAGTTTCTCACTATAGGTATATTCTCTAAATTCGCTCAAAGTGTACCTCGCTAGCGGCTAGGAGAACATATCCCTTAGTCTTTTTCCCACTACAGTGGACCTCTACGGCATTGAGATAGAGTTTCAAAGGTTGACTTATTTCACTAGGGGGAGAAGGAAAGATGACTGTTTTGGTGTCACAGTCTAACAATACACGGTTGGCGTGAAGCCAATCCATGCCAAGAACTATTCCTATACCTTTCATGGGTAAACAAATTAAATCCACAACATATGATCTATTTTCTGCGGTGAGGTGACAATTTAGGCAACAATAACAAGTATTCACAGGATGATTTGTGGGGGTAGAGACAATAAGATCAAAAGGAAGTTTGGAAGTTTTCAAATTTAGAGCCTCGACACTAGCATATGAAATAAAAGAATGTGTTGCACCAGAGTCATATAGCACAGTTAAGGTTCTACCATCTATTTCGCACTTACCTTCTATGAGACCGTTGGATGTGTCCGCCTCGTCTACATTGAGGGT
Organism: Dalbergia cochinchinensis; assembly: GCA_031216125.1. NCBI lineage: Eukaryota > Viridiplantae > Streptophyta > Magnoliopsida > Fabales > Fabaceae > Dalbergia > Dalbergia cochinchinensis. Next base: position 57,991,492 of record CM062368.1, on the reverse strand, counting down.
GAAGACCCTCCCTTGGTGTTGCGGCCGGGAATTTTGGCTTGCTGGCCTCCCATTAGTGCGATTCTTTGGCATAGTGGCCAGGCTTTCCGCATCAGGCAGATATTACGCCCGCTAAGCGAGGACGGTCGCCATGATCCTTCCCGCACTTGGGACATAGCACGGCTGGGATAGCTTGGGCGGGGGTTCCTTGAGGCGTCCTGTTCTTAGTCCCACTTGACCCTCCTTGTCGGTTGTTGTTGTGGTTGTTGCGGTTGTTGTTGTTGTTCTGGAATTGTGGTCGGTATGATTGCTTGGGTTGTTGGTGGAAGGGGGTTCTTTGTTGTTGTTGATGTGGCTTGAATTGGTTGGTGTGGTAGGGGTTGTAATGGTTTCGGGATTGGTTTGGATATTGGGGCTTGAATTTTGGGGCTTGAGGTGCTAGCCCCTTGTTTCGTGCTGCCCTTGCAGCATTGATTTTCTTCTGTCCCTCTTCCATGATCCGGCACTTGTTGACTAGGGTTGGAAAGTCCCTAATCTCCATGTGCGCTACAGCATAGTTGAGCTCTGCCGTTAGTCCGGCCTCATACTTGACGCACTTCCACACCTCGTCGGGGTTTCCTTGAAACACCCTAGAGAACTTAATCAGCTCCTCGAATTTCGCCGTGTACTGGGCGACAGGAGACCCTCCCTGAGTCAGTTGCATGGTCTCATTATCTTTCGCGTTCCTCACGGACTCCCGGAGGTACTTCTCATAAGTAGGTCTTGAATAGCTCCCGGTTGGCGATGAAGCACGAAGCTTCTAGCGATCTTGGTGCCACCACCGTAACTCGGCATCCGACTCCATCATATAAGCAGTGAAGGTGACCTTTTGCTCCTCCGAGCAAGCCACCACGGAGTAGATCTTCTCCATGTTTTTGATCCACTCATCAGCTTTGTCGGGGTCCATGGCTCCTCGGAAGGTTGGTGGGTTCGCCTTGCGAAACTCACCAAACCTCGCTTGCTCGACCATTTCAACAGTAGGGGGAGCACGTCCGGTGTCCCCTTGTTGGTTCATCCTCTCGAACATTCGTTCCATGGCTCTAGCCATGTCACGAACGGCAGCAGCAGTGGCATCGCTTTGGTCTCCCTCGGTCGGGTCCTAGGTTGTCTCCTTGGTGCCATTGGTCCCTAAACACATGAGACAATAAACACTGAGGTGATCAGGCTCAATATTCCATGTAAAATGGGCTAGTTACCATGGCACACGCAAGTAGACAAGGGTCATGAACTTCTACCCTATAGCTTATCTCTAGTTAAGCTCTACGCATGACATAGCTATCGTACTACGCTTTAGAAAGCATAGTCAGTCCAATCCTCGAGCTCCATGAGAATCGAATCGCTCGATACCATAATGTAACATCCTAATTTTTAACCCAATACTCTAGAACATATTTAGGTTAATCATTAGTACATTACTTCATAGTTCTCATTTAACTTTGAATTACTTAGCGGAAAATACGGGTAATTTTTTTTTGAAATAAAAGTGAGAGCCGCGTGATGCGATAAGCGGTAAACCATGCAAAGTAAAACAATCGTCTTACAATCATCATAACATAAGGCACATCATGAACATCACTGAATATAATCTCATATATATATAACTTGCCCACTTATAAGTGTGGGACTTAATTCAGTACAAGGGAAATACAACCTAAAACATAAACATAATCTACTCCCTACCCGAGTGCATCTAATAGGATAACCTCTAAACAAAAGAAAGTTTATCCCTATCTATGTGGTGTGTGCTCTAACTCGGGCCATCCTCGACCTCCTGCTGGCGACCATCTCGTGATCGAGGCAGATATCCGGGAAACTGAGCGAGCTCCTCGGGCGTGAAAAGGCGGAGTGGGGATCGAATATGACTCCCAGGGTATGGCCGCATGTCCGGTCGTCGTGCACGCCTCGGCTGAGTCACGGTGGGCTCGCTATCCTCTCCAAAGTCCATAGGTATGGTGGGGGAAGGCCCCTCCGAGGGTATCTGGGTGGCGAATCTTCGGAAGGATCCATCTCGAGAAGGACGATGGGCAACGGGCACATACTCGGGGTAGTCTCGAGCGGCGGATGCGGAAGGTGGAGTACGGCGTAGCCTCTCCTCTCCCGGGAGACGTCTTGGCCTTTCGAACACTAGGTCATCACCAAAAGGTGAGACGGGGAGAAACGATGGGAATGTACTGGGGAGTGAAGGGTCGACCCATGAACATGAATACTCTAGCGTGCATCGACCCACAAAATGGAATGACCCGTGGTCCGGGTCACGGTGCACCTCCCATGTCGGCGTGTCCACGAACACCACGAACGTCGCCATCTGAAGACGTGACGGAAAGAAAGAGGTAGAGGGAGTGAGAATCTTACTAAAGAATCTCGGTAGGGCCTCCTACGACCTAGGTGTTATCACCTACGTCCTCGGGAACCTTGGGTTTAATTATATGAAATGACTGAACATGCATTTAGTTCATTTTAAACTTCAAAAATATACTTTAGCCAAGGTCCGTTTCATTTTGGGATGATCTTAATGTCATGAATGCAACATAATGGAAAATGTATGCATGGCACTACCTAATGCACATACATAAAACATAACATCAAGCATCATCATCATTGGTGGCATAAAGTGGCAATAGTAACATTCATATGGGACAAAACTTAGTGACATAATCATAATCATGAACTTTTCTTCCTCATGGGCCACCCTAAAAGACAATCGATCTGGGGGTGCTCGGCCGAACCGGTGTCACCCGAGCGTGTCATACATCTAGGTTATGAGCTCATACCTTAACTAGTCGTCACTAGTTCTTACTTACCACTTAACGATAAGCGTATCATAAATCCCGACTATCCGAGTGCGGGTTGGGGGCAAATCTCTTAGGGTGCTCGGCCGAACCGGTGTCACCTAAGAGTACAAAATGGTACCGATGTCACATGAGTTCTATGGAGGTGCTCGGCGAACCGGTGTCATCCTAGAACCCATCTTAGTACCTTAATTTTCAAAATCTCTTTAAGTCCCCAAATTTGCCAGAAATTCGGCCAAAACGGTCATTACACCGAAGTTTCCTTCCAAATTTGTCGGAAATTCAAGTACAAAAGCGGTCATTACAATCGAATTTCCTTCCAAATTTGCTTTATGCCACATAAACATATAACCTCATAAATTCCTCATATGAATAACATCATCATCATTAGCATACTTCATGCATCATCATACATCATTCAAACGCTTACCCTCACGGTAGCTTATGCTTTGACCTTACGGGTCTTAATCTTGAGATATAGCTCTCTAATATCCGTCGCTCATATTTTTATGCCCCTAAGGCTCATATTAAACATCATTCTTCATTCTCATGTTCATACTTAAATCTGAATAGCATAGGATGAGTCTCTAACTTGTTTTTACTGGGTTCTAGAACTTACGTTTTAGACCCTTTCTCGGTTCCGTCTTTCGCCTGAGGCGCTATACATTAAATCTAAATCAATTATGAGACATTCCTATGCTTAAGGACTAATTATTAATCATGTTTATCATGTTGTAAGGGTGCTGGACAGATTCCAGAAAATTAAATGTTCTAAGAGTTCTACATTTGCATTTTTACGGTTTTCTAGCTACTAGTTTCCCCATAGGTGCTAGAATTCGATTCTAACTCAAATGATACCAAGTTTTTCATGTCTAAACAATCTAAATCTGATTATGTTCCCATTAAAACAGTTTGGATTGGTTCCATAAACAAATGGGTCAAAACTATGTTAAATTCTAGCTTTACGGTATTTCTAGTTAGCTAGTTTTCTTACCTATCATGCATAGGTTTGCTTCTACATCATCACATGATATTTTCACACATTCCAACACATTAAAACATCATCATACAGCATCACATTCATCACATCAGAGCCGAAAACATCTTGCCTCAATAAGAGAATTAAATTGACATTTCTAGGTACATAAGTTAACTAGTTTCTCTTGGAATCAATTTAGAATTTCTAAAACTCTTTGCAAGACATTTTAAATCATCAAGAGGCTAAGTGAAGCCTTAGGTCACTGACCAAAACATATTCCATCCCCTAAAAGAGATTGGAATCACAACTTATAACGACATAACCTTATAAAGAATTGTCAAACTTTAAGGAAAACTCAAAACATAGGCTATTGGTCCTAGTAGCTAGATGAAGACTCATTGCAAGTCCATCTTCACTACTTGGCGAAAAACGTACATTCAAAGTGTGGTTTGCATTAAACTTTAACTTGGAATGAAATGGGCAAGTCTTTGAGCTCTAGGTTCTTAAGTTACGACATAAACTAAACGTGCTCATGCTCTTCATTTTTAATCTTGCTTTCTAGGTAAAGTGATGACTTGAAACTAAATATGCAAGGCATAATTTAAACGTGTAAACTTGAAAGTAAATATGCGAAGCATAATCTTAAACGTGCAAGCTTGAAAGTAAAGATGCAAGATTCAATTCTTTATTTTAGTGCTCTTGGCCCAACAACAATCGACTTTAAGGCCGAAATAGATAGGCATTCGAGAAATTAATTAGGTGATAATGCAAGTTCAATTCTTTATTTTAGTGCTCTAGGCCCAACAACAATCGACTTTAAGGCCGAAATAGAAAGGCTTTGAGAATTAAGTTAAGTGATGATACAAGTTCCATTTTAATCTTTATGTTCTTAGGTGATGGCTTGAAAGTAAAGATGCATAGCAAGAATGTAAATATGAATGCAAGCATAAAATAAATTATGCAAGTTCATTTTATCTTTCTAGAGCTCTTAACAAGACTTTAAAGGAACTTAAACCTCAACCCAAACTCATCAAACCAAGACAAGGTAAAAGTCTAGAGTTCTTAGAACTCAACATAACATATTTAAAAATCAAACATCTAGCATGAAAAGGAAAAGGTAATGGCGAAACTTCAAGGAAAGAAAAGAAATGTTTGAAACTCTAGAATCCATGATCTTGGTGATATACAAACTCCAACATCATGAGACCTCATCATTGAGTCATTAGAACCATTTTGAAACAACATCAAAGTTACGGTTCTCGAAAGTTCAAGAAAGGAAAAATCTAGAAACACTTTTGCTCAAGAACAAAAATCAAGCTCTAGAGTTTGTTTCAAGTGATGAACATCATCATGAAACTCTCATCATCAAGCTCTCATTCCTTTGTTCTCCAAGGCCCATGGCCGAAAAATGAAAAGGTAAAGGGAAGAAAAAGAAGTTCTAAAAAGAATCAAGAGAAACTATGAACTTTAAGCTTAGAACAAGAACTTTAAAGAAAGAACACATGAAAGAAAATCCCTACTTGGTGTGATGAACTTGAAGATGGAAGAAGAAGAAGATGAAGATGATGAAGAACTTGAAGAACTCCAAGAACTTGAAGAACACAAAGACTATGAGAGAAAAGAAAAGCTTTGAGTGTTTCCTAAACTTAGCAAATGATCTAAAAGTGGTGCAAGCTCCTCAAGGCATTCTATTTATAGAGAATTGAAACAAATGGAGGATGCTCATGGGTGAGGATGGCTTCGGCCATGAGGTGCAGAATGGAGGCTCTCCATGAGTTCCATGAGGTGAGATAATGTGTTCTTGAGGTATGGTGAGGTATGGTTCAAAGCATGGTGAGGTATGGCTCAAGGTATGGCTCAAGCATGGTTCTTTGAGTGAGAAAATAATTAAACATGTGGTCAATGGGAGTGGGCTGGCCGAAATGCATCAGCCAAGGGAGGAGAGTTTCTTGCATTTTAATTGTGGTTTAGAGTTGTGTTTAGGTGTATCTTTGGTTATGCTTAAGATTAGGAATTTGTAAGAAAGTGTTTAGGTAAGGTAAATGGGTAATTAAGGTAGTCTAGACATAATTAAGGAGTGGTCTTGCACCATTAGAGGGTTAAATCCTCAATTTAGAGTTTAAACAACTCTAGACACATTTCCTTGATTTAAGGAAATGGAGAGAGAAAACACTATTCAAGATTCCAAGACTAGGAATCTTGAGTTCTAAAAAGGGATTTAAGTTTAATCTAAGCAATTTTAGGTTCTAATTAACTTTAATAAATTATTTTGACTCTAGATTAATTAGGGAAATAAATTAATCTTCGTTTAGAGCCTAATATTGCTTAGGTTTGCTTAATTACGTCATTAAGCTTAAAAACACTATTCCAGGGGCAAAATCGTAATTTTGCACTAAAACTGCCCGGGACCACCGGGACTTGAACAGATACCTCTAGACACATGAAATCATGTTTTTAAACCTCTGGGGAAAGTTCCGGGCTCAAACGGCACCTTTACCCGCGTAAAACGCTATAGGGGTATTTTGGTCATTTTGACCAAAGCTGAAAACCAAATTTTCGCTTCCGAAAGCATTCAAAGGCCATTCAATCCCCTTCAAACATTGAGTTGACCCTTCGAGGATGACCGAGTTGGTTACCCTCGAGTTCGGGTCAGGAAATGACCTCAGGGGCATTTTGGTCATTTCCCTCGGACAGAAAAATCGGGGTGTTACATTTCTAATGTGTTGTTTGTTGATAGTTTGGCTCACAACTTGTTAAGTATCAACCAATTATGTAACCAATGTAACACCCTAATATTCAACCCAATACTACTAGTATGTACTGAGGCCAAATATTAGTCATTACTTCTTGCTTTAGTTCTATTACCTTTGAAATTACTTACTGAAAATACGAGCCTTTTTTTTTTGTAACAAAACCTTGATAAAGTATGAGCCGCATATAATGTAATTCGAATGATATCGTAAAGTACGAAAATATAAACACATAAAGGCTCCATACACAGCATCATGAACACATATAGTGAAATACCTCATATATTAAAATGTAGAATGCCTACCAGTAATGGCGGGACTATTCCATACATAGAGTGCAATACAACTGAAACGTAGGAAAGACATAGAAATATAAAGGACACATGCAAGAGAATACCCACACCCAAGTGCATCTGAAATGGATAACCTCCACATAAAAGAAGGTTTATCCTACTACGTGACATGTGTGCACTAAGGACTACCCTCTAAACCATACAGCTACAGTCACGGGTAAGGTGGGACATAGCCGATCCACGGGCGAAGCGCGTCAGGAGTGGGCACTCGGACACGTCCTCCATGTTGGGGTCGCCTCTCAGGCATCCGAGCGCTCCGTGGCTGGGTAGTAGTCTCCTCATTTGCTCTTTGGCACATGTGGGGGAGTGGGGGCAGAGTCCTCCTCATACATAGGGGCAGGTGGCTCCTCCGAATGCTGCGAGCAGGGTACATATTCGGGTACGGCGCCTGAGCCTGCGGTGTAAGTCCAAAGGATCCTTTCATTGCGTGTGCGATCACGCTCAAAAACCATGTCGTCTCCATAGGGCAACATCGGGGAGAAGAGGTAGCTATCTACATGATGGGCAAAAGGCCGTCCGGGAAACATAAAGACACGAACAGTGCAAGGGCCTTCAAAATGGTACGATCTGTGCTCCGGATCGTAGTGGTACTCCCACGTGGGTGTCTCAACGTAGAGTACAAACGTCGCCATCCGAATCTAGAGACATAACAGAAAGAAAGAGATAGAGGGAGTGAGATTTCTTACTAAAGAAACTTAGTAAGGTTTTTCCTCATATCTAAGTGTCATCATATACGTCTCCGGGGACCTCAGTTTCTTAGTAAAAACATGGGCATATAATAGTTCATTTATGAGGTTCGCAAACATTAACCTCCGAGGCCCATTCTTTTTAATTATGAAAAACCTCCTGGTTACATAGTCTATAAATCATAAAACATGGATCATAAGTCACGGTACATTAATCATAAATCATGGTTTCCTATATCATGGGTCATAGCACATAAACTCATAACTTCATGTTTCTTATATCATGGGGCATAGCACATAAACTCATAAATTCATGGTTTCTTATATCATGGGGCATAGCACATAAACTCATATAATCATGGTGCATAGAATCATAGTTCATGGAACATGGTACATATCTTGGTTACTCGAGGTGACATTAAAACATCATCATTATTTTCCTGGGGCCACCCTAACTGATCTCCCTGTGGAGAAAATTTTAGGTTATGAGCTCATACCATGCTAGTCGTCACTAGCACATGGACTTATCCCTTTTGATAAGTTAAAGGTCCCGACTTAAAGTACGGGTATAGAGGGCTAGAATCACCTCATTCCCCACCCTTGGTTTGGTGGTTCAAGGATCATTTTCACATGGTTTAAGTCACCTTAAGTCTTAGCATGTTTTATTGAGATGCCACATAGTTTCATGCATGTCACATATCTTTCATCACAACATAGGCATTCTAAGTTCTCAAAGAACAATCACATGCAATAATAAAACTATCATTTAAGAATAATAGTTCACATAGCATCATATAAGTCATGAGGTAAACACCAATTCATCATTCATAGAGTAATGCTTAAACCTTTCCCTTAAGGGTAAAAACCCTTAATCGGGTAATCTCAAACTTCTAAATTATTTCCGTGTAGCTCTAAGGGATTGATTAACCCCATTACCATAATTTATTAAGTCCTAAAACCTAATTAATCATGGCTGGATAGCATTGGCAGTAAGATTGAGTTAGATGAATTAAGGTGTTCTAAAAGATGTATTTTACACCCTTTCTCACATCCGACTTTTTCTATGATGCAACAATTAATACCTAAGCCAATTATGAGTCACTCTCACTGATCTAGACATCATATAATGTGGTTCTATGGATGTTAATCAATCTGGACAGAATTCATATTTTCTGTACTTATGGGGTTCTAGAATTCATATTTCAAGCAATTAAAGTAACTAAGCATGCTCCAAAATGTCTAGAACAATTATCATATACTTGGCAAGGTATTTAAACATATTTAGACCACCCAAAACATGATTTAAGCTGCTGGAAATGAACATGGCAGAACCAAAAATGGTGAGTCATTAAATCATGTATAAACTTCTTTTTCAATGTACATAGGTAGCTAGTTTCTCTTGGAACAATCTTAGGACTTCAAAAAAATCTTAGAAATCAATTTGTCATGTCAAGAACTCTTATACAATGCATGGGGCAACAACTCTTTAATTTTTCTCATGGTTGAAATCCTAATTAGAAGAACATACTCAAAATACTTATAAATGTCACTTATGTTTAGGAAAAACTTAAAACATAAGCTATAGGCTCTTGTAACTTAATGAAAACTCATCCTAGAGTTCCCATCATCACATGGCCAAATGTATTATCAAGGGAATACCTCCTTGATTTAACTTTTCTCAAGATGAAATGGGCAAGTCTTTGAGCTCTAGTCTTTTTAGGTGATGGCATAAAAGTAAACATGCTATGCACTCCTTTTTTATAGTCCATTAGAAAGTAAGGTGATAGCTCAAAATAAGTATGAGATGCACCTTCATTTTTAGTCTTTGAGTTTCGTGATGACTTGAAAAATAACATGAAATGCAAAGCTTGGAATTTAAACGTGCATTATGCAAGTTCATTCTTTATTTTGGGGTTTAGTAATAGCATAGAAAATAAACGTGCTATGCAAAGCATAAAGTAAACGTGAATGCAAGTTACTTTTATCTTGTCTAGAGCTCTTGCAAGACTTTTAAAGAGAACATAGTTCCAACCCAAACCTCATCCTCACAAGAAAAGAGAACTACTAGTGCTAGAATACTTAAAATAAATCATAACCTTAAAAACTTGAAGATGGCCGAATCTTTATCATGAAAAATGAACCATTTTTAACCTCTAGGGACCAAGACCTTGATGATCTATGACATTAACATCCTAAGTCCTCATCATTGAGTACATAGCTTTTTTAAAACTAACATTTAAAACAAATTTTATGCTATAGGAGAAAGCAAAACTGAAACCATGCTTGGTTTAAGATCAAAGCTTCAAGCTCTAGAGTTTGTTCATGTGACAAGCATCAACATGAAACCCTCATCATCAAGCTTTCATTTTTCGAAGCTCTAGAAACTCTCATGGCCGAAAATATGAAAGAAAAAAGGGAGTCCAAGAAGTGTTCAAGAGAAACATAAACTCCTCCTTTACTTATCCTTGAAAAAGGATGAAACTTTCCTTGTGAAAAATTCAAGCTTTAGGGGTTGTTGAGTGACAAACACCATCATAACACCCTCATCATCAAGCTTTCATTTTTCCAAGGACCAAAGGCCTTCATGGCCAAATCATAAAGGAGAAAAGAGAAGTTCAAACATTCAAGAGAAACATAACCTTATTCTTGACTAAACTTGTAAAAGATGAAACTTTTCTTTAAGAAAAACTCAAGCTTTAGAGGTCTCATGTGGGATGAACTCATGGTCACCTTTAGAGAGCACTCATCATCAAGCTATCATGCTCAAGGCCTTGAGGCCGAAAATCAAAGGAAAAGAAAAGGAAGAAACCAAAAATAAAAAGCAACATGGAGGTTCCACCTTTCATCATTTCCCAACAAGATTCAACATAGAAATCAAAGACATATTTAGAAAGGTTCCCTACCTTGTGGTTTTTGAAAAAGGAGAGGAAGAACTTGAGCTTGAAGAACTCTTGGAAGCTTGAGAGAAAAGAAGTAAGAAAGCTTGAGACTTTTAGAGATTTTGCAAGAAGTGAGCAAAGGAGTGAAGTTGTGTGGTGTTGTGCATTTATAGGCAAATGAATCATGAAGGAGTGTAGGGAAAGAAGTTGGCTGAAACTTCTTAAGGAAGAATGAGGAAAAATATCTCTTGTGTTGTCATTCATGATGTCATAGGTCATAGGTCTTAGGGTGGCTTTGATGGACAATGTGATTGACTACATAAAATATCATTCTTTTAAATTTTTGGGGGGAAAAGTGGTTGATCATTATAAGGCCAAGGGAGGGAAGATTTCATCCAATTTAATCATGTACTAATGAAGTGTTTAGGAGTAAACAAGGTTAGGTCACTAATTAAGGTTGTGTAACCGAGTGTTTAGGTGAACTAATTAGATAATTAGGACCCTAATACCTTGGACTAAGAGTACTATTGTAGGATTGATGGAGTCAAACTCCTATGACCATTGATTGAAGTGTGACAACTTTTCTTGGGAATGAAAGTGTTCTTGGGAATGTGAGCATAAATAGTGAAAATACTATTTATAGTTGCTTTTTCTTTAAAGAAAGAAAAGAATTAGAAATGAGTTTTAAATTTCCTTAAGCAATTTTAGGTTCTAATCAATCTCAAATAATTATTTTAGCTCTAGATTAATTAAGAAAATTAATTAACCTTTCATTAGAACCTAATATTGTTTGGGTTTGAGTTAAGTAACTCGTTAGACGTAAAATGCACTAAGCGGGGGTAAAATCGTAATTTTTACCAAAAGTTGCCCGGGACCTCCTTAAAACATCATTTTTGATCTCCGAGACGAGTCCGGGTCAGAGTCAAAACTTAAAACTGCCTTAAATCAAGTTAGGGGTATTTTGGTCATTTGTGCACAGAAACCTCAAAAATGAGATTTTTCTGACTTGTTAACATTCATAGACATATAATCCCCTTCATATATCATAAAAGCCTTGTGAGGATGGCCGAGGCCGGTCGTCCTCATGTTCCAGGTAAAAATGACCTCAGGGGCATTTTGGTCATTTAAAAGTTTAGAGAAAAATAGGGCGTTACAACCAAGGCTTTAATGTTGTTTTTAATGCTCATGCATGCAAAATAATTGGTCCCACTTCAAGGTAGGTTATTCTATCCAGTAAGAGGCATGATAACACATATATGTTATTCTTGGATGATCTAAGAGATCAAGATGTAAATGTCTCATATTCTTCACGGGTGAAAAGTGGTTATGGCATAAGAAGCTTAGCATGCTCATATGAAGCTTATTTCTGAGCTTTCTCAAAAAGAGCTAGATAAAGGCCTACCAAAGATCATATTTGAGGAGGATTCAACATGTGACTTTTGTGAAAAAGATAAGCAAACCAAAGCTTCTTTCCATAATAAGCATGTGGTTTCAACTATTAGACCACTTGAACTTTTACATATGGATCTCTTTGAACCAACCAAGACTTCAAGTCTTGCTAGAAAGAGATGTTGTCTTGTCATAGTGGATGACTACCCTAGATTAATATGGGCCATCTTTCTAGCTTCTAAGGATGAGGTGGTTGAAAGATTCAAAGTTTTTGCCAAATGTATTTGTACCCAAAAAAAATTTCAAATCATTTCTATCAGATTTGATCATGGAGGATAATTTGAGAATCAAATTTTTGAAGATTTTTATGAAAATCATGGCATCCTTCATGAGTTTTCTGCACCTAGAACTGCCCAACAAAATGGGGCTGCTGAAAGAAAAACAGAAGTTTGCATAAGATGGCCAGGACAATGCTTTTAGAAAATGGTTTATCAAAATATTTTTGGGCAGTGGCTGTGAACACATCTTGCTATATACAAAACAGAGTCTTTCTAAGGCAAATTCTCAAGAAAACTCCCTATGAGTTATGGAATGGTAGAAAACCCAATATTTTATATTTCCACATCTTTGGCTCATCATGTTTTATCCTTAACACTAAGGACAAACTCACAAAGGTTGATCTTAAGTCTAATTATGGTAGTTTCCTAGGTTACTCTTCTATCTCTAAAGCTTACATAGTGTACAATAAGAGAATGTTATGAGTTGAAGAGACTATTCACATCAAATTCAAGGAGCACAAGAAGGACTTTACTGATGATCTCGAAGAACTGGAAGAAAATATTGAGAAAGTAAGTATTAAGAAAATTTTTGAAAGCAAGCAGATGAAAGCCAAACCTTCAGAATGTAAGCTACAAAACATAAGCACTTCAGAAAGCTTGCTCAGAACTCCAAAGTAATCAGAAAGTATTATTTTTGAACATGAAGAAAAGCAATATGAAAATGAAGGAGAAGCTGAAGAACCTCAAAGCTACAGAAACTACAAAGGAGTTTTTGATTTAAAGGTAGTTTCTGATTTAAAGGTAGTTTCTTATAACAGAGATCTTAGACACATTTCCAAGGGTGTGAGAACCAGATCATCCCTTAGAAATATGTCAAACTATGCTTTCATCTCCACCATCAAACCCGAATACATTAAAGGGGCTTTGACTGATCAAAGTTGGGTGGATGCTATGCAAAAAAGAACTAGACCAGTTCAAGAAAAACATAGTCTAGACGCTTATTGAAAGACCAAAAGGAAATATTATCATCGGTACAAAATGGGTGTTTAGGAGTAAGTTCGATGAAGCTGGCAAGGTCATGAGGAACAAAGCAAGATTGGTTGCACAAGGTTATAATTAATAAGAGGGAATTGATTATGGTGAAATCTTTGTACCAATAGCTAGGCTTGAAGCCATTAGAATGCTACTTGTTTTTGCTACCTTCAAAGGATTCATTCTCTATCAAATGGATGTTAAGTCTGTATTTATTGAGGAAGTATATCTGAAGCAACCTCTTAGTTTCAAGAGTGAAGACTTTTCCAACCATGTCTTCAAGCTAACAAAGGCTCTCTATGATTTGAAACAAGCTCCTCGAGCTTGGTATGAGAGACTGAGTACTTTCTTGTTGAGATAAAGTTCATACTACTCTTTTTACTCTTGAACAAGATAATCAATTTCTGATAGTTCAAATATATGTTGATGACATTATATTTGGCACTACTGATCACTCTCTCTGTAAAAAGTTTTCAAAATTAATGCAAAGTGAATTTGAGATGACCATGATGGGTGAACTCAAGTTCTTCCTCAGTTTGCAAACAAAATAGCAAAAGGAAGGAACCCTGATCCATCAAAGAAAGCATACAAAAGAACTCTTAAAGAAGTTTAATATGGACCAAGCAAAACTAATGAGTACCTCCATGCATCCATCTCAAATCACTGAGGCTGGTGAGAGTGGTGAAAAGGTCTCAAAATGTAATTATCATGGAATAATCGGTTCATTACTGTACCTTACAGCCAGTAGACCAGATATTCAATTAAGTGTGAGAATTTGTGCTAGATTTTAGTCTAACATGAACTAATCACACCTAAATGCTATTAAGAGATTTTTTAGATATTTATTAGGTACTACTAATCTCTGCTTGTGGTATAAGAAAGGTACAACTTGTGAGATTGTAGGTTACTTTGACACTGACTTCGCTAGTGATAGAGTAAATAGAAAAAGCACCAGTGGTTGCTGCTGTTTCTTTGAAAAAAGCTTGATCACTTGGTCATGCAAAAGGCATAATACAATTGCACTCTCTACTGTCAAGACTGGATATATAGTTATTGCAAACTGCTACATCTAGATGTTGTGGATAAGGAATTAGCTAGAAGATTATCACTTGAGGTGTTACAAAATCCATTTCTATGATAATACTAGTGCTATTAATCTTGCTAAGAATCCTATCTAGTACTCTAGATCCAAGCACATCGATGTTAAACATCATTTTATCCGAGATCATGTTTAAAAAGGAGATGTTGAGTTAATATTTGTGAATACTGAAGACCAAGTGTCAGATATATTCACAAAGCCATTAGCTGAAGATCATTTTTGTGTTTTGAAAAGGCTTTTAAACCTAATAGTTTTTAAATCCACATAAGCATTCATACACAAACATCTATGGGTACTCTCTCTCTTCATAACTCTGAGCTAAAGCACAAAGAAGAATTCAATTTGCAAGACCATGTATCAGATTGAATATTAGAGTTTCAATTTGCAAGCTCATAAAGAAGATGGGATGATTAGAGAGAAGAATTGAGGATAAGAAAATAGGGAATATATGATCTCATAAAGTTTAGAATATGAAGTTGAATTCATGGCGAAAACATGGCAAGACTCCGAGGGGTCAGAAAGTGAAAGATGAAGCTCAAAAAATAACCTCTTTAGAAAATAATCTCAATACTCAGAAATCACTCTTTGTGACGAACCATGGAAAAGGCGGGATAATTTCCACTCATTTGAGTTTCTCTTTACCATGTCGCTTCATCTTTAGTCAGTCCTGTCACATCACTTAAATAACCCCTACTCCTCACACTTCACACATTACCTTCATATTCAACCTATAAACACACATCCTCAACAGTTTCATCTCCTCTTATACTATCATCTCTGTAACCATAACTATCCATTCTCAATATACTATCAGATCTTATACTATTAGTATTTATCCTATCCAACATGCCAAACGGGCACTTAATCCTATAATTGCTTCTTTACTGAGAGCCCTAACCTAATATATTCAATCCAAAAACAAAACAAAACCCAATATATGAGCAACTAAAGCTATGGCCAAAAAATACTAACTAAAATTGTTTCAAAGATGCCTGTATTCTCTGACCAAAAAAAAAATAAAGTTATCTCTGTTCCAAAGATAAAATGTTTTTCGTTTTTATCACAAAAAAATATATGTTTTTTTTTACATTGTAAAATTTTTAATGTAGCCATCCAATTACATTTTACCACATCAATAAAATATGATTAACTTTCATTCCACTACTTTAAAAGTCATATATACATGAGAATTTAATTGGATAACACTTTAAAGAAGTATTACACTATCAGTGTGTTTAAATTAAATCCTAAAATGTTTTATCTGTATCCAAAAAAATGTTTTACTGTTTCGAGACAAAAAAGAATTAAAAAAGAAAAGAGAGATTTTTCGTTTATTACACCAAAAAGAAAGAGTTATTTCATTTGTTTGAAAAAAATAAATGAAAAAAATTAAATATATTACTTTTGATACATTAACAATATAAAAATATTTTAAACTGTCATTCAGTCATATGTTTCTCTTTGTAAGATTTTCATAGTAGTGAGTTAACTCACACTCCAAGTGATATAGTAATAGATAATTAAATATCTATGTAAAATTGTTTTACATTGACTGTGCATAAAAACTAATTTGAAACCAAAAGAGTTAATCATTTACGATTCAAAAAGAAAAGTTATTTCATTATTAACCAAAAGTAATTAGTTAATAGCCCTAAAAACCAAGTTATTTTGTCATTTAAAAAAAATACTTACTTTAATCTTTGATGTTGTATGTAAGAATAGCTCTGATCCCTCAAATTTGAAAATTAATTTTGTAATGTATGAAATTGTAAAACATGAATCAATTTAGTCCTTGACTTCATTTATATTGTTGTGCCTTCACGTCCATGTCATTGGGTCAAGTCAAGTTACATGATGGGTTGCATCCTACTTGGCTTTTAAGGTGTGACACGGTTGAACAAAATGTTTAAATTGTTAGCAAATGTTAAATATATAAATAATATTACTTATATATAAAATTTATATTTTAATCACGAGGTTTAATTGAATAGGCCAAGTAGGATTCTATTATGTTATCCCTTATCAGCATGTCAATTAACATGACATATCATTGAAAATATAACAATAATACATTAGCTAAAAATGGTTCAGGAACTAACATGAATCACATGTTGCATCTTCAGGGGACTAACAAGTTAATTTCTATATTTAGAAACCAAAGTAATTTACACATACAATTTCAGAGACTAAAGTGAGTGTTTACTTGTAGAGAAAAAAGGTGTTAGAAACTAACCACAATAATGGACTTAAAAAAGGAGTGACAATATTAACTTTAGCTCGATCTCAATTAATGATGTAATAAATCTAACCCAAACTTGAAAAAAATAAATAAAAATTTGAATAATAAAAATATATAAATATAAAAAAAGATTAAGTTGATTTTATTTTCTATAAATCAATTTACTTAGTTTGGTTTTACTTCTGAAAACAAGATAAATCGAACAAAACTCGATAATACATGAGTTATATTATTATAGGTTAAAATTGTTATTATATCCTTATTTTACAACCCTAAATTGCCAATTTCATGATTTTATCATGGTGTTGTTGCTTCTTTCTCTTTTTTGTTAACTTTTTTATTTGAGAAATCGAAAATGTGTTGAGGGCTCATCCTGAAGTCGTCTATCATAAATAGGCAATTAAAATTGACTTGTCGCTAAAAAAAAGAAATGAAAGCTTAGGACAGAAATTCAACTCACCTATTTAGTTATCTGACCTACACTAACTTCTTTTTATTTATCCAATTTTAAGATGAGTTACCAAAAATACCCTTCTCACCCTTTCCTTCCCTTACACACTCTTCTTACTCGCTCTCTCTCCCTACCCCTCCCACCACAACCACCATCATAAGGTTTGTGCTTCTAATGAGTCCTAAGAAAATCCCATAATAATGCACCTCCGTTGACATTGTACAACATCTTTGAAGCCAGAACATGCAATTTGTTTTGATGCTATGGTTAAGCATCCAAAGTCTCACATCTTAAAATATGTCCATAAAAGCCCTTAAAAGCATTTCATTTGATGTGAAGTGGATGAACTTGGGATTCGGGTGACCTGGTTCAAGAGCTTCAATGCGATGCCATGTTTGTCCTCCACCCCACAACCCAAGCAACCTATATGATGATCCTTTCTATTTTTTATTTTTCTTAATTTTTGACCTTTCTTATTCTGATATGGCTGAGGAAGGGGAGGAAGGAAAGAAAGAGAAGAGGAGAGGAGAGGAGAGGGCGAGAGCAAGGGTGAGGATGAGAATAAGGGCATTTTTGGTAACTAATTTAAAAAATGAATAAAATAAGGGAGATTAGTATAGGTTGAATAACTAGAGGGAAAGTGTGTTGCATTTTAATAAACCTTAAAGGAGGAAAGCATGATTTACTCAATTAGAAAGCAACAACATAGTAGACTTACTCCCCACTGGCTTTATAAGGGAGATTCATTTCACTACATGGATGAATGACATAGTGATGGTTCCTAAGTCTTTAGGCAAGTGAAGAATGTGAGTTGATTTCTTTGATCTTATTGAGGGCCTCGTGATCAATGTAACTTAGTTTTATTGATAGCTGCTCTTAGTATAATCAGTTCTTGGTGAATCTAGTCAATGAGAAGAAGAGACCTTCAAAACAAAGAATGCAAATTATTGTTTTTATTATTATGTCTTCCAAGATGTAAATTATTATTTGTTAGCACCCAATTTTTGATTGAGTTTCAAAAATGTTTTCATTTGAATTAAAAATAAAAAATAACTAAAAGCTTATATTTTTCATCTATGTCTCATGTTAAGTTAAAGAAAAGAAAAATAATAAAAAAATCATATTGCATTAATTAGTGTTAATCCAACTAAAATCTCATTGATTAGCATATTTCTCTCAAATTAGTGTCAATTAGCTTCAAATCAAATAGTTTGTGATTAATGAAATTTAGGGTTAAAGAGGTGTACAATAGACGTTGTCTCTTAGCAAAGAAAACAATAACAATAAGAAAAATCAACTCTCACCCTTCATGTTTTCTTTTTCCCTTTAGTAAATTATTGTTTGTATATGAACTAGTATGGAACCCATGCTAGCATGGGAAATTTCTAAATTATAGAGATGTCACAACGTTATCTCGGATGGGCGACACGACAAGAAAAAAAATATTTAAAAAAATTAATTTCAATGGATCTAATGGTTCAATGGGAAGGTTAATAGAATTAACACGAATTTTATCTATGGTAAAAACCGGAAAAAAAAAAACCTTTTCACATGGCAAAACTATTTTTTTAAATAAAATTAGATTTAGAATTTTAATTATGATTGTGGAATAGTGGTAACTTAATTCCAAATTGCACTCCTAATACATCTATTTTATGACGGTTATCCAAAGTTCGTTGTGCAAATCAAATAATAACTTGAAAATTTTATTTTTCTCCAAAAATATTATAACCTAAAATAATATTTATGAAAGTTAATAAAAAAATTACAAAAGAAAGGAAGAAACAAAATTTAGGAAAATTTAATTGTGGCTTGACAGAAAATTACTGCTGTTATGTATCCCTTGTGTGATAAGAAATTCAAAGTCACATAGTTATTCTAGAAAATTAGTGTGTTGATTGATTAAAAAAAAAAGTGTGTTGGTTGATTTTATTTGTCGAGAAATAGGAAAAAAATGCTTTCAGACCAAAAATGATAAAATCCGACCTTGCACATGATTCAATTATCACTAGACTACTCAATAAACTCTTACAATTCAATAATGATGAAGGAGGCATTCACCTCTCAATCATTACCAGATAAAATAAACACTTTTATCTATTTTTTTTATTTATTTCTATCTTTTTGTCTCATTTATTTTCTAAAACAGAGTTAGCCCCAAATAACGTGTTCAGCCCAAAAACTCTGGGGCAAACTAGTGTAAAGAAAAGTAAGCAAAACAAAAACCTTTAGCCCAAAAGAGAGAAAAAAAAAGAAATTGAAAAGTGTCCAGCCCTATAAACAAATAAAAACATTAAACAAAACGAAGGAGGCCCAAACTTAAAAACTCGAGTAGCCTAAAATGAAACAAAAGACCAGACCAAAAAAAAAACAACAAAAGAGGGGTCTGATTCAAAAATAAAAAATAATAAACCTAACCAAATTCCGTAAACCTTGTTCCCCTGGACTATTGCAACACAGGGGAGAGATGAGGGCAGAGAAGCTGCGCGGCCAAGTGGCCATCCGCCGGCAACACCGGGCAGCGGCTCCGTGGGGGCGCTGCTGCTGCACAAGGAAGGCGGCGACATGGGTGCAGACGGGCACGAAGCTGCAACAGTGGAAGCTTGGCTGCGGTGGTCTAAGGTGGAGGAGTTGTGGCTAATGACAACTTTAATGGTTCGCGTGGGTAAAGGATGATGGTTCGTGGAGCAGGGCAGTGGTTACGGCTGTCGTGATGGTGGCGGGATGGTGGCTGCGGGCTGTGTTGATAGGTTGTGGATTTTGTATGTGCTGAGGATGGTGGCTGATGGTTGGGTGAGGGTGTCCGATGGACACAACAGGTAGGGGGCCTTTTCTTACTATATATATATTTTTTATTTGTTCTTTACAACAAGTCAATGGAGACGGAAGAGGGCTAAGTTTTGACTAAAATGGTCTAGCCTATATTTCCACAATCTGATCCTGCGCCTATTGCTTCACATATGTCTATTTTTAAACCCTTAAAAATTAGTGTCCGTTTAAATATTTATTTAATAATTATTAGATGTGATGATAAATGTCACACACTTTATTTATCACATCACATTCAATAGTTATTAAGTGGGTGTTTCAATAGACACTAACTTTTTAAATATTTAAATAACATCACTCCTATTTTATACTCTTAGTTTCACCTTCCTCAAAGCTTGACTTATCTAGAAAGCCTATTACCAAAATTTTAACTCTTCTCATTAGATGTTGGATGCTGACCGTAACCCTTTTGCTTGGTCTTTTAAATCAATTTAAAAGAACAAACGAAGTTGAGTGCAACCAATTTTATTGGGTCAAATTTTCACTATTTTTTACAAAGACAAGTATAGTTGTCGCAATAAAAGGAAACAGAAGGTGTTATAATATCTCCAATGTGTAAAAATGAGGCATTACAAATTTACAATACCTCAAAAATAAAAAAATGCATGACAATATCTTCAATATATTGAACAGGCACCACAGTGGTTAAAAATAAAACGTCACAGTACCTCAAAATGATAAAGAATGTCTTACAATACTTTCAATGTGTTGAGAATGCACCACGATACCTATAATGGATAAAAATATGGCGTCACAGTATCTCAAAAAGATAAAAAAAAAAAAAAAGATGTCACAAAATCTTCAATGTATTGAATAAGTGACACAATACCTATAATGGATAAAAGTGAAGCGTCATAAACCTTAAGAAGATAAAAAAAGCCATTGCAATACTTTCAATGGATCGAGTAGACATCATAATGCCTACAATAGATAAAAAGAGGAATCACAATACCTTCAATATGTTGAATAGGTGTCCCAATTGTTATTCTATTTTTAAGAATTATTTTACTTGATATTTTTGAAAAATATAAAAATTAATTTAAAGCAAACAAATATAAAAAAATTTTCATAAAAAAGTATATAATCAACTTTAAAGAAAGAAATAACCTTAACATTTTCAAGAAAAAGTTGTATCACATGACATTTAATTTAATTGCACATAACAATATTAATAATTTGTCTAAAAATTTTATAACTTTGAAATTTAAATGATTGAATTAATTTATTAGCTTGTGATAATATAAATTTTTTTTATTTTAATTTTTTTAATAATTACTTTGATTAAAATCAAGTTTTAAAAAAAATATCCTTAACATTTTCCCGAAACATTAATTTCATATTACATTTCACTTAATTGCGTTTAACAATAATAATAATAATTTATCTATGAATTTTACGAAGTTGAAATTTGAATAGTACATTAATCTATTTGCTTATGAAAACATAAATTTTGTGTTTTAAGTTTTTTTAAAAAAAATTGATAAAAACTTTCAAATGTGTAAGCTTAAAATTATTTTTAAAGCAAACAAATAAAATATTTTTATTATTAAATTATTAATCAAATAAAGATTATTTATGAAGTTGAAATTTAAATATTATATTAATCTATTAGCTTAAGAAAAGATAAATTTTGTGTTTTAAGTTTTTTTTAAAAAAAATTGACAAAAAAAACTTTCAAATATGTAAGCTTAAAATTATTTTTAAAGTAAACAAATAAAATATTTTTATTCTTAAATTATTAATCAAATAAATATTATTATGCATTTAATTAGGCAATAATTTGTGGCATTAAGGTGGATATAAGTTAAAATTATGATTAGAATTATGTAGAACAATCAAAAAATTAAATATATTACTATCGTATCTAATTTTTAACCACTAACACATATTTCTTTTAAAAATATATTAAAATAATTTTAAAAACTATTAAAGAACCGTGCAATGCACAAGGTTAATCTCTAGTTAATAAGTATACAGCTGACTTTAGTGGGAAATGGTTAAAATGCACTAGTGCAAACTTATCACCATATCAATGTACAATATTTTGATAGATCAATGTAAATCTAAGTTAAGTTAAACTTGAGTTGACAAGTGGTTTCATAAGAAAAAGATGACATGTAAAATCTTTAAATAAAAAGAATATAAAAGAGATAAGATTTGAAATTTAAATTTTATAGTTAGCATAATTGTTGATCATAAATATATCCAACTTAAGAGATGACATTTATCATACACAATAGTTATAACATCCTAATTTTTAACCCAATACTCTTAAAATGTATTTAGGTTAACCATTAGTCTATTACTCTTTTAGTCTCATTCTTTAAAACTTTTTATTAAAATACTTAGCGGAAAATACGAATAAATTTTTCTTTTTGAAACTTGAAAGTAAAATGCGAGCCGCGCGCTATCCTAACGTTCGTCGTAACCATAACATGCAAGGAAAGTAATCACACTATTCATGATCATGAAACATAGTATTATACATAACAATTATAATATCATTACATCTTCATAGATACATAATTTACTAGCATCCTTGTAACTTCATTTACATCAAAACATGCCCATATGTATATGAAGTGATCCTTATCCACCTGTAAGGTTAGATAAGTGTCAACCCAAAAGCAAAGCTGTCTACGCTCCCGCAGCGACCCTCTGCTCCGTTTGCTAGCATGACCCTTAAGCATGAGCCTTAGAAGAAGTCACGAACCTCGTTGTAATCCTCGTCTAGAGACGACACGGAAGAAGAGAAAGGGATGAGAAACTCATTCAAGATTCTCAGTAGAGATTCCCGACTCTAACACGAGTGTCATCGTCATCGTCTCCAGCCACCTCGGTT
This sequence comes from Dalbergia cochinchinensis, assembly GCA_031216125.1. NCBI lineage: Eukaryota > Viridiplantae > Streptophyta > Magnoliopsida > Fabales > Fabaceae > Dalbergia > Dalbergia cochinchinensis. The sequence continues at coordinate 57,968,879 of CM062368.1, read as the reverse complement.
TTAATTATGAAGAAGGTGTACATGCATAAGGTTCGGTTTTAAGCTTTCCAAATCTATTTATCCGAAGTGGGTGTCTTTTAGTATGAGTCTTAATGGCATGAATACAACGGATATTTGATGAATGCATGACAATACCATATGCACATTAACATGAAAATAATTGCTCTTGGGCTCAATGTAAAGGAATATAAATCATATACGTGGCATAAAAGACACAATACTTTTCATGTGACATTTTTCTCATGAGTCAAACTCTTAAGTTCTTTTTCTTAAAGACCACCCTCTTAACATATCCACCAAAAATCCTACTGACTTACCGGCCCGACGATAATCTAGTCACCAAACTACATCTCACCTATCGCCTAGGAATGAGCTCAATCCTAACTAGTCATCACTAGATTTAATATGGGCTAATAGAGGGGGTATACATAACTTCCTTGGATCACCTATCTTAGGATCATTTCCTTCTTTGAAACGCTCTACTGGTATCTAGTACACAGCGAATTGTCCACTTTGGCAAGCTCAATGTCAATACCCTCACGGATTTGTTTCCTTCCCACCGTAGCGGGAGGAATGCGTCTCAGTGTTATATCACATCTGTTTTGGGGGTGCTCGGCCGAACTGGTGTCACCCAGGAGTTTTCGCAAACCTTTCTCAAATCCTCAAGTTTGGTGGGAAATTCGGCAGCGTAACAGCGTACACCGGATTTCCTTCAAACTTGCTTTATGCCACGGAACATATGGAACATGCATAGCCATTCAACATCACCATAAGACAACAAGTTATATAGTCAAACTCATCATAGCATATACGTCATTACATCATTGCTTTAACATTCTTAAAAGATAGCATGCTCAAGTCATTCTCATAATTAATCATACATCTACTTGAAGTCATAAAGCTCATTATTGTAACATCCTAATTTTTAACCCAATACTCTAGAACATATTTAGGTTAATCATTAGTCTGTTACTTCATAGTTCTCATTTAACTTTGAATTACTTAGCGGAAAATACGGGTAATTTTTTTTTTGAAATGAAAGTGAGAGCCGCGTGATGCGATATAACTTGCGACGGACAAAACATACATCTCATAACGTCATAGCATAAAGCATATAAGGGCACATCATGAGAGACACTGAATAACATCTCATATATAATTATAAATTGCCCACTTATAAGCGTGGGACTTGGTTTAGTACATGGAAATACATGAAAGAAAATACAACATAAACATAAACATAATCTACTCCCCTACCCGAGTGCATCTAATAGGATAACCTCTAAACAAAAGAAGGTTTATCCCCATCTAAGTGGTGTGTGTGCTCTAACCGGGTACTCCATCGGACGATCGTCACCTCCTACTGGCGTCCATCTCGCGAACGAGGCAGATATGCGGGAAACTGGGCGAGCTCCTCGGACGTGAAGAGGCGGAATGGGGATCGAGGTGACCCCACGGTATGGTCGCATCTCCGGTCGCGCAAGCCGTGGCCGAAGTCACGGTATCCTCACCGCCTCCCTTATCCGTGGTGGAGAGGGCGAGTTCTCGCTATACGGATGGGTAGGCGGGTCCTCGGATGGGTCGGTCTGCGAGAAGTAGGTCCGGCACGTAGTCGGGATAATCTCGCATGGCTAAGGTGGCGGTGTGCCTACGGAGTACTCTCTCGTCATGCGTACGCGCACGCTCAAAAACCCGCTCGTCGTCGCCATAGGGTGCAGTCGGGGAGAAGTGATGGGTGTGCACGGGATGAGCCAACGGGCGTCCTACCGACATGAAAATCCGCGCAGTGCTTGCCCCTCAAAATGGTATGACCCGTGAGTCGGGTCATAGTGCACCTCCCATGTCGGGGTGTCCACGAACACTACGGACGTCGCCATCTGAAGACGTGACGGAAAGAAAGAGATAGAGGGAGTGAGAATCTTGCTAAAGAATCTCAGAAGGGCCTCCTACTACCTAGGTGTCATCATCTACGACCTCAGGAACCTTGGGTTTATTTATACAAAATGACTGAGCATGTATTCGGTTCATTTTAAACTTTAAAATATATTTTAGCCAAGGTCCATTCATTTTAGGATGATCTTAATGTCATGGATGCAACATAATAGAGAATGTATGCATGGCACTACCTAATGCACATACATAAAACATAACATCAAGCATCATCATTCTTGGTGGCATAAAGTGGCAATAGTAACATTCATATGGGACAAAACTTAGTGACATAATCATAATCATGAAACTTCTCTTCCTCATGGGCCACCCTAAAAGACAATCGAACTGGGGTGCTCGGCGAACCAGTGTCACCCGTAACGTGTCATACATCTAGGTTATGAGCTCATACCTTAACTAGTCGTCACTAGTTCTTACTTACCACTTAACGATAAGCGTATCATAAATCCCGACTATCTGAGTACGGGTTAGGGGGCAAAACTCTTAGGGTGCTCGGCAACAACGTGTCACCTAAGAGTATAAAATGGTACCGATGTCACATGAGTTCTATGGAGGTGCTCGTACCGAACCGGTGTCATCCTAGAACCCATCTTAGTACCTTAATTTTCAAAATCTCTTTAAGTCCCCAAATTTGTCGGAATTCGGCCAAAAGCGGTCATTACAATCAATTTCCTTCCAAATTTGCTTTATGCCACATTAACATATAATCTCATAAGTTCCTCATATGAATAACATCATCATCATTAGCATACTTCATGCATCATCATAAATCATCCAAACGCTTACCCTTACGGTAGCTTATGCTTTGACCCTTACGGGTCTTAATCTTGAGATATAGTTCTCTACATCCGTCGTTCATATTTTAAGCACCTAAGGCTCATAATTAAACATCATTCATAATCCTCTCATTTTACTTTTGAATCTGAATAGCATAGGGTGGAAATCCTAACAGGTGAATACGGGATTCTAGAACTTACGTTTTAGTCCCTTTCTTGGTTCCGTTACTTGAAAGCGCTATGGATTAAATCTAAATCAATTATGAGGCATTCCTATGTTTAAGGACTAATTATTAATCATGTTTATCATGTTGTAAGGGTGCTGGACAGAATTCAGAGAATTAAATGTTCTAAGAGTTCTACATTTGCATTTTTACGTTTTTTCTAGTTACTAGTTTCCCCATAGGTGCTAGAATTCAATTCTAACTCAAATGATACCAAGTTTTACATGTCTAAACATTCTAAATCTGATTATGTCCCCATTAAAACAGTTTGGATTAGTTCCATAAACAAATGGGTCAAAACTATGTTAAATTCTAGCTTTACGGTATTTCTAGTTAGTTAGTTTCTTACCTATCATGCATAGGATCGCTTCTACATCATCATATGATATTTTCACACATTCCAACACATTAAAACATCATCATACAGCATCACATTCATCACATCAGAACCGAAAACATCTTGCCTCAATAAGAGAATTAAATTGACATTTCTAGGTACATAAGTTAACTAGTTTCTCTTGGAATCAATTTAGAATTTCTAAAACTCTTTGCAAAACATTTTAATTCATCAAGAGGCTAAGTGAAGCCTTAGTTCACTGACCAAAACATATTCCATCCCCTAAAAGAGATTGGAATCACAACTTATAATGACATAACCTTATAAAGAATTGTAAAACTTTAAGGAGCACTTAAAACATAGGCTATTGGTCCTAGTAGCTAGATGAAAACTCATTGCAAGTCCATCATCACTACTTGGCGGAAATTATGCATTCAAGGAATACATTCACATTTAACTTTATCTTGGAATGAAATGGGCAAGTGTTTGAGCTCTAGGTTCTTAAGTTACGACATAAACTAAACGTGCTCATGCTCTTCATTTTTAATCTTGCTTTCAAAGTAAAGTGATGACTTGAAATTAAATATGCAAGGCATAATTTAAACGCAAGCTTGAAAGTAAATATCAACCATAATCTTAAACGTGCAAGCTTGAAAGTAAATATGCAAGATTCAATTCTTTATTTTAGTGCTCTTGGCCCAACAACAATCGACTTTAAGGCCGAAATAGATAGGCATTCGAGAAATTAATTAGGTGATAATGCAAGTTCAATTCTTTATTTTAGTGCTCTAGGCCCAACAACAATCGACTTTAAGGCCAACATAGAAAGGCTTGAGAATTAAATTAAGTGAAGATGCAAGTTCCATTTTAATCTTTATGTTCTTAGGTGATAGCTTGAAAATAAAGATGCATAGCAAGAATGTAAATATGAATGCAAGCATAAAATAAATTATGCAAGTTCATTTTATCTTTCTAGAGCTCTTAACAAGACTTTAAAGGAATTTAAACCTTAACCCAAACTCATTCAAACAAGGTAAAGTCAAGCTTGGAGTTCTTAGAACTCAACATAATATCTTTGGGAATCAAACTATGAAACTTAGAAAATCTCAAGGAAATGGCGAAATCTCCAAGAAGAGAAAAGTGCATTTTAAAACTCTAGAGTTCATGACCTTGATGATATATTAACACCAACATCATGAGTCCTCATCATTGAGTTCATAGAGCCATTTTAAAACACCATCAAAGTTAAAGTTCTCAAAAGTTCAAGAAAGGAAAATCTAGAAACACTTTTGCTCAAGAACAAAAATCAAGCTCTAGAGTTCGTTTCAAGTGATGAACATCATCATGAAACTCTCATCATCAAGCTCTCATTTCTTTGAACTCCAAGGCCCATGGCCGAAAATGAGCAAGAACAAGGAAAGGAAAAGAAGTTCTAAAAAGAATCAAGAGAAACTATGAACATAAAGCTTGAAGCAAGAACTCTAAAGAAAGAATTCATGAAAGAAAATCCCTACTTGGTGTGATGAACTTGAAGATGGAAGAAGAAGATGAAGAAGATGAAGAACTTGAAGAACTCCAAGAACTTGAAGAACACAAAGACTTTGAGAGAAAAAGAAAAGCTTTGAGTGTTTCCTAAACTTAGCAAATGATCTAAAAGTGGTGTAAGCTCCTCAAGGCATTCTATTTATAGAGAAATGAAACAAATGGAGGGTGTGAAGGCTGAAGGTGTTTTCGGCCAAGAGGTGCAGAATTGGAGGGTTCCATGTGTTCCATGAGGTGAGATAATGTGTTCTTGAGGTATGGTGAGGTATGGCTTAAGGTATGGTGAGGTATGGTTCAAGGTATGGCCTCAAGCATGGTTCTTTGAGTGAGAAAATAATTAAACATGTGGCCAATGTGGAGTGTACTGGCCGAAACTTCATTAGCCAAGGGAGGAGAGTTTCGTGCATTTTAATTGTGGTTTAGAGGTGTGTTTAGGTGTATCTTTGATTATGCTTAAGATTAGGAATTTGTAAGAAAGTGTTTAGGTAAGGGAAATGGGTAATTAAGGTGGTCTAGACATAATTAAGGAGTGGTCTTGCACCATTAGAGAGTTAAATCCTCAATTTAGAGTCTACACAACTCTAGACACATTTCCTTGATTTAAGGAATTGGAGAGAGAAGACACTATTCAAGATTCCAAGACTAGGAATCTTGAGTTCTAAAAAGGGATTTAAGTTTAATCTAAGCAATTTTAGGTTCTAATTAACTTTAATAAATTATTTTGACTCTAGATTAATTAGGGAAATAAATTAATCTTCGTTTAGAGCCTAATATTGCTTAGGTTTGCTTAATTACGTCATTAAGCTCAAAAACACTATTCTAGGGGCAAAATCGTAATTTTGCACTAAAACTGCCCGGGACCTCCGGGACTTGAACAGAGACCTCTAGACACATGAAAACATGTTTTTAAACCTCTGGGGAAAGTTTCGGGCTCAAACGGCACCCTTACCCGCGTAAAAACGCTATAGGGGCATTTTGGTCATTTTGACCAAATCATGGAAAGCGAAATTTTAAGCTTCGAGAAAGCATTCAAAGGCCATTCAATCCCCTTCAAACATTGACTTGACCCTTCGAGGATGACCGAGTTGGTTACCCTCGAGTTCGGGTCAGGAAATGACCTCAGGGGCATTTTGGTCATTTCCCTCGGACAGAAAAATCGGGGTGTTACAATTATGTCTTGGGACCTACAATGTCTTATGCTTTGACCCTTACGGGTCTTAAACTTGAGATACAATTATTCTAACATTTGTTATTACCCTTTTAAGCACCTATGAGTTCACAACGAATTATCCTCATTAATGTTTATGCTTAGGAGCAAATCCAAACAGCTCCATATAGATTTGACAAATTTTAAATCTTGCAGTTATGAGGGTTCTAGAAACTACGTTTTAGACCCTTTCTACGTTCCGTCTTCGCCTGAGGCACTATAAATTAAACCTAAACCAATTATGGGGCATTCCTATGCCTATGAACTAATTATAAACCATGTTCCCTACATTATAAGGTTTCTAGACAGAAACAGAAAATTAAATGATCTAAGTGTTCTAGAATTGCACTTTTACAGTTTTCTAGTTACTAGTTTCTCCATAGGCGCTAAAAATCAATCCTACATCAAATGTTACCAAGTTTTTCATGATTAATCAATCATAAATTGAATATTATCCCATTAAAACAGTTTTGGCAGTGGCTAAAAATAAATGGGTCAAAACTATGTTAAAATTCAACTTTACGATTAATCGGTAAGACTAGTTTCTTTCCTAACATGCATAGAAAGGCTCCTTGTAACGCCCCGTTTTTCTCTAAACTCTTAAATGACCAAAATGCCCCTGAGTCATTTTTACCTGAAACATGAGGACGACTGGCCTCGGCCTTCCTCACAAGGCTTTTATGATATATGAAGGGGATCATATGTTTATGAATGTTAACAAGGCAGAAAAATCTCATTTCTGAGGCTTCTGTGTATAAATGACCAAAATACCCCTAACTTGATTTAAGGCAGTTTTAAGTTTTGACTCCGACCTGTACTCGTCCCAGAGATCAAAAATGATGTTTTAAGGCATGAACTATGTTGGTTTAAGTCTCGGAGGTCCCAGGCAACTTTTGGTAAAAATTGTGATTTTACCCCCGCTTAGTGCATTTTACGTCTAACGAGTTACTTAACTCAAACCTAAGCAATATTAGGCTCTAATGAAAGGTTAATTAATTTCCTTAATTAATCTAGAGCTAAAATAATTATTTAAGGTTGATTAGAACCTAAAACTGCTTAAGGAAATTTACAACTCAATTCTAATTCTTTTCTTTCTTTAAAGAAAAAGCAACTATAAATAGTATTTTTTCACTATTCATACTTCTATTCCCAAGAACACTTCCTTTCCCAAGAAAAAGTTGTCACACTTTAATCAATAGTCATAGGAGTTTGACTCCATTAATCCTACAAGATCACTCTTAATCCAAGGTATTAATGGTCCTAATCACCTACTTAGTTCACCTAAACACTTAGGCACACAACCTTAATTAGTAACCTAACCTTGTTTACTCCTAAACACTCCATTAGTACATGATTAAATTGAATGAAATCTTCCCTCCCTTGGCCTTATAATTTTCGGCCACTCCCTCCAAAAATTCAAAAGAATGATATTTTATGTAGTCAATCAAGTTGTCCTTCAAAAAGCCACCCTAAGACCTATGACCTATGACACCATGAATGACAATACAAGAGATTTTTCTTCCCTCCTTCTTCTTGGAGAAGTTTCGGCCAACCTCTCCCCCCTCTACTCCTTCATGATTCATTTGCCTATAAATATACAACACTACACAACTTCATTCCTTTGCTCACTTCTTGCAAAATCTCTAAAAGTCTCAAGCTCTCTTACTTCTTTTTCTTTCAAGCTTCCAAGAGTTCTTCAAGCTCAAGTTCTTCCTCTCTTTTTTTCGAAAACACAAGGTAGGGAACCTTTCTAAATATGTCTTGGATTTCTATGTTGAATCTTGTTGGGAAATGATGAAAGGTGGAACCTCCATGTTGCTTCTTTATTTTCGATTTCTTCCTTTTCTTTTCCTTTGATTTTCAGCCTCAAGGCCTTGAACATGATAGCTTGATGATGAGTGCTCTCTAGAGGTGACTATGAGTTCATCTCACATGAGACCTCTAAAGCTTGAGTTTTTCTTAAAGAAAAGTTTTATCTTTTATAAGTTTAGTCAAGAATGAGGTTATGTTTCTCTTGAACATTTGGAACTTCCTTTCTCTCCTTTATGTTTAGGCCATGAAGGCCTTTGGACCTTGGAAAAATGAAAGCTTGATGATGAGGGTGTTATGATGGTGTTTGTCACTCAACAACCCCTAAAGCGTGAATTTTTCACAAGGAAAGTTTCATCCTTTTTCAAGGATGAGTAAAGGAGGAGTTTATGTTTCTCTTGAACACTTCTTGGACTTCCCTTTTCCTTTCATATTTTCGACCATGTAGGCTTCCAAGGCTTGGAAAAATAAAAGCTTGATGATGAGGGTTTCATGTTGAAGCTTGTCACATGAACAAACTCTAAAGCTTGAAATTTTGACCTTAAACCAAGCATGGTTTTGGTTTTGCTTTCTCCTTTAGCATGAACTTGTTTTAATGTTGGTTTTAAAGGAAGCCTTGCACTCAATGATGAGGACTTAGGATGCTGATGTCATAGATCATCAAGATCTTGGTCCCTAGAGTTTAAAAATGGTTCATTCTTCATGATGAAGATTCGGCCATCTTCAAGTTTTAAGGTTATGATTTATTTTAAGTATTCTAGCACTAGTAGTTCTTTTTTCTTGTGAGGATGAGATTTGGGTTGGAACTATGTTCTTTTTTAAAGTCTTGCAAGAGCTCTAGACAAGATATGAAAGTAACTTGCATTCACGTTTGCTTTATGCTTTGCATTGCACGTTTATTTTCTATGCTATCACTAAACTCCAAGATAAGGAATGAACTTGCATAATGCACGTTTAAATTCCAAGCTTTGCATTTCATGTTATTTTTCAAGCCATCACTAAACTCAAGACTAAAAATGAAGGTGCATCTCATATTTATTTTGAGCTATCACCTTACTTCCTAATGAACTATAAAAATGGAATGCATAGCACGTTTACTTTTATGCCTTCACCTAAAATTACTAGAGCTCAAAGACTTGCCCATTTCATCTTGAGAAAAGTTAAATCAAGAAGGTATCTTCTTGAAATGCATTTGGCCATGTGATATGAAAGCCCTAGGATGCGTTTTCATTAGTTACAAGAGTCTATAGTTTATGTTATAAGTTTTTCCTAAACATAAGTGACATTTATAAGTATTTTGAGTATGTTCTTCTAATTAGGATTTCAACCATGAGAAAAATTAAAGAGCTGCTGCCCCATGTATTTTATAAGAGTTCTTGATAAGACATTGATTTCTAAGATGTTTTTGAAGTCCTAAGATTGTTCTAAGAGAAACTAGCTACCTATGTACATTGAAAAGGACCAGCACCTTAAATCATGTTTTGGGTGGTCTAAATATGTTTAAATACCTTGCCAAGTATATGATAAATGTTCTAGACATTTTGGAGCATGCTTAGTTACTTGAATTGCTTGAAATGTGAATTCTAGAACCCCATAGGTAAAGAAAATATGAATTCTGTCCCAGCATTATTAACATCCATAGAATCACATTATATGATGTCTAGATCAGTGAGAGTGACTCATAATTGGCTTAGGTATTAATTGTTGCATCATAGAAAAAGTCGGATGTGAGAAAGGGTCTAAAATGCATCTTTTAAAACACCGTAATTCATCTAACTTAGTTTACTGCCAATGCTGTCCAGCCATGATTGATTAGGTTTTATGACTTAATAAATTATGATAATGAGGTTAATCAATCCCTTAGAGGTATACGGAAATAATTTAGAAGTTTGAGATTACTCGATTGAGGCTTTTTACTCTTAAGGGAAAGATTTAAGCATTACTCTATGAATGATGAATTGGTGTTTACCTCATGACTTATGTGATGCTATGTGAACTATTATTCCTAAATGATAGTTTTATTATTGCATGTGATTGTTCTTTGAGAACTTAGAGATGCCTATGTTGTAATGAAAGATATGTGACATGCATGAAACTACGTGGCATCTCAACAAAACATGCCAAGACTTAAGGTGACTTAAACTATGTGAAAATGATCTTTGAACCACCAAACCAAGGGTGGGAAATGAGGTGATTCTAGCCCCTTAGACTCGTACTTTAAGTCGGGACCTTTAACTTATCAAAAGGGATAAGCCTATGTGCTAGTGATGACTAGCGTGGTATGAGCTCATAACCTAGAATTTTCTCCAAAGGGAGATCAGTTAGGGTGGCCCCAGGAAGAAAATGATGAGGTTCTAATGTCACCTAAAGTGACCAAGATAAGTTACCATGTACCATGCTCTAAGAACTATGATTTTATGCACCATGAATTATGAGTTTATGTGCCATGATCCATGATATAAGAACCATGATTCATGAGTTGAGTTTCATGATTTATAGACTATGTAACCAAGAGGTTTTCATAATTAAAAGGAACTGGCCTTGGAAGTTAACATTTTCAAACTTCATAATTGAACCATTATATGCCCATGTTTTTATCAAGAAACTGAGGTCCCTGGAGACGTATATGATGACATTTAGATATGAGGAAAAACCCTACTGAGTTTCTTTAGTAAGAAATCTCACTCCCTCTATCTCTTTCTTTCCGCTGCGTCTCTAGATTCGGATGGTGATGTTTGTACTCTACGTTGAGACACCCACATAGGAGTACCACTATGATCCGGAGCACGGATCGTACCATTTTGAAGGCCACTGCACTGTTTGCATCTTTATGTTTCCCGGATGACCATTCGCCCATCCTGTAGATAGCTACCTCTTCTCCCCAATGTCGCCCTATGGCAACGACATGGTTTTTGAGCGTGCTCGCACACGCAATGAGAGGATCCTCCGGACTTACACTGCAGGCTCGGGTGCCGTACCCGAATATGTACCCCACTCACAGCATTCGGAGGAGCTACCTGCCCACATGTATGAGGAGAACTCTGCCCCCACTCCCCCACGTGTGCCAGCAGGCAGCAAGGAGACGGTTACCCAGCCACGGAGGGCTCGGATGCCCGAGATGCGACCCTAGCACGGAGGAAGTGTCCGAGTGCCCACTCCTGCTGCGCTTCGCTCGTGGATCGGCTATGTCCCACCTTACCCGTGACTGTAGCCGTATGGTTTAGAGGGTAGTCCTTAGTGCACACACGTCACGTAGTTAGGATAAACCTTCTTTTGTGTTGAGGTTATCCATTTCAGATGCACTTGGGTGTGGGTATTCTCTTGCATGTATCGTTTATGTTTTCATGTATTTCCTACTTTTCAGTTGTATTGCACTTTATGTATCGAACAGTCCCGCCGTTATTGGTGGGCATCTTAAGTATCAATGCATGAGGTATTTCAGTATATGTATTCATGATGCTGTGGATGGAGACTTTTATGTATTTACATTTTCGCACTTTACGATATCGTTCGAATTACATTATACGCAGCTCATACTTTATCGAGATTTTGTTACAAAAAGAAATTGGCTCGTATTTTCAGTAAGTAATTTCAAAGATAATATAACTAAATCAAGAAGTAGTAACTAATATTTAGTCTCAGTACATGCTAGTAGTATTGGGTTGAATATTAGGGTGTTACACTCCTACCTCAACGTATATAATTTTTACACATACTAACATGTCAAAACATCATCATACAGTAGCAACCATACCATGGCAGAATCGAAATGCATAGCTCCCAAGAAATACATAATCTTACATTCTCAAGACATATAGGTTACTAGTTTCTCTTGAAATCATATTAGGACTTTCTAAAACTCTTTGAAAACTAACTTATTTCCTTAAAATCCTCACAAACCAAACAAGGGCAGCAACCATTTGAGTTAGCCCAAGATTGGAGTTTTAAAACGTAAAATCATATTTGAAATATTCTTTGAGTTCTCCTATGCTTAAGAAAATCCTAAGACATAGATTATGGGCACTTGTGACTAGATGAAACTTACACCAAGCTCATCATCATCACATGGCCAAATTGTGCATTCAAGGGAATGCTTCCATAACTAAACTTTAGCTTGAGATAGAAGGGCAAGTCTTTGAGCTTTAGGATCTTTAAGTAATGACAAAAAGTAAACGTGCTATGCATTCCCTTTTATTCTTCATTAGAAAGTAAAGTGAGAGCTTCAAAGTAAATATGAAATGCAAGAACTTGAAATTAAATATGCAAGGCTTGAAAGTAAATATACAAGGCTCAAAGTAAATATGCAAAACTTGAAAGTAAATATGCAAGTTCAATTCTTTATTTTAGTGCTCTAAGCCCAGCAACAATCGACTTTAAGGTCGAAATAGAAAGGCTTTGAGATTATTTTAGGTGATATGCGAGCTCTAGTTTTTAAATCTTTAAGTTCTTAAGTTATGACTTGAAATATAAACATGAAATGCAAAGCTTGAAACTTAAACGTGATAATGCAAGTTCTTTTCTTTAATCTTTAGAATTTAGTGATGACATAGAAAAGTAAATATGAGATGCAAGAACTTGAAATATAAATATGAGGGGCTAGAAATATAAATATGCAAGTTCATTTTTATATCTTTACTAGAGCTCTTCTAAGGCTTTAAAGGAACTTAAACCTCAACCCAAACTTATAATAGCAAGATAAAGTGAACTTTGGAGTTCTTTATACTAAGGTGTCAAAGAAACCTTATGGTTTGAACATCATCATCAAGTTCAAGGAAATGGATCAAGAGATCAAAACAACCAACAACCTTTCTTTGAGAAACAAAAGCAAAGCAATGGAAAAAGGAACCGAAATCCTTGCAAAGGAAAAGAAAAGAAACCAAAAATCAAAGGGGAAGAAAGAAAAGGAACCAAAACTTGTTCCAAGAAAAGGAAAAGGAATAACCAAAATGTGTTAAGATCAAAACCAAGTTTCAAGCTTTAGGGGTTTCTCAAGGGTAATCATGAGTCTATTATCTTGAAACCTCATCATCAAGCCATGGTTTTCCTTCAAGATAGGCCATCATGGCCGAAACATAAAGGAAGAAAAAGGGAACCAAGAAACCGAAAAAGAAAGAAGGAAAGAAAAGAAAAGAAAAGAAGAACTAAGAGGTTCTAGGGAAATCATAAAGCACATAACCAAATAACAACTTTTAATGAATGAAACACTTGAAAGAAATCCCTACCTAGTGGGATGAGGTTGAAGATGATGATGAAGAAGAAGAAGTTGAAGAAGAGGAACTCTTGAAACTTGAGAGAAAAAGAAAGCCTTTGAGTGCTTTAGAAAACTAAAACTTGCCAAGTGACTAAAGGTGTCTCAAGTTTACTCATGTATGCTATTTATAAAGAAACAAAACATGGGGAGGTGAGTGGAGGGAAGGGTGGCTGAAATATTGAGGGGAAAAAGGAGGGAAAATATCTCTTGGTTGTGTCATTTCAAGGTAAGGTGTAGGCATGGGTTTAGGCATAGGTTTATGCATGGTTCTTTGAGTGTATGAGTGAACAAACTTGTAAGGTATAGGGTATAAGGTGGTGCCACTTATAGGGGAATCCAAAGGGAGGAAATTGTTTTATTAATTGTGGGTTAGTGATGTGTTTAAGTGTATTTTTTGGATTAGGCCTAAGATTAGGAGTTTATAGTAAAATGTGTAAGTGAAAGGATAGGTAATTAAGGTTATGTAGGTTATGATTAGTGGACATTCTAGCCTTTTAGGAGAGTCTATCTCTATTTATCCTAGGCTTTCAACTACATCCTAGGCTTCTTTTTGAGGTGTAGAAAGTGAATAGTGAAAATACTATTCAAGATTATATGTTCTAGAAGCTTTGAGTTCTTTAAAAGAAAGGGGTTTTGAGTTTAATCTAAGCAATCTTAGGTTCTAATTAATTTTAATGACTTTTGTTGACTCTAGATTAATTATGAAAATTAATTAATCTTCGATTAGAGCCTAATATTGCTTAGGTTTGCTTAATTGCATAATTAAGCTCAAATGACACTATGCTAGGGGTAAAATCGTAATTTTGTGCAAAAACTGCCCGGGATCTCCAGGACTTAAACAGATACTCTTAAATACATGAAAATGTCATTTTAAACCTTTGAGGGAAGTTTCGGGCTCAAACGGCACCTTTACCCGCGTAAAATGCTATAGGGGTATTTTGGTCATTTTGACTCGAAACTGCAGAAAATGAGATTTTCGCCTCCAAAACCATTCAAGGGCCATCCAATCCCTTTCAAACATTGGGTTGACCCTTCGAGGACTGCCGGGCCGGCTATCCTCGAATTCTGGGCAGAAAATGACCTCAGGGGCACTTTGGTCATTTTTCTCTCAGACAGAAAATCGAGGCGTTACAATAGTATCTTTGGGAGTGTAATTTTTGGAGGCAAATATAATTTGGTGCTAAATGAGTGACATATGACATGATTATCAAATTTTCAAATTAACTCTTAAATACTTACGAGTTTAGGTTCTCAAATCGTGTTAACTCATTATATTTGAAAACTCAAACCTGAGCAAATTTAGGTAAAATCAGGTAAACTCTTATAAAGTCATATAAATTCAAGTAAACTTATGAGTTTTCACTTTTAGTTAGAATTTGGTCTTTCTAGTAACAAAATGTGAAATTTCACAATAAACACTCATAACTAAACTTTCAAGAATTGAAGTTACGATGCATTGACTTAAGTTATTTTGATTTTTCACTTCCTAAATTCTTAATCTATTATATTTCTTAAAATTTTAAAATGTATTTTATATTTGATGACTTGTGTAAAATCCTTCCAAGTACAACATCATCCTTAAGCCATGACATTATACTTAAGAGTTGTTACTTATAAATTAATGGATCTTTCATAATTATCTATAGCAAAATCGATCGAATCATGAAGTAACTAACTCGTAATTCTAGTAAAATATATAACAGAGAAACAAAATATTTAATTGATACATAGTTAAGTGCAAAAGAAAGCTCTTCTATGAGCTTAAATACTCCTTAGTTCTCTAACATATTTACATACATATCCATTCCACTAAATACAACATAGTAAAAGCATTAACTACTAAACTATTGCACTTTCGAGTTCTTTTGCATAATAGTTTCTCAGTTCTCTGCATCAACCTGGAAACGACACCGGAACACAAAAAATAGGGGTGAGAATTATATGATTCTCAGTAAGGTAACTCCCCAAATATACAATCATAGTGTCATCGTCATCGCCCCACCCACTTCAGTTTATTAAAAAAAAAGTGGTCATACATTACATGATAGCAGTTTGTTTTTAAAGTTCCAAATCATACTTTCGAAGTGGGTTACTTTTAACATTTAATCACTTAATATACACATGCCATACTACTCAATGTCATATACTGCTAACTTTTCACTTAAACATATTGGTATCAACATCAATACTAAACTTCTTCACTTGGCATATAAGACAAAGGATTACTGAGAAAATTTACTTCTTTTACTTGACTTGGCCCTCGACTAATCTTGTCACATCTGGGTGTTATGTACCGCCATCCTTAGCATGGCAATAATGGCTAATAGATTGCTTTTCAGGACTGAGCTCATTCCTATACGTGATCATTGGATTTACTTTCTCCAATTCTTACACAGACCTATTCCTAGCCAGGTTTACTTTCTTTGACAGACCGAATTTACTTTCTCCAGCCCAAGGATTATAAATCTTATGTTTTTCTTGGTAGTTAGGTTTACTTTCTCTAACAAACTGGATTTACTTTCTCTAGCCTAAGAAACATAATCTTATGCTTTTCTTTCACATATGAGTAATTGTAATAAGCATTCATATCTATGTATATCTAACCTCAGTGATAAGCTCACATGCTCAATTATTCATATTCATATTCATATTCATATTCATGTGCTCATGTCATACTAGTACAAGATGCCATTATTTCATCAATTCAAAGCATCAATTCATTTTTAGCACAATGGCAGATTTCACACTATTGTGGCATGAATTTATTTGCACATAAAACAGTCATTTCAGAGGCTATAAAAATTATCAAGGACACCTCAATGTGTCATCAAGGTCCTGTTAAATTTTTAGGGTAAATAGAGTTTTCTAACTATATTAACAAAATTCTACAAATTTAGTGGTCAGAAACCCCTCCACCTCAGTTCAAGAACCATAATTCATAATTTTTAACCCTAGCAAGTGATTGAATCAATTCAGAATAAAAATCATGGTTATACTTTGAGATGTTATAACCATCTTGTAAAAAGTTTAAAGGATAATTCAATCATTTGCTATTGTAACAAAATTATACAAAATCACAGCTTCAGTTCCCATAATCCAGACAGCATCTGCTTAATTTCGGTTCTTGATTTTTCTAAGGCAGTTTGACTCGGAATAAGAACCCAAGAAAATTATTAGGACTATCCCAAGATGTCAGCTCCAATATATATTTTTTTCCAGCTCACGAAAATGCCCACAACATGCCCAGAAAATTCATGATCACACATTGCTTGTAAGAAAACAAAAAATCCAGCAAGCATCACTCAACATCTTTTGACAAAATGATCTTTCTAACCTCATGCAAACACTTCACTAAAATTCATACATCAACATCAACACAATATCAACCAAATTAGCTAGAAATTTTGGACTAAAACCAATAAGAATTTCTCAGAAAATTTTTTAAAGAAAAGGCCAAAGAAAACCCTACTCTTGAAAGCTAATGTATCCTTGTCTCTAGTTTGCTCCAAAATGGAAGTTCTTCACTCCAAAGCTCTTAAAACACAATCAAACCCTCCTCTAATCAGTGATGGTTGAGGTAATAAGGTGAGGTTTGAAGATTCTAATCGGTTATATTTGTAGAGATTGAAGTGTAGAACAATTTGGTGAAGGAAGATTTTGATTTTGACAAGGTTTGGCTTAGGATTTTTTTGAGCTTGAAAATCAAAGTTGTCAAGGTTTTTGAATGAGACAAAATGGTGTTTCAGCTGGTTCTGCTCATGTCCAAAGCTTAGGGAGGAATTATGAAGTTAGATGTGCCATATTTATCTTATAAGACATAATATGTAGCATCCTCCCAAGTACAACATGATTTTTTAAGTCATAACATCATACTCAAGAAGCTATTACTTATAAAATAACGGACCTTTCTTAAATATCTGTAGCAAGTTCGATTAAATCGTAAAGTAACTAAATCATAGTTTGATTAGCATATATGACTAAGAAACAAACATTTATTGATTGTAAGGTTGAGTACAAAAGGAAGCTCTTCTATGAGCTTTAATACACATCCAGTCCCTGTTATAAATACAGACATAAATATATGACTAAGTACTGTCTATACGAACTTCAGCTGTAAACTACTGCAAATCCGATTTTCTTTCATAAAGTAGCCTCCTTGTTCTCGGGATCAACCTGGAGATGACACGGAAACACAAACACATAGGGGTGAGAATTCTAAAATTCTCAATAAGGTAACTCCCCAATTACACAATCATAATGTCATCGTCATCGCTCCAGCCATTTCTGTTTATTGAGAAAGTGTAAGCATGCAATATATATATCAAATGTTCATTTTAAAGTTATAAAATCACCTTTTCGAAGTGGGTTTCTTTTATTATTCAATCACTTAAAACATGAATTTCATGACATTCAGGATCATAGAAATTCCTTCAAGACCAATAATTTAACAAAATATACGTGTACAAATGGCAATTTCGATGATCTTTTCGTGCTTTTGACATAATAAAGGGGACTTTTCCATGCCCTAATGGGGACTTCTCCGTGCCCTTTACATAACAAAGGGGACTTTATTTTTCACTTAGCATATACATCATCCTCAAGCTCACATATACATGCATCACATTTCTATATGCATGAACATAATTCTCTGATCTCATAATATTTCAAACCTATATATATCATTCATTCATTCCTCATAACATAATCTTGGAAGTCCATGGCATGCATTCATACACATCAAATGTGAACCAACTGTCATTAGGTCACTAATTCAAGGCATTATCACAATTTCAGCACATAGGTAGATTTTTCACTCAAGTAACACAATTTATTTTTCATATCAAATAACCAATTCAAAGACTATAAAAATTATCTAAGACACTTTAATGTGTCCATAAAGTTTCATAAAAATTTCAATGCATAAAAAGGTCTGTAACTATATTAATAAAATCTCACAATTTCAGAGGTCAGAAACTACACACTCTTAGCCAATAGCCAGAAGTCTCAATTTTTCTATCCTATCAAATTAACCCAGAACTTTGTACCAAAAATTAGAGTTGGACCTCAATATGTCCTCAACATCTTGTGAAAATTTCAGCTAATAATTCAACTATTTGCTAGGGTAATAAAATTAGACAAATCCGGTGCTACAAATGGGACTGGCTGGACAGCACCCCTGACCTGTTTGGTTTTCCATTTTTTTAAAAATAGTAAAAGTGATAAAGAAGACCCAAGAAAATTACTGGAAACTCTTCCATATGTTAGATTTATCATATAAAAATTTCAGCTCATGATGATGTCTCCAAATCAGTGAGAAAAATCAAAACATTTCACCTGCTTGCTAAATTCGGGATTTTCAGCAGCATCATTCATAACATGGTTTTGCAAAAAGGGTTTCCTAACTTCATCAAAACTCTCTACCAAAATTAATACATCAATATCTATGTGAAATCAATCAATATAATTGAATAGTTCCAGCCAATTCAATCAGAAACCGTTAGATCAAAATTGGAAAGAAAAGAGAACAAACAAAACCCTACTTGAATCTCCATAGCTCCTTGCCTAGAACAATCTTCCCCAAGTGTTTTTCTTCATTCAAAATTCTTCCAAACAGCCCTTAAACCTCCCTTTGGCAGTGATGTATGATGGCTCAAAGTGGGAAAATGGTGATGGATTAAAATTCTAATCGGTTAGTTTTGTAGGTATTGATGAGTAGAACAAGTTTTGTGAAGGGAGTTTATGGTTTTAACAAGTTTAGGTTAGTGTTTTTGGCATGTGAAATGAAGTTTGGAGCTCATGGCCGTGGTTTCTCCTTATTGCTGAATAATGGCCGAGAATTACATCCTTCTTGGAGAAGAAAAGAGCTAGTATTTATCTTATAAGGTGTAATGTGATTGGTTAATCATAAAGCATAATTTCTTTTCATTAAAAGAACTTAATATCAATGGCTAAGATTTGATTTTTCGTCTAAGATAAAATCTTAGCCATTCATTTGGCATTCAAATGGATAAACTTCATTATTTTGTAGAGATTAACTAGCTTTCGGTTTTAAAAATCGCACACCGAAATTTTACCAAACGGGTAAAATATCGTACCCAGGTAATCAAACATTGCCCGAAAAATAATTTCAAGTATAAAATCTTTATTTCTACCTATTTCTAACCATAATCTTATAATTTCTAAATTTCAGACATCTTCGGGGTCCAATTCTAAGGTTTCGGCTGTCCCGACGGACCGATGGGGCCCGTAAGTTATTATTCATATTTTTTTTTTTACATATCCCTTGGACCGTCCTCATCATTGCTAAAATTGTTAGATTTTTGAAATTACGACTAGTAAAGTCCAAATAAATTTTTAAATAATTTTTAGGGTACTACATAATGTGATTGGTTAATCATAAAGCATAATTTCTTTTCATTAAAAGAACTAAATATCAATGGCTAAGATTTGATCTTTCATCCAAGATAAAATCATAGCCATTCATTTGGCATTCAAAGGCATATACTTCATTATTTTGTAGAGATTAACTAGCTTTCAGTGTTAAAAATCGCACACCGAAATTTTACCAAACGGGTAAAATATTGTACCCGGGTAATCAAACATTGCTTGAAAATTAATTTCAGGCCTAAAATTCTCATTCCTTATCATTTCTAATCTCAATCCTATAATTTCTCAGTTTTGGGCACTTTCGGGTCCCAATTCCATAGTTTTGGCTGTCCCAATAGGCCCATGGGGCTCGCAAGTTACTATTCACCTTTTTTTTTTACAAATTCGTTAAACTATCCTAATCATTATTGACACTGTCAAATTTTTGAAATTATATTTAATAAAGCTTAAATTAATTTTTAAATAATTTTTAGGGTGTTACATTACCACCCACCTTAAAAAGAATTTTGCCCTTAAAATTCATTTGAAAACAATTTCAAAAGACCAATTCATGTATCAAACAAGAAATTCGCACATAGTTCAAATAATTCAATCAAACCCTAAATGTTCTTACCTTAAATCGGATTTTTGGGTGGTGACGTCCACTTAGCACTTGTGGTGAAGACCTTACTCTGGTGTTGTGGCTTTATAGCTGGTTTTGAGTGCCTATCTGGGCACTCCGAAATCTTATGTCCTCGTTTTTCACAGCCATAGCACACATTTTGTCCAGCTAAGCAAACTCTATTTCCATGATCTCTTCTACATTTTGGGCATGAACTTGATTGCTGTTGCCGTTTATCCTTATGTGAACTTGTTTGAAACTGCTTCTTCAAGGGCGGGTCATCCTCATAATCTTGGTCTTCAAGTGGCATTCTTTTGTTCGAAGTGTTCTTACCAGATTGAACGATTGCTAACTTCTTGTTGTAGTTCTCGGCACGGCGGCACTTGTTTACCAAGGTTACATAATCTCGGATCTCTAAGAGACCCACAGCAGCTTCGATATCTTCACGTAACCCTCATTTATACTTCATGCACTTCCAATCTTCATTTGGATTATGCTGATAAATAGTAGAAAACTTGCAAAGCTTCTCAAACTTGGCTGTGTATTCTGCTATACTCATAGACCCTTGCTTGAGTACCATGAACTCCAACTCCTTTGTATTTCTTATCGAAACAGGGAAATACTTGTAGTAGAAAGCTTCCTTGAAGACATCCCATATGACTTCAATTTGAGAAGCTTCGAATAATCCCTTGGTGGCAACCCACTAGAATTCAGTATTTGCTTCTAGGATGTAAGTAGCAAAAGCCACTTTCTGGATTTTAGTGTAAGGAAGGACGGAGAAAACCTTCTCCATAGCCTTGATCCATTCTTCTGCTTTATTCGGATCAAAAGCTCCTCGGAATGGTGAAGGGTTTGCCTTCTTGAACTCAACAAATTTCTAGTATTCTATGTCCACTTCTACTCCTCTAGGATTCTCAACCGAATTTCCTTCGAGATGTCGGTCTAACCTTTCTATTCAGCTTGTTCTCTCATGGCAGCCACTATCTCACGAAAAGTGTCCATCATGACCACTTTGTTTCCAGTACTATTCCTAGTATGCCGATTTGAAGTCATAGTTTCCTGTCATACCAAACAAGAATTATTGAGTTAATCAGGCTCAATACTAAGCTGAGTGTGGCAACAACCCACAACATTCCCAACCAGCAGTCATACACATATATAGAGTTATAATGAATGACATTTACTAAGGAAGCATAGCCAATCCATTCCTGAAGGTCCTACAAGGATGAACTGCTCTGATACCATTTTGTAACATCCTCCTAAGTATAACATCATCCTTAAGTCATGACATTATACTTAAGAGTTGTTACTTATAAATTAGTGGACCTTTCATAATTATCTATAGTAAAATCGATTGAATTGTAAAGTAACTAACTCGTAATTCTAGTAAAATATATAACAGAGAAACAAAACATTTAATTGATACATAGTTAAGTGCAAAAGAAAGCTCTTCTATGAGCTTAAATACTCCTCAATTCTCTTCTATAATTATCTATGAGCTTACATACATATCTATTCCACTAAATACAGCATAGTAAAAGCATTAACTACTAAACTATTAAACTTCCGAGTTCTTTTGCACATTAGCCTCTCGGTTCTCTGCATCAACCTAGAGATGACACGGGAACACAAAAACATAGGGGTGAGAATTATACAATTCTCAGTAAGGTAACTCCCCAAATACACAATCATAATATCATCATCATCACCTTGGCCATTTCGGTTTATTCAAAAAGAAGTGGTCATACATTACATAATAATAGTTTGTTTTTAAAATTCCAAATCATACTTCCAAAGTGGGTTACTTTTAACATTCAATCACTTAATATACACATGACATACTACTCAATGTCATATACTGCTAACTTTCCATTTAAATATATTGGTATCAATATCAATACTAAACTTCTTCACTTGGAATATAAGACAAAGGATTACTGAGAAAATTTACTTCTTTCACTTGCCTTGGCCCTCGACTAATCTTGTCACATTTGGGTGTTACGTACCGCCATCCCCAGCGTGGCAATAATGGATAATAGACTGCTTTTCAGGACTGAGCTCGTTCCTATACATGATCATTGGATTTACTTTCTCTAATTCTCATACAGACCTATTCCTAGTCAGGTTTACTTTCCCCGACTCAATTCAAGGGTAGTCGGGTTTACTTTCCCCGACAGACCAGATTTACTTTCTCCAGCCCAAGGATTATAAATCTTATGCTTTTCTCGGTAGTCAGGTTTACTTTCCCCAACAAACTGGATTTACTTTCTCCAACCCAAGAAACATAATCTTATGCTTTTCTTTTGCATATGAGCAATTGTAATAAACATTCATATCTATGTGTACCTAACCTCATTGATAAGCTTACATGCTCAATTATTCATATTCATATTCATGTGCTCATGTCATACTAGTACAAAATGCTATTATTTCATCAATTCAAAGCATCAATTCATTTTCATCACAATGGTAGATTTCATGCAACATCCTCCGAAGTACAACGTCATCCTTAAGTCATGACATTAGACTTGAGAGTTGTTACTTATAAATTATTGGATCTTTCTTAAATCACTATAGCAAATGCGATAAGATCGTATAATAACTAGCGTAATTAGATTAAAATATATAACAAAGATACAAGTTAATTACATAAGGAAGCTCTACTTTGAGCTTGAATATATATACAATCTCTATTACATTTACCTACACATATACTTACAACTATATACCATATAAGAAAAACATCAACTATTAAACTACTGCAATCCCGAGTTTTTTTCACGTAGCAGCCACATTGTTCTCTGAATCAACCTAGAGACGACACGGAAACACAAAACACATAGGGATGAGAATTATACAATTCTCAGTAGGGTAACTCCCCAAAACTCAACCATAATGTCATCGTCATTGCCCCAGCCACTTCGATTTATTAAGAAAAGGTGATCAAACATTACATAATAATGATTCATTTTTAAAGTTCCAAATCATATTTCCAAAGTGGGTTATTTTTAATTATCAATCACTTAATGCACACATATCATAAAGCTCAAACATATAGTTAATAATCCTAATCAAGAAATTAAATGTGATATGAGTATGCATATGCTAAATATAGTGAACTTATCTCAAAGTGATCTGGTTTTACTTGTGGCCATAGAACTCAACTCGGTGCATTTTTCTCTTTTCATCGACATAGGAAATACTTAGCTTATATCATGCTATAAAACTCAATTCAGTGCAACTTTCTCTGTAACATCCTCTTAAGTACAACATCATCCTTAAGTCATGACATCAGACTCGAGAGTTGTTACTTCTTAATTATCGGACCTTTCTTAAATAACTATAGCAAATGCAATAAGATTGTGTAATAACTAGCGTAATTTGATTAACATGTATAACAAAGACACCAGTCAATTACATAAGGAAGCTCTACTGTGAGCTTGAATACATATACAATCTCTATTACATTCACCTACACATATACCTATAACTATATACTACATAAGAAGAACATCAACTACTAAACTACTACAAATCTCGAGTTTCTTGCACGTAGCAGCCGCATTGTTCTCTGAATCAACCTGAAGATGACACGTGAACACACAAAATAAGGGTGAGAATTATACAATTCTCAGTAGGGTAACTCCCCCAAACACAATTATAATGTCATCGTCATCGCCCCAGCCACTTCAGTTTATTTAGAAAAAGTGGTCATGCATTATGTAATAACGGTTTACTTTTAAAGTTCCAAATCATACTTCCAAAATGGGTTACTTTTAACATTTAATCACTTAATGTACATATACCATACTACTCAACATCATATACTACTAACTTTCCACTTAAATATATTGGTCTCAATATCAATACTAAACTTCTTCACTCGGCATATAAAACAAAGGATTTCTTAGAAAATTTACTTCTTAAACTTGCCTTGGCCCTTGACTAATCTTGTCATATCTGGGCATTACGTACCGCCGTCCCCAGTATGGCAATAATGGGTAATAGACTGCTTTTTAGGACTGAGCTCATTCCTATACATGATCATTGGATTTACTTTCTCCAATTCTCACACAGACCTATTCCTAGCCAGGTTTACTTTCCCCGACTCAATTCAAGGGTAGTCAGGTTTACTTTTCCTAACAGACTAGATTTATTTTCTCCAACCCAAGGACTAATAAATCTTACTTCTTGGTAGTTAGGTTTACTTTTCCTAACAAACTGGATTTACTTTCTCCAGTCCAAGAAACAAAATCTTATGCTTTTCTTTTGCATATGAGCAATTGTAATAATCATTCATATCTATGTGTACCTAACCTCATCAATAAGTTCACATGCTCAATTATTCATCCTCATATTCAAGTACTCATGTCATACTAGAACCAAAATACCATTACATTATCAATTCAAGTCTTTGGTTCATTTCCAGCAAGTGGGCAGATTTCACACCATTGTAGCACAAATTTATTTGCACATCAAACAATCAATTTAGAGGCTATAAAAATTATTCAAGACATTTCAATGTATCCCTAAGGTTTTGTAAAAATTTCAGAGTAAAAAGAGTTCTCTAACTATGTTAACAAAATTAGACAAATTTGGTGGTCAGAAACCACTCAACCTCAGCTCAAGAACCAAAATTTATAATTTTTAACCATAGTAATTGAACCCAGAAAATTTGAAATAAAAATCCTGGTAAAACCAAAATATGTCTCTAATACCCTGTAAAAATTTCAAGTGATAATTCCATCATTTGGTATGGTAACAAAATTATCAAAATTTACAGCTTTTGTTCCAACACTTTCGGCAGCATATGCTTAATTTCAGTTCTTGATTTTTCTAAGCTAGTTTGACTCAAAATAAAAACACAAGAAAATTCATGGGACTAACTAAGGATGTGAAATCCAACATATATTTTTTTCAGTTCACGAAAATGGCTACAACATGCCCAGAAAATTCATGATCACACACTGCCTGTAAGAAAACCAAAAATCCAGCAAGTATCACTCAACATCTTTTGACAAAATGATCTCTCTAACCTCATCCAAACACTTCAGAAAAATTCATACATCAATATCAACATAACATCAACCAAATTAACTAGAAATTTTGAACTGAAACCAATAAGAATTGTTCAGAAAATTTTTGAAAGAAAAAGGCCAAAGAAAACCCTACTTTTGGTGTCTTTTGGATCCTTGGCTCCAAGGTTGATTCCTTCCACTTCAAAGCTCCTAAATCACACCAAAATCTTCCTAAATCAGTAGGGAAGTGAGGTAGCAAGGTGAGGATTGATGGAGAATTGAAATTTCAATCGGTTAGATTTGTAGGGGTTAAGGTGTAGAACAAGTTTGATGAAAGAACTTTGAGGTTTTAACAAAGCTAGGCTAAAGTTTTGAGGATTTAGAACATGGAAATGGAGGTTTGGAAGAAGAAAATGGTGGCTGTCTCCTTGGTTTACTTGGCCGAGAATGTTATAAATGGAGAGATAAGGTTGGTTGGTTTGATTTTATCTTGTAATTGAACATAGATATTATATAATATAAATGAAGACTTCTTAAGAAAGAAAGAAATATGGATGGCTAGGATTGAATCTTGTAATTCAAAATTGAATCTTAGCCATTCACTTGATATAAATGGATAAGCTCATTAATTTTGTAAAGATTAAATTAGCTTTCGGTGTTAGAAATCGCACACCAAAATTTTACCGAACGGGTAAAATATCGTACCCGGGTAATCAAACATTGCCCGAAAAATAATTTCAGTTATAAAATCTATTTTTATATCTATTTATAACCATAATCTTATAATTTCTAAATTTTAGACATCTCCGAGGCCCAATTCTAGGGTTTCAGCTGTCCCGACGGACAGATGGGGCTCGCAGGTTACTATTCACATTTTTTTTTTCAAAACCGTTGGATCGTCCTCATCATTGTTAAAACTGTCAAATTTTTGAAATTACGACTAATAAAACTCAAATTAATTTTTAACTAATTTTTAGAGTGTTACATTCTCTCTTCATTGACAAAGGAAAGACTTAGTTTATACTCAACGGGTATCTGCCATGGACAACTCCACAATAGATAGTTTATACCAAATAGTATTTATAGTGAATTACACCACATAAGGGAAACAGACTGCTTATCAGGACTGAGCTCATTCATATACGTGATCATCGGACTTCATTTTTTTCCATTTTCGAATCACACACAGTTCTATTCCTAGCCGATACGTCTATCGACTTATAATATCTCAGGGGAAGTTCCTCTTTTTGCCTTCCCTTTAATTCAATCTAAGTCTTGTTTCTATTTTCTCCATATGTCAGAATATGCACGAGTGAAATTTATACATTCTCTTTTCTCATATAGTTGCATCCTGTACTTTCTTTTCCCAAATGCATGCATAAGCCACATGTAAGCATTCAATCACAAGAAATTCTCATTTGTACCTCAATTCAATCTTTAAATTGGCTAGCATGCATTTATACTCATCATACTTAAAGCAAGAGTCATTATATCATCAAATCAATACTTGAGTTCATTTCGGCACAAATACAGCATGTTGGTAGAATTCATGCCTAAGGAGTATGATTTATTCTGTCTAACAAACATCCATTGCAAGGGCTATAAAAATTCTTCAAGACACTTCAATGTGTCCACAAGGCCCTGTAAAAATTTCAAAAGGAAAATCCTTCTCTAGCTTGTTTAACAAAATTAGACAACTTGGTGGTCAGAACCACTCAGCCTCAGCTTAAAACCAAAATCTCATAATTTTTAACCCCAGCAAATGATTGAATCAATTCAAAATAAAAATCACGGTTACACTTCAATATGTTATCAACTCCCTATAAAACTTTCAAAGGAATAATCAATCATTTGCTAAGGTAACAAAATTTGCAAAATTCACAGCTTCAGAGTCAACATCTCAAGCAGCATAGTTACAACTTTAGTTCATGATTTGTTAAACATAGAAAAAGTGACCAGAATACCTCAAAATTTTTAATGAAGATGCCTAACATGTTAACTACATCATGTAAAATTTTTAGCTCAATCTAAAGCTTCTAACTAGGGCAGAAAATTCGTGAATAAAAGCTGCCCTGTTGAAATTCGAAAATCCAGCAGCATGTGTCAAATTCTCTTTTGACAAAAATGATTTTTCACAATATCAAACCACTCCACCAAAATTAATACATCAAAATCCATATATCATCAACCAATAAAACTAGAAATGTCAATTTAAATTAGTGATTAAAATAGAAAAACAAATTTGAAGAAAAAGTGATTTAAAAACCCTACTTTGGTGGCTTTAGGGATCTTGACTCCAAAGGATGCTCCAAGGATGATTCCCTTCACTTCAAAGCCTTCAAACTAGCATCAAACCCTCCATTAGGCAGTAGTATATGAGGTATCAAGGTGAGAAATGGTGAGGAAATGAAATTCCAATTGGTTAGAATTGTAGGTTTTGATGTGTAGACTAAGTTTTGTGAAGAGAGTTTGTGGTTTTAGGAACTTTGGGCAAGAGTTTTGGTGATTTGAAGCAAGTTGTAAACTCTTGAAGAAAAGAAAATGGTGGCTGGTGTTCTCTTCTTAGGCTGGCCGAAATTGGGCTTTAAGAAGAAGAAAATTTGGCTTCTTGGAGAAGCTTGGTTTGGTGTTGATCTTATATATAAAGAATGAATATTATAATGTGTAATTAAGTAATTTTTTACCAAAGAAAAAAAAATGGATGGCCAAGTTTGTTTTCTTAGGCAAAGAATGGATATTGGTCTTCCACTTGGCTCAAGATAATTGGATCACTTTAACTTGGGGAGCAAGTAGCCTTTTCTGTGTTAAAACCACACACCGAAATTCCACCAAATGGATGAGTTATTGGCTTCCGAGTAAAATATAATAAATCAAAGGTTATGATTAAAACTTACTTTCAAGTTTTAATCATTGCCATCCACTTGGCATAAAGTGGTTGGTAAAGGTTACTTAGCCACTAACTAACTTGTATGGTGTTAAAAACTGCACATCGAAACTCCACCGAACGGGCGAAACATTATACCCGAGTAATAAGATATTACTCAAAAATTAATCTTAGGTATAAAATCTCTATTTCTAACTATTTCTAATCTAAATCCTCTCTTTTCTCAGTTTCGGGCATCTCTTGGTCCTGAATCTAGGGTTTTGGCTGTCCCGACAGGCCCGTGGGGCTCGCAAGATTACTATTCATGATTTTTTTTTTTTTACAAATCCGTTGGACCGTCCTCTCCATTACTAAAACTATCTGATTTTTGAAATTACAACTAGTAAAGTCCAAATTAATTTTTAAATAATTTTTAGAGTGTTACATTTTACACTATTGTGGCACAAATTTATTTGCACATAAAACAGTCATTTCTGAGGCTATAAAAATTATCAAGAACACCTCAATATGTCACCAAAGTCTTGTAAAAAGTTTAGGATAAATGGAGTTCTCTAACCATATTAACAAAATTCTACAAATTTAGTGGTCAGAAACCCCTCCACCTCAGTTCAAGAGCCGTAATTCATAATTTTTAACCCTAGCAAGTTATTGAATCAATTCATAATAAAAATATGGTTATACTTTGGATGTTATAAGCATCCTGTAAAAATTTCAAGGATAATTCAATCATTTGCTATTGTAACAAAATTATACAAAATCATAGCTTCAGTTCCCATAATCTAGACAGCATATGCTTAATTTCGGTTCTTGATTTTTCTAAGGCAGTTTGACTCAAAATAAGAACCCAAAAAAATTTGTGGGACTAACCCAAGATATTAGCTCCAACATATATTTTTTTCAGCTCACAAAAATGCCCACAACATGCCTAGAAAATTCATGATCACACATTGCTTGTAAGAAAACCGAAAATCCAACAAGTATCACTCAACATCTTTTGACAAAATGATATTTCTAACCTCATCCAAACACTTCACCAAAATTCATACATCAACATCAACACAATATCAACCAAATTAGCTAGAAATTTCAGACTGAAACTAGTAGGAATTTCTTAGAAAAATTTTGAAAGAAAAGGCCATAGAAAACCCTACTCTTGAAAGCTAATGTATCCTTGTCTCTAGTTTGCTCCAAAATGGAAGTTCTTCACTCCAAAACTCTTAAAACACAATCAAACCCTCCTCTAATCAGTGATGGTTGAGGTAATGAGGTGAGGTTTGAAGATTCTAATCGGTTATATTTATAGAGATTGAAATGTAGAACAATATGGTGAAGGAAGATTTTGATTTTGACAAGGTTTGGCTTAGGATTTTTTGAGCTTGAAAATCAATGTTGTCATGGTTTTTGAAGGAGACAAAATGGTGTTTCAATTGGTTCTGCTCATGTTTGAAGCTTAGGGAGGAATTATGAAGTTAGATATGTCATATTTATCTTATAAGAAGTAATGTGATTGGTTAATCATAAAATATAATTTCTTTTCATTAAAAGAACTTAATATCAATGGCTAAGATTTGATCTTTCATCCAAAATAAAATCTTAGCCATTCATTTGGCATTCAAAGGGATAAACTTCATTATTTTGTAGAGATTAACTAGCTTTCGGTGTTAAAAATCACACATCAAAAATTTTATCGAACGGGTAAAATATCGTACCCGGATAATCAAACATTGTCTGAAAATTAATTTCAAGCCTAAAATTCTCATTCCTTATCATTTCTAATCACAATCCTATAATTTCTCAGTTTTGGACACCTCTAGGTCCCAATTCTATAATTTCGGCTGTCCCGATAGGCCTGCAAGTTACTATTCACATTTTCTTTTTTTACAAATCCTTTAAACCATTCTAATCATTATTGACACTGTCAGATTTTTGAAATTATGTTGAATAAAATTTAAATTAAATTTTAAATAATTTTTAAGGTGTTACAACTTGTATTTCCTTTATTATAGTATTTCAATTGGATTTTTTTATATATTTATGTTTTATTATAAATTTATTTTATTATAGTTAGATGTTATAATATTTTTTAATATTATTTTTAAAATAAGTGTTCAAATATACGAGTTTAGCTAAAGTCATGATTTTGACAGCTTTAGTAAGAGAAGTATTCAACTTTGATATATCGATAGATATGCTACAATTTTTTTGGGTAGTCTTTATTCGTTTTAATTTAGCAATTTGAGTATATAGTTTAAATTTAAACTAAATCACGCACACAAAAAATTTAAACTAAATCTTTTATTCGTTAAACACTAAAGCAACATGCACCTTGCCAATAAAATATTCAAGCATCGTGTATCCGACAGAATTCCAAACCGAAAAACTGCTGCTCTCAAACAATAGATCAACGGGCCATACATCATTTAATATTATCAATAATATTATTAATATTAGTCCGCATCTGGGTAGCCACGTGGTAGCACCAACAAAGAGCGACGCTTAGATTTTACTATGAATGGAAGTATGCTAATTGGTTGACCTTTCTAAAACCGAGATAATACGAATGTATTAGTAACAAAACAATGCCTTAATTTGGCCTCTCCAAACAACACAAAGAAAAAAGGAGATAGATAAAATTTAGTCACTGAAAGTATAATTTAAATTGATAGAAAGGAAGCTGTAATTTGGCAATGGTTTTTTAGTGATTTAAATCACATATGATACTTTGATTATCAAAATAAAATTTTCTTTTTGAGCTGGTTGGTGATTGCAAAAATGGCATAACTTTTAATTTTCATCAGACAAATGACATAACTATTCTATTGATTTACGGTTCTTTATTTCTAAATAAAATATGATTTTAATTTTTATATACTGATAGTATACAATTTGTTTACACTGTCATCCAATCATATAAATAAAATGATTTGATTAGATGACATTGTAAAACTTTAATACATAAAAATTAAATTCAAAAAATATATAAAGTAAAAGGAGAATGAATGATACAACAAAATATTCCTTCATCTAATGTTTTAAAAAGTTTTGGTTTTGTTAATTAAAATACCTAGAAATTGATTTTAAAAGATGAATTTAGTTTTGATTAGTTAGTATAAAAAAAATTTACTTTGGTGTGTAATAAACGCTTTCATTTATATGACTTTTCAAGTTGTGCTTGTGAAAGTAAAGACTTGAGTATTTGATATTATTATGGCTTTTTGAGTGCTCTTGAGCTCTTTATATTTTCAAAAAACTGCTTTCAAAAGATTATAATAATATTTGATAAAATAATATAGAAGTTGCTTTTAATAAGCAGAGATTATAATATTAGTATTTAATAAATATACTCAAAATTGAAAATGACAATAAAAGTCAACTTTAAAAAGCACCCATTTAGAGAGACCTGTGTTTTTCATATAGCGAAGCACCCATTTGGAGAAACCTTGCCTAATAATATTTATTTATGTATCATTACATTATTGACTAATTATATATAATTATTTTTTTTACCATCAATGAATTAAAATTAAATGCTTAAAAAAATTAAATATTTTATATTTGAAAATATTAAAAGCAGTTATTTATTAACTTAAAACTCTAAATTAATTCTAACATTATACATAATTGCATGGGTTAGTACTTGCAAATTACGGCACCCCCCATGTTTGGGTTATCACCCTCCACTTCATTCTTTTTTTTTTTTCAGGATTCTTTAAGTTTAAATAACAACCCTATCCCCAACTTGTGGGCTACCAAGAACACGATAAGTTTTCACATTTGAAGAATTAAAATTTACTTATTATTTTTATAACTAAAAATAATTAAGCGGACTTTTTTATTATCCAAATGGAGTAATTAAAAAGTGGGAAACTTGAATGGATTAAGGTTAAGCTTAAGCAGAGGGTGAGGTTGGCGGGACATTATCTCCAAAAGGCTTATATGGAAGGCCACCCATCCAATCACCGTTTCGTCGGTGCCCTTCGTTTGCTACCAACCAGCTCACACTATTAATAATTTCCCCCTACTCCGTCTCTTACCCTCTCTAATATCGACAATGACCATTCTGTCCCCGTATCATATTCTTTTAAATAATGACTACTACGTTTTGAAATCACAAAATTGCCCAAAAGCATACCATATGGTTTCACTTAATGGATAAATGATAGTAAATCTAACTTAAAGGAATTTTACAAAACTTATATCACTCCTACTATACTTCTGCGTCGCAGGAGACATCCACTATGTAATAAATAAAGAGAGACCATAATTTTTTTTTATCCTGTCATACTTAATCATATATTATCTAATTATCTAATCAGTAAATATAATTAATTTTCATATCTGCTATTTAAGAAGTCATGAAAACTAAATAATTTAATTAAATAACAGTATAATAATTTTTAGCATGGTGAATACGTCAAAATTAAATTTCTATAGAAGCATGTCATTGCATTGCAATTTATAAGACGTGTGTTTTATTAGAGTAAAACAACGCTTTGATAGTTGAAAGGTTTCTATGTTAACGCTTTAGTTCTCATGATAAATGCATGCACGTAAATCCTTATAAAAATGCAGTTTTATTTGAAAAACTTGACATAAAAAAGTTCCTAAGAAGATTTATTATTATAACACTGTAGTCTATAGTTATTTTCTTACAGAAAATAATAACAATATATTGAAGTGATATAATGCCAAATATTTTGAAGACTCATGTATATAATTGATCTTTTGAGAGTTAAAGTGTTTAAATAAAAAGTTTTTGGAGATCAAAGTGTACTTTTATTCTTTTGTTAAATATTATGAATATTATTTTTTTCATTTTATCTTTATATTAACTATAGTATTAATAAGTAACCAGTAAAAAGCATAGATAAGATTATATTTGATACGAAAATAATTCTATAAAATTGAATTATCAAAGTTCTTTGTTGATTTCCCTAATATATGTTTTAATCCTAAAATTGCAACTATGTCTAAAAGAAAAGAAGTATCTTAGAAAGAGTATTGATTTAGCATGATAGAGTTAAGTGGAATTGGGGATTTTTTTCAACAATTGTAGGTGTAGAACACAAAAGTGTTTTTGAAAATATTTAATTTGCTTTTAGCAAAATGAAAATTAAACTACGTAAAATTGTTTTGAAAGGAATAAAATGAAAAGTTTTTGGTTTTTAGAAATAAGATATGTATCAAGTCCTATTTTATCTCACATTTGAAAATTGATCCTCTATGGGAGAAAAATCTACCATTTGGTTTATTTTTTTCCTTTTATTTTTATATATAATCAGAGATATCCAAATGTAATTAGTTAAGTAAAACTAAACAACTAACTTGAGGTAAATTTTGCTTTTGATATTTATTATTTAATTTTTTTAATCTATAATCTATAATACTAATATTCAAAACTCATATCGAGGAAAGTTTTCTAGGTGTCACTTCTAATGTAATTTAGGTCCCATAATTTTCAAAATCTTAAACATTAATTATTTTTTAAAAATAAAATTCATAAACGGATATATCATTAATTAAATTATTATTGAAGAGTATAAATTGATACCAAAACTAATCCTAATTTTCATAATTTGGTCTAATTTGATAAATAAAGCCTAATTATAAATTGATATGGAAACTAATTATAATTTATGTAATCTAATATAATTTAATATGATCAAACCTAAATTAATATAATGTTATCAAATATTTTTATAATGTGATTGCTTTCACATCTATTTATAATGTGAACAGATTTTATATATATATATATATATATATATATATATATATATAAATTATAAGGTGATCAAATCTATTTTTGAATTTTTATTGAAACTAAATTTAGAATTGATACACTAAAATCAATTTATAAATCCAATTAGTGATGAGCTTCGTGAATGTGTATTTTGTTTAGCTTTCCCATAGCTAGTCGATGCAATCTGTTAGAAAAAAATTATACATAATGGTGGAGATTGAAAGTACGAGTCGTTAGAATTTGGCATTTGCCAAGTTAAATAACTTAGATATCATCAATTCTATTGAGATGGTATTTATGAATGAGTTGGTACATAATTCATTTTTTTTAAGTGTTTTATTTGTGTGATGTAATTGTTTCTATTTTATTCAATTGGATTGCCATGTTCCTATGTAATTCTCTTTGTTGAGTATAAACATGTAATAATTCAGTGTTATTTTCAAGGATTTGATTTCAAATGTTTGGGGTGACAACAGATTATCGACGATACGCTCCTATGGTTTATAGCCATTGGTTGGTATGCAACATCGATACATATTGAGCAGGTAAGTATCATGTAATACTATTTCGTTAGTTTCATTTCATTTTTTGTATTTGTTTATATACTAACTTTTCCTATATTTCATTTAATTTTTAATTATTGTTGTAGGTAGAAAAGTGCATGAGAAGGGGGTTAAATCATGCTTTGCCTTTTCTTTCCTTTTTGTTTTCTAAAAAGCTTAGACAATGTTTGACTAGAGATGTCATGTTAGTCCTTGACTGGGTTTGACTTTAAATTTGAATTTCAAATTCCCTAATTTTCCTATAAAGTGCACCGTTTTATTATGAAACGTGCTTTATGAAGTGTGGTAATAGTTTCTTGATTTCTCTTTGATCTTCTAGTCTTCAATATGAGTTTGTTGATGATGATACTATAGTATACACTTGCTTTAGAGTTGTATTGAAATCTTCACTTAAATTGCACTTTCTAAAGTTACGTGCGTTAGCTTTAGAAGCTTTAGAAAGCATTAATGCAAAATGTTTTGAGTGATAACACATCCAATTTAGAGAAAATTTTTGAAGAACAACTAATGTTTCCCTTGAATTTCCTTGAAACAACAAATAAGTTCTTCCATTTGCATAACATGTTTCTTGAACTGAAAATAATTCCACTTTACATGTGCAAACATGATTTATCTCATTTAAAATATAGGAACTCAATGAAAGTGAAAATTATATTGTGAATTGAACGTATACATACTTAACGGACTAAAGAAAATCATAGTATACAAGAAACTAAAGCACAACTCTTCAAAAAGGAGGATGCGACTTTAGAAAGTACACTTCAAATGAAGTTTTCAAATGAGCTCTGAAGCAAGTGTGTTCTACAACCTTCAATCATCATGATCACTATCATCTCTATTAGCCCCATAACCCTATCTGCTTATTTATTTTGAATGACAACAAAGCCAATTTAAATAAAATGCTCTGAAAAATGTCTAATAACTTCCTTGAGTTTCTTGGCAAAGTATAATAAGGATTTCCGAATTACATAATATGCACTTGAAGCGAAAATAATTTCACTTTACATGTGCAAACATGTTTTTGTAGGTGAGGATGTGCACGAGAAAAGGGGGGGTTGAATCATGCATTGATCCTTTTTCGCATTTTCTGAAACTACTGAAAATAAATACTATCAAGTATAAAACTTGAAGTGCAACGAAAACATAGTTAGTAGTTTTAGAAAGTTACTTTCTGAACCTTTTAAAATAAAGTACTCATTATTTAAAGGAGATAACATAAAATGAATAACATATACATAAGATTGTTAACGATGCAACAAAGGTAAATAAAAGAGATCAGGGAGAGAGAGAAGAACACATAAGATTTTATATTGGTTTAGCCACAACTATTGAGGTTCCATTATAATAACAACTTTCTCAACCTAAGAAAGTAACAATGGATAGTCTTTACATTTCCCAAGCTATCAACCAAGGATCTCAGAAATCACCTGTAACTAAGGATTTTGACTAGTTCTGTACTAGTTTCTCTAAACTAACATGAGTAGTCTTGACTCTAGCCTCTCCAAGCCAACCTGTGACTGATTGGAAACTCCTTTTGCACATTGTTAGTAGTCTTTTCCTAGCCTCTCCAAGCTGTAAGTAGTCTTGACACCAGCCTCTCCAAGCCCAACTGAGTAGTCTTGACACTGGCCTCTCCAAGGCCAACCATGATTAATAGGCAACTCCTTCAGCACGTTGCAAGTAGTCTTTCCCCAGCCTCTCCAAGCTACAAGTAGTCTGTTTTCAGCCCTTCCAGGTCGTAAGTAGTCTTTTCTCAGTCTCTCTAAGCTGCAAGTAGTCTTTGACCAACCTCTCCAAGCTAAACTGTGATAAGTAAGAACATATTGCTATCGCGTTGCAAGTAGTTTTACAATAGCCTCGCCAAGCTATCTTACATTGATAAAGGTTAAGTGTTTGGGTTGCCACTCAAACTAACCTACACTCAAGTTTTCTTAACATATACATGAAAAGTTCCTGGGAAAACTTGAATGACTTTCTTCTTCTACTTCTTGCATGAGAAGGATTTAAATCTAACTAAGACTGTAGAAAGAAGATTTTCTTTACACTTCAAGGATAAATTTGATTATGTGATAAAGATTGAAATTTTCAGGAAGTGGGAGGAGATTTTTACAGAGTTTTCTCTCTTGAATCTTCAAATCTCTCTGCATTCTTCAAGCTTAGCATCTTATATAATGGTCTTTCTTTGTGACCGTTGCCCATAGATCAATTCTTCAAGTGACACGAGTTGATTATCAGTTGCGTTTTGGAAAGAGCAGCTAGAACAGAGGTTGATAGAACTGTCACATCGGTTCTAGAAGTCATTGTAAATATGAGCTTTTTGATCTTCCATTAGAAACTACTTTCCACTTTCTGAGCAAGCTTTTTGAACTCCTCCTTCATAAAGCTAGGGTAGTTGATCATCGAGGCATAAGAGATGACATACCAGTTTGAAATTGGGTTTAACTTGAAAATATGAAATTTGAATTTCAAATTTCCCACCCTTTCTTATAGTATTCTTTGCTCCATTTATAGGTGAACTTTTTGATATATGCAGTCAGTTCTTTGAAGTGTTTTCCACTTTCTGATCTTCAATCAAATCTTCTTTGCTGTTAGATCTTTGTGATTATGATGACTGAAGAGTGAGTAACCTATTGTATATAGACATATTCTGATTTCTTTATCTTATGTGCACTTTTTGAAGTCCCTTTCCTTGGTTTCTTGGTTCTTGACTTGATCTCTTTTAGTCCTTAAGCATTGACACGTTCTTTGCAAGAAATAATAATCACTTCATTTAAGCTTAAACTCTTCACATGAGATAAAACATATATGCACATGTATAGTGAAATTGTTCTCGATTCAAGTCCGTTTCTATACTTTGTTCCATAAGTGTATACATGCCTTGGTTGAAATAACATTCACTTTCTATTAGGCTCAATCTCCTCCTAAGAGACAAATCATGCTTGTACATGCAAAGTGAGACATTATTCTTGCTTTAAGTAACATACTAACCGGATTTGACCTATTATACTTTGTCAAAAAACTCAAGGTAAGCATTAGTCATTCTTCAAAGTATTTTCTTTGAGTTGGTTTTATTGTCATTCGAAACACATGAGCTCATAGGATTCTAGAGCTAACAATTTTATCATATGAAACTAGATTATGCCTAAAAGAAAGTGAATATTATATCATACAAAGTAGGCATACATGCCTCATGGTTGAAAGAAAATCAAATCAAGAATAAGAAACCAAGACAAGGGTCTTTAGAAAGTAGCACTAGACTTTAGCAAGTATGCTTAAAAGGAAGATATCAAATAATCTATGAAGCCAAAAAGATCTACTATCTTCAATCATCTCTCTCGTAAAGTTTGAAGAATAAATGAACAATGTTTGAAGACATGAAGATTCATTCTTCATCAAGGAAATGATACCAAAGTTTAGAAAGTTTATTCTCAGAAAGACAGTGTTTTCAACAAAAAGAAAGAAAATTTGAAAATTCAAATTTGAATCTGCATCTAAAAAAGTCAAATCCTAGTGTCAAAATTGGTAAATCATCTCTCTTGTCTTAGAAGTCAAGTATCAAAATGTTCTAGAAGAAAAAGCTCAGAAACTATGTTTCAGAAAGTAAGAAGTTATTTCTGTAGGTCATCAAAAACTTCCTTTTTCACGACGGCTTCTGCAAACTGATCTAACAAAGTAGGTAGGCTATACTTCTAGATCTCTCCAAAATACAAATAGATGATCAACACGTGTCCCTGGAAGATCTGATTCAAGGCAATGATCTCAAGGAAGACCCTTATAAACAGATATGTGGTGCTTTTCAAAGATAAGACTGAACGCTGAAAAATATAGCAGAAACATTGTCAAGTTTTCCTTTCATCTTTTTGTAAATTTACTCACTGTTTGCAAATAATTTCCTTGTGTATAAAATCTTCTTTCTACACTTTATAGATCATATATTCTTCCAAGGAAGAAAATCTAGAAAGAAGTTATTCAAGACTTTCAGGTTCTTTTCATTGTATATCCAAAGAAATCTTGAGTATAGGTTAGTTTGAGTGGCAATCCAAACATATAACCTTTGTATCCTTGATCTGAAAGTGATTATAGTGAGATAGGTTGAAGAGGCTTATTAAAGACTACTTGCAATGTAACTGTAAAAGAGTTTTTACTACTCACGGTTTTAGCTTGGAAAGGCTAGCACAATACTACCCGGTTCAGCTTGAAGAGGCTGCTGAATAACTACTTGGTGTGTGACAATAAAGGTTATCTATTGGTTACTAGAAATAGCTTGAGAAGGCTACTGAAAAGACATCTCTATCCTTTCTATGGTTAGGGAAAGTGTTAGTGAAACTCAACAATTGTTGAGAACTGAATATAGATAAGTTTGGCCGAACCAGTATACAATTTCTTGTGTTGGTTCTTCTTTTTCCTTCATCTCTTTTTTATTTCCATATCTGGTATTGTTTCAGTATTTGCTTTGAAAAAGTTATCATAAATTTTTCATTATTTGCTTAAGTTCAGAAAGTTCACTTTCTGAGTTTTTTCAATGCTGTTTCCACAGTGATACAAGTTCAACTTGATAGCCTTTTTGATAAAGTTTTTCAAATCTTAAGTAACGAAAGAAAAAAGTTAAAATACGATTCAACCTTCTTATCATGTGATTTTCTACTTATAAGTGTTATCAGAGTTTGGCCTCTAAGGGGTTGAGTAATCTAGTGAATGCAGGGGAAAAAGATCCAAGGAACAAATAACACAAAATATTCATATTGCTGAAGGTCACTCAATCAACAGACCACCATTTTTTGATGGTGGAGATTATGCATATTGGAGGGACAAAATGGAGCTGCTCATAAAATACACAAGTCTTGACTTGTAGGAGATTATACAAGAGGGAGATTATGTTCCAAGGGAAGAAGCTCCAAGAACTGATAACGCACCCTTAGAAATCCCAAGGAGTAGGTGGATAGAGCAACAAAAAGCCAAAGTTAAACTAAACTCAAAAGCCAAATACCTACTCATGTGTGCACTAAGCAAAGCTAAATATGACAAAATCATTGCGTGTGACACAGTAAAAGAAATATAGGATAGACTACATATACTGCATGAAGAAACTGATCAAGTAAAAGAAACAAAGATCAATATGTTAGTCCATCAATATGAACTGTTTAAAATGACAGACCAAGAAAATATTGATGAAATGACCACAAGGTTTATGCACATTATGAACCAATTAAAGGGTCTTGGCAAAGATATTCTAACTTAGAAATGGTTAGAAAAATCTTAAGAAGCCTTCTTGCCAAAGGACCTTGCCATCATTGAAGCAAAGGACCTTCAAACTCTTGGCCTAGATGCGCTTATTGGGTCACTTAAGACTCATGAAGTTGTGCTTTTTGAAATGCATGATAAATCCAGTAAAAAGAGTAAGTCTATGGTACTGAAGTCTTCTCATCAAAAAACATATAAAGCCAAGGTAATGAAAGTTGCTAAAGTATTTGATGAGGAGGATGAGACTGATGATGAATCAGATGAAGAAGATGGAAATGAGCTTTCCATGCTTATTAGGAAAATATCCAAAGTCTGGAGAGGAAAAACAGAGAAAAGAAGAGAAATCCACTTTAGAAAGGACAGAAAAGGCAAGCCAAAGTTTAAAGATGCCATCTGTTATCAGTGTAGGGGAGAAAGGTCATCTCATATAGGACTGTCCTAAAATTGAAGTCCCACAAAAAAGATTTGTGCCAAAGAAGAAGGACATGCTGGCCACCTAGAGCGAATCAGAGGAAGATAAGGAGGAATTAGAAGATCAGGAGGAGATGGATGTTGCCAATCTATGCTTCATGGCAGGATATTCATCAGATAGTGATTCAAAGGTAAATAACACTAACTCAAATATTTCCTATGATGAGCTCTTATCACCATATGAAGAGTTGCTCAAAGACTCTCAAACTTTTTCCTTACATTATCTCAGTATGAAAAAGGATCACAAGAAAACTATTTTAGAACTCAAAATGGTTCAGATAGAAGTTGAGAAGGAAGTTCTGAAAGAAGAAAACAATGTTTTAAATGTAAAACTAATAATCTTAGAATTTGAAGTTGCAAACAAAAATGAAAATACTCAGAAAATCATTTCTGTGCTTGAAAGAACTTTAAAGCTTCTTAAATCTAACCTTGAAAAAAATGGTAAATGGATCAAGAAATCTTGATTTAATGCTTGGAGGTCAACAACCATATTTTCAAAAGACTGGATTGGGATATGAAGAAAAGTTTGAAGAAAAAGGAAAGTCAACTTTCATCAAGAGAGAAAAGAGAAAATTCCCTGTACTATTTGTTTTAAGAAGGGACATCCACCTGGCAAATACTTCATGAAAAGAAAGTATGTCAAAATGGTTAGACAATCTTCTTCTCAAACTAACTCAAGAGGACCCATGAAGATATGGGTACCTAAAGTGAAAAAATATGTTCATTGTAGGTCTACTTAAGGATACATATGGAACCTGAAAACAAATGGTACATGGACAGTGGCTGCTTGAGGCACATGTTTGGATCAAGAAAATGGTTGAGAATCTATGACCTAAGAACTCAGGATCAGTAAAATTTGTAGATGGAGGTAAAGCCAAGGTCACAGGCATATGAGATGTTAGTAAGGATGATTCTCACCAAATTTCTGATGTTTTGTTAGTTAATAGACTGGCTCGCAACCTACTAAGTATCAGTCAGTTTTGTGACCAAAGTTTCAATGTTATATCTGATGCTCTTTCTTGCAAAGTAGTAAGTCCCACTTATAAACAAGTAATTCTATCTGGAAAGAAGGATGATAACACATATGTATTGTCCTTGGATGATTTGAAAGATCAAAATGTAAAATATCTCGTATCTTTCACAGATAATAAGTAGTTATGCCATAAGAAGCTTGAGCATGCTCATATGAAGCTTATTTCTAAGCTTTCTCAAAAAGAGCTTATTAAAGGCCTTCCAAAGATCATTGAGAAAGACTCAACTTGTGACTTTTGTGAGAAAGGAAAGTAAACCAAAGCTTTTTTCCATAACAAGTATGTGGTTTCGACTACTAAATCACTTGATCTTTTACATATGGATCTTTCTGGTCCTACTAAGACTACAAGTCTAGCTGGAAAGAGATATTGCCCTGTTGTAGTGGACAATTATTCCAGATTTACATGGGTTATCTTTCTAGCTTCTAAAGACGAGGTCTTTAAAAAATTCAAAGTTTTTGAAAAACGTGTTTATATTGAAAAAAAAATTCTCAAATCAATATTATCAAATCTAATCATGGAAGAAAATTTGAGAATTATATTTTTAATGAGTTTTGTGAAAATTATGGCATTCTTCATGAGTTTTCTATACTTAGAACTCCCCAACAAAATGGGGTAGTTGAAAGGAAAAACAAAAACTTGTAGGAAATGGCCAAAATGATTCTTTTAGAAAGTAGGTTGTCAAAAGGTTTTTGGACAGAGGCTGTTAACACTTCTTGTTATATTCAAAACAGAATCTTTCTTCGGTCAATCCTCAAGAAAACTCCTTATGAGCCATGGAAGGGTAGAAAGTCCAACATATCATATTTTCATATTTTCAGCTCATCATGTTTTATTCTTAACACTAAGGACAAATTTGCCAAGTTTGTTCCAAAATTTGATAATGGTATCTTCCTATGCTACTCTTCTGTGTCTAGAGCCTACAGGGTATACAACAAAAAGAGACTATTCGTAACAAGTTTAAAGAACTCAGAAAAGACTTTGCTAATAATATTGAAGATCTAGAAGAAAGCTTTGAAAAGATGAATCTTAAAGGCATTTCTAATAGCAAGATGATGAAAGACAAGACTTCAAAAAGTAAGCTCCAGAACACCAGTATTTCAGAAAACTTACTCAAGTTCCCCAAAATATCATAAAGTAGCATTTCTGATAATCAAGAAGAGTAGTCTGAAGATGAAGGAGAAGTTGAAGAACTTCAAAGTCAAAGAAACTACAAGGGAGTTTCGGATTTTAAAGCATTTTCTCAAAACAATGTTCTTGGAGATATCTTTAAGGGGGTAAGAACTAGATCATCCCTTAGAAATATGTCAAATTGCGCTTTTATCTCCACCATTAAACCTGGGTGCATTGAAGAAGGTTTGATCGATCAAAGTTAGGTGAACACTATGGAAGAAGAAATGGATCAATTCAAGAAAAGCAAAGTTTGGACTCTTGTTGAAAAACCAAAGGGAAAAACCATCATTGGCACAAAATGGCTGTTCAGAAATAAGCTAGATGAAGTAGGCAATGTCGTCAGAAACAAAGCAAGGTTGGTTGTACAAGGTTATAATCAACAAGAAGGAATTGATTATGATGAAACCTTTGCACTAGTAGCTTGGCTTGAAGCAATCAAAATGCTACTTGTCTTCGCTGTTTTCAAAGGGATTACTCTCTACCAAATGGATGCCAAGTCTGTGTTTCTAAATAGATTTCTCTCTGAAGAAGTATATGTGAAGCAGCCTCCTAGTTTTGAAAGTGAAAGCCATCCCAACCATGTCTTTAAGTTGACAAAAGCTCTTTATGGTTTGAAACAAGGTCTATGAACTTGATATGATAAACTGAGCACTTTCCTACTTAAGAATGGTTTTAAGAGAGGTAATGTTAATACTACTTTTTTTACTCTTGAACAAGATAATAAATTTATGGTAGTCTAAATATATGTTGATGACATTATATTTGGCGTCTCTAATCATTCTGTCTATGAAAAGTTTTCAAAATTAATGCAGAGTGAATTTGAGATGAGTATGATGGGTGAACTCAAGTTCTTTCTAGGCTTGCAAATAAAATAACAAAAAGAAGGGATCCTGATCCATCAAGAAAATATACAAAAGAGTTATTAAAAAGGTTTAATAAGGATCAAGCGAAACCCATGAGCACCCAT
The DNA here is from genome assembly GCA_031216125.1 of Dalbergia cochinchinensis. Classification (NCBI taxonomy): domain Eukaryota; kingdom Viridiplantae; phylum Streptophyta; class Magnoliopsida; order Fabales; family Fabaceae; genus Dalbergia; species Dalbergia cochinchinensis. The sequence goes on along the minus strand of CM062368.1, from coordinate 57,925,704 downwards.
ATGCATCTATCACAAATCATAGATGTTGATGAAAATGGTGAGAAAGTATCAGAAAGTAATTATTGTCGAATGATTGGATTACTACTATATCTTACAGCCAAAAGACTAGACATTCAATTAAATGTGGGAATTTATACTAGATTTCAATCTAACCCAAAACAATTACACTTAAATGTTGTCAAAAGAATTCTTCGATATCTATCAGGTACTACTAATATTGGCTTATGGTACAAGAAGGGTACTTCTTGTGACATTTGTAACACCCTAATTCTCTTTAGAAATTAAATGAGGTTTTGTTAATGAGAATATTAAGATTTTGACAGACGTAGAAATGATGAGAATCATTCAAGGGAACCAAAAAAAAAAAAATATGAATAGGGTTTTGCAGGTCCCGCAGGCCCCTGGGACAACCTAAACCTTAGAATTGGGTCCCGGAGTTGCCCAAAATTGAGAAACTATATGATTATGATTAGAAATAGGTAGAAATAAAGATTTATACCCAAAATTGTTTTTTGGGCAATGTTTGATTACTCGGGTACACTGTTTTGCCCGTTCGATGAAATTTTGGTGTGCAAATTCTAATACTGAAGACTAGTTGGATCTCTACAAAACAAATGAACCTATCCCTTTAAATCAAATGAATGGCTAAGATTCAATCTTGAATTACAAGATTGAATCACAACCATTCATTTTACTTTATTGTCTTTGTAATTATCTAAACATAATATATTCTATTCATTCATTTAATATAAGATAAGCTTGATATTTAGCTTCTTTAAGAAGCCATTTTCTCGACCACAACAAGAAGAAGGTAGCAGCTCACTTTCCTCCATAGGTAAGAGCTTCAACTTGGTTTCAACTCCATATATGTTAGCTTAGAGTTACCAAAATCCAAAGTTTCCTTCACAAAAATTACTCTACACCTCAACACCTACACATATAGCCGATTAGAATCTCAATCACTTACCAAATCTCAACCTTGATACCTTGTATCTCACTATTTGGAAAGGGTTTTGGGTGTGTTTTGAGAGCCTTGAAGTGGAGGGCATCATCTTGAAGCATACTAGGGACAAAGACATTACTTGCTTCCAATAGTAGGGTTTTATTTGGTCTTTTCTTGCCAAATTTATATTTTAACTCTTTGACTTGTTCTATTCAAAATTTTTTATTGTGGTGGTTAAAGATATATGGTTATTGATGTATGAATTTTGATGAAGGATTTGGATGAGGTTAGATAACTCATTTTCTCAAGAGAAGTTTTGGTTGGAGTACTGGATTTTCGGTTTCCCTGTAGAGAGTAAAATTTCATGAATTTATAGACATGATTGTAGTAATATTTATTGCTTAGAAAAATTATATGTTGGGCCTAACATCTTGAAATATCTACAAGAAATTCCTTCAGCATTGGTGTCAAGGAGTACTGTCTTGAAAAAATCAGAAACCAAAATAGCTCTCATGTTGTCTAGATTTCTGAAACTAAAGTAGGGAAATTGTATGATTTTATTATCATAGTAAATGATTGATTACTATTTTGAAATTTTTACAGGGAATTAATAACATGTTGAAGTGTGATTGTAACTTTTAGTTTGAGTTCATTTCATCATATGATAAATTTAAAAATTGTGAGAACCCTGCCCTAGGCTGTGAAAAAGTGTTCTCTGACCACTAAACTTGTAAACTTTAGTGACATGGTTATAGAACTCCAATTGTTATGAAAATTCTGCAGGATCTTTTAGACATATGAAGGTGTCATAGAGAGGCTCTTGAATTGGCCATTTGATATGGAAATTAATTTTGAATTCTAGAGTGATAAATCTGCCTAATTGCTGAAAATGGTAAGAATGTCTTGAACTAATGATAGAATAGCTTTAGATGCAAATATATATCATGTTAATGCATGCTAATTGCTTGAAAGAAATATTGATGAGAAATTGATGAGACTCCAACATAATTATATGCCTACCTGTGATATACGTAGGCCTTTGAAAAGAGAATTACACTATGATTATTATAATGACAAAGGAAAAGAAAAGAAAAATAACATGACTTTTAGTTGTGCAATTTTTAGCATATAGGGAAAAAGAGACAAGGCTTATATGGGGTATATAGGGAGGTAAAAATAAGGACTCACCAGGAAACTTTATGAGTCGGTAGACGTATTGGCTAGGAATAGAACTGTGTGTGATTCGGAAATGGAAAAAAATGAAGTTTGATGATCACGATTAGGAATGAGCTCATGTCCTAGCAGTCTATTGTTCTTTGTGGAGTGAGCCCCCTACAGATATCACTTGATGTGACATTAAGCCTTCCCTATGTTAATGGAAAGGAGAATGTGGCACCAAATTGAGCTTATTGTTTTGAGATAAAATACCGATCATCTTTATCAAATCTACAATTATCCTTGGATGTGATTCTTGCATGGTTTTAATTATGTACCATTGTTAATTATGCTTGCTTAAGCTTGAGGGAGTGCTTTGCTGAGAATTTTATAATATTCTCATCCCTACGCTGCATGTATTTCATGTTGTATCCAGATTCTAAGGATGCCATCAGTGATAATCTTCCTTGACTCGCCCCAGTCGCAGTGGCATTATAATCCAGCCTTAGACTCCTTATATGTTGTAGCATATTCCCGGATCAGAGTGTACGTGTTCTTTAGCCATTCATTTAGTACTTCTATTTTCTTTGCTGAGTTCGACCCAGGTTTTCCTTATGCTGAGGTGCTTCTTGAAATGGCACACCTTGATGTATTTGTAGCTCCACCTACACCACCTATCTTCCCTCCTGGAGATGATCCTTCATCCTCTCCCTTCAACTCCGATCCATCGATTGATCCTGATGCCCTAGCTGGGGGCAATGCCATTCCACCAATGGCAAATGGTTTTATTTAGGAGACCATGGGACAACTCAAGGACTTTTGGTGTATATATAGTGGCAGTTTAGGAATAGGATCCCCCGGACCATAGTTTGACTTTATTGGATGTTGATGAGATTCATTTTCTATTTGTATAAAATTTTGCTGGATCTTAACTTTGAGTACGTCAGACTAGCTGGTAGAGGTTTTCTTTTGTGGACTGAGTCCCTGATGTTTAGGAAATGACTAGTTTGTTTTGTAACATCCTAATTTTTAACCCAATACTCTAGAACATATTTAGGTTAATCGTTAGTCTGTTACTTCATAGTTCTCATTTATCTTTGAATTACTTAGCGGAAAATACGGGTAATTTTTTTTTTGAAAAACAAAGTGGGAGCCGCGTGATGCGATAAGCAGTAAACCATGTATGGTAAACAAATGTCTCACAACATCATAACATAAGGCACACCATGAGTAACACTGAAGATCATCTCATATATATATAATTTGCCCACTTATAAGTGTGTGACTTAGTTTAGTACAGGAAAATACAAGAAAGGAAATACAACATAAACATAAACATGATCTACTCCCCTACCTGAGTGCACCTAATGGGATAACCTCTAAACAAAAGAAGGTTTATCCCCATCTAAGTGGTGTGTGCTCTAACCGGGTACTCCATCGGTCGATCGTCACCTCCTACTGACGTCCGTCTCATGAACGAGGCAAGTATCTGGGAAACTGTGCGAGCTCCTCGGGCGTAAAGAAGCGGAACGAGGATCGAGAGTGACCCCCGCGGTATGGCCGCCGCATCTCCGGTCGTCGTACAAGTCGGGGCTGAGTCACGGTATCCTCACTGCCCTCCCTCATCAATGGTGGAGAGGCGAGAGCTCGCTATCTGAGATGAGTAGGCGGGTCCTCGGACGGTCAGTCTCTCGAGAAGTAGGTCCGGGGCACGTAATCGGGATAGTCTCGCATGGCTAAGGCGGCGGTGTGCATGCGGAGCACTATCTCGTCATGCGTATGTGCACGCTCAAAAACCCGCTCGTCGTCGCCATAGGGTGCAGTCGGGGAGAAGCGATGGGTGCGCACGGGATGAGCGAAGGGGCGTCCTACAAACATGAAAACCCGCACCGTGCACTGCCCCTCAAAATGGTATGACCCGTGAGCCGGGTCATATTGCACCTCCCATGTCGGGGTGTCCACGAACACTACGAACGTCGCCATCTGAAGACGTGACGGAAAGAAAGAGATAGAGGGAGTGAGAATCTTGCTAAAGAATCTCAGTAGGGCCTCCTACTACCTAGGTGTCATCATCTACGTCCTCAGGAACCTTGGGTTTATTTATACAAAGTGACTGAGCATGTATTAGGTTCATTTTAAACTTAAAAATATATTTTAGCCAAGGTCCATTCATTTTAGGATGATCTTAATGTCATGGATGCAACATATTAGAAAATGTATGCATGGCACTACCTAATGCACATACATAAAACATAACATCAAGCATCATCATTCTTGGTGGCATAAAGTGGCAATAGTAACATTCATATGGGACAAAACTTAGTGACATAATCATAATCATGAAACTTCTCTTCCTCATGGGCCACCCTAAAAGACAATCGAACTGGGGGTGCTCGGCGGAACCGGTGTCACCCCGAACGTGTCATACATCTAGGTTATGAGCTCATACCTTAACTAGTCGTCACTAGTTCTTACTTACCACTTAACGATAAGCGTATCATAAATCATAAATCCCGACTATCTGAGTACGGGTTAGGGGGCAATTCTCTTAGGGGTGCTCTACTAACCGGTGTTACCTAAGAGTGTAAAATGGTACCGATGTCACATGAGTTCTATGGAGGTGCTCGGCCGAACCGGTGTCATCCTAGAACCCATCTTAGTACCTTAATTTTCAAAATCTCTTTAAGTCCCCAAATTTGTCGGGAATTCGGCACAATGGTCATTACACCGAATTTCCTTCCAAATTTGCTTTATGCCACATAAACATATAGTCTCAAATTCCTCATATGAATAACATCATCATCATTAGCATACTTCATGCATCATCATAAAACATCCAAACGCTTACCCTTACGGTAGCTTATGCTTTGACCCTTACGGGTCTTAATCTTGAGATATAGTTCTCTACATCCGTCGTTCATATTTTAAGCACCTAAGGCTCATAATTAAACATCATTCATAATCCTCTCATTTTACTTTTAAATCTGAATGGCATAGGGTGGAAATCCTAACATGTGAATATGGGGTTCTAGAACTTACGTTTTAGACCCTTTCTTGGTTCCGTTTTCGCCGAAGGCGCTATGGATTAAATCTAAATCAATTATGAGGCATTCCTATGCTTAAGGACTAATTATTAATCATGTTTACCATGATGTAAGGGTGCTGGACAGAATCCAGAAAATTAAATGTTCTAAGAGTTCTACATTTGCATTTTTACGGTTTTCTAGTTACTAGTTTCCCCATAGGTGCTAGAATTCAATTCTAACTCAAATGATACCAAGTTTTTCATGTCTAAACAATCTAAATCTGATTATGTCCCCATTAAAACAGTTTGGAAGAGTTCCATAAACAAATGGGTCAAAACTATGTTAAATTCTACCTTTACGGTATTTCTAGTTAGCTAGTTTCTTACCTATCATGCATAGGATCGCTTCTACATCATCATATGATATTTTCACCCATTCCAACACATCAAAACATCATCATACAGCATCACACTCATCACATCAAAACCGAAAACATTTAACTTAAATGAGAGAGTTAAATTGACCTTTCTAGGTACATAAGTTAACTAGTTTCTCTCGGAATCGATCTAGAACTTCTGAAACTCTTTGCAAAACATTTTAATTCATCAAGAGGCTAAGTGAAGCCTTAGGTCACTGACCAAAACATATTCCATCCCCTAAAAGATAATAAAATCACAACTTGTGATGACATAACCTTATAAAGATTTGTAAAACTTTAGGGAAAACTTAAAACATAGACTATTGGTCCTAGTAGCTAGATGAAAACTCATTGCAAGTCCATCATCACTACTTGGCCGAAATTATGCATTCAAGGAATACATTTACATTTAACTTTATCTTGGAATGAAATGGGCAAGTCTTTGAGCTCTAGGTTCTTAAGTTACGACATAAACTAAACGTGCTCATGCTTTTCATTTTAAATCTTGCTTACAAAGTAAAGTGATGACTTAAATTTAAATATGCAAGGCATAAACTTAAACGTGCAAGCTTGAAAGTAAATATGCGAGGCATAAACTTTAGACGTGCAAGCTTGAAAGTAAAGATGCAAGGTTCAATTCTTTATTTTAGTGCTCTAGGCCCAACAACAATCGACTTTAAGGCCGAAATAGATAGGCATTCGAGAAATTAATTAGGTGATAATGCAAGTTCAATTCTTTATTTTAGTGCTCTAGGCCCAACAACAATCGACTTTAAGGCCGAAATAGAAAGGCTTCGAGAATTAAATTAAGTGATGATACAAGTTCCATTTTAATCTTTATGTTCTTAAGTGATAGCTAGAAAGTAAAGGTGCATAACAAGAATGTAAACATGAGTGCAAGCATAAGATAAATTATGCAAGTTCATTTTATCTCTCTAGAGCTCTTAACAAGACTTTAAAGGAACTTAAACCATAACCCAAACTCATCCAACAAGGTAAAGTCAAGCTTAGAGTTCTTAAAACTCAACATAATATTTTTTAGGAAATCAAACCATGAAGCTTAGAAAATTTAAGGAAATGGCCGAAATCATCAAGATGAAAAAGGAACATTTTAAAACTCTAGAATTCATGATCTTGGTGATATATTAACACAAACATCATGAGTCCTCATCATTAAGTTCATAGAGCCATTTAAAAACATCATCAAAGCTAAAGTTCTTAAGAGTTCAAGAAAAGAAAAACTAAAAAACATTTTTGCTCAAGAACAAAGATCAAGCTCTAGAGTTTGTTTCAAGTGATGAACATCATCATGAAACTCTCATCATCAAGCTCTCATTCCTTTGTTCTTCAAGGCCTATGGCCGAAAATGAAAAGGAAAAAGGAGTGGAAATGAAGTTCTAAAGAAAAACAAGAGAAACTATGAACATCAAGCTTGAAACAAGAACTCTAAGAAAAGAATACATGAAAGAAAATCCCTACTTGATGTGATGAACTTGAAGATGGAAGAAGAAGATGAAGATGATAAAGAACTTTGAAGAGCTTGAAGAACTTGAAGAACACTAGAACTTTGAGAGAAAAGAAAAGCTTTGAGTGTTTCCTAAACTTAGCAAATGATCTAAAAGTGGTGCAAGCTCCTCAAGGCATTCTATTTATAGAGAAATGAAACAAATGGAGGGAGCTCATGGAGGATGATGGCTTCGGCCATGAGGTGCAGATTGGAGGCATTCCATGAGTTCCATGAGGTGAGATAATGTGTTCTTGAGGTATGGTGAGGTATGGTTCAAAGCATGGTGAGGTATGGCTCAAGATATGGCTCAAGCATGGCTCTTTGAGTGAGAAAACAATTTAATATGTGTGGTAATTGGAGAGAGATGGCCGAATATGCATCAGCCCATGGGGGAGGGTTCTTTGCATTTTAATTGTGGTTTAGAGTTGTGTTTAGGTGTATCTTTGATTATGCTTAAGATTAGGAATTTGTAAGAAAGTGTTTAGGTAAGGAAAATGGGTAATTAAGGTGGTCTAGACATAATTAAGGAGTGGTCTTGCACCATTAGTGAGTTAAATCCTCAATTTAGAGTCTAAACAACTCTAGACACATTTCCTTGATTTAAGGAATTGGAGAGAGAAAACATTATTCAAGATTCCAAGACTAGGAGTCTTGAGTTCTAAAAAGGGATTTAAGTTTAATCTAAGCAATTTTAGGTTCTAATTAACCTTAATAAATTATTTTGACTCTAGATTAATTAGGGAAATAAATTAATCTTCGTTTAGAGCCTAATATTGCTTAGGTTTGCTTAATTACGTCATTAAGCTCAAAAATGCTATTCTAGGGGCAAAATCGTAGTTTTGCACTAAAACTGTCCGGGACCACCGGGACTTGAACAGAGACCTCTAGACACATGAAAACATGTTTTTAAACCTCTGGGGAAAGTCCCGGGCTCAAACGGCACCTTTACCCCCGTAAAAACGCTATAGGGGTATTTTGGTCATTTTGACCCGAAACTGTGGAAGACGAAATTTTCGCTTCCGAAAGCATTCAAGGGCCATTTAATCCCCTTCAAACATTGAGTTGACCCTTCGAGGACGACCGAGTTGGTTACCCTCGAGTTCGGGTCAGGAAATGACCTCAGGGGCATTTTGGTCATTTCCCTCGGACAGAGAAATCGGGGTGTTACATGTTTTACAGTATTAGCTAGTGTAAACTTAACAATAATGTCCACATATGTATATATTGGCTTTGCAACATATACGTCTACATGATTTTATTTCAATTATTTTCGACTTTTATAGATTGTGAATGTAAGTAATACTTTTCTAATTACTGTATTGATACTCGAGTAAAATATGGTAACTAGGAGGGTGTTACAACATTGTAGGATTTTGTGATGCTGACTTTGCTGGAGATAGAGTTAAAGGAAAAGCACAAGCTGTTGCTGTTATTTCTTTGGAGAAAGTTTGATGACATGGTCATGCAAAAAGCAAAACACAATTGCTCTCTCTACGGTTGAAGCTGAATATGTAGATGCTGCAAACTGCTGTACCCAAATGCTGTGGATAAGAAATCAGCTAAAGGATTATCACTTGAGGTACTCTAAAATTCCTATATTTTGTTATAATACAAGTGCTATGAATCGTGAATAGAATCCTATTCAGCACTCCAAATCCAAGCATATTGATATTAAACATCATTTCATTTGTGATCATGTTCAAAAAGGTGATATTGAGTTAATGTTTGTGAATACTAAAGACCAAATGTCATATATATTCACAAAGCCATTAGCTGAAGATTGCTTTTGTGTTTTGAAAAAGCTTTTGAACTTAATTGTTTTCAAAACTGCATAGTCATTCATGCATAAACCATCTCTGGATACTTTCTCCCTTTCTTTGTCTCTCAAAACTAAAGCCCGAAAAAGAAAGATCTCAGTGTGCAAGATTGGGTATAATTCTTAAAGTTCAGAAAAATAGACCAGAAAGAAGAAGGGTATCTCAGACAGTACATGGGTTATTCAAAAAGAAAATATGAGAACAAGAGGCTTGAAGTTCTTATGAGAAAAGGTTTCAGCATAGGAAGATGAGCTTATCAATGGTTCAGAAAGTGAGAAGTGAAGTTCAAAAAGAAAGTCCTTAAGAAAAAGCACTTAAGAGTCATAAACCTTTCTTTCTAAAAGAAGGATGATAAGGCGGGACAGTTCCTTCTCTTTTTAAGCTTCTCTCTCCCATATCGCTTCACTTTAAGTCAGTTATATTACATCACTTAAATAACCCCTACGTCTTACACGTTACCACTTCTTTTACCATCTGCCTTCCATCTTAAAACCCTAAGCTTCAAACTATTTCATCTACTCACAAGCCTCTGTTTCTCATAACTTCTCATTATTTCAAAGCTTCAACTTTTAATATTCCATCTCACTTATTATCCAGACATGGCTGAAGGAAAGCTTTGTTTAGGTCGCATTGCTGTAATGGGAACACTTCAAATGTTCACTGAACTATTGCATCAAGACCATTATGAGGAAAACTTCTCTCGTCATCCTATAGCCCTTGGAAAAAGGTTAACTCAGACACTGATGGCTCAAGTTCTCATCCTTTTGGAAGTCGTTTCCTTTTAGGAATGGGAAGGGTGTCTTGACTTCACGACCGGGTCTTCTCTGGGATGGTCAATGCCTTTTACTCCTAATTAGTTCAAGTGACCGACTCTGTGTTGACTTCATACATTAGAGAAGTTGATATAGAAATGAGCATCATTGATCTCTCAAACATTATCCATACTCCTAATGAACGTCTTAGATGCTCTTTTGAAACAAATTAGTTCACAACCCTTGGTGTTTCAGTAGAAGAAGTCTCTAGATATCTCACCAGTTCCCTAAGATATCATCCAGGTGAAATCACAACAACATTGCTGAACTCAAATGCAAGGCAAGTTTTTACAATCATTCAGTTCTTTTTTCTTCCTTATTTAGGAAGCACCAACCTATTGGTTGGGATGGACTGCGTGATACTCTTTTGTTTATTAACAAAAAGAAGAGTAAACTTGCCCCAATTAATTTTTGATCATATGCAGAGTGCTATTTCTTATGAGAAAAGGAAAACTACTACTGTTCCTTAGGGGATTCTGATGACCAAAATCTTTGAATACATGCATTGCCCTCTTGGCAATGAATGGTATGAGTATATGAAAGGTAAATAGTACACCTCCAACTCTTTCAGAACCCTAAGGAAACCAACCGATGCTGTGTCCTCTAGTGCCAGAAGACAGAGTTTAAGGATCAGTGATGTAGCTGTTGAAAAGAAGCCACAGAAGCTTAAGGCAGAAAAGGCAAAAGGAAAATAATCATTCTTGAAGATAGTTCTAATGACAGCAAGAGGCCCGAGATCATCATCAGATATGGGGGTTCACCCTGTAATCATAACATGACCTCTGACTTTGAACAAGAATCCACTTCCAAGACAGAAACATCTTCAAAGAATGACTCTGCTATTATTGCTTCTCTTCTAAGGGCGGAACAACCTCCTGCTTTGCCTTTACTTGTTCCTTCTATTCAAGGAGTTACCAATTCATCAAGCCAACCATCACCAGCAGCACAACTAAACTACATAGAAGTTCAACTGGTACTATGAGAACAATGCCTCATTAACAACCGGTTGAATGATTTAGAAGCTGCATCTCGAAGGCATGAAGTGTTGCTCCTAGAGATACTTTGTGAAGTAAGGCATTAGGGCTGATGATGGTGCTACTGGTTTCCAGCACACTCCTTTCCTTTTGTTGATGACAAAAGGGGGAGAAGATTTATTGAAGAAAGCAAATACCTTGTACTGAGAAACACAGGAGGAGTTTTGAACTGAGGAGGAGCACATTTAGAGATTTCTTTTAGCATACTGTTCTACACTAATACCTTCTTAACCGTGATCTATATATATTAAGTTTGTATTGCTTATATCTGTGCTTTGATTAAAAATTATGCATGCTCAATCTGTTTTGGTTTTTATGCATGCGCCTTCTCGAAAAAGATGGTTGGTCAAAGATGTGCTGAAAATGGATATAATCAAGACAATATATCACAAGTATTACTTGTCAAGTTTTCTGAGCACAAGGATCTTCAGAAAGTCTTTTTTTCTCTCTTAACTGAAAATCAAGCTATTTGTATATTCTTGGCTTAAACGTTTTCTTGTTAACACATTCTCTGATACCTTGCAAGGAGTACGTTAAACCTAATCTAAGCTTCAAGTTAAAATAACAACAGCTATGATTTAAGTCACTTAAGGCCAGAAATGTTCTTTTTATGATTCACATCATGCCTTAAGAAAAAGGACTTCCTAAAAATCACTTTCAGTAATAGAATTGAAAGAATATGATATATCATTCTTATACTTCTATAACATTTCTTTCAATTATCTTTTCATAAGTTTTTTTTTCCTTCAAATTGGTTTATCATCATCAAAAAGAGGGAGATTGTTAGCTCTAGAACCCTATATGCTTATTTGTTTTGAATGATAACATAGTTGATTTAAAGAAAATACTCTGAAGAATGTCTAATATCTTCCTTGAGTTTCTTGGCAAAGTATAATAGGGATTTTTGGATTACATAACATGCATTTGAAACAAAAATAATTTCACTTTATATGTGCAAATATGTTTTATTTCATGAAAAGAGATTATGCCTAAAAGAAAGTGAATATTATATCATACAAAGTAGGCATATATGCCTCACGGTTGAAAGAAAATCAAGTCAAGAATAAGAAACCAGAGCAAGGGTCTTCAGAAAGTAGCACGGGTCTTCAGAAAGTAGCACTGTACTTCAGAAAGTATACTTGAAAGGAAGATATCAAATAATTTATGAAGCTAAAGTAATCTGCTATCTTCAATCATTTCTATCGTAAAGTTTGAAGCATCAATGAACAATATTTGAAGACACGAAGATTTATTCTTCATCAAGGAAATGATACCGAAGTTCATAAGGTTTACTCTCAGAAAGATGGTGTTTTCAACTAGAAGAAGAAGGGAAAATTTGAAAATTCAAATTTGAATCTGCATCTAAAAAAGTCAAATCCCGATGTCAGAATCGGTAAATAATCTCTCTTGTCTTAGAAGTCAACTATCAAAATGTTCTAGAAGAAAGAGCTCAGAAACCATGTTTCAAAAAGTAAGAAGTTGTTTCTAAAGGTCATCAAAAACCTCCTTTTTCACAATGACTTCTGCAAAGTGATCTGACAAAGCAGGCAGGTTATACTTCTAGACTATCTTTCTAAGACACAAATGGATGATCAACACATGTCCCTGGAAGATCTGATTCAAGGTAATGATGTTAAGGAAGACCCCTATAAATAAAGATGTGGTGCTCTTCAGAGATAAGACCGAACGCTGAAAAATAGAGTAGAAATGCTGTCAAGTTTTCCTTTATCTTTTTGTAAATTTACTCACTATTTGCAAATCATATCCTTGTGTATAAAATCTTTTTTCTACACTTTATAGATCATACATTCTTTCTAGGAAGAAAATCTAGAAAGAAGTCACTCAAGACTTTCAGGTTCTTTTCATTGTATATCCAAAGAAATCTTTAGTGTAGGTTAGTTTGAGTGGCAACTCAAACATATAACCTTTGTATCCTTAATCCAAAAGTGATCAGTGTTACATAGCTGGAAGAGGCTTATTAAAGACTACTTTCAACGTAACTACAAAAGAGTTTTTACTACTCACGGTTTTAGCTTGGAGAAGCTAGCACAATACTACTCAGTTCAGCTTGAAGATGCTGTTGAATAACTGCTTGTTGTGTGATAGTAGAGGTTGTCTACTGGTTACTGGACATAGCTTGAGAAGATTATTGAAAAGACTGTCTCTATCCTTTCTTTGGTTGGGGAAAGTGTTAGTGAAACTCAATGAATATTGAGAACTAGATGTAGGCAGGTTTGGCTGAATCAATATAAAATTCCTTGTGTTGGTTCTTCTCTTTCCTTCATCTCCTTTTTATTTCCATATTTGGTATTGTTTCAGTATTTTCTTTGAAAAGTTTATCATATGTTCTTTGTAACACCCCGATTTTTCTGTCCGAGGGAAATGACCAAAATGCCCCTGAGGTCATTTCCTGACCTGAACTCGAGGGTAACTAACTCGGTCGTCCTCGAAGGGTCAACTCAATGTTTGAAGGGGATTAAATGGCCCTTGAATGCTTTCGGAAACGAAAACTTCGTTTTCGCATGATTTAGTCAAAATGACCAAAATACTCCCTATAGCGTTTTTACGCAGTAAAGGTGCCGTTTGAGCCGGAACTTTCCCGGAGGTTTAAAAACATGTTTTCATGTGTCTAGAGGTCTCTGTTCAAGTCCGGTGGTCCTGGCAGTTTTAGTGCAAAATTATGATTTTGCCCCTAGAATAGTGTTTTTGAGCTTAATGACGTAATTAAGCAAACCTAAGCAATATTAGGCTCTAAACGAAGATTAATTTATTTCCCTAATTAATCTAGAGTCAAAATAATTTATTAAAGTTAATTAGAACCTAAAATTGCTTAGATTAAACATTAAATCCCTTTTTAGAACTCAAGATTCCTAGTCTTGGAATCTTGAATAGTGTTTTCTCTTTTCAATTCCTTAAATCAAGGAATTGTGTCTAGAGTTGTTTAAACTCTAAATTGAGGATTTAACTCACTAATGGTGCAAGACCACTCCTTAATTATGTCTAGACCACCTTAATTACCCATTTACCTTACCTAAACACTTTCTTACAAATTCCTAATCTTAAGCATAATCAAAGATACACCTAAACACAACTCTAAACCACCATTAAAATGCAAACTAATCCTCCCCTTGGCTGCAACATGGCCGAACAGCCCACTCCCCATTGACCACATGTTTAATTATTTTCTCACTCAAAGAACCATGCTTGAGGCCATACCTTGAACCATACCTCACCATACCTTAAGCCATACCTCACCATGCCTCAAGAACACATTATCTCACCTCATGGAACACATGGAACCCTCCATTCTGCACCTCATGGCGAAAAATGCATCAGCCCATTCACACCCTCCATTTGTTTCATTTCTCTATAAATAGAATGCCTTGAGGAGCTTGCACCACTTTTAGATCATTTGCTAAGTTTAGGAAACACTCAAAGCTTTTCTTTTCTCTCAAAGTTCTAGTGTTCTTCAAGTTCTTCAAGCTCTTCAAAGTTCTTCATCATCTTCATCTTCTTCTTCCATCTTCAAGTTCATCACATCAAGTAGGGATTTTCTTTCATGTATTCTTTTCTTTAAAGTTCTTGTTTCAAGCTTGATGTTCATAGTTTCTCTTGTTTCTCTTTAGAACTTCATTTCCACTCCTTTTTCCTTTTCGTTTTCGGCCATAGGCCTTGGAGAACAAAGGAATGAGAGCTTGATGATGAGAGTTTCATGATGATGTTCATCACTTGAAACAAACTCTAGAGCTTGATCTTTGTTCTTGAGCAAAAATGTTTTTAGTTTTTCTTTTCTTGAACTCTTAAGAACTTTAGCTTTGATGATGTTTTTAAATGGCTCTATGAACTCAATGATGAGGACCTATGATGTTGGTGTTAATATATCACCAAGATCATGAACTCTAGAGTTTTAAAATGTTCCTTTTTCTTCTTGAAGATTTCGGCCATTTCCTTAAATTTTTCTAAGCTTCATGGTTTGATTTCCTAAAAATATTATGTTAAGTTTTAAAGAACTCTAAGCTTGACTTTACCTTGTTTGGATGAGTTTGGGTTATGGTTTAAATTCCTTTAAAGTCTTGTTAAGAGCTCTAGAAAGATAAAATGAACTTGCATAATTTATTTTATGCTTACATCCATATTTACATTCTTGCTATGCATCTTTGCTTTCTAGCTATCACCTAAGAACATGAAGATTAAAATGGAACTTGTATCGTCACTTAATTTAATTCTCGAAGCCTTTCTATTTCGGCCTTAAAGTCGATTGTTGTTGGGCCTAGAGCACTAAAATAAAGAATTGAACTTGCATTATCACCTAATTAATTTCTCGAATGCCTATCTATTTCGGCCTTAAAGTCGATTGTTGTTGGGCCAAGAGCACTAAAATAAAGAATTGAACCATGTATATTTACCTTCAAGCTTGCACGTTTAAGTTTATGCCTCGCATATTTACTTTCAAGCTTGCACGTTTAAGTTTATGTCTTGCATATTTAAATTTAAGTCATCGCTTTACTTTGTAAGCAAGATTAAAAATGAAAGGCATGAGCACGTTTAGTTTATGTCGTAACTTAAGAACCTAGAGCTCAAAGACTTGCCCATTCCATTCCAAGATAAAGTTAAATGTGAATGTATTCCTTGAATGTATAATTTCGGCCAAAGTAGTGATGATGGACTCACAATGAGTTTCCATCTAGCTACTAGGACCAATAGTCTATGTTTAAGTTTTTCCTCAAAGCTTTACAAATCTTTATAAGGTTATGTCATCACAAGTTGTGATTTTATTATCTTTTAGGGGATGGAATATGTTTTGGTCAGTGACCTAAGGCTTCACTTAGCCTCTTGAGGAATTAAAATGTTTTGCAAAGAGTTTTAGAAGTTCTAGATTGATTCCAAGAGAAACTAGTTAACTTATGTACCCAGAAATGTCAATTTAACTCTCTCATTTAAGTTAAATGTTTTCGGTTCTGATGTGATGAATGTGATACTGTATGATGATGTTTTGATGTGTTGGAATGTGTGAAAATATCATATGATGATGCATGAAGTATGCTAATGATGATGATGTTATTCATATGAGGAATTTATGAGACTATATGTTTATGTGGTATAAAGCAAATTTGGAAGGAAATTCGGTGTAATGACCATTGTGCCGCCGAATTTCCGACAAATTTGGGGACTTAAAGAGATTTTGAAAATTAAGGTACTAAGATGGGTTCTAGGATGACACCGGTTCGGCCGAGCACCTCCATAGAACTCATGTGACATCGGTACCATTTTATACTCTTAGGTGACACCGGTTCGGCCGAGCACCCCTAAGAGGTTTGCCCCCTAACCCGTACTCAGATAGTCGGGATTTATGATTTATGATACGCTTATCGTTAAGTGGTAAGTAAGAACTAGTGACGACTAGTTAAGGTATGAGCTCATAACCTAGATGTATGACACGCTCGGGTGACACCGGTTCTACCGAGCACCCCCGATTCGATTGTCTTTTAGGGTGGCCCATGAGGAAGAGAAGTTTCATGATTATGATTATGTCACTAAGTTTTGTCCCATATGAATGTTACTATTGCCACTTTATGCCACCAAGAATGATGATGCTTGATGTTATGTTTTATGTATGTGCATTAGGTAGTGCCATGCATACATTTTCTATTATGTTGCATTCATGACATTAAGATCATCCTAAAATGAATGGACCTTGGCTAGAATATATTTTAAAGTTTAAAATGAACTTAATACATGCTCAGTCATTTTGTATAAATAAACCCAAGGTTCCTGAGGACGTAGATGATGACACCTAGGTAGTAGGAGGCCCTACTGGGATTCTTTACCAAGATTCTCACTCCCTCTATCTCTTTCTTTCCGTCACGTCTTCAGATGGCGACGTTCGTAGTGTTCGTGGACACCCCGACATGGGAGGTGCACTATGACCCGGCTCACGGGTCATACCATTTTGACGGGCAATGCACTGCGGGTTTTCATGTTCGTAGGGCGCCCCCGCTTATCCCGCACACCCATCGCTTCTCCCGATCGCACCCTATGGCGGCGGCGAGCGGGTTTTGAGCGTGCGCGTACGCATGACGAGAGAGTGCTCCGCATGCACACCGCCGCCTTAGCCATGCGAGACTATCCCGATTATGTGCCCCGGACCTACTTCTCGGAGACCGACCCGTCCGAGGACCCGCCTACTCATCCGTATAGCGAGAGCTCTGCCCCCTCTCCACCATTGATGAGGGAGGGCAGTGAGGATACCATGACTCAGCCCCGGCTTGCACGACGACCGGAGATGCGGCCATACCGCAGGGGTCACTCTCGATCCCTGTTCCGCCTCTTTACGCCCGAGGAACTCGCACAGTTTCCCGGATACTTGCCTCGTTCACGAGACGGACGTCAGTAGGAGGTGACGATCGACCGATGGAGTTCCCGGTTAGAGCACACACCACTAAGATGGGGATAAACCTTCTTTTGTTTAGAGGTTATCCCATTAGGTGCACTCGGGTAGGGGAGTAGATTATGTTCATGTCTTATGTTGTATTTTCTTTTATGCATTTCCCCTGTACTAAAATTAAGACCCACACTTATAAGTGGGCAAGTTATATATATATGAGATGATATTCAGTGATGTTCATGTTGTGCCTTATGTTATGATGTTGTGAGACATTTGTTTACCATACATGGTTTACTGCTTATCGCATCACGCGGCTCTCACTTTGTTTTTCAAAAAAAATTTACCCGTATTTTCCGCTAAGTAATTCAAAGATAAATGAGAACTATGAAGTAACAGACTAACGATTAACCTAAATATGTTCTAGAGTATTGGGTTAAAAATTAGGATGTTACATTCTTCATTATTTGCTTAAGTTCAAAGAGTTCACTTTTTGATTTTTTTTAACACGGTTTCCGTTGTTCTACAAGTTCAACTTGATAGCCTTTTTGATAAAGTTTTTCAAATCTTAAGTGATGAAAGAAGAAGTTAAAACACGATTTAACCCCCCTTCTCATGTGATTTTCTACCTACAATCTCATCATCTACAAGTTTTGATTATATATATATATATCAAGGAACTAATATTACACTTCAGAAAGTTCACTTCACTATAAAACGGTACACTTTACAGGAGAAGGAGAAAAATTTGAATTTTAAATTTAAAGTCAAATCCAGTTATAGACTAGCATGACATCTCTTCTGCTTACTTGGTTAACCACTCCAACTTCTAGAAGGAAAAGTTCAAAAGCCTATTTCAGAAAATAAAAGTAGATTTTGGAGGTAACATCAAAAACCTCTATTTCACAATAGTTTCTGGAATAACTCTGATAGCCAACGAGCTACTTCTCTAGACTGCTTTTCAAGACACAAACAAATGATCAACACATGTTACTTGGACAACTAATCAAGGGCAACGGTCATCAACAAAGACCATCTATAAATAGAGATGCTACGCTTATAAAGAATATATCTTGACACTACATAAGAGTTGAAATGCTATGAAAATTTCTCTTCGTCTCTTGTAAAGTTCATTACATCTTGTAATCAGTTTCCTTGTGTAACACCTTCCTAACTACCATGTATTACTCAAGTATTAACATTATAATTAGAAGAGTATCACTTCCTTTCTGTAATCTATGCTAGTTGAGAGAAATGAAAATAAAGTAAATTAAACTCAGGTTGCAAAAACTCATATATATATATATATATATACACACACACACACACACACACAGATCATACACAAGTTATCCTTATACACAACATACTGGAAATTAAGTCATTCCACTGTTAATACTACTCTGGGACAAATATCAAAAAGATATATCCAGTACCTAAAACCTAGCATACTCAAATATCAAGGCCTAGCAAAATCACATATACATAGAAATGAACCTAAAAACATCTAACAAGAATTAGTCTATAGGCTAGCGGAGTTCTAACACTAAGCTACAACTATGTACAGGTCAAAAGTCTCAGAATGTCGCATGTCCCCTTAGAGAAAACCGTTGGCCATCGATATGATGGCCTTACCTCCGCCAGGGGCGTTAGGACCAGCAGGTAGATTCGAATTTGAGGACAAAGATAAGGAGGGAGCATCTCCTGGAGGGGGTACTGGTGGTGCAAGTGAGACATAAAAAATAACTGGATATGCCAAATGAAGGGTCACGCCATCATAGGGGAAAGCGAGATCAAAGTCAGTGGTAAGCACGGATACACTGAAAAAGTGACCAAAGAACACATATGCATGGACCTATGAATAAGCTATTGCATATAGGGAATCTAGTACTGGGTCATAATGCCACACCTATTATGGTGAGTCAAGGAAAAATACCAGGGACGACATCAGTTGGATCTGAATAATACAAAATACATACAAATGTAGGGATGAGAATATTATAAAATTCTCAATAGAGCATTCCCTGAAGTGTGAGCACAACATAAACAATAAGTTCATTCATATAGGAATTCTCATTCAAAATCATATGCATCAATACTAATGTACATAAATCATGTAAAGTCAATTGCAAAAATAGTAATAGTCATGCGTTTTCTCTTGTAACCGTGGAATTTAATTCAATACATTTTTCTTTTTTCATCAACATAAGGAAGACTTAATTCTACACCAAGTGCTATCTACAGTGGATGACTCCACAATGGGTAACTTATACCTAATGGTATCTGCAGTGGATAACTCCACAATAGGTAATAGATTGCTTAGCACGATATGGGCTCATTCTTATACGTGATCATCAAACTTCAACTTTTTCCTCTTCCGAATCACACACAGTTCTGTTCCTAGCTGATACGTCTACTGACTTATAATATCTCTAAGGAAGTCCTTTCTTTTACTTTTCCTTTTACCCAACATAAGTCTTGTCTCTATTTTTACCTATATGTTAGAACATGCACAATTGAAGTTCCTACATACGCTTTTGTCACATATATTCATTTATCATCTTTCTTTTTACCCCTACATGCTTCAATCACATATAAATATCTATTCACAATGAAATTTTCATCCATTCCTTATAAGTGAATCTTTAAATGACATAGCATGCATTTATACTTACTGTACTTGAATTAAAAATCATTACATTACCAATTCAAGATTTTGGGTTCATTTTCAGCATATTGGCAGGGTTATACTTAAGTATCAAGATTTATTGTGCATATCAAATAACCATTTCCAAGTCCATAAAAATTCTCCATGACACCTCAATGTGTCCCCAAAGTATTATAAAAATTTCAGAGCAAGAATCATTCTCTAACTATGTTAACAAAATTCTACAAATTTGGTCATCAGAGACCACTTAATCTCAGCTCAAAACTAGAAATTCATATTTTTTAACTCTAGAAAATGATTGAATCAATTCAAAATAAATTTCACGTTGAACTTCAAGATGTTCCCAATATTCTGTACAATTTTCAAAGGAAAAATCAATCATTTGCTATGGTAACAAAATTAGTAAAATTCACAGCTTCAGATTCAACAATTCAGGCAGCACAGGCATAACTTTAGTTCATGATTTTTTTAACGTAGTAAGGGTCCAAACCAAAGCTCAAGAAAATTAGTAGGAATAGCTTAGATGTTAGCTTCAACATTTAATTTTTATAGCTCATAAAAATACCCATAAACACATTAGAAACTTCATAACAAATCCCTGCCTATAGGAAAATCGAAAATCCAACAAGCATGGTTTAACATTTCTTTAGCAAAACTGATTTTTTTTCACAACACTAATACACTCCACCAATGCAAATACACCTACATCTATGTGTAATCACACATTAGAACCAAGAATATAAATTTTCAAATTATCATAAACTATAAGAAATAGAATTTCATCAAGCAAGACAACAAAACCCCACTTTGCAAACTTTAGAGCTTTATAACTCCAAAGGTGTTCCAGGTGATTTCTCTTCACCTCAAGGCCACCAAATCGAGCCCAAAGGCTTCCTTAGGCAATAAAGCAATGATCTATCAAAGTGAAAAATGGTGAAGATTTAAAATTTTAATCGGTTAGATTTGTATGTTATGATGAGAAGTTGAAGTTTAGTAAAGGAAATTGGAAATTTTAACAACTCTAGGCTAGGGTTTATGAGGTTGGAATTCAGGTTTGGTGTTCTTGAGAAATGGAAATGGAGGCTGCTGTTTCTTCCTTTATTGGCCGAAATGTTGGTTGGCTTAATGGAGAGGATTTGTATTGTATTTATCGTGTAATAAAGTTTGGATGTTACATAATATAAATGGATATTTCTTAAAGAAAGAAAGTAAAATGGATGGCTAGGATTTAATCTTGTAATTCAATATTGAATCTTAGCCATTCATTTCATTTAAATGGATATACTTCTTCATTTTGTGGAGATTAAATTAGCTTTTTGTGTTAGAAATCGCACACCGAAATTTCACCGAATCAGTAAAACACTGTACCCAAGTAATTAGATATTACCCAAAATTTAATTCTAGGTAAGAATTTTCATTTCTAACTATTTCTATCCTTATTCCATGTTTTCTTTATTTCGAGCATCTCCAAGTCCCAAATCTAGGGTTTCGGTTGTCCCAACTGCCCCATGGGCCTGCAAAGCTACTATTCATTTTTTGTTACATGTTTGTTGAGTTGTCCTCATCATTACTAATTTTGTCAGAATGTTGAGATTCTCATTAATAAAGCTCTAATTAATTTCTGAATAAATCCAAGGTGTTATATTACCACCCACCTTAAGAAAAATTTTGTCCTTAAAATTTCATACCTGGAAGCAACTTTGGATGATCTTTCTTCATGTTTGATTCTAATTCCCATGTGTACTCTTCATTTCCCAGTCCACCCCAAGCCACTTTTCTAGTTGCACAGATTTATTTCTTAGTTGCCTTACTTCTCTATCAACGATCTGAACGGGAGGTGCTTGAAATGTCAAGTCATTCCTTAACTATATGGATTTGGGTTCAATAATATGGTTTGGATCTGGATGATACTTTCTGAGTTGAGATACATGGAGGACATTATGAAGGTTGGATAAATGCAGGGGAAAGGCTATCTGGTAGGCAGTTGACCCAATTCGTCAAAGAATTTGAAAAGGACCTATGAACCTGGGTGACAACTTTTTAACTCTTAAGGTTCTACCTACTCTAGTAGTGGCTATAACCTTCAAGAATACATATTCTCCCTCTTGAAATTCTAAAGGTTTCCTTCGAATATCTGCATAACTCTTCTGATGACTCTGTGCAGTGAGGATTTTACTCCTGATTTTCTGGATCTGCTCAGTCATTTGATTAACAAGATCGGGTCCCAACAATCTTGTTTCCCCCTAATCGTACCAACATAATGGAGATTGGCATTTTTTTCCATACAAAGCTTCATATGGGGCCATGCCAATACTAGTGTGATGGTTATTATTATAAGAAAATTCAACCAATAGAAGCAACTTATCCCAACTTCCCTTTTGCTCGATCATGCATGCCCTTAGCATATCTTCCAAGGTTTATATAGTGCGTTCTATTTGTCTATCAATTTAGGGGAGATGGGTAATACTTAAACAAAGTTTGGTCCCAAAGGCCTTTTGGACAGCTCCCTAAAATCTTGAAGTAAATCTTAGGTCACTGTCAAAAACTATTGAAGAAGGAACACTAAGCGGTCTCACTATTTCCTAAATGTATAAAGAAGCTAACTTATCCAAAGGATAACTAGCCTTATTGGGTAAGAAATGAGTGAACTTGATCAACCTATCCACTATAACCCATATAGCATCATGACCTGATGATGTCCTTGGCAAACCCATTACGAAGTCCATGGAGATACTTTCCCACTTCTATTCAGGGATTTCTAAAGGTTGCAGGATCCTAGCAGGCTTTTGGTATTCTATTTTAACTTTTTGACAAGTCAGACACCTTCTGACAAGCTCTACTATATCTTTCTTCATCCCTGGCCACCAAAACATCTTCTTGAGATTTGCATACATCTTACTAGTCTCGAGGTGTATAGTGAATTCACCACTATGAGCTTCCTTTAAAATCTCATTTTTGAGATTGCCACTTACAGGAACACATACCTTATCCTTGTACCTCCATATATCTCACTGGTCTTTAGTAAATCTTGGCAACTTCTTTGCATGGATTGATCTTAAAATCTCTTGAAACTCTAAATCTTCATGTTCTGCAGCCAAAATCTATTCTTTGAACTCACTTGTTACTTTTATTTGACCTAACATAATACCTTGAGGGGTCATAGACATATCTAAACTAAGCTTCTTAAAGTTTTTTGCTAGCTCAGTCTCTTTAATCATCGGACATGCTACACTTAAAGATTTCCTACTCAGTGCATCGGCTACAACATTCGCTATACCTGGATGGTAATTTAGGCTGAACTCATGATCCTTGAGGAACCTTATCCACCTCCTTTGCCTTATATTCAACTCCTTCTGATAAAAAAGATACTTTAGAGAAAACATTGAACTATACACAATAGAGATGGTGTCGCTAGATCTTCAGAGCAAAAACCATAGCTTCGAGTTCGAGGTCATGAGTTGGATATTTTACTTCGTGTGGTTTCAATTATTGAGAAGTATAGGTAACCACGTTTTGATTTTGCATCAATGCACATCCTAAACCCTTACTAGAAGCATTACAATAAACCTCAAAGTGTTCATAAGGATTTGGTAGTACTGATACTGTGCCATGGTCAACTTTTGCTTCAATGGCAGGACTATCTGAGAAAAACTCATAATAAAATGCCTATAGTATCCAGCTAACCCTAGAAAACTATCTATCTTTGTCATCACTATCAGTCATTCCCAATGAAGTACTGATTCTGCCTTACTAGGATTGACTATGATTCCCCCTCATGATACCATATAACCTAGACACGTAACCTCTTCCATCCAAAATTCACATTTTGATAACTTGGCATACAACATTCATTCCCTTAGGATCTGTAGCACAACTCTAAGATGCTCTGTATGTTCTTTATTAGTCCTTAAATAAAAAAGTATATCATCTATAAAGATAACTATAAATTTGTCCAAGTAAAGGTAGAAGATTCGGTTCATGTAATCCATGAATACAACTCCATATCGAGTTCTAAAGGTAGTCTTGGAAATATCCTTATTCCGAACTCGAATATGATGATAGTCTGATCTAAGATCAATCTTTGAGAATATTCTTGGCAAAGGGTACTTATTCTTTATCATCACCTTATTTAATTGCCTATAGTCTACACAAAGCCTCATACCCCTATCTTTTTTCTTTACTAGAAGAACAAGGGCTCTCCATAGAGAGGCACTTGATCTAATGAATTGTTTCCCTAGCAATTCCTCAATCTGTGTCTTTAATTCTTTCAATTCCAAAGGTGACATCCTATCTTCATGCATTCATGTTTTATTATGCTGCATCCATAACATTAAGATTCATCCTAAAAGAAACAGACCTTGGATAATTAAGTTTAAAACCTAATAAATGAAGTATATGCATGCTCACCTTTTTCAAAGAAACCCAAGGTTCCTGAGGACGTAGATGATGTCACTTAGATAGGAGGTTGCACTACTGAGATTCTTTACCAAGATTCTCACTCCCTCTATCTCTTCTTTCCGTCACGTCTTTAGATGGTGACATTTGTGGTTTTCATGGATACCCGACATGAGAGGTGAAATATGATCCAGCACATGGATCATATCATTTTGAGGGTCGATGTGTTGTTCGTGTTTTCATGTTTGTCAAATGACCCTTCACTCATCCTGTACATACTCACCGTTTTTCCTTGACATCACCGTTTGGCGATGACCTTGTGCTTGAGCGTGCCTGCCCTCGTAAGGAGCGGATTCACCGTACCCCACCAACCGCATCTGCTATCCGAGATTTCCCGCAGTACGTGCCTCGCTCCCCATTATCGTTCTCGGAGACAGACCCTTCCGAGGACTCCGCCACCCAGGTGCTTTCTGAGGGGTCCTCCCCCACCGTGCTGATGGACTTTGGGGGGGGCAGTGAGCCCACCGTCATAGAGTCGATGCGGGGGGGACGAGTAAGGATGATTCCCCGCTGAGGAGCCCATGCCCTGCCAATGCAGCATATAGCCACCCCGGCAGACATAACTCAGTAGATTGGATACGTCCCACCCTATCTGGGACCCCGATAGTAGAGTCCTGTGGGTAGACATAGTGCACACACCACCTAAATGAGGATAAACCTTCTTTTGTTTAGAGGTTATACATTTTAGATGCACTTGGGTAGGGGAGTTTCCTTTTATGCTTTCTGTTGTCTTTTCCTTTCTGTTGTATTTTCATTTCAGATGTATTTGTTCCTATGCTGTACTAACTAAGTCCCATTTTTCATGAGTAGGCGTATTATATATGTATGCAGTTAGTTTTATCATGATGTGCAATTACATGCTTTATGTTCTAACGTTCATGAGTTGTTTGTTTACTCTTGTATCTTGTTTCTCTTTATGTGCCTCATCTTTCGTCGTGTTTTGCGGCTCTTACTTTGCATTTACATTTCAAAAAATAAAATAAAATTTACCCATATTTTTCACTAAGTATTTTAAAGAAAGGTTTAAAGAATGAGACTAAAAGAGTAATAGACTAATGATTAACCTAAATACGTTCTAGGAGTATTGGGTTAAAAATTAGGATGTTACAACAAGGTTTGTGTTTGGGTTTGCAACTCAAACTAACCTACACTCAAGTTTCCTTAAGATATACAGTGAAAGACTTGGGATAAGTTGAATGACTTGTTTCTAGTTATTCTTTCTTGGAAGAATGTATGAACACTGAAGGAACATAGAAAGAGGATTTTTACAAACAATAAAATGATTACAAGAAGTAATGAGCTTTACAAGAAGATGAAAAAGAAATTTTTACAGAGTTTTTACTTTTTTAGCGGCATCAATCTCTTTTTCTTTGAAAGCACAACATTTCTATTTATAGATGATCTTTTTTGTGACTGTTGCTTTTGATCAGATCTCCAAGTGACACGTGTTGATCATCTATTTGTGTCTTGGAAAAGCAATCTAGGAGAGTAGCCTATCTATTTGTCAGAGCTATTGCAGAAGCTGTTATAAGGTTGAGGTTTCTAATGTCCCTTCATAAACTACTCTTACTTTCTGAACGTGGTTTTTGAACTCTTTCTTCTAGAACTTGGGGTAGTTGATCACAATGGCAAAAAGGATATCATACTAGTTCTGACACTAGGTTTTGACTTTTCAAATTCAAATTTGAATTTCAAATTTCACTCCTTTTCTTGTAGAGCACACTGTATCATTGTAAGTGAGCTTTTTGATATGCAGTATCATTTCCTTGATGCTTCTTGAGTTTTCTTGTCTTTAATAAGAGTTTGTTGATGAACGAATCATCACGAATGTGATGATTGAAAATAGTAGAACACGTTGGCTTTAATGTTTGTTTGATATCTTCATTTCGGGTGTACTTTCTAAAGTCTCAAAACTTGGTTTCTTGTAGTGTTGCTTTTTCTTCAAATCGTTAGCCATTTTAAGCTCAAATATGGCTATAATTATCACTTCCATTTAGTTCATATCTCGTAAAACAAGATAAAACATGTTTGCACATGTAAAGTGAAATTATTCTTGTTTAAATAAGCCTTGATATGCTAAACGACAAAGCCTATTTGCTTCTTCAAGAAACTTAAGATAACATTAGTCATTCTTCAAAGTATTTTCTTTGAAGTGATTTTATTGTCATTCAAAACTCATTAAAGCTTCTTGGAAGGGTTCTGGAGCTAACAATCTCCCCCTTTTCATGATGACTAACCAATTTGAAAATTTTTTTTTGAAGAGATATTGAAAGAAATATTACTGAAAGTATAGCGTGATAATTAATATTCTTTCAACTTATCATAGAAAGTGATTTTTAGGAATTTTTTTCTTAAGGCATGATATGAATAAGAAAAACTTTTATAGCCTTAAGTGACTTAAATAATAGCTGTTGTTATTTTTCATGAAGATTTGAACTAGGTTAGAGTATTTTCTGAAAGATATCAGAGCAGTATGTCAAAGGAAATATCATTTGAGCCTTGTTCACACAAGCAGCTTGATTTTCAGTTATAAACAACCTTTCTGAAGATTCACTTACTTGAATAACTAATAAGAGATACATGTGATATATCATCTTGATTATTCCTTTTATTCAACATTTCTTTATCCAAACATACTTTTTAAAAGCGGATGCTCATGTTTATATATACATGAGAGATGTATAAATGCATTTTGAGCAAACAAAAACAAGGATTGATACTCTTGCAAACTTCTTATGGTTAAAGAAACCTTAAAAAGAAACAGTATATACTGTTCTAAGTTTTAGAAGCTCAATAGGGATCAGTCCCTAGATAAATCAGAGCAAGAGTAATATTGAGCATGTATAGAGTTAAGAAACTCACCACAAAGGTATCAGAGCATGCTTTTTAAGTAAACTTGTAATGCATAAATATATATCAGAGCATCAACTAATCATGTATCAAAGCATCAATACATCATATATCAGAGCATTAATAAGCATATAAAAGATGTAATGAGTTGTCAGATTAAGCAGATTAAAAGAACACACATTCTTCAATACATAATGCTTGATTATCTAAGCAAGATATATAAACATATATAAATATACCACAAGGCAAGCATAAAGCAAAGTAAAAAATAGAACAAATTGTATTAAACTAAAGAGAAATTTTAATATCCACAAGAGGAAAAAAAAAGATTGTTTTTTAACAAAAGAAATGATGCAAGAAAATGTCTTTATATTGGCTCCCCCTCAACATGCTCCCCCTATTTTTCTCAGTATAAGATTTTCTTCTATTTCTTCTCCCCCTTTGTCATAAAAAAAAAAGAGGTGTGTTGGAATCTAGGAACACCATCATCAGCCTCGACACCTAAGTTCATGAAGAATCTCCAACAACAGTGTTTCATGCCTTTATGATAGGGCTTCTATATTATTGAGCCTATTATTGATGAGGCATTGTTCATGCAACAGTAATTGAACTTCTGTGTAGTTTGGTTGTGCTGCTAGTGTTCGTTGGCTTGATGAGGGAACACCACCTTGAGCAAGAGATGGATTAGGTACAGTAAAGGTAGAATAAGGAGTAGGCTCCTTAAAGGGAGCAAGGATAGAGTCTGCAGCCAGAGGTAAGTCCAAGTTAGGGACAGTGCTTGTCTTTTTGTGTTCTAAGAAGTCTGACTTAAAATCTGAAGACTCAGACAAATAAGATTATTCTTGCATATGTGAGCCTGAGGGATCAGAGGTAAAAGAAGATCTCTATTTTTCCTCATCTGCCCTTTGTCCTAGTCGATGACATCTTCATGATCTATATGACACAGCCAGCCCTTGTTGTAACTTGGAAGAATCAGATGATTCCTCAAAATCTGTAGTGTCCTCTAAGCTGCTTTCAATCTTTATAACTGCTCTTTTTCTTTTTTTCCCCCTTTCCTTTTCATCCTAGGTGACAAAGTTAAGCAATATGTCTTTTATCCTTTGGCTTTGTCTCTTAACCCCGGATGTAGTAGCGCCCGTGGGTTTCCTAAGGGTTTTGAAGGAGTTGAATGAGTACCCGGTACCTTCCATATACTCATACCACTTATTTATTGGCAGATAGTGCAAGTGCTCAAAGATTTTGGTTAGCAAAACCCCATAGGGTACCACTGCATTTCTCTTCTTCTTTGGAGAGACAGCACTTAACATGTAGTCAGAAATTAATTTGGGCAAGTTTATTTTTCTCTTTGTCAGTAGATAGAAAAGTAACATGCAATCCATTGCCATGAGTAGATATGTGCTTCCCAATCGCATGAGTAAAGAGTTCAGGATGATGGTGAATACTTACAGAATCGATGAGACATCTGGAGATCTCCTCTGATGAGACTCGAAGAGTCGTGAACCATCTTTCTTTTGAAGAGCATTTGAGTCCATCATCAGGAGCATTAATGATGATGAAAAAGTCTGCTATGCTTAGCTCCAAATCAACACCTCTAATATAAGAGGTTAGAACTAAGTTGGACACCTGTACCAACCAACTAGGAATAGAAGGTAGTAACCATTCCTGTAAATAGCCAATTGGAGAAGCTTAGAAACCCTTCCTATCCTTACAAAGAGATAACCTCTAGAAGGGTGACAACCTGAACCATCAGTTCCTATTTAAGCTTTTTCCCAGGGGCTACAGGCCACAAAGAAAAATGCTTAGTATTGTCTTACTGGTGGTAAGGCTCATCAAGCATGAGAAGTATTCCCATGTTAGCGATTTGACTAAATCAATGTTTTCCTTCAGCCATTTTCAGGGTTATGTATAGATAGAATAAGAACGGTTAAAGCTGCAAGTAGAAAAGTACACGAGAAGGGAGGGTTCAATCATGTTTGTACTTTTCTTTCGTGACTGAGAATTTGAAAAACTTTAACAAAAAGCTATCAAGTAGTGAACTTGTAGCATAGTGGAAATCATCTTTAAAGACATCAGAAA
Source organism: Dalbergia cochinchinensis (assembly GCA_031216125.1). Lineage (NCBI taxonomy): Eukaryota > Viridiplantae > Streptophyta > Magnoliopsida > Fabales > Fabaceae > Dalbergia > Dalbergia cochinchinensis. The sequence goes on along the minus strand of CM062368.1, from coordinate 57,896,561 downwards.
GTGAACTTTCTAAACTTAAGCAAGCAAAGAAAAATGTATGATAGCCTTTTCAAAATAAATACTAAAACAAGAAAAAATATGAAAATTAGAGATGAAGGAAGAAGAAGAACCAACACAAGGAATTTTATACTGGTTCAGCCAAACCTGCTTACATCCAGTTATCAATAACTGTAATGCCCCAATTTTTCTATCTGAGAGAAATGACCAAAATGCCCATGAGGTCATTTCCTGCCCGGAATTCGAGGATAGCCGGCCCCGCAGTCCTCGAAGGGTCAACTCAATGTTTGAAGGGGATTGGATGGTCCTTGAGTGGTTTCGGAATGAAAATCATGTTTTCTACAGTTTTGGGTCAAAATGATCAAAATACCCCTATAGCGTTTTACGCGGGTAAAAGTGCTGTTCGCGCCCGAAACTTTTCTCAAAGGTTTAAAATGACGTTTTCATGTGTTTAAAAGTATTTGTTTAAGTCCCGGTAGTTCCAGGCAGTTTTTGTGCAAAATTACAATTTTGCCCCTGGCATAGTGCCATTTGAGCTTAATGATATAATTAAGCAAACCTAAGCAATATTAGGCTCTAATCAAAGATTAATTAATTTACATAATTAATCTAGAGTCAAAATAAGTCCTTAAAATTAATTAGAACCTAAGATTGTTTAGATTAAACTCAAAACCCCTTTTTCTTTTAAAAACTCAAGTTTCTAGAACATAGAATCTTGAATAGTGTTTTCACTATTTACTCTCCATACTCCAAAAAGCCTAGCTAGAGTAGGATTTTGACCCCACTAATGAGCTAGAATGCCCACTAATCATGCCTCAACACAGCTTTAATTACTCATCCTTTCACTTACACACCTACTTACAAGTTCCTAATCCTACACTCAATCAAAGATACTCCTAAACACATCACTAACCCACAATTAGGGAAGCAATTTCCTCCCATTGGATTCTTCAAAATAGGCGCCACCTCACCCGTCCCTACATTAAGAGTTTGTTCTTTCCAACACTCAAAGTGACATGCTAGCCCATACCTCCAACCATGCCTAGCCTTACCTATGAATGACTACATATAAGAGATATTTTCTCTCCTTCCTCCACTCAAATTTTGCCACCTAGCCTCCTCCCCTCACTCCTCTCATGTTCATTTCCTCTATAAATAGACACCCAAGGAGCTTGCTAGAACTTTTGCTCATTTCTCTCATACCCCCAAATACTTTCTTTCTTTCAAGCTTCAAGGAGTTCTTCTTCTTCTTCTTCTTCCTCAAGAGCAAGTTCTCTTTCTCAATCAAGAAAACACATCCAAGGTAAGGAGTTTAGTTTATGTTGAGACTGCCTTTCCTTCTTTTGTTTAGCTTTTGGTTTAGAATGATAAAGTTTGGTTCTTTTTTCCTTCTCTTTCCTTTTCTTTTTCGGTTCTTTTCCTTTTCTTCCCTTTGAGTTTTCGACCATTATGTTGAATGGCTCAGCATGATAGCTTGATGATGAGAGTTCTAGATGATGACTTCTTGCTCATCATAAGTAAATCTCTAAAACTTGAGTTTTCATAAAAATGTTATATGGCTCTCTTATGGTTTTATTTTAAGGAATGTTGTTTTGTGTTCTAGAAACTCTAAAGTTTACTTTACCTTGTCATGATAAGTTTGGGTTAAGGCTTATGTCCCTTTAAAGTCTTGTGAGAGCTCTAGTAAAGATGTAAAAATGAACTTGCATATTTACACTTCTAGCCCCTCATATTTATATTCCAAGTTCTTGCATCTCATATTTACTTTTCTATGTCATCACTAAACTCTAAAGATTAAAGAAAAGAACTTGCATTATCACGTTTAAGTTTTAAGCTTTGCATTTCATGTTTATATTTCAAGTCATCACCTAAGAACTTAAAGATTAAAACAAGAATTTTCATATCACCTAATTAATCTCGAAACCTTTCTATTTCGGCTTTAAAGTCGATTGTTGCTGGGCCTAGAGCACTAAAATAAAGAATTGAACTTGCATATTTACTTTCAAGTTTTGCATATTTACTTTGAGCCTTGCATATTTACTTTTAAGCCTTGCATATTTAATTTCAAATTCTTCCATTTCATATTTACTTTGAAGCTCTCACTTTACTTTCTAACGAAGAATAAAATGGAATGCATAGCACGTTTATATTTTGTCATCACTTAAAGAACCTAGAGCTCAAAGACTTGCCTTTATTATCTCAAGTTAAAGTTGGTTATGGAGACATCCTCATGGATGCATATTTTGGCCATGTGATGATGATGAACTTGGTGTGAGTCTTATCTAGTCACAAGAGCCAACAATCTATGTTTTAAGATTTTCTCTAGACCTCAAGAGTTTTATAAAATTATTACCAATGAGATTTATGAATTAAACCTCTTCTAGGAATGTTTTAAACTAGCTACTGCCCTATGGCCATTCTTAGTCCCTTTCGTGAAATAAAATGGTTTCCAAAGAGTTTTAGAAGTCCTAAAACGATTCCAAGAGAAACTAGCAATTTATATGTCTTGAAAATATGAGATTATGTGTTCTTTGGAACCTATGCTTTTTGATTCTGCCATGGTGTGGTTGCTGCTGTATGATGATGTTTTGACATGTTAGAATGCATAAAAATAGTATATGTTGAGGTAGGAGCCTTTCTATGCATGTTAGGAAGGAAACTAGTCTTACAAATAAACCGTAAAGTTGAGTTTTAGCATAGTTTTGACCCATTTATTTTTAGCCACTGGAAAAACTGTTTTAATGGGATAATATTCAGTTTAGGATTGTTTAATTAGGAAAAACTTGGTAACATTTGAGGTAGGATTGATTTTTAGCACCTATAGGGAAACTAGTAACTAGAAAACCGTAAAAGTGCAATTCTAGAACCCTTAGAAATATAATTTTCTGATTCTGTTACAGCATGATTAATCATAGAAAAAGTGATCTATAATTAGTGTAAATGTGTAGGAATCCCTCATAAATAGTTTAGGAATTAATTCTAGCATCATATGAAAAGCCGATAACGAAAAAGGACATAAAATGCAACTTCTAGAACACCTTAAATCATAGAATTTCATTACTACCTATGCTGCCCAACTTTGATTGATGATGTTCTTGAGGTCAATAATTAGTGGTAATGATGATGATTATTCCCTTAGATGCATAAGGAAATAATTTGACAATTTGAGTTACCCGATTTAAGTGTTTGGCCATTTAAGGGAATGTTTATGAGATGATGATTTGAGATGATGCATTCATGTGATATTTGATGTTATGTGAGGTATTGGTATAAAATTCATCATTTGCATGTTATGGTTTCATTTGAAACATTAGAGATGCATATGTTAGAAATATATGAAGAATTATGACATTTGTGAGATATGTGTTGCATCTTGTTATAACATGCTAAGACTTAAGAGACTTAAAGTATGAGAAAATGATCCTTTGGACTCATCAAACTATAGGTGATGAAAAGGTGATTCTAGCTCAAGGAAATGTAAAGTACGAGAAAGTGATCCTTTGGACTTACCAAACTATAGGTGATGAAAAGGTGATTCTTGCTTAAGGTGACTTAAAATATAAGAAAATGATCCTTTGGACTCATCAAACTATAGATGATGAAAGGGTGATTCTTGCCCTCTAACCCGTACTTATCAAGTCGAGACTTCAACTTATCAAAAGGGAATAAGTTTCTGCTAGTGACGACTAGTGAGGTATGAGCTCAGAGCCTGGAAGTACTCTCAAAAGGGAAGAGTAATAGGGTGGCCCCAGGAAGAAAAGAAACTTAAAGTCACCTAAGGAAATAAGGAATGTCATTCATGAACTATGTCCCATGCACATCATGTTTGCTATGAAGTTAGATGTATGCTTTAAAGTTAATGTTGCATAAAGTATTGACATGCATATCATAAAGAAGTATGATGCATTCATTACAAGACTCATGATAAAATGAATGGGCCTCGGTAAGGGATGTTTTAGAACTTAATAAATGAATCTTTGCATGCTCACTATTTCATAATTAAACCAGAGGTTCCTGAGGACGATGATGATGACACGTGCGTGAAAATGGGAGCCCTACTGAGATTCTTGTATAAGTTTCTCACCCCTTATCTTTCTTTTCCATCTTCATCTTCAGACAAGGCTGACAAGGATGTCCGTGGATTGCCCTGAGGTGCCGACATGGAAGTAGCTTGATGGTCAAGAATAGAGTGACACAGCGGAAGCGAGGACGTAGTCTTACCTTATTTACACCATAAGTTTGGAGTGCAGTTTGAATTGTTGTATACTTAACCTTCATGGGTGGGCCCAATATATTTGGTGCGATGTTATTATGGGATGTCCCTATATTATTAACACTATTAATGTTTGACTTGATATTTAATGATAATGTTATATGATGATGTGCCGATGGTTGTTCTTTCTATGAAGCTTATCTGGTGTTTCCGTTTATGTTATTCTTTTATGTTTACGTTTCACGGTACGCGAGACTCACGTTTTTGTCTATGTTTTCAAAAAAAAAAATTCTACCCATATTTTCCGCTAAGTATTTTAAAGAAAGGTATTAAGGTATGAGACTAAAAGAGTAATAGACTAACTGTTAACCTAAATACGTCCTAGGAGTGTTGGGTTAAAGATTAGGATGTTACAACAATCGTTAAGTTTCACTAACTTTTTCTCTAACTTGAGAAAGAATAAAGATAGTCATTTCAGTAGCCTTCTCAAGCTATTTCCAGTGACCAATAGACAATAGCTACTAGCACACACCAAGTAGTTATTCAACAGCATCTTCAAGCTTAATCGAGTAGTATTGTGTTAGCCTCTCCAAGCTAAAATTGTGACCAATAAAGAACTTTTTTTATAGTCACGTTGCAAGTAGTCTTTAATAAGCATCTTCAAGCTATCTCACACTGATCACTTCCAGATGAAGGATACAAAGGTCATGTTCATAAGCTCATGTTCATATATTGAATTTTATGACCCCATAAGCTCATGTTCATATATTGAATTTTATGACCCCATAGATTCTTCATTTTCTGATCCTCATCTCTTATTTCTGACCATCCCATATTCTTTCTAATAAACCCATCTTCTTTCTAAACTTGCAAACTAGAATTATCATCTTCAATTTGATACGTAGTCTTGCAAACTGAGTCTTTGTTTTGGGCTTCAGCTTGGAGTTATGGAGAGAAAGCTTCTAAAGATGATTTGTGCATGAATGTTTATACAGATTTAAAAATAATTAAATTTAAGAGCTTTTTCAGAACACAAAAATGATCATTAGCTAATGACTTTATGAAAATATCTGACACTTGGTCTTCAATATTCACAAGCATTAACTCAACATCTCCTTTTTGAACATGATCATGGATAAAATGATGTTTAACATCAATGTGCTTAGATCTAGAGTATTGGATAGGATTCTTTACAAGATTAATAGCACTAGTATTGTCACAATAGATAGGGATTTTGGAATACCTCAGGTGATAATCTTCTAGCTGGTTCCTTATCCATGGCATCTTTGGTACAGCAATTTGCAACAGCTAAATATTCAGCCTCAGCAGTAGAGAGAGCAATTGTATTTTGTATTTTGCATGACCATGTGATTAACCTTTTTCCAAAGAAATAGCAGCAACCACTACTGCTTTTTCTCTTAACTCTATCTCCAGCGAAGTTAGCATCACAAAAACCTATAATTTCACAAAAAGTACCTTTCTCATATCATAAGCCAAGATTAGTAGTACTTGAAAAATATTGAAGGATTTTCTTAACATCATGTAAGTGTGATTGCTTTGGGTTAGATTGAAATCTAGCACAAATTCTCACACTTAATTGAATGTCTGGTTTACTACCTATAAGATACAACATTGAACCGATCATTCCACAACAATTGCTTTCTAAAACTTCTTCACCATTCTCATCAGTATTAATGATTTGAAATGGATGCATAGGAGTACTCATTTGTTTAGCATGATCCATATTGAATTTCTTCAAAAGCTTCTTTGTATATTTTTCTTGATGGATCAGGATTTGTTCTTTTTACTATTTTATTTGCAAATCAAGGAAGAATTTTAGTTCACCCATCATGCTCGTTTTGAATTCACTTTGCATTAATTTTGAAAACTTTTCAAAAAGAGAATGATCAGAAGTGCCAAATATGATGTCATCAACATATATTTGAACTATGAGAAAGCTATTATCTTATTCAAAGGTAAAAAGAGTAGCATCAACTTTACCTATCTTGAACTCAATTTTTACTAAAAAGGTGCTCAACCTATCGTACTAGGCTCGTGGAGCTTGTTTCAGACCATAGAGAGCCTTTGCTAGCTTGAAAACATGGTTGGGAAGGTCTTCATTCTCAAATCCAAGAGGCAACTTTATATATACTTCCTTAGAAAGGAATTCATTTAGAAATGTAGACTTAACATCCATTTGGTAGAGAGTGAATCCTCTGAAGGCAGCAAAAGCAAGTAGCATTCTGATGGCTTCAAGCAGAGCTACTGGTGCAAAGGTTTCATTGTAATTAATTCCCTCTTGTTGGTTATAGCCCAACCAATCTTTCTTTATTCCTAATAACTTTGCTAGCTTCATCGAGCTTATTCTTGAACACCCATTTTCTACTGATGATGGTCTTTTCTTTCAGTTTTTCAACAAGAGTCCAGACTTTGCTTTTCTCAAACCAGTTAGTTCTTCTTGCATAGCATCCACCTAACTTTGATTACTCAAGGCCTCTTCAATACATTGAGGTTCGATAATGGAGATAAAAATGCAATTTGACATATTTCTAAGGGATGATCTGGTTCTTATACCCTTGGAAATGTCTCCAAGAACTCTGTTATGAGAAATTGCCATCAAATCAGAAACTCCTTTGTAGTTTCTATGACTTTGAGGTTTTTCAGCTTCTCCTTCATCTTCATATTGCTCATCTTTATGGTCAAAAATACCGCTTTTTGATTGCTTGGGAGTTTTGAGAAAGCTTTCTGAAATGCTTATGTTCTGGAGCATACTTTCTGATGTTTTGGTTTTCATCATCTTACTATCAGAAGTATCATTTAGATTCATTTTTCCAAGGCTTTCTTCCAGATCTTTGAGATCATTAGCAAGGTCTTTCTTAAGCTCTTTGAACCTAATGTAAATGGTCTCTTCCATGCATAGTATTCTCTTATTGTATACCTTGTAGGCTCTAGAGATAGAAGATTAGCCTAGAAAAATACGATTATCAGATTTTGGATGAGTTTGGACTTTAAAAGAAACCTACCTCGAAAGGATGATTTTGGGCTTTAAAAATAAGTCTTTGTTATGTAATGCATGATAATATTTTTCTAACAAACCGAAATGGTTGGGACGATGACAATAACATGAATGTTTTAATTATACATTTTGGTGGTACCCTACTAAGAATTTTAGAATTCTCATCCCTATGTGTTTGTATTCCCGTGTCGTCTCTAGGTTGATTCAAAGAACAGTAAGGCTACTACACGAAAGAAATTGGATTTGCAGTAGAAAAGCTTCCTCTTGTATTTGACCTTGTATTCAATAAATGTTTTGTTTCTTTGTTATATATTTTAATGGAATTATGATTTAGTTATTACATGAATCACTCAAACTTGCTATAGATATTTAAGAAAAGTCCACAAATTTATAAGTAATAACTCTCAAGTCTGATCACATGGCTTAAGGATGATTTGTACTTGGGAAGGTGTTACATGTAACACTTAGTACATCCGGCAGCCCTTACTTGCTTCGATTTCCTTACTTCGCAAATGGATCCGCAAATGCACTGTATAACACACCATGGTAGTGGTCCAAGCTCATAATATACCTTATTCAAGTTTTATTGCATACTTGACTCAACACATTCCATTAATGAAACTCATTCAAAAATCAATCATGAATAATGCTTAGAATAATGCACATGCAACCAATCCAGCCAACAATGCCCAATATGACAATTAGTATCGCATAGATTACCAACGTATCTTAGTCAAGCATATCATAACAGTTATTTAAAATCTATTCAAATATAATAATCTACTGCAATAAATAATTATATTTCACCTAATAGATATTCAAGAGTCTTTAGTGCATCAGAAATCGTAGTAATAAATCTCATTTGCTAAACTAATTTGAGTTTGATGATAAGAGTCTTTTGAAAGATACATTTTGCCTCTTCCGAAGATATGTGACTACCATGGCCCACTTTCTTTTATATTACAAGTTCTAAAAATTCACTATTAAAGACTTTACAACTTCTAATTTTAAAAAGTAGCCCTAAACTTTATAGGATTTACAAAATAGCTCCTAACTTAATTTTTCATCCAAAAACATATTTTTCACCCTAATTCTACCAAAATTATTGTCCTGTGCTTGAAATTTTCAGAATTTGCACAAAACCCCAAACTTTTGAGAAATTATATTTTGACCCATAAACTTCACTAAAATTGGAAAATAACCCCAAAACTCGTTTTATTCTTCCAAACACATACAATATTGTCTCCAGAATTGTTGTGTGATACTAGAGAAGTAGCTAAAGATGACCTCCAGAGTTTTTTCCCACTGTTATATTGCCTAATTTTAGTCAACTTATTGCATTCTAATATTCTTTCAATGATACATCATAAACTTAACAATGAAAATTATTATTAAATAACTTAATTAAAATATACGAACTCCATAATTGTACTTGTTGTGTAAACTCTAAGAGAGTAGTTGGAAGACCTTAAAAAAGTAATGAGCTATAAATCTCTGAGGCATCTAGGTTTAAAAGCATTGTTTGGAGGCCTGATAAAAATGCAAATAGAAGAAGATAAAATGTTATGTCCATAACTTGATTCCCTTAGTCTTTAATATCAGTGACATGCTTATGAGGAATTGAAAGATTTAAGTACAACACATGCTTTGGTCAGCAAATGCTATTACTACTTTCTTGCTAAATAAAGGGCTAATTCTACTATGATTCTTCGAGAATGGGTCTCTTTGCCTAAAGAGATCATGGCTATTCTTCTTTCTGATGTAACCACAGAGTGGGTTTTGTGCTAATTTTGTCTTTTCTTATCTCTCCTTACTAGAAAAAAAAAGGCACAACACTATTTTAAAAGTAGAAATCGTCTTAATGCAATGCATTGTAATGGATTAATGATGTATACAACAAAATAAAAACATTTTCTTTTAGTAACTCTGAGAAATACAATTAGAAATTATCACACCTTTAAACATGACAAAAGCATCCTAATTTTGCAGTAAAATATTCAAAAAACAAAAAAAGGAAAGAAATGAAGCATCAATAGAAACTATCAAATTTTTTCAAAAAATAACAATGTAGAAGAACCTGAGTCGAACACACTCTATCACCATTCATGAAACCACCTCATCACCACTATTTCCTGAATGAAGACACAGAAGGTAAAGGAAGTAATGTAGTTAGCGAAAAAGAAATGAGGAAGAGAAAAGAAATAAAACAAAGTTAAGGAATGATAGTAAAATATGACAGAGATGATGATGTGACAAAGACTAGTTGAAATATTTTTTTATTGACATTAGGAGAGAATGTGAGAAAAATAAATCACAGTTGATAAGGAAAAAATTTCGATCAGACAATACATGATTTTTTCATCAATAATAATTAATAATCATAAATTCGTAGAGTAATGATTGTAAGCTCTAGAACCCTTGAGAAAGCTCTATTATAACTTGGTTTTGAGTGACAACAAATCAAGGTTTGAAAGGGTCATTCAAGAAAGATGACTAATTATACGTATGAGTGCCTTTATGATAGCACATCCATAATAGATACAAATCAAAATGAGAATGTTAAGATAGAAATCAAAATCCTATACTTTGTATAACAAATATTGATTCTAACAAGCTTTGGATGGTTTGATGAAAGTTACGAGAAAGTTATGAGAAAGTTAGAATGTGCTTCAGAAAGATAATTAGCACCATCAGAAAGAACTTTCAAAAAGATAATCCTGTTGATCATGACTAAAACTCAAGTCTTAATAAAGTTTCTTAAACCTCAAGAAACTTGGATTATGATTAGTCTTAATTATAAGAATCATCTTTGAAGCAAACATGTAACATCCCCTGCTGCTTTATGGATTGACGACTATCCCCACAAACCAACACGGGTCTATGTCATAAACATAAAAAGATAAACATAAAAAGACAATAGTACTGCTACAGTGTCAAAGGTACTATGTCAATTGTAAAAGGAGAGCTTGCTTGCAAATACGTCTCAAAGACCTCTATCTTCATGACGGTTTGAGGAAGGACACATGTAGGGTAATCCAACAATCAAGAGATAACAACTATTTTCAAATTTTATATACAAAATGATGATCATTTTTAGTTTGAAGGCTTGCTAAATCTATCATGAAAGATCCAAAAATTCTTTGTAACCCCTTAATGTATAATAAAGTACACTTAAGTTGTATTTGGTTTTAACGTTAAAGGATCACTCCTTAGTATTTTAGCTTAACCTTGACTTTTCATAAATACTTAGTGGAAAATACGAACAATTTTTTTTATTCTTTTAAGATAGTACTTTCAAAAGTAGAAGCCTTCACATGCAAATAGTATTTGATGCTAAACCACATAAATACAAGTGAACATACAACATAATATTATCATCTAAATACCAAGACAAATCTCAAGCCCATCACATGAAATACCTCAGTATATAGTATATATAATATAGCATAAGAGCCTTAATAGCTCACAGTATATCCGAATATGTATAATAGTGCCATACTGCACAACCACCTAACTGTCTACTAAAGCCAAGATACATAATGGTAAAAAGCATAATAGATAAGCATGCCAAATGGCTACATGGATCTGGCATATAGTAATCCAAGTCAAAATAATAGTCATGTGTTAAGAGATATAAGTAGAGTAAATATCTAATAATCCTAACAATGTCTCCAGTATAGCAATCTTTATCTATCAATGAGCTCAAACATCAGCTGCCGAGATGTCCTGCTGATCTAGAGCCATACATGAAAATTTAAAATGGATGAGAAACCTAATGAATCTCAATAATAGTAAAACATACATGATGTCATCATCACATGTCTCTGACCCACTTGGTTTATTATAGAAAATGTGTTCATGCCACAACGCAGTCCAATTTTAGAGTTTCCGTAAACGTTATTATCAAGTAAACATTTCATTTTAATATGGTCTTGATCATAAATGCATCAAGTTAGATATGTATATGCATGATAATGGTTTTGTATGAAAATATACTTATCATGAGGGTATACATGCATGGAAAAAATAAACATAACACTTAGGCCACAAGCATGCATGAAAAGAGACGAACATAATCATGTACATGTACATGCATGCATGAAAGAACCAAACATAAGCTAAGCAAGCACAAGACCATAAAAGCTCTTGAAACATAGATCATTTCCACTTACTCATTAACCTCACAAGGAACCCTAGGGTATGAGCTCATACATAAAATATATAATGCAGTTAGCCATCACTAAACCTCAATTAGTATCAAAGCTCAACTAGTCATAGATAATATTCATCATTGTGATGTATAAATGAGATTAGTCATCACTGAACCTCGATCGATACTAGACCTAGTGTAAGAGGGCGTGAGTCCTCTTTTAGACATGTAGACATTCATACTTATATTCTCCATGGTTCATGCCATAGTGTAATGTAACACCCCAAAAATTATTTAAAAATTTATTTAAACTTTATTAGTCAAAATTTTGAAAATCTAACAAACGTAGCAATGATGGGGATGACCCAAGGGATGAGTCAAAAACAAATTGGGTTGGGTATGAATAGTGATTTCTAGGCTCTTAGATGAATAGTTACTATGGAATTGGGGCCAAAGGTGTTCCAGGGATAGGGGAACTAAGCCCGAGGACCGAGATAGAGTATTAGGTATAGGGGGAGTATTAGGCCTGGGATCCATGTAAAGATATTTTAAGTTTCCTAGGTACAGTGTTTTACTCATTCAATAGAGTTTTGATGTACAGTGTTCAACACCGTAAAAGTTACTTGGTGGCCAAGTAACCTCTCTCAATCATATCTTGCCAAGTGGATGGCAAGGATTAAAACTTGGAAAGCAAATTTCATTCTTGGCCTTTTATTTATTATATTTTACTTGGGGGCCAATATCCCATCTATTCGGTGGAATTTTGGTGTGTGATTTTAACACTGAAAAAGATACTTACTCACCAAGTTAAAGTAAGCCACTTGTTTTGAGCCAAATAGATGGGCAAGATTTATTATTTGACTAACAAACCAAATCTTAGCCATTCATATAATTTCTTTAGACTTTAACTACATAATTACTACATCTATATTAAGATAAACATCACTCCATCCTTGTCATTTTTGGCCAGTAACCTCCTTAAACAGCCCTCTATTGTTTCTATTCTCTCAAACCTTCAAACATGGTTCAAGCTTCCAAAACCCTAACTCAAAGGCCTTGAAAAATCAAGCTTCCTTCACTAAACTTGTTCTACTCGCCATAATCTACAAAAATAACTGATTAAAATTTTAATCCATTACTATTTTTCCACTTTGAGCCATTATACATCACTGCCAAAGAGAGATTTAAGGGCTATTTGGAAGGATTTTGAATGAAGAAAAGCACTTAGGGAAGATTGTTCTAGGAAAAGAGTTATAAAGATTTATGTAGGACTTTATTCATCCACTTTTCTTTCAAATTTTACTCTAAATTTTTTTGATTGATTGAGCCTAGAATTTTTTTTATTGGTTGATAATACATAGATATTGATGTATTTAAATTGGTGGAGTGTTTGGATGAGGTTATTCATCCACCTTTCTTTCAAAAATTTTGATTTTGTTACAGGCAATAATTATTCACGATTTTTCTCAAGTACTTGTTGGTATTTTTATAAGCTAAAAATTTTATTTGTTGAAGCTAACATCCTAAGGTAACTCCTTGATTTTTCTTGGGTCTTTACAGTTAGGATTCTTCCTGCACAGTCAAATCTGAAGCTATAAATTTGTCTAATTTTGTTACCATAACAAACAATTGAATTTTCATTTGGAACAGGGTGTTGGAAACATCTTAAGTTTTTACAATAATTTTATTAAAATTTTATGGACTAATTTACTATGATAGAAAACTCAAGAATTCTTGTTTTGAGCTAAGACTAAGCGGTTTCTGACCATCAAATTTGTAGAATTTTGTTATCATAGTTAGAGAACTATTTTTGTTCTAAAATTTTTACAGGACCTTTTGGACACATTGAAGTGTCATAGGTAATTTTTTTAGCCTTTGAATTGGTTGTTTGGTATGCAAAACAAATTTTACTACATAGAGGTGAAATCTACTAATGTTCTGGAATTTGTACTAATTCTTTGAATTTATGATATGATGGTATTTGGTTCTACTATGGCATGAACACTTGATTGTGAATATTTGAGCATGTGACTTGTAATATATACATGCATGTTAGACGAAGTAAAGATTGGTTTATAAGGAACAAATGAGAATCACTGGTCATTAAAATTATATTGTGAATGAATGCCTATATGTGCTTTATGCATGCATTGGAAAAAGAAAAGTAAATGATGGATATATATGGTAACAGAGAATGCATGAACTTCAACCATGCATGTTCTAACATATGGATAAAATAGGAAAAAGACTTATGTTGAATAAGGGGAAGGCAAAAGGAGTAACTTCACTAGCGATATTATGAGTTAGTAGACATATCGGTTAGGAATAGATCTGTGTGTGATTCGAAGAGGAAAAAAATAAGGTTTGATGATCACATATAGGAATGAGCTCAGTCTTGATAAGTATTCTATTTCCCATGTGTGGTGTTATCCACTATAGATACCATTTGGTCTAAATTAAGTCTTTCCTATGTTGATGAAAAGAGAAAAATATATTGAATTGAATTTTATCGTCATAAGTAAAACCAGATCCCCTTCAACTTATCAAGGACACGGAAAGATCCCCTTCAGTGTGTCAAAGGCACGGAAAGATCCCCATCGATATGTCAAGGGCACAAAAAGATAAGAATGATATGAGATCCCGTTCGGTGTACCAAGGGCATGAAAAGATGAGAATGATGTATATGATATCCCCTTTGACATATCAAAGGTACGAGAATATAATTTCACTAAATATCAATGCATTGTCATGTGTATACTTACATTACAATGAGATATTTACTGAGGATTACTTACTATTATCATGAGTCTTATGATATCTGTGTATTAAGTGATTGAATACTAAAAGAAACCCACCTCGGAAAGATGATTTTGAACTTTAAAAATGAGTCATTGATATGTAATGCATGATAATATTTTTCTAACAAACCGAAGTGGCTATGATGATGACAATAACATGGATTTTTATTGTACATTTTGAGGATACCCTACTGAGAATTTTAGAATTCTCATCCCTATGTATTTGTGTTCCTGTATCATCTCCAGGTTGATTTAGAGAATAATGAGACTGCTGCACGAAAGAAATCAGATTTGCAGTAGTTTAGTGGCTGAGGCTTGTATCGAGTGTACGTAGTTGTATGTGTCTATATGTAAATATAATAGAAAATAGATGTGCATTAAAGCTTATAGAGGAGCTTCCTCTTGTACTTGACTTTGTATTTAATAAATGATTTGTTTCATTGTTATACATTTTAATAGAATTACGACTTAGTTATTGCGCAAATCACTAAAACTTGCTATAGATATTTAAGAACGGTCCGCAAATTTATGGGTAATAACTTTCAAGTCCAATCACATGGCTTAAGCATGATATTGTACTTGGGAGGGTGTTACATATAACACTTAGTATATCCGACAACCCTTACTTGCTTCGATTTCCTTACTTCACAGGTGGATCTACAAATGCACTATGTGATAAACAATGACAGTGTCCTAAGTTCATAATTTACCTTATTCATGTCTTATTACATACTTGACTCAACACATTCCATTAATGAGTTTCATTCTATAATCAATCGTGAACAATGCTCAAAATAATGCACATGCATCCATTGCAGCGATCGATGCCCAATATGACAATTAGTATTGCATATATTACCAATGTATCTTAGTTAAGCATGTCACAATAGTTATTCAAAATCCAATCAAGTATAACAATATATTGTAATAAATAATCATATTTCATCCAATAGATATTCAAGAGTCAACAATGCATTAGAAATTGCAGTTATAAATCTCATTTGCTAAATCAATTTAAGTCTGATGATAGGAGTATTTTGAA
This sequence comes from Dalbergia cochinchinensis, assembly GCA_031216125.1. NCBI lineage: Eukaryota > Viridiplantae > Streptophyta > Magnoliopsida > Fabales > Fabaceae > Dalbergia > Dalbergia cochinchinensis. The sequence goes on along the minus strand of CM062368.1, from coordinate 57,881,345 downwards.
AGATACATTTTTTCTCTTCTTAAGATATGTGGCTACCATGACCTACTTTCTTTTATGTTATAAGTTTCTAAAAATTGACTATTAAAGACTTTACAACTTCTAATTTTACAAAGTAGCCCTAAACTTTATAGAATTTACAAAATAGCTCCTAACTTAATTTTTTTCATCCGAAAACGTATTTTTCACCTAATTCTACTGAAATTACTGTCTTACTCTTGAAATTTTCAGAATTTGCATAAAACCGTAAACTTTTGAGAAATTACATTTGGACCCCTAAACTTTACTAAAACTTTACATACATTATTATTTTAGAACCTATTTTTATAGCTTTGCATCCAAAAACTCAGTTTTTAGATAAAACTCCTAAACTTTGTCAAATTATATTTTGACCCCTAAACTTCATTAAAATTGTAAAATGTCCAAAACTCATTTTTTTTCTATAAAACACATACTTTACTATTTTTGAGTCTATTTGGATAGATTTACACCCTAAAAAATCCAATTTTTACATAAAAGCTCCTAAACTTTGTACGATTGCATTTTTAGCCCAAAATCTCTCCATAATCATGAAAATACCCAAAATCTCATGTACCAACTCCATTTTTCATGTAGATTCTAAATATGTGGTTAGTTTTTAAAAACAAAATTTTTCTCCTGTGAGAACATACCTAGGCTAAAGCCATATACTCCAAAATCCAAGCTTTTTGCAAAACTATGAAACATGCATAAATGTGCTCTTTTTATGTGTAGATTCGAAATATCAACATGGTTTTTGAAGCTAACATTACCAACATAATAAACCCTCAAGAACAGTGACCTAACTCAAAAATACTAAAGTTTACTAAAAAATTTCATAAAATACATAAAAGTAAAGCATTTTAAATGTAGAATAAAGATACGATGTTGAGTTTTAAAACAAAACTCTCTACCCATACCAAATGGAGGAGGCCAAAACTTGAAGGAGACAAAATGATGAACTCTCTAAATATTTTTAAAAGGAAGGAAGAATTTGAGCAAAATAACTAACGTTCAAGCATAACTAATAATGGATCAAGGGAGCCACAAGCTCCTTGAAGCTCAAGCTCTTAAGAAAGGAAACAAACATCTCTTCCTTTCTCTCAACAATAATTCAGCCTCTTCAAGAACAGGTAGGAAGAGGATTTTACTTGAATAACTGATAGTGGATTTAGGTTTTTTAGGTGGAAGAGCCATGGAAAAGTGTATTTGTTTGTTAGATTTGGTGGAGAAATAAAGAAGTTATGAGGTTGGAGATGGTGACAGTAAATGGTGGAGATAAGAAAAAATAAGAATGAAGATTTCTTTGAGGAAAAAAATGTAAAGGTGCAAATTGGGGGGGGGGGGGGCGGCTTCTTCAAAGAAAAGGAAGTGGTTGGCTTAGGTTTAAGTGTTTCTTAGGGTTTAAGTGAAAGAAGGCGGGGTAGTTTAGGTAGAAAGTGTATTAATTAGGGATAGTTTAGTAAAAGCAATAGTCAAAATAGGATTAACTTGGTCTAACCAAGATTAATTTGAATTAATCATCATTAGGATTTCATTAGTCATAATAAAGTAGCGCTTTATCTAAATAGACTCATAACATATAGCCACTACAAGTGTAGTGGGTGATGACATCATCAAGTCCCCCTTTATCTTTAAGAGTCAGATTAAGTTTGCTTAATCACGTCCCCCCTTTATCATCATGTCATAAGGGACATTTCTCCATATCCCTATATCCGTGAAAAAATCGCCCTGAATATAGGGATTCAAATGTTGATATCCTAAGGAATAGTTCCACACTACCATTCCTAATTGGAAGCATGTATAACTCTTCTATATGAGTGAAACTTCACATATGGTGCAACTCTTAATACATGTTAATTTCTTTTTGTTTGAGGCTTATCTGACTCCTACATTTTCTATAAAAAGTTTCCTCCACCTCTTACACCTTTCCTCCTTTTTTAATCATACAATATTCAATAATGATCTTAGTATATAAAATATCAAATCAATGATGTACCATATAATCAAATTATCTTCTAAAAATTAGCCATCTCCTTAGTTTTATAAATTGTGATTATTTATTTTTTGGTAGATAAATTTTTTTGACAAGATTGAGTCATAATTACTTATCCTTATTTGAAACCTCGAACACAAGTCGTTTTGAAAACTAGTGATTTTCAGCTCTAACTAGTATCATTTAGTTGAAATCTGTAACATCCTCTCAAGTACAATGTCATCCTTAAGTCATGACATTAGACTCGAGAGTTGTTACTTATAAATTAGCGGGCCTTTCTTAAATATCTATAGCCAGTTTGATTGATTTGCGAGATAACTATGTCATAGTTCTATTGAATTATATATAGCAAGGAAAACCAAAACATTTATTTAATACAAGGTTAAGTACACCAGGGAAGCTCTTCTATGAACTTAACACATCTGTTCTTTATTACATTTACATATATATAACCACAATAAAGTTACGGTAAAATAAACACATCAACTACTAAACTACTGCAACTCCAGTATAGTTTTTCTTGTAGTGTCTTCACCGTTCTTCGGATCAACCTGGAGATGACACGGGAACACAAAAAATAGGGGTGAGAATTATACAATTCTCAATAGGGTAACTCCCCTAATACACAATCATAATGTCATCGTCATCGCCCCAGCCACTTCGATTTATTAAAAAAAAGTGATCAAGCATTACATAATAATGGTTCATTTTTAAAGTTCCAAATCATATTTCCGAAGTGGGTTGTTTTTAAGAATCAATCACTTGTACACATTTATCATAAGCTCATAATCATAGTAAATAATGTCAATCAAAATGATTTGATATGATACAAATATGTATATACCAAAAGTAGAGAAATTATCTTTAATTGTCCTTAATAAATTGAAGAGGATCTCATCTGTCTCTATTTGCCCTCGACAAGTCGAAAGGGTCTCATATCGCTCTATTTGCCCTCGACAAGTCGAAAAGATCTCATATCTCTTTATGTACCCTCGACAAGTTGAAAGGATCTTATGTTTCTTTATTTGCCCTTGACAAGTCATAGAGGATCTCATTTTACTTATGCATTTCATTCACCTATAGGCATTCATTCACATTGTGATTTCAATCATGCCTCCTATACCAATCTTTACTTTCTCTAGTATGCATTTATACATCACAAGTCACATGACCAAATATTTAACATCAAGTATTCATGTCATACTAGAACCAAACTACCATTACATTACCAATTTAAGTCTTTGGTTCATTTCCAGCAATTGGACAGATTTTACACCATTGTAGCACAATTTATTTCCATATCAAATAATCAATTCAGAGGCTATAAAAATTCTTAATGACGCCTCAATGTGTCCAAAAGGTTCCATAAAAATTTCAGGGTAAATAGAGTTCTCTAACTATGTTACCAAATTAGACAAATTTGGTGGTCAGAGACCACTGATTCTCAGATAAATTCCCGAATTCCATAATTTTAAACCCTAGAAAATGAAACCAGAAAATTGGGAATAAAATCCTGGTAAAATCTTAAGATGTCTCTAATATGCTGTAAAACTTTTGAAGGAAAAATCAATCATTTGCTATAGTAACAAAAATTGACAAATTCGTAGGTTCAATTCCAATAGTTCAAGCACCATAGGTACAATTTCGGTTCTTGATTTTTTTAACATAGCAAATATGACCAGAATACCTCAAACATTTTTCTGAAGATGCCTTATCATGTTAGCTATACCATATAAAATTTTCAGCTCAATCTAAGGCCTCTAACTAGGTCAGAAAATTTGTGATCAGTGGCTGCCTGTGCAAAAATAGAAAATCTAGCAACTATCACTCAACATCTTTTTGACAAAATTGATTTTTCCCCAACAACAAACCAATCCACCTATGCAAATACACCAATATCTAAGTGTAACATCACGTAAGAACCAGATTTTATCATATTGAAACAAGTCAAAATTGTAACACCCCGATTTTTCTGTCCGAGGGAAATGACCAAAATGCCCCTGAGGTCATTTCCTGACCCGAACGCGAGGGTAACCAACTCGGTCATCCTCGAAGGGTCAACTCAATGTTTGAAGGGGATTGAATGGCCTTTGAATGCTTTCGGAAGCGAAAATTTTATTTTCCGCAGTTTCGGGTCAAAATGACCAAAATACCCCTATAGCGTTTTTACGCGGGTAAAGGTGCCGTTTGAGCCCGGAACTTTCCCTAGAGGTTTAAAAACACGTTTTCATATGTCTAAAGGTCTCTGTTCAAGTCCCGGTGGTCCCGGGCAGTTTTAGTGCAAAATTACGATTTTGCCCCTAGAATAGTGTTTTTGAGCTTAATGACGTAATTAAGCAAACCTAAGCAATATTAGGCTCTAAACGAAGATTAATTTATTTCCCTAATTAATCTAGAGTCAAAATAATTTATTAAAGTTAATTAGAACCTAAAATTGCTTAGATTAAACTTAAATCCCTTTTTAGAACTCAAGACTCCTAGTCTTGGAATCTTAAATAGTGTTTTCTCTCTCCAATTCCTTAAATCAAGGGAATGTGTCTAGAGTTGTTTAGACTCTAAATTGAGGATTTAACTCACTAATGGTGCAAGACCACTCCTTAATTATGTCTAGACCACCTTAACTATCCATTTCCCTTACCTAAACACTTTCTTACAAATTCCTAATCTTAAGCATAATCAAAGATACACCTAAACACAACACTAAACCACAATTAAAATGCAACTAAACCTCTCCCAAATCTGATGCACATGGCCAAAATTCTCTTCCCCATTGACCACATGTTTAATTATTTTCTCACTCAAAGAACCATGCTTGAGGCCATACCTTGAACCATACCTCACCATACTTTGAGCCATACCTCACCATGCCTCAAGAACACATTATCTCACCTCATGGAACTCATGGGATGCCCTCCAAACTGCACCCTCATGGCCGAAACCTCTTCACTCATTCACACCCTCCATTTGTTTCATTTCTCTATAAATACAATGCCTTAAGGAGCTTGCACCACTTTTAGATCATTTGCTAAGTTTAGGAGCACTCAAAGCTTTTCCTTTTCTCTCAAAGTTCTAGTGTTCTTCAAGTTCTTGGAGTTCTTCAAGTTCTTCATCTTCTTCTTCCATCTTCAAGTTCATCACATCAAGTAGGGATTTTCTTTCATGTATTCTTTTCTTTAAAGTTCTTGTTTCAAGCTTGATGTTCATAGTTTCTCTTGGTTCCTTTTAGAACTTCTTTTCTTCTCCTTCTCCCTCTTTATGTTTCGGCCATAGGCCTTGGAGAACAAAGGAATGAGAGCTTGATGATGAGAGTTTCATGATGATGTTCATCACTTGAAACAAACTCTAGAGCTTGATCTTTGTTCTTGAGCAAAAATGTTTTTAGTTTTTCCTTTCTTGAACTCTTGAGAACTTTAGCTTTGATGATGTTTTAAAATGGCTCTATGAACTCAATGATGAGGACTCATGATGTTGGTGTTAATATATCATCAAGATCATGAACTCTAGAGTTCTAAAATGTTCCTTTTTCTTCTTGAAGATTTCGGCCATTTCCTTAAATTTTCTAGGCTTCATGGTTTGTTTTCCTAAAAATGTTATGTTGAATTTTAAGAACTCTAAGCTTGACTTTACCTTGTTTGGATGAGTTTGGGTTATGGTTTAAATTCCTTTAAAGTCTTGTTAAGAGCTCTAGAAAGATAAAATGAACTTGCATAATTTATTTTATGCTTGCATTCATATTTACATCCTTGCTATGCATCTTTACTTTCTAGCTATCACCTAAGAACATAAAGATTAAAATGGAACTTGTATCATCACTTAATTTAATCCTCGAAACCTTTCTATTTCGGCCTTAAAGTCGATTGTTGTTGGGCCAAGAGCACTAAAATGAAGAATTGAATCTTGCATATTTACTTTCAGGCTTGCACGTTTAAGTGTATGCCTCGCATATTTACTTTCAAGCTTGCACGTTTAAGTTTATGCCTTGCATATTTAAATTTAAGTCATCACTTTACTTTGTAAGCAAGATTAAAAATGAAAAGCATGAGCACGTTTAGTTTATGTCGAAACTTAAGAACCTAGAGCTCAAAGACTTGCCCATTTCATTCCAAGTTAAAGTTTAATGTGAAACCATTCTTTGAATGCATATTTTCGGCCAAGTAGTGATGATGGACTTTCAAGGAGTTTTCATCTAGCTACAAGGACCAATAGTCTATGTTCTAAGTTTTCCTTAAAGCTTTACAAACCTTTTCAAGGTCATATTGTCATGAGATATGACTTTACTCACTTTTAGGAGATGAAATATATTTTGGTCATTGACCTAAGGCTTCTCTTAGCCTTTTGATGAATTAAAATGATTTGCAAAGAGTTTTCAGAAATTCTAAATTGATTCCAAGAGAAACTAGTTAACTTATGTACTTAGAAACGTCAATTTAACTCTCTCATTTAAGTTAAATGTTTTCGGTTCTGATGTGATGAGTGTGATGCTGTATGATGATGTTTTGATGTGTTGGAATGTGTGAAAATATCATGTGATGATGTAGAAGCGATCCTATGCATGATAGGTAAGAAACTAGCTAACTAGAAATACCGTAAAGCTAGAATTTAACATAGTTTTGACCCATTTGTTTATGGAACTAATCCAAACTGTTTTAATGGGAACATAATCAGATTTAGATTGTTTAGACATGAAAAACTTGGTATCATTTGAATTAGAATTGAATTCTAGCACCTATAGGGAAACTAGTAACTAGAAAACCGTAAAAATGCAATGTAGAACTCTTAGAACATTTATTTTTCTGGATGCTGTCCAGCACCCTTACAACATGATAAACATGATTAATAATTAGTCCTTAAGCATGGGAATGCCTCATAATTGATTTAGATTTAATCCATAGCGCCTTAGGCGAAGACGGAACCAAGAAAGGGTCTAAAACGTAAGTTCTAGAACCCCGTGATCACAAGTTAAGAATTCTACCCTATGCTTTTCAGATTTAAATGTAGATATGAGGATTATGAGTGATGTTTAATTATGAGCCCTTAGGTGCATAAAATATGAGCGACGGATGTTAGAGAACCAAATCTCATGATTAAGACCCGTAAGGGTCAAAGCATAAGCTACCATAAGGATAAACGGTTGAATGTTCCATGATGATGTATGTTATGTAAATGATGATGATGTTGAGGATATATGTTTATGTGGCATAAAGCAAATTTGGAAGGAATTCGGTGTAATGACATCGTGCCGCCGAATTCCCAACAAATTTGGGGACTTAAAGAGATTTTGAAAATTAAGGTACTAAGATGGGTTCTAGGATGACACCGGTTCGGCCGAGCACCTCCATAGAACTCATGTGACATCGGTACCATTTTATACTCTTAGGTGACACCGGTTCGGCCGAGCACCCCTAAGAGTTTTGCCCCCTAACCCGTACTCAGATAGTCGGGATTTATGATTTATGATACGCTTATCGTTAAGTGGTAAGTAAGAACTAGTGACGACTAGTTAAGGTATGAGCTCATAACCTAGATGTATGACACGTTCTGGGTGACACCGGTTCGGCCGAGCATCCCCAGTTCGATTGTCTTTTAGGGTGGCCCATGAGGAAGAGATGTTTCATGATTATGATTATGTCACTAAGTTTGTCCCATATGAATGTTTCTATTGCTACTTTATGCCACCAAGTATGATGATGCTTGATGTTATGTTTTATGTATGTGCATGAGGTAGTGCCATGCATACATTTTCTATTATGTTGCATTCATGATATTAAGATCATCCTAAAATGAATGGACCTTGGCTAAAATATATTTTAAAGTTTAAAATGAACTTAATACATGCTCAGTCATTTTGTATAAATAAACCCAAGGTTCTTGAGGACGTAGATGATGACACCTAGGTAGTAGGAGGCCCTACTGAGATTCTTTAGCAAGATTCTCACTCCCTTTATCTCTTTCTTTCCGTCACGTCTTCAGATGGCGACGTTCGTAGTGTTCGTGGACAAGCCGACGTGGGAGGTGCACTATGACCCGACTCACGGGTCATACCATTTTGAGGGACAAAGGCACTGCGCGGGTTTTCATGTTCGTAGGACGCCCTTCTTCGCCATCCCGCACACCCATCGCTTCTCCCGATCGCACCCTATGGCGAGGACGAGGGGGTTTTTGAGCCGCCAACGCATGACGAAAGAGTGCTCCGCATGCACACCGCCGCCCTAGCCATGCGAGACTATCCCGATTACGTGCCCCGGACTTACTTCTCGGAGACCGATCCGTCCGAGGACCCGCCTACCCATCCGTATAGCGAGAGCTCTGCCCCCTCTCCCCCACCATCGAGGGAGGGCAGTGAGGATACCGTGACTCAGCCACGGCTTGCACGACGACCGGAGATGCGACCATACCGCGGGGGACACACTCGATCCCCATTCCACCTCTTCACGTCCGAGGAGCTCGCCCAGTTTCCCGGATATTTGCCTCGTTCGCGAGATGGACGCCAGTAGGAGGTGACGATCGTCCGATAGAGTACCCGGTTAGAGCACACACCACTTAGATGGGGATAAACCTTCTTTTGTTTAGAGGTTATCCCATTAGATGCACTTGGGTAGGGGAGTAGATTATGTTTATGTTTTATGTTGTACTTTCTTTTATATATTTCCCTTGTACTAAATTAAGTCTCACACTTATAAGTGGGCAAGTTATATATATATGAAATGATATTCAGTGATGTTTATGTTGTGCTCTATGTTATGATGTTGTGAGACATTTGTGTTACTTTGCATGATTTACCATTTAACGCATCACGCGGCTCTCACTTTGTATTTCAAAAAAAAATTTACCCGTATTTCTGCTAAGTATTTCAAAGTAAAAATGAGAACTATGAGGTAACAGACTAATGATTAATCCAAATATGTTCTAGAGTATTGGGTTAAAAATTAGGATGTTACAAAAATCAGCAAGAACAGAAATCACAAGAAGAAGTCACAAAAACCTTACCCTTGGAAGCTATGTCTCTTTGTCTCTTGTACACTACAAGATAGATGTTCTCCACCCTAAAGCTCTTGAAACACACTCAAACCCTCCTTAAATCAGTGACGAGTGAGGTACTAAAGTGAGGTTTTGGAGAATCTAATCGGTTGTATTTGTAGAGGTTGAAGTGTAGAACAAGTTTACTTAAGGAAGTTTTTGATTTTGAGTAGGTTAGGCTTATGATTTTGAGCTTGGAAATCAAATTCTCAAGGTTGTTATCAAGAAGCAATGGAGTTTCTGAGGTTATGGTTGCTGTCCGTGAATGTTACTAGCTTCTTAGTGAAGTTTTTGTTTGTATTTATCTTTATAATCAATGCTTGAATATTATATATTAAAGTTAGATATTTCCTAATCTAATAAAGAAAAATGGATGGCTAGGATTAATCTTGTAATTCAAGATTAAATCTTAGTCATTCATTTAATATAAAGGGATAAGGTTCTTTATTTTGTAAAGATTAAAATAGCTTTCGGTGTTAGAAATCCCACACCGAAATTTTACCAAACGGGTGAAACAATGTACTCAGGTAATCAAACATTGCCTAAAAAATAATTTTGGGTATAAAATCTTTATTTCTATCTATTTCTAACCATAATCATATAATTTCTCAATTTTGGGCATCTCTGGGTCCCAATTCTAGGGTTTCGGTTGTCCCAGCGGGCCTGCGAGACCCGCAAAATATTATTCACATTTTTTTTTACAAATCTGTTGGATTGTTCTCATCATTGTTCAAACTATCAAATTTTTGAAATTATGACTAATAAAGCTCAAATTAATTTTTTAAATAACTTTTAGGGTGTTACAAAATCCAATACTAATTGACACCCTTCTTTGATATGACATAATCATGCATTTTTATATTCACCATTGCACCATAGTATGCTAGTAGTTATACCTTGTCATTTGCATGCTTTTTATATAGTTCAAGCAAATTTGGATGTTGCTTCTAACTTTTTATAAGCAAGAATACATCTAATGAAAACTTAAGGTAGCTTTTTTGGTTGGGTAGATAGAACATGGCATTCTTTGGCTAGCCATGGCTAGCTTGACACAAGATTAAGGGATAATAAGAGAAAAACTAAGAATGCCATGAATTTCAGATTTCAGATAATTAATATAGGGAGTAATAACTAATAGATGGATATAATAAATAGATATTATTGAATAAGTTGTATAGAATTATGAACATTAAGACATGTTAAATGCTAAAATTATCATCTTTAATAGCCTTCTTCATCTTGAAACTTGAGCCTTGCCATGACGTACTTCCTTAGAATTGTAGCAACAACACCAAGAGATATGAAGAAGAGTATTTGCCTTCAAGTTAATTCCAACTTCGATGTCACCAGCCGTGTTGGAGCCTTGTCCAAACAAGGAAGAAGTACTTCATCCCTATCTACCAAAGACTGACATGCCAATGCCAATGCTTAGCCACAAACTTTTGGAGGGTGCACTTTGGGCTTCAAAGTGAAATTGTTCCTACCAAGCGAAATAATACATAGTCACATGAGGTCATGCCATAGTGGAAGGATGAAAACTAAAGATATCTTCATGAAAACTAAAGTAAGCATACACACATAATACTAACATTGGAGAAGTTTTTTCAAGTAGAGAATAAAAAATAGAAATAGCCATATACCTATGATTGCTCGCCTAGTGAGTTTCATTATAGAAGCACCCACGAGGATAAGAAGGAAGTACTTCAACCCTAGGATTCATTACTTATTCTACATGTATTGTTGTTTGAGTATAGGTATATAGATGCAGAGCTCCTGTTTATACATATAATTAAAAAGCAAGTAACATTAATGTAGAAAACAATTCTAATACAAATAAAATAAAAGGGAAATAGATTTTGTTTGCTACTTATCTTCATTTATTTTTAGAAATAGGTCCTTTGTCTTTAATATTTTTTTTCTCAATTTGACCACTATATACATTATAAATCATCTTTATTTTAGTCACTATTTACATTTTCATCACATAACTAATAGAAAACACTGATATTACTAGATCCATGTCTACACAATGTCAATGTCATTGGTCACATCAACATGTTTTATTAATTACTTGAGAAAAGAGTAGCTAAAGACCAAGTAAAAGGCAATTGGTAATAAAGATATCAAATTGTAAAAATTAAAGCTAAAATAGATTAACACTCATGCTAATTACTGTAACACCCTAATATGTGACCCAATACTACTAGTACGTAATTAGGCCAAATATTAGTCATTACTTACTGTCATGGTTCTTTTTACTTGGAAAAATAACTTAACGAAAATACGAGCCAATTTTTTTTTTCAAAACATTACTTAAAATAGAAGCCGCGCGTATCTTACCGAGTCGGTATCATAAAGTGCAGAAATATAAACATAGAAGTGACTCCAAATCATAGCATCATCCCAACTGAAATACTTTACATATAATATGCCTACCCTACAGGGCAGGACTCTTCAAGTACATAATAAACATGAATACAGCGAAAATACAGAATACATGGAAATGAACTAGAAAGAAACATCCCTACCCACGTGTGTAACATCCTAATTTTTAACCCAATACTCTAGAACATATTTGGATTAATCATTAGTCTGTTACCTCATAGTTCTCATTTTTACTTTGAAATACTTAGCGGAAATACGGGTAAATTTTTTTTGAAATACAAAGTGAGAGCCGCGTGATGCGTTAAACGGTAAATCATGCAAAGTAACACAAATGTCTCACAACATCATAACATAGAGCACAACATAAACATCACTGAATATCATTTCATATATATATAACTTGCCCACTTATAAGTGTGAGACTTAATTTAGTACAAGGGAAATACATAAAAGAAAGTACAACATAAAACATAAACATAATCTACTCCCCTACCCAAGTGCATCTAATGGGATAACCTCTAAACAAAAGAAGGTTTATCCCCATCTAAGTGGTGTGTGCTCTAACCGGGTACTCTATCGGACGATCGTCACCTCTCATCAAGCGCCCATCTCGTGAACGAGGCAAATATCCGGGAAACTGGGCGAGCTCCTCGGACGTGAAGAGGCGGAATGGGGATCGAGTGTGTCCCCCGCGATATGGTCGCATCTCCGGTCGTCGTGCAAGCCGTGGCTGAGTCACGGTATCCTCACTACCCTCCCTTGATGGTGGGGGAGAGGGGGCAGAGCTCTCGCTATACGGATGGGTAGACGGGTCCTCGGACGGATCGGTCTCCGAGAAGTAAGTCCGGCACGCATGTCGGGATAGTCTCGCATGGCTAGGGCGGCGGTGTGCGTGCGGAGCACTCTCTCGTCATGCGTTCGCGCGCGCTCAAAAACCCGCTCATCATCGCCATAGGGTGCAGTCGGGGAGAAGCGATGGGTGTGCACGGGATGAGCGAAGGAGCGTCCTACGAACATGAAAACCCGCACTGCACCGCCCTCAAAATGGTATGACCCGTGAGTCGGGTCATAGTGCACCTCCCACGTCGGCGTGTCCACGAACACTACGAACGTCGCCATCTGAAGACGTGACGGAAAGAAAGAGATAGAGGGAGTGAGAATCTTGCTAAAGAATCTCAGTAGGGCCTCCTACTACCTAGGTGTCATCATCTACGTCCTCAGGAACCTTGGGTTTATTTATACAAAATGATTGAGCATGTATTAAGTTCATTTTAAACTTTAAAATATATTTTAGCCAAGGTCCATTCATTTTAGGATGATCTTAATGTCATGAATGCAACATAATAGAAAATGTATGCATGGCACTACCTCATGCACATACATAAAACATAACATCAAGCATCATCATACTTGGTGGCATGAAGTGGCAATAGAAACATTCATATGGGACAAACTTAGTGACATAATCATAATCATGAAACATCTCTTCCTCATGGGCCACCCTAAAAGACAATCGAACTGGGGGTGCTCGGCCGAACCAGTGTCACCCAGAACGTGTCATACATCTAGGTTATGAGCTCATACCTTAACTAGTGGTCACTAGTTCTTACTTACCACTTAACGATAAGCGTATCATAAATCATAAATCCCGACTATCTGAGTACGGGTTAGGGGGCAAAACTCTTAGGGGTGCTCGGCCGAACCGGTGTCACCTAAGAGTATAAAATGGTACCGATGTCACATGAGTTCTATGGAGGTGCTCGGCCGAACCGGTGTTATCCTAGAACCCATCTTAGTACTTTAATTTTCAAAATCTCTTTAAGTCCTCAAATTTGTTGGGAATTCGGCGGCACGATAGCATTACACCGAATTCCTTCCAAATTTGCTTTATGCCACATAAACGTATATCCTCATGAATTCATCATATGAATAACATCATCATCATTTACATAACATACATCATCATGGAACATTCAACCGTTTATCCTTACGATAGCTTATGCTTTGACCCTTACGGGTCTTAATCATGAGATTTGATTCTCTAACATCCGTCGCTCAAATTTTATGCACCTAAGAGCTCATAGTTAATCATCATTCCTAATCCTCATGTTCATACTTAAATCTGAAAAGCATAGGGCAGAATCTCTAACTTGTATTTACGCGGTTCTAGAACTTACGTTTTAGACGCATTCTCGGTTCCGTCTTCACTAAGACGCTACATATTAAATCTAAATCAATTATGAGACATTCCTATGCTTAAGGACTAATTATTAATCATGTTTATCATATTGTAAGGGTGCTGGACAGAATCCAGAAAATTAAATGTTCTAAGAGTTCTACATTTGCATTTTTACGGTTTTCTAGTTACTAGTTTCCCTATAGGTGCTAGAATTCAATTCTAATTCAAATGATACCAAGTTTTTCATGTCTAAACAATCTAAATCTGATTATGTTCCCATTAAAACAGTTTGGATTAGTTCCATAAACAAATGGGTCAAAACTATGTTAAATTCTAGCTTTATGGTATTTCTAGTTAGCTAGTTTCTTACCTATCATGCATAGGATCACTTCTACATCATCACATGATATTTTCACACATTCCAACACATTGAAACATCATCATACGGCATCACACTCATCACATCAGAACCGAAAACATTTAACTTAAATGAGAGAGTTAAATTGACATTTCTAGGTACATAAGTTAACTAGTTTCTCTTGGAATCAATCTAGAATTTCTAAAAACTCTTTGCAAATCATTTTAATTCATCAAAAGGCTAAGAGAAGCCTTAGGTCAATGACCAAAATATATTTCATCTCCTAAAAGGGAGTAAAGTCATATCTCATGACAACATGACCTTGAAAAGGTTTGTAAAGCTTTAAGGAAAACTTAGAACATAGACTATTGGTCCTTGTAGCTAGATGAAAACTCCTTGAAAGTCCATCATCACTACTTGGCCGAAAATATGCATTCAAAGAATGGTTTCACATTAAACTTTAACTTGGAATGAAATGGGCAAGTCTTTGAGCTCTAGGTTCTTAAGTTTCAACATAAACTAAACGTGCTCATGCTTTTCATTTTTAATCTTGCTTACAAAGTAAAGTGATGACTTAAATTTAAATATGCAAGGCATAAACTTAAACGTGCAAGCTTGAAAGTAAATATGCGAGGCATAAACTTAAACGTGCAAGCCTGAAAGTAAATATGCAAGATTCAATTCTTCATTTTAGTGCTCTTGGCCCAAGAACAATCGACTTTAAGGCCGAAATAGAAAGGCATTCGAGAAATTAATTAGGTGATAATGCAAGGTCAATTCTTTATTTTAGTGCTCTAGGCCCAACAACAATTGACTTTAAGGCCGAAATAGAAAGGCTTCGAGGATTAAATTAAGTGATGATACAAGTTCCATTTTAATCTTTATGTTCTTAGGTGATAGCTAGAAAGTAAAGATGCATAGCAAGGATGTAAATATGAATGCAAGCATAAAATAAATTATGCAAGTTCATTTTATCTTTCTAGAGCTCTTAACAAGACTTTAAAGGAATTTAAACCATAACCCAAACTCATCCAAACAAGGTAAAGTCAAGCTTAGAGTTCTTAAAATTCAACATAACATTTTTAGGAAAACAAACCATGAAGCCTAGAAAATTTATGGAAATGGCCGAAATCTTCAAGAAGAAAAAGGAACATTTTAGAACTCTAGAGTTCATGATCTTGATGATATATTAACACCAACATCATGAGTCCTCATCATTGAGTTCATAGAGCCATTTTAAAACATCATCAAAGCTAAAGTTCTCAAGAGTTCAAGAAAGGAAAACTAAAAACATTTTTGCTCAAGAACAAAGATCAAGCTCTAGAGTTTGTTTCAAGTGATGAACATCATCATGAAACTCTCATCATCAAGCTCTCATTCCTTTGTTCTCCAAGGCCTATGGCCGAAACATAAAGAGGGAGAAGGAGAAGAAAAGAAGTTCTAAAAGGAACCAAGAGAAACTATGAACATCAAGCTTGAAACAAGAACTTTAAAGAAAAGAATACATGAAAGAAAATCCCTACTTGATGTGATGAACTTGAAGATGGAAGAAGAAGATGAAGAAGATGAAGAACTTGAAGAACTCCAAGAACTTGAAGAACACTAGAACTTTGAGAGAAAAGGAAAAGCTTTGAGTGCTCCTAAACTTAGCAAATGATCTAAAAGTGGTGCAAGCTCCTTAAGGCATTGTATTTATAGAGAAATGAAACAAATGGAGGGTGTGAATGAGTGAAGAGGTTTCGGCCATGAGGGTGTAGATTGGAGGGCATCCCATGAGTTCCATGAGGTGAGATAATGTGTTCTTGAGGCATGGTGAGGTATGGCTCAAAGTATGGTGAGGTATGGTTCAAGGTATGGCCTTAAGCATGGTTCTTTGAGTGAGAAAATAATTAAACATGTGGTCAATGGGGAAGAGAATTTTGGCCATGTGCATCAGATTTGGGAGAGGTTTAGTTGCATTTTAATTGTGGTTTAGTGTTGTGTTTAGGTGTATCTTTGATTATGCTTAAGATTAGGAATTTGTAAGAAAGTGTTTAGGTAAGGGAAATGGATAGTTAAGGTGGTCTAGACATAATTAAGGAGTGGTCTTGCACCATTAGTGAGTTAAATCCTCAATTTAGAGTCTAAACAACTCTAGACACATTCCCTTGATTTAAGGAATTGGAGAGAGAAAACACTATTCAAGATTCCAAGACTAGGAGTCTTGAGTTCTAAAAAGGGATTTAAGTTTAATCTAAACAATTTTAGGTTCTAATTAACTTTAATAAATTATTTTGACTCTAGATTAATTAGGGAAATAAATTAATCTTCGTTTAGAGCCTAATATTGCTTAGGTTTGCTTAATTACGTCATTACGCTCAAAAACACTATTCTAGGGGCAAAATCGTAATTTTGCACTAAAACTGCCCGGGACCACCGGGACTTGAACAGAGACCTCTAGACATATGAAAACGTGTTTTTAAACCTCTAGGGAAAGTTCCAGGCTCAAACGGCACCTTTACCCGCGTAAAAACGCTATAGGGGTATTTTGGTCATTTTGACCCGAAACTGCGAAAAACGAAATTTTCGCTTCCGAAAGCATTCAAAGGCCATTCAATCCCCTTCAAACATTGAGTTGACCCTTCGAGGATGACCAAGTTGGTTGCCCTCGCGTTCGGGTCAGGAAATGACCTCAGGGGCATTTTGGTCATTTCCCTCGGACAGAAAAATCGGGGTGTTACAACGTGCAACCTAAGGTGGATAACCTCAACACAAAAGAGGTTTCATCCATACTACGTGTCGTGCGTGCACTAAGGGCTACCCTCCAATCTATATAGCAGAATCACAGGTATGGAGGAACGTAGCCAATCCATGGACGGAGCTCGGCGGGTGTAGGCATGCCCTGTGACTGAACATGTCGTCCGCGTCGGGGTCGTGGTCCGGGCACCGAACCCCTCCGACGCTGAGTAATTGTCTCCTCACTGCCCATCAGTCACCGAGGCGGAGTGGGGGCAGAGCCCTCATGGTCCATGGGGAAATCCTCTACAGGGTCCTCCTCCAAGTGCTGCGATAGTGGTACGTATTCAGATGTCACCGAACCAACAGTGGGTCCGTAGGTTCCTCTCATGTCGTGCCCGTGCACGGTCAAAAATCGTGGGGTCACCATAGGGGGATGTCGGGGAGAAGCGATAACTATATACGGGGTGTGCAAACGGCCGTCCCAAAAACATGAAGACGTCTGACAAGACATCACCCTCAAAATGGAATGACCCGTGCTCCGGGTCATGGTGGACCTCCCACCGGGGTGTATCAACGAACAGCACGAACGTCGCCATCTCGCTCTGAAGATGTAATGGAAAGAAAAAGATAGAGAGAGTGAGATTCTTACTAAAGAAACTCAGTAGGGTTCTCCTCCTATCCTAGGTGTCATCATCTACGTCTCCAGGTATCACGGGTTATTTATAAAACCATGGACATATATTGGTTCAATTATGAGTTTTCTAAAGTCTCAATTTCCGAGATCCGTTCCTTTTAACATATCACTTGTATTTACATAAATCATGGGAAATAAATTGTGGGACTTCAATCATATAGTTTGAACGGAAATCATATAACTTAGGTCATAGAACATAAATCATATGACTTGGATCATAGAACATAAATCATATAACTTGGATCATAGAACATAAATCATATAACTTGGTACTTGGCACATGGTGACTTGTCTTAGTTACTTAGGTGACATTAAAACTTTTACTTAAACTAGGGCCGCCCTAATATTTCTCCCTTTTGAGAAATCTCTAGGCTATGAGCTCATACCACACTAGTCGTCACTAGTATCTAGACTTTTATCCCTTGGTGGTTTCAAATGATTACATTCTCATATTTTAAGTCACCCTAAGTTTAACATGTTACTTTAAGATGCCACATAATTAATGCATAACACATAATTACCACTTCGGCATCTCTAAGGTTCTTTTAAAGAAGCAATAACATGAGATTACAAACCATCACATAAGGGTAATAGTTCACATGGCACCACATACGTCATGAGCTAACACATCAATTCATCATCAAATGAGAGGCACATAATCATCCCTTAAGGTAGAAATCCCTAAATCGGGTAACCTCAAACTATACCATTATTTTCTTATATGTTTATGGGATTGATTAACCTCATTACCATAATCCATTAAGTTCTAAATCCTAATTAATTATGGTTGGACAGCTTTAGGTAGTTGATCAATTTTGATGAATTATGTGTCCTAGAAAATGCGATTTAAGCCCTTTCTCACTTCCGACTTTTTCTATGGTACATTAGTTAATACCTAAACCAATTATGAGTCACTCTCACTCATCTAAGCATCATATTATGTGATTCCAACTACTTTAACAATGCTGGACAGAACCTCAATTTTTCTGTTTTTAAGTAGCACTAGAATCCACACATTAAGCAAACAAGATTACCAATGATGCTTTGGAATGCCTAGAAAAATTATCACATACTTGGTAAGGTATTCAAGCACATTTAGACCACCCAAAACAGATTTTAAGGTGCTGGAATTTTAACAAGGCAGAATCGAAAACTTGAGGCATGAAAACATGGGAAAACTTCACTTTCAAACATATGACTCACTAGTTTCTCTTGGAACCGTTTTGGGACTTCAAGACTACATAAAAATCAAAGTTTATTTTGCCAAAACCCATTATAAAACACCAAGGGCAGCAGCTATTTAAACTTGCCCTTGACAAAGAATCTAAACTTGAAATCACATTTAAAGCTTTTGCTAAGTTCATCTACTCTTAGGAAAAATTCTAAGACATACACTTATAGGCCTTGGTAACTAAATGAACTCATTTTTGAGTCATTCCTATACACATGGCCGAATGCATTTTCAAGGAATATCTCCTTGATAAATCTTTTCTCAAGATGAAATGGGCAAGTCTTTGAGCTCTAGTATTTTAGGTGATGACATAAAATAAACGTGCTATGCATTTCATTTTAGGGTCCTTTAGAAAGTAAAGTGATAGCTCAAAGTAAATATGATGTGCATATTCATTTTTATTCTTGGAGTTTAGTGAGGACTTGAAACATAAAATGAGATGCAAAGCTCGAAAGATAAACGTGCATTATGCAAGTTCATTCATTATCTTGGGTCTTAGTGAGAGCGTAGAAAATAAACGTGCTATGCAAAGCATAAAGTAAACGTGGATACAAGTTACTTTTATATCTTGTCTAGAGCTCTTGCAAGACTTTAAAAAGAACATAGTTCTAACCCAAACCTCATCCTCACAAGAAAAGACACACTAATAACACCAAGATATATAAAAAGAGAAGTTATATCCTCAAAAACCATGAGGTGGCTGAATCCTCATCATGAAGAAACAAACCATTTTTGAACTCTAGGGACCAAGATCTTGATGATTCAAACACCAACATCTCAAGTCCTCATCATTGAGTATTTTACTATGCTTTAAACTTCCATCAAAACCAAACTCATGGTAAACATAAAGGAATAAAACCAAAAATCATACTTGGTCTAGGAACCAAGTTCAAGCTCTAGAGTTTTGTTCATGTGACATACATCAACATGAAGCCCTCATCATCAAGCTACCATTTTTTAAAGTCCCAAAGGCCTTCATGGCCGAAACCTCAAAGAAAAGAGATGGAGTTTTCAAAGGTTCAAGAGAAACACAACTATTTCTTGAGTAAAACTTGGAAACTATAAACTTTTCTTAAGAAAACTCAAGCTTTAGAGGTTGTTCATGTGACAAACATCAACATGAAGCCCTCATCACCAAGCTATCATTTTTTCCAAGTACCTTAGGCCTTTATGGCCAAAACATCAAGGAAACAAAAGTTCCAAAAAGGTTTCATGAAAAACATAACCTTGTCTTAACCAAAACTTGAAAAAGATGAAACTTTTCTCAAACAAGATTCAAGCTTTAGAGGTCTCATGTTAGGATGAACACATGGTCATCTCAAGAGAGCACTCATCATCAAGCTCTCCTCATCTTGGCCTTGAGGCCGAAAAAGAAAGAAAAAGGAGAAATGATGGAACTTTTTCTTAAGAAAGGTTCAAGCTTTAGAGGCCTCACTTTAAGATGAACTCATGGTTTCATCTTGGAGAGCACTCATCATCAAGCTCTCATTACCTTGGCCTTGAGGCCGAAAATGAAAGAAAAAGAGAAGGAGAAAACCGAAATGAAACTTGTGAGAAAACTCACCACAATACAACATTCAAGCAAGATCAAGCATTAAGCATTAAGATAAAAAAGAAAGGCATTATTTGAAAAGCTCCCTACCTAGTGTTTGGGGTTAAGAGGAGATGAAGAAGATGAAGAAGTTGGAGAGGATGAACTCTTGAACTTGAGAGAGAAAGAAAACCTCAAAGTGCTCTAAACTCTAAGCTTTAGTAAAATGAACAAAGGTGCTTCAAATTCCCTAAGCTACCTATTTATAGAGAAGTAAAATGAATTAAAATAATGGTGGCCTTTTGGGGGGAAGAACTCGGCCATTTTACAGCCACAAGAGGGAAGAAATATCTTTGTTCAAAGCATGGTGTTAATCGTTCAAAGCATGGTGAAAAGTCTAGCTATGCATGTCCTAAAGTATGGCTAACAATGTAGCTTATTTCCAAACCTTTTAAATGAATAAAATCATAAAATTTTGGGCTATAAAATAGTGGAAAAACCATGCATTCCATGTCCAAAAAGAAGAAAATATTTTCTAGGCTTGAATTTCCAAAGCATAGGTAAGGTGGTGTAAGACATGGTGTCTTGAAAAAGTTTGATTGAAAGCTTGAATGACCACAAAAACAATTCATTCTTTTTGAGTTTGAATGACATAAATATTTTTAATTTAGAAATGAATTGAAAACCTTGATTGACTATATAATTTATTCTTTAAATCTTTGAATGACATTTTTCTTGAAAGTTGGACATTGATTGAAAGAGTACAAGACATGTGTCATAGGGTAGCTTGACAACTTAGACTAAGAGTACTATTGTAGGATTGATGGAGTCAAACTCTCATGACCATTGATAGATGTATGACAACTTTTCTTGGAAGAGAAAGCATTCTTGGGAAAGGAAATGTGAATAGTGAAAACACTATTCATAGTTGCTTTCTCTTTAAAGAAAGAAAAGAATTAGAATTGAGTTGCAAATTTCCCTAAGCAATTTTAGGTTCTAATCAACCTTAAATAATTATTTTAGCTTTAGATTAATTAAGGAAATTAATTAACTTTTCATTAGAGCCTAATATTGCTTAGGTTTGAGTTAAATAACTCGTTAGGCTTAAAATGCAATATGCAAGGGCAACATCGTAATTTTCACCCAAAGTTGCCCGGAACCTCCGGGACTTAAACAAACATAGTTCATGCCTTAAAATCATCGTTTTAAACCTCGGGACAACGTCCGGGTCAAAACGGAACTTTAAAACTGCCTTAAATCTGTTACAGGGGTATTTTGGTTATTTATGCGCAGAAATCTCATAAATGAGATTTTTCTGCTCTGTTGGACATTCACAATCATACAATCCCCTTCATATAACATATGAACCCTATGAGGATGACCAAAGCCGGCCGTCCTCGTGTTTCGGGTAAAAATGACCTCTAGGGGCATTTTGGTCATTTTGAAAGTTTAGTGAAAAATCGGGGCGTTACAATTACCATGATTAGGAGGTGGCTGCTGCAATTGCCAACTTGGATTAATTAATTAACGTTTGTTGATTCATAGGGTACATTGTTGGTACGCTAATCAGAACACTAAGGCCATTATAAATCATAAGCAATGAATTAAAATAGTCAATACTATTTATTAAGATAATAAGGGAACACATAAGGTGTAAAGTGCAACTTGTAGTTTTTATTAGAGTTATGTTATAAAAAACACGAGTAAAAAAGTGTGTCAAAAATATCTTATGTAACACTCTAATATTTAACCCAATACGCCTAGGATGCATTTAAGTTAATTATTAGTTATTACTCTTTTGTTCTAGTCATTAACTTAAGCTTTTGAAAATTACTTTAGTAAAGATACAGGTAAATTTTTTTTAAAACTTAAATACCAAAATGTGAGCCACGCATGCTAAGTAACTAACGTCGTTCGCCTTACCTATGAATAAGAAAGGATAAAGACAAGTCACAGAAGCTTACAACATCACAATATATATATAAACTATAACATGACACAAACAATATTATTACATTAGAGTTATATCATATTAGCGACATCCTCTAAACATAAAGGACATTAATATATATCCATCAATAGAATGCAGACTAATAAATAGGATATGATCACTCTAAAGGCAAATATCCAAAGGGAAACTATCTCCGGTAAATCTCTTGTTTATAATGTAGCTTCCTTGTCCACGTCTCAAAGAAAATTACGAATTACTCCATCATCCTTGTCTGGAAACGACACAGAAAAGAAGAAGGATGAGAAACTTATACAAGAATCTCAGTAGGGCTTCCCGACTCTAACACAAGTGTCATCATCATCGTCCCCAGGAACCTTGGGTTTTATTATGAAAATGGTGGACATATACATAAGGTTCATTTATTAAGTTCTAAATACCATTAGCCAAGGCTCGTATCTTTTAGCATGAATCTTAATGTCATGAATGCAATATACTAATCATGAATGCATGTCAATATCATATACAAAATATCATAGAATTCATAAAACAATGCATATGATATAAAGAACACAGAATCATGATCATCATTCTTACATGTGACTTAAACTTCTTATTCTCTTTTCCTTGGGGGCCGCCCTATATTCTCTCTTTTCTCGAGAGTTCTAAGTTATGAGCTCATACCTCACTATTCGTCACTAGCATAATCCTATCCTTTTTGATAAGTTAAATTCCCGACTTTTAAGGTAAGGGATAGGGGGCATCAGGATCACCTTTCATAACCTTTAATTCGGGGAGTCCAAAGAATCATTTCCTATTTGGATCACCTCTCATAACCTTTAATTCGGGGAGTCTAGAGGATCATTTCCATGTGTCTTATGTCACCTTTAATCTTGGCATATTATATAGAGATGCAAACATGAATAACTCATCATTTCAACGTTTCATGCTTATAAAACTTCATGAAATTATGCATCTTAATGAATCAAACATAACTATAACATGCCATAATTCAAATTACATAAACATGCATCTAAGCCATATAAATTTCAATATATGAACATAGCCTTCTCAAGATATCAATCACATTCATCTCATCAAATTATCAATATTTATGTTTAAGCCCCAAAAGGGTCAAATCATAATTTCTCAAAGGTTATAGGTCAAAACATAAATACCCCTTTTTAACACATTCTCACAAACTAAAGATCTTTAACATTAACTAATACTTTCAAGAGACATATAACTATTAAAAACCATTTAAACCCACCATAAAAACCTTTTAGGGCCATAGACTAAATTTTAACACACTTTAGGGGTCAAAGTGCAAAGTTGCTCATTTTTGACACTTATGAAAAACCAATACTTCTAAAACTTTTTCTAAACATTATAAATGGTATTTTAAACATATAGACACATAAGATATCATTACAAACTCTAATTAAAATCCTTTGACCAAAATTATATAATTGATAGTTCTTAAACACAACTTTTTGTATTTTTGCAAAATAGTCAAAACTAACACTTGTAATTATTCTTTTCAACCTCTAAGATACCAAAAAAAAATTTCACATAAAATACTAATAATTCTTATGTATACAAACAATATGATCAGTATCAAATCAGTGAGGAATTAATTCAGAACATTCATTCTCTAAAGCTTTATAAAATTACGGTTTGATCCTTTCTAGTTATTAGTTTATCTCAAAAATGCTAAAAATAATTTTTATATCAATTATAAATAATTTATACACATCCAAACCTTTTAAATCAGTATCCTAACCATTTTATTTAATTTAGGTCAGTAACCTAAATCTTTTAATCAAAAAGTTTGAGAAAAGCACAATCTTTAACATCTTTGAATTTCTAATTCTAACAAAAGTTAATTGAGTAATTTAAAGACAAGATCAAAGCCTTAAAAATAAAATAAACCAACTTCAATACCAAGAACATCAAGAGGATGAAATTAACATAATTTTAAATATAAGAATTCCTATTTAAGATTAAAGAGGTAAGTTTTGAGCTTTAGAGATTTACGTGATAGCAAGAATCATAAACATGCTATGCAATCTCATTTTTAATCTTTATCATTATAAGGTGATAAATTGAAAATATAAACATGATATGCAATACTTGAAATATAAATATGAAGATGCAAGTTCATTTTTAGATCTTCAAAGTTTAGGTGTTAACTTGAAATATAAACATGAAAATACAAGTTCATATTATTATCTTCAAGACAGGCTTGAAATTTAAACATGATATGCAAGAGCTTGAAACTTAAACATGGATACAAGTTCATTTAATATCTTGTTAAGCTCAAAACTTTTAGAGAATTGAACTCCTTAACCTCAATTAATCTTAACAAAGAAAGTGACCTTTATAGTCCTTGATTATCATG
This sequence comes from Dalbergia cochinchinensis, assembly GCA_031216125.1. Classification (NCBI taxonomy): domain Eukaryota; kingdom Viridiplantae; phylum Streptophyta; class Magnoliopsida; order Fabales; family Fabaceae; genus Dalbergia; species Dalbergia cochinchinensis. Next base: position 57,856,872 of record CM062368.1, on the reverse strand, counting down.
GTTCCAAGAACCTTATTTCATGGTCTCACCATCAAGCTTATCAAGAATCGAATTATAGGCAAAGAACAAGGAAATAACATGAAATAAAATCCCTACCAAGCTGTTTCTTGTTAACAAAAGATAATGCTTGATCTTTAGAGAAGTTAGAAGAAGAAAATATGTCCTTGATGTGTCCTCCAATTTTGACCAAGATGAGAACTAATGGAAGAAGGATTTTTCTTGTGATTTTGTGTTTGATAATGGAAAGGTTATGTGTTTAGGAGTTGATTTATGGTTGAAATGTGTATGCTTAAGGTTTAGAGCTTGGTTAGAGGTTGGGAATGAAGTCTCTTGGATGTGAATGAGGAAGAAGAAGAAAGCTTGAAGTATTGAGAGAATCAGAGAACTTTGAGCAAGGAAACTATTAAGTATGCAAGCGCTAAGGCTATCAGTGTTTGTGTGAACATTTTGGTAATGGAAGAGCATGTATTTATAGGCCTATGGAGGCTGTTTGGCCATCCATGATGGCTGCAAAATTGGAGAGTTTTATTTCATTTTTTAGTTAACGAAAACTTAGAAAAGAAAGCTTATGGAGTAGTCATAATGTTGTCCATGTATCATTGTCTGAAAATGCATAAAATATGATGCTAATGGGAGACATTGTGGTTGATCACATTATGGCTGAAATGGGTGGGTTTTCTTTTAATTAAACATAACAAAAAATAATGCAAAAGAAAGCTAAAGAAATGGTGATAAGGTTGGATATGATTTCTTTGTTGAAAAATCAATAAAAGATGGTGAAAATGAAGCATCAGGGCCACTGGTTTTTGAATACATTAGGAATAGATTGGTGTTGTTTTACAAGTGGTAAATCATGTATTAGATGTGTACTTACTTAGGTAAAAGATTAGGAATTGATAGATTAGTGAAAATGCTAAAAAAAGAGAAATCATATACTAGTAAATGAAGTTAATTTTAGATGACTTAAAATCAATTTGTAACATAAGTTCTAAACATAGGATAACGAAATGTAAATGTACTATATAGTAATCTTAACTTTGATCTCAACATCACTAATTTTATGAGCTCCTGTAATTAAAGAAAGGTAATTTAATTTTACCTTAGGTAATCTTAGACTCTAATTACCTCAAGTAATTTTTTTAACCTTAGGTAATTAATTTTTAATCCAAGATTAATGAATGAAATCAATTTGAGTTTAATTAGAGCTTAATATTGCCTTAATTACATAAATAAACTTATTCAGCACAATTAGGGGTAAAAAGATAATTTCATATAAAAACTCCCTATAATTACTAGACATTCTCAAATTATACTTGAAATAGTCATTTTGAACCTTTGGGTGAAAATCGAATTCAAAGATTATATAATTTCATGTAAAATTACCATAGGGGTAAAACGGTAATTTTAATTATGGTAAAAATTGAGAATTGAGATTTTTATCTCTAAGGCACATATAATCCCCATCAAGCATAAAACAAACCCCTCAAAGATAATCTAGATTGGTTATCCTTGATTTCTAAGTAAAAATGACCTCAGGGGTATTTTGGTCATTTTACACGTACAGAAAAATCAGGGTTTGCGACTTTCGCACGAATCACTAATCAAGTCTCCCATAATGTTTCTCTAATGTTATATTCCTTTATTGAGTTATTCGCCATCGAATTACGTGCAAAAATTACCTCAGGCATTTTGGTAATTTTCAAATAGCAGTAAAAATTGAGGCGTTACATCTTACATCTAGCCTTAATAGGATACATACATATAAAGTTGTTTTCACACATACCAATTTGTATGATTGTTGATTATTGGTCACATGAACCCTTGAAGATGGCCCCAGTGTAGCAGTAGAAGCTGCCCCTCTATAATTATTGGGTAAAACTAAGGAAACAACAAAAGCGAGACCTTTATCTTCCAAATTCCACATTGTCAAATCTAAGTTCATAATAATGAGACATTATATATATGTAATTAATTAATTAATCAACATTTCCATACTTTTACATAGGAAGAGAGGAAATGATTCATTATGAGAGTGAGAGAAGTAAATCTCAACCATTTATTTAAAAACTAAAGTCATGTGACTATTTAAAGTGGTATTCAAATCATTAACTTTTAATATTGACTATCAACATATGGTTATGTAGCTCAAACATACACTTCTTACTCTCATGATATACTAGTCTCATCACTTGATGCTCCTTTTGTCACATGATCTCTATAAACTTATATAAAAAAGTGTTGTTAATCAAATTAAAATGTAAACTCTAAACTCATGAATTGGAACATACTAATGAAGCACGTGTTTCCAATAAGAGGGACATGACCATGTTGAAAAAGATTAGAGGGGCTAATGGAAACTTTCTCTTAGACCTATATGATTCAATTAAATATATATTTTAACAAAGTGATATTATATGATATTGGATAAAATTATCAAATTATTTTTTATGTATATAACCCTACTCATACAATATTTATAGATAGATATAAATAATTCATATAAGTCGAACATACAATATATTTGTGTATAGCTATGCAAGGTATTGCTGTATGATGTAGAATAGTATTATCAACGCATATTATTGAAGTGACTGGTGTAGTGTTAGTAAGACCATGAGCTAAATAAACAAACAATCATGTTTAGTAACAAAAAAACTCAAAACCTGAACAATCATGGGCTGACAATAATATTCTTCGAGTATACAATAATACTTCATTTACTCAATGCATCAATAAATATTGTATGACTAATAAAGCCTTTCTTTGATGTACAATCATAATTATGTTTAACCATGATTAAAACTAGCTAGTTATTATCAAATGAACTACACAATTTTTAATTACTTCTATTAGATCTATATATAATAACTAGTCTAATTATAAAAGAACATGGCCTTGGTCACGTGCTCCCTTTGTAACATCCTAATTTTTAACCCAATACTCTGGAACATATTTAGGTTAACCATTAGTCTATTACTCTTTTAGTCTCATTACTTACAACCTTTCATTAAAATACTTAGCGGAAAATACGAATAAATTTTTCTTTTTGAAACTTGATAGCAAAATGCGAGCCGCACACTAACCTAACGTTCGTCATAACCATAACGTGCAAGAAAAAGTAACCACACCATTGATAATCATGAAACATAGTATTATACATATCAATCATAATATCATCACATCTTCATAGATACATAGACTACTAACATCATTGCACCATCATTTACATCAAAACACCCCCATATATATGAAGTCATCCTTATCTACCTATGAGGTTGGATAAGTGTCAACCCAAAAAGCTAAGCTATCTATGCTCCCGCAGCGACCCTCCGCCCCGTCTTCTAGTGTGATCCTTAAGCACGAGCCTTAACAGAAGTCACGAACCTCGTTGTAATCCTCGTCTAGAGACGACACGGAAGAAGAGGAAGGGATGAGAAACTTATTCAAGATTCTCAGTAGGAATTCCCGACTCTAACACAAGTGTCATCGTCGTCATCCCCAGCCACCTCGGTTTTAATTATGAAAAAGGTGTACATGCATAAGGATTGGTTTTAGGCTTTTCAAATCTACTTATCCGAAGTGGGTGTCTTTTAGTATGTGTCTTAATGACATGAATGCAACAGATATTTGATGAATGCATGATAATACCATATGCACATTAACACGAAAGTCGTAATAACTTGGGCACATCATAAGGAAACAAGAATCATATATGTGGCATAAAGAGGCATAGTAATTTTCATGTGATATCTTTCTTATAAATAAAGCTCTTAAGTTCTTTTTTCTTGAAGACCGCCCTCTTAACATATCCACCAAAAGTCCTACCGGTTCACCGGCCCGGCGATAATCTGGTCACCAAACTACGTCTCACCTATCGCCTAGGAATGAGCTCAATCCTAACTAGTCGTCACTAGATTTAACATGGGCTAATAGAGGGGGTATACATAACTTTCTTGGATCACTTATCTTAGGATCATTTCCTTCTTTGAAACGCTCTACTGGTATCTAGTACACAGCAAATTGTCCGCTTTGGCAAGCTCAATGTCAATACCCTCACGGATTTGTTTCCTCCCCACTGTAGCGGGAGAAATGCGTCTCAGTACTATGTCACATCTGTTTTGGGGGTGCTCGGCCGAACCGGTGTCACCCAGGAGTTTTCGCAAGCTTTTTCTCAAGTACTCAAGTTGATGGGAAATTCGGCAGCGTAATGCCGTACACCGGATTTCTATCAAACTTGCTTTATGCCACCAAACATATAGAGCATGCATAGCCATTCAATACTAACATAAGGCATCATAATCATCGTGTGCATCATAATATCATAATTTTGCATAACGCATCATGGCGTGAGCATCAACATATCAACACTATATACTCTCATAAACATACAACCTCATGAATTCCTCATATGAATAACATCATCATCATTTACATATCACATGCATCATCATAGAACATTCAAACGTTTACCCTTACGGTAGCTTATGCTTTGACCCTTACTGGTCTAAATCTTGAGATATAGTTCTCTAACATCCGTCGCTCATAAGTTATGCACCTAAGGGCTCATAATTAATCATCATTCCTAATTCTCATATTCATTCTCAAATTCGAAAGGCATAGGGCAGAATTTCTAACTTGTGGTTACGCGTTCTAGAACTTACGTTTTAGACCCTTTCTCGGTTCCGTCTTCACCTAAGGCGCTATAAATTAAATCTAAATCAATTATGAGACATTCCCATACTTAAGAACTAATTATAATTCACATTTATCATGTTGTAATATTGCTGGATAGAATCCAGAAAACTAAATGTTCTAAGAGTTCTACATTTGCATTTTTACGGTTTTCTAGTTACTAGTTTCCCTATAGGTGCTAAAATTCAATTCTAATCCAAATGTTACCAAGTTTTTCATGTATAAACAATCCTAATCTGATTGTGCTCCCATTAAAACAGTTTGGATAAGTTCCAAAAACAAATGGGTCAAAACTATGTTAAATTCTAGCTTTACGGTATTTCTAGTTAGCTAGTTTCTTACCTATTATGCATAGAATCATTTCTACATCATCATATGATATTTTCACACATCAAAACATCACCATACAGCATCACACTCATCATGATAGAACCGAAATCATGGAGCTTCAGTAAGAGAATTAAATTGACATTTCGAGGTACATAAGTTAACTAGTTTCTCTTGGAATCAAATTAGAATTTCTAAAACTCTTTGCAAATCATTTTAATTCATCAAGAGGCTAAGAGAAGCCTTAGGTCAGTGACCAAAATATATTTCATCTTCTAAAAGGGAACAAAGTCATATTTCATGATAACATAACCTTGTAAAGATTTGTAAAGCTTTAATAAAAACTTAGAACATAGACTATTAGTCCTTGTAGCTAGATGAAAACTCATTGCAAGTCCATCATCACTACTTGTTTAAAACATGCATTCAAAGAATGCATTCACATTAAACTTTAACTTGAAATGAAATGGGCAAGTCTTTGAGCTCTAGGTTCTTAAGTTATGACATAAAATAAACGTGCTCATGCTTTTCATTTTTAATCTTGCTTACAAAATAAAGTGATGACTTAAATCAAATATGCAAGGCATAAACTTAAACGTGCAAGCTTGAAAGTAAATATGCGAGGCATAAACTTAAACGTGCAAGCTTGACAGTAAATATGCAAGGTTCAATTCTTTATTTTAGTGCTCTTGGCCCAACAACAATCGACTTTAAGGCCGAAATAAATAGGCATTCGAGAGATTAATTAGGTGATAATGCAAGTTCAATTCTTTATTTTAGTGCTCTAGGCCCAACAACAATCGACTTTAAGGCCGAAATAGAAAGGCTTTGAGAATTAAATTAAGTGATGATGCAAGTTCCATTTTAATCTTTATGTTCTTAGGTGATAGCTTGAAAGTAAAGGTGCATATAAATGCAAGCACAAAATAAATTATGCAAGTTCATTTTATCTTTCTAGAGCTCTTAACAAGACTTTAGTGGAACTCAAATCTCAACCCAAACTCATCAACCAAGATCAAGTAAAGTCTAGAGTCCTTAGAACTCAACATAACATTTTTGAAAAATCAAAACATTTAGCTTGTAAAAGAAAAGGAAGTGGCCGAAACTTCAAGAAGGAAAAGGAACATTTTAAAACTCTAGGGTCCATGATCTTGATGATATATTAATACCAACATCATGAGACCTCATCATTGAGTCCTTAAAACCATTTTGAAACATCACCAAAGATAGAGTTCTCAAGAGTTCAAGAAAGGAAGAACTAGAAACATTTTTGCTCAAGAACAAAGATCAAGCTCTAGAGTTTATTTCAAGTGATGAACATCATCATGAAACTCTCATCATCAAGCTCTCATTTCTTTGAACTTCAAGGCCCATGGCCGAAAATGAGAAAGAAAAAGGAGAAGAAAAGAAGTTCTAAACTGAATCAAGAGAAACTATGAACATAAAGCTAGAACAAGAACTTTAAAGAAAGAAGTACTTGAAAGAAAATCCCTACTTGGTGTGATGATCTTGAAGATGGAAGAAGAAGATGAAGAACTTGAAGAACTTTGAAGACTTGAAGAACACTAGAATTTTGAGAGAAAAAGAAAAGCTTTGGAGAGAACTAAACTTTGCAAATGATCTAAAAGTGGTGCAAGCTCCTCTAGGCATTCTATTTATAGATAAATGCAGCAAATGGAATGTGCAAATGAAGAGGGAAATTTCAGCCATCAGCCTCATGGGTAGCCCATGAGTTCCATGAGGTGAGATAATGTGATCTTGAGGCATGGTGAGGTATGGTTCAAAGTATGGTGAGGTATGGTTCAAGGTATGGCTTCAAGCATGGTTCTTTGAGTGAGAAACAATTCAACATGTGTTGTAAATGAGAGAGAGAGAGGGCTGAAATTGCATCAACCATGGGGAGGGTTTTCTTGCATTTTAATTGTAGTTTAAAGTTGTGTTTAGGTGTATCTTTGATTAGGATTAAGATTAGGAATTTGTAAGAAAGTGTTTAGGTGAGAAAATGGGTAATCAAGGTTGTCAAGACATAATTAAGGAGTGTTCTTGCATCATTAGTGAGATATAAACTCATTTTAGTGTATAAACAATTCTAGACACAATTCCTTGATTTAAGGAATTGGAGAGAGAAAACACTATTTAAGATTCCAAGAGTGAAATCTTGAGTTTTAGAAAAGAGATTTAAATCTAATCTAAGCAATCTTAGGTTCTAATTAATTTTAATAATTTATTTTGACTCTAGATTAATTATGGAAATTAATTAATCTTCATTTAGAGCCTAATATTGCTTAGGTTTGCTTAATTACATCATTAAGCTCAAAAATACTATTCTAGGGGCAAAATCGTAATTTTGCACTAAAACTGCCCGGGACTGCCGAGACTCAAACAGATGTTTTGAAACATGTAAAAACATGGTTTTGAACCTCTGGGGAAAGTTTCGGGCTCAAATGGCACCTTTACCCGCGTAAAACGCTATATGGGTATTTTGGTCATTTTGACCCGAAACTGCAGAAAATGAGACTTTCACCTCCGGAACCACTCAAGGGTCATTCAATCCCCTTCAAGCATTGAGTTGGCCCTTCAAGGACTGTCGGGTCGACCATCCTCGAATTCCGGGCTGAAAATGACCTCAGAGGCATTTCGGTCATTTTCTACTCATGCAGAAAATCGGGGCGTTACACCCTTGACGAGACATAACTTGGGAGCAACAATGGAATTGAAAAGATAACTTGAAGTATTTAATCATGGAGTAAGATCATTTGATCTATATCAATTAATTTTAGGAAGTTGTTTTCAAGAAAAGAATTTGAAATATGGTATGCTAGACATTTAATCTCCAACCACTAATTCAAACAAATAACCATGCCAAACCAGTATAACCAAAAAATTTTCATATTAGGAATATATTTTTGTTTATGAAAACATACTTTTGTGTATGATCTTAACTACAAAAATGCAAATATGGATTGTGACAAGAACATAAGTATGTAAAAATCATCAAATATGTCACAAACAATCATAATTTTAGGGAAGTGAAAACAACTAATGAATTACATATATAAAATTTAAGAGAAAACTTACAAAGTAAATTTATTTGGTATTTCATTGATTTGATTGGCTGATCTATAAAGAATGTTGTCAAAGGTTGTATCTGCCAATGATAGCAGAACAACATAAGAGGTTAAAAACAATTTTGATGGAAAATGTAAGAACCATAATAAGTTCTCAAGTGATATGAAGTCGTTAGAATTCCACATAGAGCTTGATCCCATGAGGACCATATACATATATATATATATATATATATATATATATATTCCTAATTTTGCATGAATACATTTATTCTATATTGAAACAATTTTTATGCTTGTAGTTATTTGGTTATCAAAGCTAGAAGGTTTTAAAATCATATAAAATTAAAAGCAAAAAAATCTTGACCATATAAAATTAAATGGAACAATATGTTGAGCATAGAAATTAGAAGAAAAATATCTAAACCATAGGAAATAAATAGGAAAAATATATCAACCAGAAAAAATTTAAAGGAAAATTATAAAATCAACCATTCCAAAACTAGTAATGGAAAATATCTTGACCATAGAAAAGTAAATGGAAAAATATCTTGACCATAGAAAATTAAAAAGAAAAATATTTGAACCAAAGGAAATTAGAAAAAAAAATCTCAACCAAAGAAATTTAAAGGAGAAATATTAAGAAGGGAAAAATGCAAGTTAAATCCCAAAATTATAACCTATGTGGACTTTATTCCTTGAATTTTCAAAAAGCGCAAGTTGACTCTTCAACACTCTCAAATGTGTATTTTAGTTTTTCTATTAATTTTTTATATGAACAGTGAAAAATAAAAGCACTATATCCTTAAACTTTAGTTCATGTGTGTCACAATACTCTAAACCTTCCAGAACGTGTACTATTTCCATTAACAATATATAGAGATACAAATATTATCATTGATAATTGTTTTAATTTTTTGTATTGCACATATTATCATTAAATTATATTTTAATTGAAGTGAATGTTTCTTATTACTATTTTATATTATAAGCTATTATTACAACTTTTAACCATTATAAAAACATATGATTAATTTGGTATTATAGGGATAAAGTATACATTACGTATAGTTCAAAGGGGGAAATTGTTGTCTTTTTAAAGACAATATTTTATTTCTTTGATTCAAAAATAAACTTAGTTTTGATCTTCTTAAAAATTTTAAGAATTAGCTCTCAAACTTAAAATCATAAAAGTTATGTTATTGTGAGCTATCAAATTAATGTAATAATTGAGACTCTAACCTTATAAAATTGAATGATTAAGAATAATATTGTTATATGTAACTAAAGTTAGGAGCATTCGATTACATAAAAATACATAGGTGATTTGTAGATAGAAACTTTGCACATCATGTTTATACATACTTTCAGTACACAAATAAATAAGTATAAGAAGGACTCGCTCTTATTCCTAGACCCACCACTCAATGAACCTGTAGCTTATGGATCCTCTCTATGGTCAAATATGAATAGTTCCTAGTTATACACATGGTTTAAAGGAAATGGACATCAATAAAGAAAAAGAGATGTTGGAATATATTAAATGAAATTAATACTCATAAGAAGCCTTAGGGTGGTAGAACTTTCAATTCCTAACATTGCCTTTGATGCTTCACAGGATACAATTGTGATCCAATAAATTAAAAATTATTAATAACATATTTTTTATTAAGAGAATAATGAAATATGGCATGAAGTAAAAATTTGCAATATGTCTAAGTCATAAATCAAAATAGACAAGAATATCATATCATACATATTTTATAGCTAGACTTACTATGTATACTAATGTGTGATATGTAATACCCTAATATTCGACCCAATACTACTAGTACGTACTTAGGCCAAATATTAGTCGTTACTTACTGGCATGGTTCATCTTCTTGAGAAAATAGACTTAACGAAAATACGAGCCAACTTTTTTTTTTTGAAATCGTTACTTAAAATAGAAGCCAGTAGAACTTTATGAGTCGGTATCATAGTATACGGAACGATAACATAGGAATGGCTCCAAACCATAACATCGAACATAACATTAATCATAACTGAAATACCTCATAGATAAAATTTGCCTACCCTACAGGGCAGGACTCTTCAAGTACATAGTAACATGAATACGGCAGAAAAACAGAATACATGGAAAAGAACTGGAAAGAAGCATCCCTACCCATGTGCAACCTAAGATGGATAACCTCAACACAAAAGAGGTTTCATCCATACTATGTGACGTGCGTGCACTAAGGACTACCCTCCAATCTCCATAGCAGACTCACGGGTACGGAGGAACGTAGCCAATCCACGGCGAGCTTCGGTGCGTGCATGCCCTGTGATCAACGTGTCGCCCACGTCGGTCGTGGTCCGCATCAAGCCCCCCGACGCTGAGTGACTATCTCCTCGCTGCCTATCTGTCGCAGGGGCGGAGTGGGGGCAGAGCCCTCATGGTCCATGGGGGAATCCTCTGAAGGGTCCTCCTCTGAGTGCTGCGATGATGGCACGTCGAGGCGCGGCCCGCCGAACCGGCAGAGTGGGTCCGCAGTTCGCTCTCATGTCATGGCCGTGCATGCTCAAAGATCGCGGGGTCACCATAGGGAGATCTTTGGGGAGAAGCGATAAGCGTACAAGGTGTGCGAATGGCCGCCCTAAAAACATGAAGATGCGCATGACACCGCCCTCAAAATGAAATGACCCGTGCTCGGTCATGGTGGATCTCCCACCGTGGCGTGTCAATGAATAGACGAAGGTCGCCATCTCGCTCAAGACGTAATGGAAAGGAAAAGATAGAGGAGTGAGATTCTTACTAAAGAAACTCGGTAGGGTTTTCCTTCTATCCTAGGTGTCATCATATACGTCTCAGAATCTCGGGTTATTTATAAAATAATGGACATACATAGGTTCAATTATGAGTTTTCCAAAATCTCATTTTCTGAGAATCCGTTCTTTTTAACATGGCACTTGTGTTACATAGGCTATATTATAAAATCATAGACATAAATCATGTAGCTTGGTACGTAGAACAGGAATCATATAACTGGTACATGGAACATAAATCATATAACTGGTACATGAAACATAAATCATATAACTGGTACTTGAAACATAAATCATATAACTGGTACTTGAAACATAAATCATATAACTGGCACATGGAACATAAATCATATAACTGGTACATGGAACATAAATCATATAATCAAGTTTACTTAGGTGACATAAGAACCTTTACTTAATCGGGCCGCCTCTAATATTTCTCCCTTTTGAGAAAACTCTAGGTTATGAGCTCATACCACGCTAGTCGTCACTAGCATCTAGACTTTATCCATTTAGATAAGTCAACTTCCCGACTTCAAGTACGGGTTTAGGGGGCTAGAATCACATTGTCCCCACCCTTAATTCGGTGGTTTCAAAGGATTGCATTCTGATGTTCTAAGTCATCCTAAGTTTAACATGTTTCTTTAAGATGCAACATAATTAATGCATAACACATAATTACTACCTCGGCATCTTTAAGTCCTTTTTAAAGAATAATAATAACATGTTAATACACGCTATCACATAGGGATAATAGTTAACATGGCACCATACACGTCATGAGCTAACACATCAATTCATCATCAAACTCAGAGGCGCATAATCATCCCTTAAGGTAAAAATCCCTAAATCGGGTAACCTCAACTTTCCCATTACTTTCTAGTATTTTTATGGGATTGATTAACCTCATTACCATAATCCATTAGGTTCTAAATCCTAATTAATTATGGTTGGACAGCTTTATGTAGTTGTTCATATTTGATGAATTACGTGTTCTAGAAAATGCGTTTTAAGCCCTTTCTCGCATCCGACTTTTTCTATGGTGCAATAATTAATACCTAAGCCAATTATGAGTCACTCCCATACATCTAGACATAATCTAATGTGATTCTAAATATTTTATCAAGGCTGGGCAGAAACTCATTTTGCCATTCTTTATAGTTCTAGAATTCACATATTAAGCAAACAAAGTCACTAATAATGCTTTAAAGAGTCTAGAACAATTATCACATACTTGGCAAGGTATTACAACATATTTAGACCACCCAAAACAGAATTTAAGGTGCTGGAATTACTAAGGCAGAACCGAAAACCTTTAAGGCATAAAATCATGAGAAAAACCTTTCTTTCAACCATATAACTTGCTAGTTTCTCTTGGAACCTTTTTGGGACTTCAAGACTATGTAAGATCAAAGCTTATTTTGCCAAAACTCATCATGGAGCACCAAGGGAAGCAGCCATTTCGGCTTGCTCTTGGCAAGGATTTAAAACTTAAAAACATGTTTAAAACCTTGGTTAAGTGCATCAAAGCTTAGAAAAATTCTAAGACATGCATTATAGGCCCTTGTAGTTAAATGAAACTCATCCTAGAGCCATTTACACCACATGGCCGAATGATGTTCAAGGAGATACCTCCTTGATTTAATTCTTTTCTTAAGATGAAATGGGCAAGTCTTTGAGCTCTAAAGTTTCAAGTGGTGACATAAAATAAACGTGCTATGCATTTCATTTTATAGTCCTTTAGAAAATAAAGTGATAGCACAAAGTAAAGATGAAATGCATCTTCATTCTTATTCTTAGAGTTTAGTGATGACTTGAAATATAAAATGAGATGCAAAGCTTGAAACATAAACGTGCATTATGCAAGTTCATTCATTATCTTGGGTCTTAGTGATGGCATAGGAAATAAACGTGCTAATGCAAAGCATAACGTAAACGTGGATGCAACTTCTTTTATATCTTGTTTAGAGCCCTTGCAAGACTTTAAAGGAAACAAGGTTTCAACCCATAACTCACCCTCACAAGAAAAGAAAACTAAACTCATGACCAACATGGAGGAAAGTAATCAAATATGCTTGGCCTAGGGACCAAGTCTATGCTCTAGAGCTTTGTTCATGTGACATACATCAACATGAAGCCCTCATCATCAAGCTACCATTTTTCTAAGTCCCAAAGCCTTTCATGGCCGAATACTCAAGGGAAAGAAATGGGGTTTTCAAAGATCCAAGAGAAACATAACTATGTCTTGAGCAAAACTTGAAAATAATAAACTTATTTTTAGAAAACTCAAGCTTTAGAGGTTGTTCATGTGACAAACATCATCACACAACTCTCATCATCAAGCTCCTCATATTTCAAGTCCAAGAGGCCTTCATGGCGAAAACTAACAAAAGAAAAGGAAAGTTTCAAGGCATCAAAGAAACATAACTCATTCTTTGACCAAGACTTGAAAAGAGAAACCTTTCTTGGAAAAACCCAAACTTTAGAGTTTGATCATGTGACAAAGGCCAACATGAAGTGCTCATTACAAAGCTACCATTTTTCCAAGCTCTTTAAGCCTTCATGGCCGAAAACATCAAGGAACCAAAAGCTCAAAAAGAGTTTTCATGAAAAACATAGCCTTGTCTTAACCAAGACATGAAAAAGATGAAACTTTTCTCAAACAAAACTCAAGCTTTAGAGGTCTCATGTTAGGATGAACACATGGTCATCCCGAAAGAACACTCATCATCAAGCTTTCCTCATTTTGGTCTTGAGGCCGAAAATGAAGAGGAAGAGAAAAGAAGAAACCGAAAATGTTTGAGAGAAAAACTTGCTAACAACACAACTTTCAAACAAGATAAACATTGATCATGAAAGTAAAAGAAAGCATTCTTGAAGAGCTCCCTACCTTAGAGTTTGAGATTGAGAGGAAGTGAAGAAGATGAAGAGGTTGGAGAGGATGAGCTCTTGAACTTGAGAGAAAGAAACTCAAAGTGCTCTAACTCAAAGCTTTAGTGAAATGAACAAAGGTGCTTCAAGTTCCCTAAGCTACCTATTTATAGAGAAGTGAAATGAATTGAATATTGGAGGCCTTTTTGGGGGAAGGATTTCGGCCACTTTTCAGCCACAAGAAGAAAGAAATATCTTTGTTCAAAGCATGGTATTGATCATTCAAAGTATGGTGAAAAGTCTAGCTATGCATGTCCTAAAGCATGGCTAGAATGTACCTTATTTTCCAACCTTTAAAAATGCATAAAAACTTAAAATTTTGGGCTGCAAAATCTGAAGAGAAACCATGCTTCTCATGCCCAAAAAGAAGAGAAAATTTTCTAGACTTAAATTCCAAAGCATAGGTAATGTGTTGTAAGACATGTTGTCTTGAAAAAGTTTGATAGAAATCTTGAATGACCACAAAAACAAATCATTCTTTTTGAGTTTGAAAGACATAATTATTTTCATTTTAGAAATGAATTGAAAGCCTTGATTGACCATATAAAATATTCTTTCATTTTCTACCCGGAATTCGAGGATGGCCGGCCCGACAGTCCTCGAAGGGTTAACTCAATGTTTGAAGAGGATTAGATGGCCCTTGAGTGGTTTCGGATGTGAGAATCTCATTTTCTACAGTTTCGAGTCAAAATGACCAAAACACCCCTATAGTGTTTTTACGCGGGTAAAGGTGTCGTTGAGCCCGAAACTTTCCCTGAAAGTTTAAAACAATGTTTTCATGTGTTTAAAAGTGTCTATTTAAGTCCCGGTGGTCCCGAGCAGTTTTATGCAAAATTACGATTTTACCCCCAGGATAGTGCCATTTGAATTTAATGACGTAATTAAGCAAACCTAAGCAATATTAGGCTCTAATCGAAGATTAATTAATTTCTATAATTAATCTAGAGTCAAAATAAGTTAATAAAATTGATTAAGACCTAAAATTGCTTAGATTAAACCTAAATCTCTTTTTAAAACTCAAGATTCCTAGTCTTGGAATCTTGAATAATATTTTCTTTCTTCAATTTCCCTAAATCAAGGAATTGTGTTGGCATTGGATTCCTTGTTAATGGAGTTTGACTATATTAATTTAGCAAGACCACCTCCTAAACCTAGTCTTACAAGCCTCTAATTAACCATTACCTCACCTAAACACTTTCCTACAAATTTCTAATCTTAAACATAATCTAAAACATACCTAAACACACTTCTAAACCACAATTAAATGGAAGAAATCCCTCCCCCATGGCTGATGCATTTCGGCCACATCATCTAAGTTTCATCACATGTTTTAAATTTTAAACACTCCTTGAGCCATGCTTTGAGCCATACCTTGAACCACACCTTACCATGCCTCAGGATCACAATATCTCACCTCATGGAACTCATGGGCTGCCTTGACCATGGCTGAAACTCTCCTCTCCCTTTGCACCTTTCATTTGTTTCATTTCTCTATAAATAGCACACTTGAGTGAACTTGAAACACCTTTAGTTCATTTGCTAAGTTTAGAGCACTCAAAGCTTTTCTTTTCTCTCAAAGACCAAGAGTTCTTCTTCTTCAAACTTCTTCATCTTCTTCATCCTCTTCAACATCATTTCACTTGGTAGGGATTTTGTTTTAAATGTTTTAGCCATTAAAGTTCTTGTTTAAGTTATGTGCTTTATAATTTCTCTTGAATCTTTTAGAACTTCTTTCTTCCTCTTTGTTTCTTCTTCCATTTTCGGCCATGGGCCTTTAGTGAGCTTGGAAATGAGAGCTTGATGACGGGGATTGCATGATGATGTTCATCACTTGAACAACCCCTAAAGCTTGATCTTAGTTCTTGACGAAAAAATGTTTTTAGTTTCTTTCTTTTTATCTTGAAAACTTTACTTTGATGTGTATGAACTCAATGATGAGGACACATGATCTTGGTGTTAACACATTATCAAGATCATGGTCTCTAGAGTTTTAAAATGGTTCTTTTCTTGTTCATGGCTTCAATCCCATTTTCCTTTTTCTTTCTCTAAAAATTTGGCCATCATTGATGGTTCAACATGGAAGCTTGATTATGAGAGTTTCTAGATGATGACCATGTGTTCATCACAATGAGACCTCTAGAGCTTGAGTTTTAATAAAAATGTTATTCATGATTTTGCTTCAAGGAATGATATTTTGTTTACTTTAGCTTATTGTGATAAACTTGGGTTAAGGTTTAAGCTCTTTCAAAGTCTTGTAAGAGCTCTAGTAAAGATATAAAAGTGAACTTGTATATTTATATTTCTAGCTCCTTATATTTATACTTTAAGCTCTTGCATCTCACATTTACTTTCCTATGTCATCACTAAACTCTAAAGATTAAAGAAAAGGACTTGTATTATCACGTTTAAAGTTTCAAGCCTTGCATTGTACGTTTATATTTCAAGTCATCACTTAAAGAACTTAAAGATTTAAAATGAGAGCTTGCATATCACCTAATTAATCTCGAAGCCTTTCTATTTCGCCTTAAAGTCGATTGTTGCTGGGCCTAGAGCACTAAAATAAAGAATTGAACTCGCATATTTACTTTGAGCCTTGCATATTTAATTTCAAGTCCTTGCATTTCATATTTACTTTGAAGCTCTCACTTTACCTTATAATAAAGAATAAAATGGAATGCATAGCACGTTT
This sequence comes from Dalbergia cochinchinensis, assembly GCA_031216125.1. Taxonomy (NCBI): domain Eukaryota; kingdom Viridiplantae; phylum Streptophyta; class Magnoliopsida; order Fabales; family Fabaceae; genus Dalbergia; species Dalbergia cochinchinensis. The sequence continues at coordinate 57,840,357 of CM062368.1, read as the reverse complement.
ATATTTTGTCATCACTTAAAGCACCTAGAGCTCAAAGACTTGCCCTCATTATCTCAAGTTAAAGTTTGATTATAGAAACACCCCCAAGCATGTAAATTTGGCCATGTGATGTTGATAAACTCAAAATGAGTTTCATCTAGTTGCAAGGGCCAACAATCTATATTCAAAAGTTTTCCTATGTTTTTAAGAGTTCTATAAGATCATGATCTACAAGATTTGTAAATTAAACCTCTTCTAAGAGTGTTTTAAATTAGTTACTGCCCCATGATTGTTCTTAGCCTCTTTTACAAGATAAAATATTTTGCAAAAGAGTTTTAGAAGTCCTAAAATGATTCAAGGAGAAACTAACAACCTATGCTTGTTGAAAATGAGATTTTATGCAAGATATGTATATGCACGAATTCGGTTCTGCCATGACATGTTTGCTGATGTATGATGATGTTTTGACATGTTAGAATGCGTGAAATTTATATGTGTTGAGGTAGGAACCTTTCTATGCATGTTAGGAAATAAACTAGTTTAACAGAAAAACAGTAAAGTCAAGTTTTGGCATAGTTTTGACCCTTTTTTTTTTGGTTTCTGCCCAAACTGTTTTAGTGTAATAATAATCAGATTAGGATTGTTTAATTATGAAAAACTTGGTAACATTTGATGTAGGATTGAATTTTAGCATCAATAGAGAAACTAGCAACTAGATAACCATAAAAATGCAATTCTAGAACTCTTAGAACATTTAATTTTTTGTTTCTGTACAGCACCCTTATAATGTAGTAAACATGATTTATAAATAGTTCAAAGGCTTAGGAATACCTCATAATTGGTTTAGATTTAATTTATAGCGCCTTAAGCGAAGACGGAATCGAGAAAGGGTCTAGAACGTAAGTTCTAAAACCCTGTAATCATAAAGATGTGATTCTGCCCTTAGAGTATGATGCTGGCCAGATTTATTAATGAACATAAATACTAGTAAAAATTATCAGTTGTGAACCCTTAGGTGCATAAGAGGTTGATAGAGAACGATAGGATAATTATACCTCAAGTTTAAGACCCGTAAGGGTTAAAGCATAAGACACCATAGGTGTAAAAGCATAATGAACTTTAGTGTTTTATGTGAATGCATGTTTTATTATGAGAATATCTTGGGTATATGATTTCTTATGAGAATACGTAATGTTGATGTGTTGATGCTCATGTTATGAAGCGTATGATGTTTTACAATGCTTATGATGCATATGATAATGATGCTTATGACACACATGATTATAAATGACTATGTAAAGATATGAATGTTACAACGCCCCGATTTTCTATCTGAGTGGAAAATGACCAAAATGCCCCTGAGGTCATTTTCGGCCCGGAACTCGAGGATGGCCGGCCTGGCAGTCCTCGGAGGGCCAACTCAATGTTTGAAGGGGATTGAATGGCCCTTGAGTGGTTTCGTAGGCGAAAGTCTCATTTTCTGCAGTTTCAGGTCAAAATGACCAAAATACCCCTATAGTGTTTTAACGCGGGTAAAGGTGCCGTTTGAGCCCGAAACTTTCCCCGAAGGTTTAAAACAATATTTTTACGTGTCTAGAAGTGTCTGTTCAAGTCCCGGTGGTCCCAGACAGTTTTAGTGCAAAATTATGATTTTGCCCCTAGAATAGTGTTTTTGAGCTTAATGATGTAATTAAGCCAACCTAAGCAATATTAGGCTCTAATCGAAGATTAATTAATTTTCATAATTAATCTAGAGTCAAAATAAACTATTAAAATTAATTAGAACCTAAAATTGCTTAGATTAGATTTAAATCTCTTTTTAAAACTCAAGATTTCACTCTTGGAATCTTGAATAGTGTTTTCTCTCTCCAATTCCTTAAATCAAGGAATTGTGTCTAGAATTATTTATGCACTAAAATGAGTTTATAACTCACTAATGATGCAAGACAACTCCTTAAATATGTCTTGACAACCTTAATTACCCATTTTCTCACCTAAACACTTTCTTACAAATTCCTAATCTTAATCCTAATCAAAGATACACCTAAACACAACTCTAAACCACAATTAAAATGCAAGAAATCCTCCCCATGGCTGATGCAAGTTTCGGCCCTCTCTCTCTCATTTACATCAGATGTTGATTTGTTTCTCACTCAAAGAACCATGCTTGAACCATACCTTGAACCATACCTCACCATGCCTCAAGATCACAACATCTCACCTCATGGACCTCATGGGGCTGTTCTTGTTGGCCGAAACCTCTTCCTCCCTCTTGCACCTTGCATTTGTTTCATTTCTCTATAAATAGCATGCTTAGGTGAACTTGCATCATTTTGGGTTCATTTGCTAAGTGTAAGTTTTCAAAGAGCACTTCAAAGTTTTCTTTTCTCTCAAGTTCAAGTGTTCAAGTTCTTCAAGTTTTTCATCCTCTTCTCTCATCCCAATCTTCAAATCACTTGGTAGGGATTTTCTTTTAAGTATTTCCTTTATTTAAGTTCTTATCCTAGTTATGTGTTTATGGTTTCTCTTGAGTCTTTTTAGAACTTCTTTCCCTCTCCTTTTTCCCCATCATTTTCGGCCATGGACCTTTGAGGACAAGGGAGTGAGAGCTTGATGATGAGGTTTCATGGTGGTGATGTCCATCACTTGAACAATTTCTAAAGCTTGATCTTTGTTCTTAAGTTAAAGATGTTCTTAGTTTTTCTTCTTGAACCTTGAAACCTTTCACTTTGATGATGTTTTAAAATGGTTACATGAACTCAATGATGAGGACTCATGATGTTGGTGTTAATGCATCATCAAGATCATGGTCTCTAGAGTTTCAAATGTTTCCTTTTCTTCTTAAAAGTTTCGGATCCTTTTCCTTTTCTTTCTCCAAATTTCGGCCATGTTGGCCAATGAGGTTCACAATGGCTTGATGATGAGAGCTTCTAGATGATGACTATGTGTTCATCACAATGAGGTCTCTAGAGCCTGAGTTTTAATAAAAATGTTATTTATGACCACATTTCAAGAAAAGAAACTTTGTGTTCTAAAGAACCCTTGAGGTTCACTCTTGTCTTCACTTTATCTTGTCATGATAAGTTTGGGTTGAGGTTTAAGTTCCTTTAAAGTCTTGTATAGGCTCTAATAAGAAATAAAATGGACTAGCATTCATATTTAAATTCAAGCTTATGCATTACATATTTACTTTGAGCTTTGCATTCATATTTATTTTCCAAGCCATCACTTAAAGTTAAAGGATAAAGAATGGAGTGCACCTCATATTTACATTCTTGTCTAGCATATTTACTCTTCATCACTAAAGAACATAAAGATTTAAAATGAGAGCTTGCATTATCACCTAACTAAATCTCAAAGCCTTCCTATTTCGGCCTTAAAGTCGATTGTTGCTGGGCCTAGAGCACTAAAATAAAGAAATGAACTTGCATATTTATATTTCAAGTCTTGCATATTTATTTCAAGCCTTGCATATTTATGTTCAAGTCTTGCATATTTACTTTAAGCTCTCACTTTACTTTGTAATAAAGAATAAAAATGAAGTGCATAGCATGTTTAAATTATGTAATCACTTAAAGACCTTAGAGCTCAAAGACTTGCCCATTTTATCTCAAGTTAAAGTCTAATGTGGAAGCATTCTTTGAATGCATAATTTCGGCCATGTAGTGATGATGAACTTGGAAAGAGATTCATCTAGCTACAAGGGCCAACAATCTAAGTTTTAAGATTCTCTTTATACCTCATGAATTTTATAAAGTTAAGACCAACAAGATTTATGAATTTAATCCTCTTTTAAGGAGGGATCAAGTTGGTTACTGACCTAAGGATATTTTTAGCCTCTTGACAAAATAAAATGGTTTGCAAAAGAGTTTTAGAAGTCCTAAAAATGGTTCCAAGAGAAACTAGCAACTTATATGTTTTAGAAATATCAAGTGATGCATCTTTTTGGGGCTTGATGTTTTGGTTGTGCCATGATAAGTTTGCTGCTGTATGATGATGTTTTGATGTGTTAGAATGTGTGAAAATTATGTATGATGAAGTAGGGACATTTCTATGCATGATAGGACAGAAACTAGCTTTCTAGAAAAATTGTAAAGTCAAGATTTAGCATAGTTTTAACCCATTTATTTTTGGATACTGCCCAAACTGTTTCAATGGGAATATAATCAAAATAGGATTGTTTAATCATGAAAAATTTGGTTACAATTGAAGTAGAATTGAATTTTAGCACCTATAGAGAAACTAGTAATTAGAAAACCGTAAAACCACAATTCTAGAACTCTTAGAACATTTAAATTTTAGAATCTATCCAGCAACCTTATAATGTAGTGAACATGGTTTATAATTAGTCCTTAGGCATAGAAATGCCTCATAATTGGTTTAGGTCGAATTTATAGCGTCTTAGGCGAAGACAGAACCAAAAAAGGGTCTAAAACGTAAGTTCTAGAACCCCGTAATTGTAAGTCTATAATGCTGCCCCTAAGGAATGGTGTTGCCCAGATCTATTAAAGAGCATAAATAATAGTAAGATTTGTTAGAAGAGAATCCTTAGGTGCATAAGAGGTTGATAGAAAATGATAGATTAATTACGTCTCAAGTTTAAGGCCCGTAAGAGTCAAAGCATAAGAGACCGTAGGACCAAGAGCATAATGAATTTCTAATGTTGCTTGTGAATGTATGAGAATGATTATGTGAATGCATGGAATTGTGATGGAGGATGCATGTTTGATTGACTTATGTGGCATAAAGTAAAATTTGGAAGAAATTCGGCATGCTGCTGCTATACTGCCGAATTTCTGACAAATTTGGGGACTTAGAAAGTTTTGAGAAAACTATGAGATTTTTATTATGAGGTACTAAGATGAGTTCTTAGATGACACTGGTTCGGCCGAGCACCTCCAGAGAACTCATGTGACATCGGTACCAAGATGAATTCTTGGGTGACACCGGTTCGGCCGAGCACCCCCAAGAAATGCCCCCTAGCCCGTACTGGATAAGTCGGGATTATGTTTATGATTATGATACGCTTATCGGGATTGATAAGTAAGAACTAGTGACGACTAGTTAAGGTATGAGCTTATAACCTAGAGATGTGACATGTTCTGGGTGACACCGGTTCGGCCGAGCACCCCCAGAGCGATTGTCTTTTAGGGTGGCCTATGAGGAAGTAAAGTATGATGTTTATGTCACAAAGTTTCCCATATGAAAATTTAATTGCCACTTTATGCCACTATTATGATGTTCTTAATGTTATGATTATTATTCTTGCATTAAGTAGAGCCATGCATACATTCTTTAATATGTTGCATCCATGACATTAAGAATCATACTAAAATGAATGGACCTTGGCTAACTATGTTTCAAAGCTTAAAAATGGACTTAATGCATGCTCACTTATTTTGTACACTAAACCCAAGGTTCCTGAGGACGTAGATGATGACACCTAGGTAGTAGGAGGCCCTACTGAGATTCTTTAGCAAGATTCTCACTCCCTCTACCTCTTTCTTTCCGTCACGTCTTCAGATAGCGACGTTCGTAGTTTTTGTGGACACCCCGACGTGGGAGGCACACTATGATCCGAAGCACGGATCATACCATTTTGAGGGACAATGCACGGTGCGAGTCTTCATGTTTGTTGGACGTCCCTTCGCTCACCCCGTACACCCACATTGCTTCTCCCCGACAACACCCTACGGCAACGATGAGCGGGTTTCTGAGCACGCGCGTACGCATAACGAGAGAGTGCTCCACATGCACACCGCCGCCTCAGCCATGCGTGACTATCCCGACTACGTGCCCCGGACTTACTTCTCGGAGACCTACCCGTTGGAGGACCCGCCTACCCATCCGTACAGCAAGAGCTCCGCCCCCACTCCACCACGTTGCGGGGGTCACTCTCGATCCCCGTTCCGCCTTTACACGCTGGAGGAGCTCGCCCAGTTTCCCGGATATGTGCCTCACTCGCGAGATGGATGTCAGTAGGAGGTGACGTACGACCGATGGAGTACCCGGGTAGAGCACACACCACTTAAATGAGGAGGGACCTCCTTTTGTTTAGAGGTTATGTAACACCCCGATTTTTCTGTCTGAGGGAAATGACCAAAATGCCCCTGAGGTCATTTCCTGACCCGAATTCGAGGGTAGCCAACTCAGTCGTCCTCGAAGGGTCAACTCAATGTTTGAAGGGGATTGAATGGCCTTTGAATGCTTTCGGAAGCGAAAATTTCGTTTTCCGCAGTTTCGGGTCAAAATGACTAAAATACCCCTATAGCGTTTTACGCGGGTAAAAGTGCCGTTTGAGCCCGAAACTTTCCCCAGAGGTTTAAAAACATATTTTCATGTGTCCGGAGGTCTCTGTTCAAGTCCCGGTGGTCCTGGGCAGTTTTAGTGCAAAATTACAATTTTGCCCTAGAATAGTGTTTTTGAGCTTAATGACGTAATTAAGCAAACCTAAGCAATATTAGGCTCTAAACGAAGATTAATTAATTTCCCTAATTAATCTAGAGTCAAAATGATTTATTAAAGTTAATTAGAACCTAAAATTGTTTAGATTAAACTTAAATCTCTTTTTAGAACTCAAGATTCCTAGTCTTGGAATCTTGAATAGTGTTTTCTCTCTCCAATTCCTTAAATCAAGGAAATGTGTCTAGAGTTGTTTAGACTCTAAATTGAGGATCTAACTCACTAATGGTGCAAGACCACTCCTTAATTATGTCTAGACCATCCTAATTATCCATTTTCCTTACCTAAACACTTTCTTACAAATTCCTAATCTTAAGCATAATCAAAGATACACCTAAACACAACACTAAACCACAATTAAAATGCAAACTAATCCTCCCCCAAATCTGATGCACATGGCCGAAATTCTCACCCCCATTGACCACATGTTGAATTGTTTCTCACTCAAAGAACCATGCTTGAAGCCATACTTTGAACCATACCTCACCATGCTTTGAACCATACCTCACCATGCCTCAAGACAACATTATCTCACCTCATGGAACTCATGGATGCCTCCATTTTGCACCCTCATGGCCGAAACTCATCAGCCCACACACACACTTCATTTGTTTCATTTCTCTATAAATAGAATGCCTTGAGGAGCTTGCACCACTTTTAGATCATTTGCTAAGTTTAGGAGCACTCAAAGCTTTTCTTTTTCTCTCAAAGTTCTAGTGTTCTTCAAGTTCTTCAAAGTTCTTCATCTTCTTCATCTTCCTCTTCCATCTTCAAGTTCATCACACCAAGTAGGGATTTTCTTTCAAGTATTCCTTTCTTTAAAGTTCTTGTTCTAAGCTTTATGTTCATAGTTTCTCTTGATTCTTTTTAGAACTTCTTTTCCTTTCCTTGTTCTTTCTCATTTTCGGCCATGGGCCTTGAGGTTCAAAGAAATGAGAGCTTGATGATGAGAGTTTCATGATGATGTTCATCACTTGAAGCAAACTCTAGAGCTTGATCTTTGTTCTTGAGCAAAAATGTTTCTAGTTTTTCCTTTCTTGAACTCTTGAGAACTTTAGTTTTGATGGTGTTTTAAAATGATTCTAAGGACTCAATGATGAGGTCTCATGATGTTGGTGTTAATATATCATCAAGATCATGGACTCTAGAGTTTCAAATATTTCTTTTCTTGCCTAGATGTTTCGGCCATTTCCTTTTCTTTTATATGCCTTATGGTTTGATTTTCTAAAGATGTTGTTTTGAGTTCTAAGAACTCTAGACTATATCATATCTTGGTTTAATGAGTTTGGGTTGAGGTTTAAGTTCCTTTAAAGTCTTGTTAAGAGCTCTAGAAAGATAAAATGAACTTGCATAATTTATCTTATGCTTGCACTCATATTTACATTCTTGTTATGCACCTTTACGTTCAAGCTATCACCTAAGAACATAAAGATTAAAATGGAACTTGCATCATCACTTAATTTAATTCTCAAAGCCTTTCTATTTCGGCCTTAAAGTCGATTGTTGTTGGGCCTAGAGCACTAAAATGAAGAATTGAACTTGCATTATCACCTAATTAATCTGTCGAATGCCTATCTATTTCGGCCTTAAAGTCGATTGTTGTTGGGCCAAGAGCACTAAAATAAAGAATTGAACCTTGCATCTTTACTTTCAAGCTTGCACGTTTAAAGTTTAAGCCTCGCATATTTACTTTCAAGCTTGCACGTTTAAGTTTATACCTTGCATATTTAATTTATGTCACCACTTTATTTTGTAAGCAAGATTAAAAACGAAAAGCATGAGCACGTTTATGTTATGTCGTAACTTAAGAACCTAGAGCTCAAAAACTTGCCCATTTCATTTCAAGTTAAAGTTCAATGTGAATGCATTCCTTGAATGCATGTTTTTGGCCAAGTAGTGATGATGGACTTGCAATGAGTTTTCATCTAGCTACTAGGACCAATGGTCTATGTTCTACGTTTTCCTTAAAGCTTTACAAACCTTTTCAAGGTTATGTTGTCATAAGATATGACTTTATTCTCTTTTAGGAGATGAAATATATTTTGGTCATTGGCCTAAGGCTCCCTTAGCCTCTTGATGAATTAAAATGATTTGCAAAGAGTTTTGGAAATTCTAAATTGATTCCAAGAGAAACTAGTTAACTTATGTACCTAGAAATGTCAATTCAAATCCTTTACTAAAGCCAAATGTTTTCGGTTCTGATATGATGAGTATGATGTTGTATGATGATGTTTTGATGTGTTAGAATGTGTGAAAATATCATATGATGATGTAGAAATGATTCTATGCATAATGGGTAAGGAACTAGCTAACTAGAAATACCGTAAAGCTAGAACTTAACATAGTTTTGACCCATTTATTTATGGAACTTATCCAAACTGTTTTAATGGGAGCATAATCAGATTAGGATTGTTTAGACATGAAAAACTTGGTAACATTTGGATTAGAATCGAATTCTAGCACCTATAGGGAAACTAATAACTAGAAAATCGTAAAAGTGCAAGTTTAGAACTCTTAGAACATTTATTTTTCTGGATTCTGTCCAGCACCCTTACAACATGATAAACATGATTAATAATTAGTCCTTAAGCATAGGAATGCCTCATAATTAAATTAGATTTAATTCATAGCGCCTTAGGCGAAGACGAAACCAAGAAAGGGTCTAAAACGTAAGTTCTAGAACCCCGTAATCACAAGTTAGGAATTCTGCCCTATGATATTCAGATTTAAGTGTGAACATGAGAACTATGAATGATGTATAATTATGAGCCCTTAGGTGCATAAAATATGAACGACGGATGTTAGAGAACTATATCTCAAGATTAAGACTCGTAAGGGTCAAAGCATAAGCTACCGTAAGGGTAAGCGTTTGAATATTCTATGATGATGCATGTGGTATGTAAATGATGATGATGTTATTCATATGAGGAATTCATGAGGATAAATGTTTATGTGGCATAAAGCAAATTTGGAAGGAATTCGGCATAATGCCTTTGTGTCACTAATTCTCATTTAATTTGGGGACTTAAAGAGATTTTGAAAATTAAGGTACTAAGATGGGTTCTAGGATGACACCGGTTCGGCCGAGCACCTCCATAGAACTCATGTGACATCGGTACCATTTTATACTCTTAGGTGACACCAGTTCGGCCGAGCACCCCTAAGAGAATTGCCCCCTAACCCGTACTCAGATAGTCGGGATTTATGATTTATGATACGCTTATCGTTAAGTGGTAAGTAAGAACTAGTGACGACTAGTTAAGGTATGAGCTCATAACCTAGATATGTGACACATTACAGGTGACACGATTCACCGAGCACCCCGATTCGATTGTCTTTTAGGGTGGCCCATGAGGAAGAGATGTTTCATGATTATGATTATGTCACTAAGTTTGTCCCATATGAATGTTTCTATTGCCACTTTATGCCACTAAGTACGATGATGCTTGATGTTATGTTTTATGTATGTGCATTAGGTAGTGCCATGCATACATTTTCTATTATATTGCATTCGTGACATTAAGATCATCCTAAAATGAATGGACCTTGGCTAAAGTATATTTTAAAGTTTAAAATGAACTTAATGCATGTTCAGTCATTTGGTATAATTAAACCCAAGGTTCCTGAGGACGTAGATGATGACACCTAGGTAGTAGGAGGCCCTACTGAGATTCTTTAGCAAGATTCTCACTCCCTCTATCTCTTTCTTTCCGTCACGTCTTCAGATGGCGACGTTCGTAGTGTTCATGGACACGCCGACATGGGAGGTGCACTATGACCCGGACCACGGGTCATTCCATTTTGTGGGTCGATGCACGGTTAGAGTATTTATGTTCATGGGTCGACCCTTCACTCCCCCTGTACATTCCCATCGTTTCTCCCCCGTCTCACCTTTTGGCGATGACCTGGTGTTCGAGCGCGCACGTCCCCTAGAGGAGAGGCTTCGCCGTACCCCACCATCCACGTCCGCCGCTCAAGACTACCCCCAGTATGTGCCCCGTTGTCCGTCGTCTTTTTCGAAGACGGATCCTTCCGAGGATTCGGCAACCCAGGCACCCTCTGAGGGATCTTCCCCCACCATACCCATGGTCCTTGGGGAGGGTAGTGAGCCTTCCGTGACTCAGCCGAGGCTTGCACGATGAGCGGAGATGAGGCCACGCCGTGGAGGTCACTTTCGAGCCCCGTCCGGTCTATTCACGCCGGAGGAGCTTGCTCAGTTTCCTGGTTACGTACCACGCTCGAGGGATAGTCACCAGTAGGAGGCTGTGGATGGCCCAGGTTAGAGCACACACCACTTGGATGGGGATAGACCTTCTTTTGTTTAGAGGTTACCCCATTAGATGCACTCGGGTAGGGAGTAGATCATGTTTATGTTGTATTTCCTTTCATGTATTTCTCTTATACTAAACTAAGTCCTACACTTATAAGTGGGCAAGTTATATAAATATAAGATGATATTCAGTGTTTTCCCATGATGTGCCTTTATGTGCTTTATGCTATGACGTTATGAGATGTATGTTTTGTTCTTTACGTGTTACATCGCATCACGCGGCTCTCACTTTATATTTCAAAAAAAATTTACCCGTATTTTTCGCCAAGTAATTCAAAGTTAAATGAGGACTATGAAGTAACAGACTAATGATTAACCTAATTATGTTCTAGAGTATTGGGTTAAAAATTAGGATGTTACAGGTTATCCATTTAGTTGCACTTGGGTAGGGGAGTTGCTTTTATAGTTTCCGTCGTACTTTCCTTTGTATTTCCTTTCTAGATGTATTGCTCATGATGTACTAAACTAAGCCCTACTCTCCATGAGTGGGCATATCATATTATATAAATATGCAGTTCAGTTCTATTGTGATATGCCTCTACTTGCTTTATGTTATGATGTTATGAGATGCTTGCTTTATTTCCTTTCGTGCTTTATTATTTATCGTGTCGAGCGGCTCTCACTTTGCTTTTATAATTCAAAAAAAAATTTACCAGTATTTCCGCTAAGTATTTTAAAGTAGTAAGGAAACCATGACGTAACAGACTAATGATTAAGCTAAATATGTTCTAGAGTATTGGGTTAAAAATTAGGATGTTACAAATATGGCATAAAGAAGGTTTGGAACAAATTCAGCGTGCTGCTATTATGCTGCCGAATTTCTGACAAACTTGAGGACTTTGAAAGTCTTGAAAATATATGAGTTTTTAATGTGACATGGTACTATGAAAACGCGTTCTGAGGGACGGTGATACGTAATGCCCCAAAGAGGACAACATTCACTGTGTACTTGGTACCGGTGTGACGCGTTTTGTTATGATTATTATTATTATGATTTTGCTTATCAGAGCATAAGTAAGAACTAGTGACGACTAGTTAAGGTATAAGCTCATAACCTAGAGATGTGACACGTTCTGGGTGACACCGGTTCAGCCAAGCACCCCAAGAACGATTGTCTTTTTAGGGTAACCCCTATGTTACAGTACGATGCTTTGAGTGTCACACAGTTATAGAAAGAGAAATGTTTTACATGAGAAGTATATGCCGCTTTATGCCACCCACATGATGTTGATTTCTCTATGATGTTTAATTGATTTCTGCTTGATGCATCTTCATGCATTCATGCCTTATTATGCTGCATCTATAACATCAAGACTCATTCTAAAATACACGGACCTTAGCTAACTATGTTTTGAAACTTAAAAATGAACTTGATGCATGCTCACTTATTTTATACACTAAACCCAAGGTTCCTGAGGACGTAGATGATGACACCTAGATAGGAGGTTACTCTACTAAGATTCTTTAGTAAGATTCTCACTCCTTCTACCTCTTCTTTCCATCACGTCTTTAGATGGCGACCTTCGTGGTTTTTGTGGATTCCCCGACGTAGGAAATGCACCATGATCCGAAGCACGGGTCATACCATTTTGAGAGTTAATGCACTGTTTGTGTCTTCATGGTTGATGGATGACCCTTCGTTCATCCTGTACATACTCATTGCTTCTCCCCGACATCACCATATAGCGACGACGATTAAGGTTTTGAGTGTGCCTACTCCAGATGTGCTTCGTCCTTGGATTGGATACGTCCTACCCTTTCTAGGATCCTAGCAGTAGAGGCTCGTGGGTAAAGATAGTGCACACACCACGTAGAAGAGGATAAACCTTCTCTTGTTTAGAGGTTATCCATTTTAAATGCACTTGGGTAGGGGAGTTTCCCTTTTCGCTTTCTGTAGTATTTTCTTTTCTGTTATACCTTCATTTCAGTTGTATTTGTTCCATGTTGTACCCAACTAAGTCCCATGAGTGGGCATATGATATATATATATATATATATATATATATATATATATATATATTTGCAGTTTGTTTTATCATGATTGATCGGATGTTCATGAGATGTTTATTTGAGTTTGTGTTTATCTATTTATGTGCTTCATTGTTCATCGTATTGCGCGGCTCTCACTTTGTCTTTGCATTTCAAAAAAAAGTTACCTGTATTTTCCGCTAAGTATTTTAAAGTAAAAAGAAAACTATGACGTAATAGACTAATGATTAACCTAAATATGTTCTAGAGTATTGGGTTAAAATTTAGGATGTTACATAGGGGATTCTTAAGCTAGGGAGTGCTAATCATCAACATAACAAAATATCAAATGTTTGGTGAGGAACTATGTACTAATCATGCAATCACACAATTAGCTAGCAATTCTCCTTAAAGTCAATCAACTAGAGGATAACATAGAGCACATACACTTAAATGATTGCAATCACAACACCTAAATGTATGAACCAAATAAAATACCAATTGCCATAGTCTAATTCTCAATCAAGAATTATCTTTATTCTCTTAGTTAACTAAATACGCACTAATCAATCAATTAGCATGCATTCAATTAACAAGCTAAATTAAGTATGCTTACAAATCATGCACACAAACATAAAACAGTACCTAACTCATCATGCAGATGAATCATAAATATGAAAAGAGAAGAAAGCACAAAAAGAAAGAGAACAACACCAAGCATTTGCATTAAAATCAATAAAGTTTCAAAACACAACCCTAGCTCTTGAATCGCTTGAGCAAGCAAGAGCACTACTTCTCCATGAAGGAGGTTACAAATAGAAAATGAAGAGAAATATGGGAATCAAAAATGGAAGTCTGCGTAAAAATAACTCTCACTATGAGTGTCAAGTGTTCTTGAAGGAGAGAAGGAAGAAGAAGGAGAGGAGAGGAGGAGAGCTCTAAACCTAGGCCTATTTCCTAATTTGGCAAAGAATGCCTTAGTTTTTGTGTTTCAGAGCTTTACATCATAATCAAATTTGCTAAAAAAGGGCCTAAGTAGGTCAAAATTACAAAATTAAACTTTCAGGTTCGGTCCCGCAATGCTCATTGCAGCGAGTAATGTTTGCTGCAATGAACAAGTTTGAAAAACTCCACCAGCGGTACTTCTCGCACTCCCTGCAGTGAGTAATGTTCACTATAACAAGGATGTCTTCATTTCTGGCCTAGTTCTGTCCTCCATGCTTGCTACAGTGACTAATGCTTGCTGCAACAAAGCTTTCCAAGCAAAACTTCATTTAGCTTCTCTTTCTTCTCTCCACGTATGCTTAAGCTCCACTCCATAGTGCACTACCAAAGGTGATTCTTTAGTTGACCACAAGCTCCCTTGTAAGAAAAAGGACTCATGAGAGATAGAAACAAAAATAATGCAAAAGTCACTGAATAGAAAACACATTGCAAAATCGAATGCAAGGAAAATTAAATACAAAAGTTAGCAAACTCATAGGACTTAAGCTCAAAAAGAATGCAAAAGCACTAAGTGTAAAAGGGAAAATATCTACAAAAAGAGTGTTTATCATCCATTGTTTTCATAATGAAACCCGAGATTCTTAGGGACAATGATGATGACATGTGTATGGAGATGGAAACCCTACTAAGATTCTTATATAAGTTTTTCACTCCCTCTCTTTCTTTCCATGTTTGTCTTTAGACAAAGTTGATGGCGATATCTGTGCACTTCCTTCAGATGCCGACATAGGAGTTGCATTGTGGTCCATATCAGAGTGGCACAGCGAAAGCGGAGATATAGTCCTTCCTGTTTACAACACATAAGAATTGTCTCGTCTTCATACATGTTCATAACTTATTTTCTAGTAGAGGTGCACCCATGAAGGGTTTAGCTACATCATAGTTATGCTTAGCTTTTGAATTATTTTATGCTCAACCTTTATAGGTAGGCTCGATATAATCGTTATAGTATTATACTTGTGGAATTTGTCTACATTACACGATATTTAAAGTCAATGTTATGATATGATGATTTTCTCAGTTTATATTATACTTTGTTGTGATTTGCATGTATGCTATGTGATGGATGGTTAAGAATATGCTGATGATATGGACTATTATCAAGTATTATATGATAAATATTTATACGCTATAACTTAGATGCAAACGACTCATAGTTTGGTCTTTCAAAAAAAAAAAAGGTCATATTTTCCATAGATTTATTTCAAAGTTTAAAATCAAGTAAAGTTTTAAAACGAAAGAGTAGCAACTAACGATTAACTATTATGCGTCCTAGGCATATTGTGTTGAAAGTTAGGGTATTACATGCCCAGAACTGAGAAAATATAGGGATAGGTCAGAAATAGTTAGGAATGAAGATTTTATACCTGGAATTAATTTTCAGGTAATATCTATTTTTCTCAAGTATGATATTTTACCCATTCAGTAAAATATTGAATTATAGTTTCGTATACTGTATGAAAATTCCAGTGCAAGTTTCTTATCACCCTTGACAAGTATGTGGCTAGGAGATTACCACAATATTGTCTTTATCAAGATTGAATGACAACCATATAAAATTATTAATTTCTAATATATGGTAAATTTATTTGTGGTAAATATTAATAACACAATTTCTTGTATAATAACACCAAATCTTTTTCATTACTTTCTTAGAATTCTTGGCCAAGCATTCTCCATTTTCAGGCCCCATGTTCTTCTTTCACAAACCCAAAGCCTAGCTTCCATGACCTCATAATCTAATGCTCAAGTCACTAAAATTACAAGCTTCCATCACAAAACGTCTTCTACTCCTCAGAATCATCAAAACTAACCAATTATAATTTTGATTCATCACTAACTTCTACATTGAGATATCATATACCTCTATTATAAAAGGTGTAAGGGCTGTTTGAGAAGGTTTTGAAAGAAAAAAAGCACTAAGAAGAACCAGAAGAAATGCAAAGATCTTCTAGTAACAAGTAGGGTTTTAGTTGTTCTCTTTTCTTTCCAATGTTACTCTGAATTTTTCTAACTTGATTTGGTTGGAATTTTCTAGATATATTTGTTGATTATAGATAGAAATTGATGTGTTTAATTTGGTGGAGTGATTGGATGATGGTAGAAATCATTTTTCTCAAAATATACTTTGAACCTTGGTGCTGGAAAATCCCAGTTTGAAGCAAATAAGGAATTTGTTTGAATTTTCTGACCAATTTAGAGATCTTGGATTGAGCTGAACATTTTATAGGATGTACCTAATGTAACATCCTCCCAAGTACAACATCATTCTTAAGTCATAATATCATACTCGAGAGTTGTTACTTATTAATCAGTGGACCTTTCTTAAATATCTATAGCAAGCTTGATTAATGTGTGTAATATCTAAGTGTAATTTTATTAAAATATATATATAACAAAGAAACACGACATTCATTTAATACAAAGTCGAGTACAAAAGAAAGCTCTTCTATGAGCTTTAATACATATACATCCTCTACAACATTTACATACATATAACTCCAACTAAGTACAATGCAATAAAAACATTAACTACTAAACTATTGCAATCCCGAGTTCTTTCACATAGCAACATCATTTTTCTCTAGATCAATCTAGAGACAACACGGGAATGCAAACACATATATGGGAGAGAATTAGATAATTCTCAGTAGGGTAACTCCCTAATTACACAATTATAATGTCATCATCATCACCCCAGCCACATCGGTTTATCAAGAAAATGTGATCATACAATACATATTAAAGATTCATTTTAAATTTCTAAAATCATCCATTCGAAGTGGGTAGCTTTTAACAATCAATCACTTAGAACATATATTTCATAACATTCAAGATCATAGTAATACTTCCAGATAAATAAGTTAATAAAATAGATATATGCATATGATAAATGTTGTAATCTTTTCCATGCCCCTTACATACTAAAAGGGACTTTTCTGTGGATCTTCTTGCCACCCTAGAACTTAATTCAGTGTATTTTTCTCTTTTTATTGACATGGGAAAGAATTAGCTTATATCGAATGGTATCTACCGTAGATAACTCCACAATGGGAAATAGACTGCTTATCAGGACTAACCTCATTCCAATACGAGATCATCGGACTTTATTTTTTCATCTTCTGAATCACATACAGATCTGTTCTTAGCTGATACGTCTATTGACTCATAATATCTCCAGGGAAGTTTCTCTTTTTGTCTTCCCCTTTACCTAACCTAAGTCTTGTCTTTGTTTGCCCATATGTCAGAACATGCACAATTGAAGCTCACACATTCTTTTTTCTTACATAATTTTATCATGTACTTTTCTTTTCTCAAATGCATGCATAAGCCACATGTAGGCATTCAGTCATGATATAATTTCAATCATACCTCATAAACCACTCTTTACTTCCTCTAGTATGAATTTATATATCTCAAGTTACATGGCCAAATATTTTAACATTAAGTGTCCATGTCATAGTAGAATCAAAATGCCATTACATTATCAATTCAAGTCTTGGGTTTGTAACGGCCGATGATGAAGTCAGGGAGTGATCGCCGATGCAGAAAGGTACAGACAAGGAGCGGCTCTTGACAGACTTCCAAGCAGAGGGATACATGAATGAACCGATTACATACTCGAATGAGAGGGATCCTGAGACTATATAGGTATGGGACTATACAGTTAAAGAGTGCTTATATGAATTGATTTGTACTACTTATACCAACAAGATGCATCTTCTTCTGAGAGCCATCACTAAAGAATTCCACAGTTAAGTGTGCTTGACTTGGAGCAATTTTGGAATGGGTGACCTCTTGGAAAATTTTCCTAGCAAGCATGTGAGTGAGGACAAAGTACGCTAAAAAGACCCATATTGGTTTGTGAGGACAGTCGTCAATCCATAAAGCAGCAGAGGACATTACAAGGTTCATTTCCAACAATTAGGCAGATTTCACACCATTGTAGCGCAAATTTATTTGCATATCAAACCATCAATTTAGAGGCTATAAAATTTATCTAAGACAATTCAATGTGTCCACAAGGTTTCATAGAAGTTTTAGAACAAAAAAAATTTTCCAACTATGTTAATAAAATTAGACAAATTCGAAGGTTAGAAACCCCCTATTTACTATTAATAGCTATAGTTCCCAATTTTATTGCCCTATCAAATGATCATATCAAATCTTACAAAAATTCAAGGTTGGACTTCAATATGTTCTCAAAATCCTAAAAAACTTTCAAAAGATAATTCAATCATTTGCTATGGCAACAAAATTGGTAAAATTCAGTGTTCCATAATTGGTTATCTAGACAACTCAACAATATTCTTGGTTTCATATTTTTAGCAAATAGTAAAAGAAATTTTTAAGATCCAAGAAAAATCATGGAATTGCTTTAGGGTGTTAGCTTAAACATATAATTTTTGTAGCTCAAAAAAACTTCTACAAATACATCACAAAATTTGTGAACCATAACCTATCAGTACAAATCCAAGAGTTCCAGCAACATGATTCAAAACTTCTTTTGCCAAAATGGGTTTTCTAACATCATCCAAATACTCCACCAAAATTAATTCATCAATATCCATATATTATAAAAATAAAACTATAAACATTTAGCCAATTCAGTGAGCAAAGCATGAAAACAGATTTGAAATAAAAGACGTTTAGAAGCCCTACTTTTTGGAGATATTTGGCTCTTAACTTCACAGGATGCTTTAGATCACTTTTCCTTCATTTCAAAGCCTTCCCAACAACAGCAAAGCCTTCCTTTAACAAAAAATTGTGAGCCCTCAACTGGGGAAAAGTGATGGATTCAAATTCTAATCGGTTATTTTGGTAGGTATTGATGTGAAGAACAAGTTTTGTGAAGAGAGTTTGTGGTTTTATCAACTTTAGACAAAGGTTTTGATTATTTGAAATGGAAACATGAGCTCATGGAGAAAATGACAATGGTGGCTGCCTCCTTGCTTGTGTTGGCTGAAATTATGGGTGGCTCAATGTAGAAGTTGGTGTTGTGTTTAGCTTGTAAAGAAAGTTTAAATATTATATAATATAAATAGATAATTCTTAATAAAGGAAAGTAAAATGGATGGCTAAGATTTATTTTGGTAGTCAAAGAATGAATTTTGGCCACTCACTTGACTCAAGATAAGTGGGTCACTTTAACTTGGGGAGCAAGCAGCTTTTTTGGTATTAAAACTACACATCGAAATTCTACCGAGCGGATGAGATATTGGCCCCCGGGTAAAATATAATAAATGAAATATAAAGATTAAAACATACACTTTCAAGTTTCAATCCTTGCCATACACTTGGCGTAAAAGTGGTTGCAAAAGTTACTTGGTCATCCAGTAACTTTTACGGTGTTAAAAACCACACATTAAAACTCTATTGAACGGATATAACACCGTACCTGGGTAATCAAATTTTACCCGAAATTATGTTCCATGTATAAAATCCTCATTCCTTACCATTTCTAATCTCAATCCTATAATTTCTCAGTTTTGGGCACCTCCATGTCCTAATTCTAGGGTTTTGGCTGTTCCGATGGGCCCATGAGGCATGCAAGATCACTATTCACCCTGGCCCAATTTTTTTTTTTAACATCTTTGTTGTACCATCCTTATCGGTGCTAAAACTGCTAGATTTTTAAAATTATGACTAATAAATTTTAAATTAATTTTTAAATAATTTTCATAGTGCTACATTATTACCTACCTTAAAATGAATTTTGCCCTCAAAATCCACTTGAAAACAATTTCAAAAGACAAATTTCATAAATCAAACAAGGAATTCATACACAGGCAAACAAAAGACAACAATTGAATCCTAAAACATCCCTACCTTAGATTGGATTTTTGGGCGGTGACATCCCTTCAGCACTTATGGTGAAGACCCTACTCTTGGTGTTGTGGCTTTGTAGTTGATTTTGAATACTTATTTGGACACTCCCATCTCTTATGTGTAACACCCTAATCTTTAACCTAACATGCCTAGGACGTATTCAAGTTAAATATTAGCCGTTACTCTTTTGTTCTAGCTCTTGATTCTAACTTTTAGAAAATACTTAGTGAAAATACAGATAAAACTTTTTTTTTAAAAAAAATAAGAGATGAAAACGTGAGCCGCACATACGATAACACTACATCATGTGAGTCACGAACGAATGATAATAAACCATGCATGCGAAGAATAAGGGCACAAGATCATAACATAACAACCATAATATCACATATATATATAAATGAAGTTCAACTATACATCAAGTTTAGATAGTAGCCTTAGGTACAATCATCCGAAATACATAAAAACAGAAAGTACATAAACCATAAACCCTTGCCTACCCTAGTGCATCTAAAGAAGATAGCCCCTAAAACAAAAGAAGGCTATCCTATGTCAGTCATATGCCTGTGCACCAAAACAAAAGCTGCCAGCTCCTACTGTTGCTCGCCCCACGAGGGAGGAACATATCTAACCCATTGAGCTTGTTCGGCTGGGGTGGCCAAACAATGTACAGGTCGGACATGGGTCCATCCTTCCAAGTGCAATGTCATCCTTAAGTTATGACATCAGACTAGAGAGTTGTTGCTTATAAATTACCGGACCATTCTTAAATAACTATAGCAAATGCGATAAGATCGTATAATAATTAGCATAATTTGGTTAAAATATATAACAAAGAAACACAACATTTATTGAATACATAGCTAAGTACAAAAGGAAGCTCTTCTAAGAGCTTTAATACATATACATTCTCTATTACATTTACATACCTATAACTCCAACTAAGTACAGTAAATTAAAAACATCAACTATAAACTACTGTAATCCTGAGTTCTTTCACGTAGCACCCCATTATTCTCTAGATTAACGTGGAAATGACACGGAAACACAAAACACATAAGGGTGAGAAGTATACAACTCTCAGTAGGGTAACTCCCCAAAAACTCAACCATAATGTCATCGTTATCGCCTCAGCCACTTCGGTTTATTAAGAAAAAGTGATCAAGCATTACATAATCATGATTCATTTTTAAAGTTCCAAATCATATTTCGGAAGTGAGTCATTTTTATTGATCAATCACTTAATACACACATATCATAAAGCTCAAACATATAGTTAATAATCCTAATCAAGAAATTAAATATGATATGAGTATGCATATGCTAAATATAGTGAACTTATCTCAAAGTGACCTGGTTTTACTTATGGCCATAAAACTCAACTCGGTGCATTTTTCTCTTTTCATCGACATAGGAAAGACTTAGTATATACCCGATGGGTATTTACTACGGATAACTCCACAATGAACAGTTTATACTACATGGTATTTATAGTGGTTCACACTACACAAGGGAAATAGACTGCTTATCAGGACTGAGCCTATTTCTACACATGATCATTGGATTTACTTTCTCCAATCCTTACATAGATCTATTCCTAGCCGATATGTCTACCGACTCATATTATCTCTAGGGAAGTTCCTCTTTTTGCCTTCCCCTTTATCTCTAGGGAAGTTCCTCTTTTTGTCTCCCCCTTTATCTCTAAGGAAATTCCTCTTTTTGCCTCCCCCTTTATCTCTAGGGAAGTTCTTCTTTTTGCCTTGCCCTTATTCCATATAAGTCTTGCTTCTGTTTTCTCCATATGTCAGAACATGCATGAGTGAAATTTATACATTTTCTTTTCTCATATAATTGCATCATGTACTTTCTTTTCTCAAATGCATGCATAAGCCACATGTAGGCTTTCAATCACAAGTAATTCTCATTTTTGCCTCATAAATCAATATTTAAATTATCTAGCATGCATTCATACTTAAATCAAGAGTCATTATATCATCAACTCAACACTTAAGTTCATTTCAGCACAAATACAGCAGGTTGGCAGAATTCATGCCTAAGGAGTATAATTTATTTTGTCCATCAAACATCCATTGCAAGGGCTGTAAAAATTCTCCAAGACACCTCAATGTATCCACAAGGCCCTGTAAAATTTTCAGAACAAAAATCCTTGTCTAACTTGTTTATCAAAATTAGACAAACTTTGTGGTCAAAAACCACTCAGCCTCAGCTCAGAACCAGAATTTCATAATTTTTAATCCTAGCAAATGATTGAATCAATTCAAACTAAAAATTAGGGTTGAACCGATGTTTTAAAGGGCTTGTAAAAATTTCAAGTGATAATTCAATCATTTGCTATGGCAACAAAATTAGACAAAATCACAGCTTCAAGACCAAAAAATCAGGCAGCACATACATAGTCTCGGATCATGATTTTTTTCAGGTAGTTAGAATCTTTATCATGCTTCATGAAAATTCTCAGGTTGCCTTAGGATGTTAGCTTCAACATATAATTTTTATAGCTCATGAAAATGCTCACAATTCACCCAGAAAATTCATGACTAGTTGCTACCTAGAACAGAACCGAAAATCCAGCATGCATATTTCAATTTCTCTTTAGCGAAAATGATTTTTTACATCATCCAAACTCTCCACCAAATTAAACACATCAATATCTGTCTATCATCAACCAATCAATATATCCAGAAAATTTCATCCAATTCAATCAGAAACAATCAAAGCAAAATTGGAAAGAAAAGTAAACAAATAAAACCCTACTTTGGTGGCTTTAAGGATCTTGGCTTCAAGGATGCTCCAAGAGTGATCTTGCTCACTTCAAGGCCAGCAAATTAACATTAAACCCTTCCCTAAACAACAGATAGTGAACTCTTAAAGTACAAAAGGTTGATGAATTCAAATTCTAATCGGTTAGTTTGGTAGGTATTGAGGAGTGGAACAAGTTTGGTGAAGGAAGTTTATGGTTTTATCAATTCTAGGCTAGTGATTTTGGCATTTAAAATAAGCTTGGAGCTCATGGACATGAAGCTTTTCTCCTTGCTATTGGTGCTGTCTGTGAATGAGAAATGGAGTAATGAAGAAGATTTGTCTTGCATGTATCTTGTAGAATAAGCTTGAATATTATATAATATAAAGGTATGAATTCTTAAAGAAAAAATGTAGGATGGATGGCTAGGATTTGCATGAATAAATCTCAGCCTTACACTTGGCATATAAAGGATAGACATTATCCTTTTTATAAGAATAAACTATCTTTCGGTGTTAAAAATCGCACACCAAAATTTTACCAAACGGGTAAAATACCATACCCGGTTAATCAAACATTATCCAAAATTATTTTCCAGGTATAAAATCCTCATTCCTTACTATTTCTAATCTCAATCCTATAATTTCTCAGTTTTGGGCACCTCGAAGTCCCAATTCTAAAGTTTCGACTGTCCTAACGGACCGGTAGGGCCTGTAGGTTACTATTCACATTTTTTTCTTTTACAAATCCCTTAGACCGTCCTCATCATTACTAAAACTGTCAGATTTTTAAAATTACAACAAGTAAAGCCTAAATTAATTTTTAAATAATTTTTAGGGTGTTACATCCCACGGTAGGGTATCATCCTCACTCGCCCTCCGTAAATTAGCTGCGTCACTATGGCCTCACTGCCCTTGCCAAAATCCATAGGCACGGTGGGTGAAGAACCCTCGGAAGGTACCTACGTAGCGGAATCCTTGGAAGGGTCCGTCTCTAAATGGTCCATGGGGGAATGAGGTACGTACTCCAGGAAGTCACGGATAATAGAGGCGGTTGGTGAAGTACGACGAGTCCATTCCTCACGAGGACGTGCACGCTCGAAGACGAGGTCATCGTCGAAGGGGGAAGCAGGAGAGAACCAGAAGCTGGAGACTGGGTATGCGAAGGGATGATCAATGTAGACAAAAAGGCGGACTGTACAATGACCCACGAAATGATATGATCGATGAGCGGCATCGTAGTGCATCTCCCAAGTAGGCGCATCAATGTAGATCATGAACGTCACCATCAACCTCTGAAGATGCAATGAAAAGAGATGATAGAGGGAGTGAGAAACTTTCTAAAGAATCTCCGTAAGGTATCCTCTTATCCTAGTGTCATCATCTACGTCCTCAGGAACCTCGAGTTTTACTATGAAATAGTGAGCATGCATAAGGTTCAATTTTTAAGTTCTAAAATGTTATTTACCGAGGCCCATTCATTTTAACATGCTTATTAAATGTTATGAATGCATCATACCTCATCATGAAATGCATGTCAATGTGAGGGGTAACATGAAATACATACAACATAGTGATGCTTGTGGAACTTAGCAAACATAACATGAAGTTCTGTATCTTATCCTTTAGGTGACTTAAGTTGTTCTTTCTCTCTCTCTCTTTGGGGCCACCCTATTACTCTCCCTTTTGAGAGTTTCTAGGTTATGAGCCCATACCTCACTAGTCGTCACTAGCATATACTTATCCTATAATAAGTTTAACACCTGACTCTTACAGTTCAGGGTAGGGGGCATTAGGATCACCTTTCATAACCTTTAATTCGGGGAGTCCAAAGGATTATTTCCTATCTGGATCACCTCTCATAACCTTTAATTCAGGGAGTCTAGAGGATCATTTCCATGTGTCTTATGTCACCTTTAATCTTGACATATTATGTGTAGGTGCATGGTAATTCATAACTTATTTCTCAACATGTCATTGCTCATAAATATGCATCTCAGCCAATTCACATAAGCATGTTCACAGTCATTGTAATGCCTTCTAATGAATTCCCTAATTCAAATAAGTATGCTCATGATCCAAGAATAGTCATGCAAGATTATAAATCCATGTCATACAAGATTATAGATTCATGTCATACAAGATCATAGATTCATGTTATATAAGATCATGGATTCATGCCATACAAGGTCATAGATTTAAGTTATACAAGATCATAGATTTATGTCATACAAGATCATAGATTCATATTAAGTAGGAAAATACTTATTTGCACAATTTAGGTTCTGGTAATCGATTACATGAGCCTTGCAATCGATTACACAGCTCGAGTTTTTAAAATAAGAAGGTTGAGGGCTCTAGTAATCGATTACATGAGCCTTGTAATCAATTACCACTATTGAAAATGTTTTTTGGGCCTCAAGAACATCTGAGTGATCGAGAATGGTTATCGATTGCTAGAGTCCAGGAATATGTTCTGGGTTTCTCAGAACATTGTGTAATCGATTACATGATGTTGTAATCGATTCCTCAAGCCAAAAGTTCATACTCGGGCATTGTAGACCTCTCTGGTAATCGATTATATGCTCCTGGTAATCGATTACCAGTAACTTCAAAGTTTGAAAATCCAAGTTTTAAACATTCCTTGTGTTGCTCTTCCCTTTTAAAACCATTTTGAACCTTATTCCACTTTTTTTTTTTTTTGAAATCAAAACACCTCTACAAAGGTAAATGCCCATGGAACCAAAATTCCTACGTAAATTGAAAAGGGTAAGCCTTGAGCTCTAGATTTATATTTGATGACATAAATTTAAATATGCAAATGCAAGTCTCATTTTAATCTTGGCATAATAAGGTGATGGCAATGGAAATTTAAACATGATATGCAAGGCTCTAATTTAAATATGGTAATGCAAGTTCACTTTTAATCTTGAGTTTAGGTGATGGCTTGAAACATAAACGTGCTAGACAAGAAATATAAATATGGAATGCAAGTTCATTTCTTATCTTCAAGCTTTAGGTGATAACTTGAAAATAAATATGAAGTGCAAGACTTGAATGTAAATATGAAATGCAAGGGCTTGAAACATAAATATGAATGCATTTCCTTTTATTACTTCGTTAGGTTCTAGGCTCAATACTCCTATTTAGAGTGCTAAATCTAAAACACCGATCAATATTACTCAATGAACATGAGCTTTAGAGTCTTTCATCATTGTGGTTCCAAGAACCTTGTCTCCTTAGACTCATCATCAAGCTTAAAAGAAAACACAACATATTTTCGGTTAGTTCTTTAAAGTTTGAGTTCAAGACTCCTATTTACAGTACAAACTCTAAAACACCAATCAACCTTAAGTTGAAAGGGGTAAGTCTTGAACCTATAAAATCAAGTGGTGACAAAATCATAATCTTTCATTACTAGAAAACTCTTAAAACCAAAATAATAAAACCTTGAGCTTTAGAGGTCAAACAAATGATGGATTTTCAACCAACATCAAAAATCCTCATCATCAAGCCATGGTTTCTAACCATTAAACAATAACAAAACAAAAACAAATAGAGGAGAAAAAGAAGCTTAAAACCGAAAAAGAAGGAACAAGAGAAAGAAAAAGAACTCAACATAAAAATCCCTACCAAAGATGTGTTCTTGCAAAGAGAATAGCTTGATCTTGGAAACGAGATGAGAAGAACAAATCTTCCTTGGAGCCTCAAGGTGATTTTCAGCCAAGGAGGAAAAGAAGGAAGAGAGGTTTGTCTTTGATTTTTGATCTTGAAAATGGGGAGGTTAAGTGTTGAGAGGAAGATCTATGATAGTTGTGTGGTGGTTAAGGGTTGAAAAGTAGTGGAGGGTAGTGGCTCTTGAAGAATAAAGTAGAAGAAAAAGAAGAGAACTCTTGAGAACTAGAGAGAAAACTTGAGAACTTGAGGTTTGCAAGAAAATGAGCAAATGGCTTTTTGGAAAGCTTCCTTGTAGTTATAAAAAAATGAAACATATGGAGGCATGAATGAGGGGATTGCACTCGGCCATGGGGGAGGAAGAGAAAGAGAAAAATATCTCTTTTCATGGTATGGTATAGGTATAGTTCAAGGTATGGCTAG
Organism: Dalbergia cochinchinensis; assembly: GCA_031216125.1. NCBI lineage: Eukaryota > Viridiplantae > Streptophyta > Magnoliopsida > Fabales > Fabaceae > Dalbergia > Dalbergia cochinchinensis. Next base: position 57,813,926 of record CM062368.1, on the reverse strand, counting down.
GAATGGCTCAAGCTATGGTTCTTTGGAGTGTATTTTTAATTGAAATTCAACATATGATTGAATGAAAATGGAGGAAAGTGGCCGGCCATTTCAAGAGGAAAATGAGGGAGGATTTCTTTCATTTTAATATGGATTAGAAGTGTGTTTAGGAGTGGATTTGGTTAGGCCTTTGATTGGGGGGTTGTAGTTAGGTGTTTAGGTAAGAAAGTGAGTAATTAAGGTAGCTCAAGACAAGATTAAAGAATGTTCTTGCACAATTAGTGCAAATCCACCTTTATTAGCAAGGAATCTCATCACATGACCATTCCTATGATTTAAGGAATTGAATAGAAGTAATACTATTTCAAATTGACATGACACTAATTCTTGAATTAAGAAAAGGGTTTTGAGTTTCTCTAAGCAATCTTAGGCCCTAATTAACCTCAATTAATTATTTTGACTCTAGATCAATTATTAAAATAAATTAATCTTCGATTAGAGCCTAATATTGCTTAGGTTTCATTAATTATATAATTAAACTCGTTATGCCCTTAATCAAGCAAAAAATGGTAATTTTTTTTTCACAAAAACTTCTTGGGACCTTTCGGGCTCAACCAGACATTAAGCAACCCTTAAAAAAAACAACATTTCAAACTCAATTCTATGTCCATTAGACACAAGGGCGTTTTGGTCATTTTGCATGCAGGAACTCAAAAATAAGATTCTTCTGCTCTATTAACACATATAACACACATAATCCCTGTTCAACATTAAAATAGCCCTTTGGGGATGGTTGGGGATGGCTATCCTTATTTTCGCAATAAAATAATCTCTGGGACATTTTAGTCATTTGTACATGGGAAAAATCGGGGCGTTACATTATGTCCTAGTTTTTCACAATGGTAGCATACTTGTTGTCTAGCCAAACAAGGCCTGCTCGCATGGTTCTTCCCATATTCAAGCAACCTTGCCACGTGGCTGACTTCTATAGCTATTTTCCTTCGAAGGAATTAGTCGAAACTATTTCTTTTGGGGCGAAGCCTCCTCATAGCCTTGGTCTCCAAGTGGTAGTCTTTTGTTATCTTGTCCTTAGCAGATTGGACGATTGCTAACTTCTTGTTGGGGTCCTCTACACGGTGACATTTGTTTACCAAAGTCGCATAATTCCTGATCTCCAAAAGACTCACAGTTGCTCAATATCCTCACATAAGCCTCCTTCATACTTTATGCACTTCCAAGCTTCATCAGGATTACACTGATAGATAGTAGAAAACTTGTGGAGCTCTTCAAAATTGTTAGTATAGTCTACTATCCACATAGATCCTTGCTTAAGGGCCATAAACTCTAGCTCCTTTGCGTTTCTCATAGAGGTAGGGAAGTATTTGTGGTAAAATGCCTCCTTGAAAACTTCTCAGGTAACTTCAGTTTGAGCGGCTTCAAACAAGCCATTGGTGCCCACATACCAGAATTCTGCATCAGCTTCTAGTATATAAGTACCAAAGGCCACTTTTTGAGTCTCCGTACAAGGCAGAATTGAGAAAATCTTCTTCATAGCTTTAATCTATTCTTCTGCTTTGTTTGGATTAAAAGCTCCTCAAAATGGCAGAGGGTTTGCTTTCCTGAACTCAGCAAACTTTTGATACTCCACATCCACCTTGTTTCTTCTAGGGTTAACAGCCGGGTTCCGATCCTCATTACAATCCAACCTTTCCATCATTCGGTTGGCCATTGCAATTTGTTCCCATATAGCTGCAGCCATATCATAGAAAGTGTCTATCATACATGCTTCAACTCCGGCACCATTCCTAGTACACCGATTTGAAGTCATTGATTCTTATCACACCAAACAAGAAATATCGAGTTGATTAAGTTCAATACCAAGCTAAGTATGGTAGCAATCCACAACATTCCTAACCAGCTATCATACACAAGTATAAAACTATAATGCAAGACATTTACTAAAGAAGCATAGCCACTCCATTCCTCAAGGTCCTACAAGGATGAACTACTCTAATACCATAATGTAACATCCTCCTAAGTGCAGCCTCATCCTTAAGTCATGACATCATACTCAAGAGTTATTACTTATTAGTCAGTGGGTCTTTCTTAAATATCTATAGCAAGCTCAATTAACGTGTGTAATATCTAAGCATAATTCTATTAAAATATATATAACAAAGAAACACAACATTCAATTAATACAAAGTCAATGAGTACAAAAGGAAAATCTTCTATGAGCTTTAATACATGTATGTCCTCTATTTTATTTACATACATAGAACTTTAACTAAGTACAATGCAGTAAAAACATCAACTACTAAACTACTGTAATCTCGAGTTCTTTCACGTAGCAGCACCATTATTCTCTAGATCAACCTGGAGGCAACGTGGGAATACAAACACATATAGGGGTAAGAATTACACAATTCTCAGTAGGGTAACTCCCCAATTACACAATCAAAATGTCATCATCATCGCCCTAACCACTCCAGTTTATCAAGAAAATGTGATCATGCAATAAATATTAAAGATTCTTTTTATAGTTCTAAAATCATCCCTCTGAAATAGGTAGCTTTTAACAATCAATCACTTAGAACATATGTTTCATAACATTCAAGATCATAGTAATACTTCCAGCTAAATAAGTTAATAAAATAGGTATATGCATATGATAAATGTGGTAATTTTTTCCATACCCTTTACATATTAAAGGGGACTTTTCCATGGATCTTCTTACGGCCCTAGAACTTAATTCAGTGCATTTTTTTCTTTTCATCGACATAGGAAAGACTTAACTTATATCGAATGATATTTGCTATAGATAATTCCATAATGGAAAATAGACTACTTATCAGGACTGAGCTCATTCCTATAAGCGATCATCGGACTTCATTTTTTCCTTTTCCGAATCACACAAAGATCTATTCCTAACTGATACATCTACTGACTCATAATATCTCTAGGGAAGTTCCTCTTTTTGCTTCCCCTTTACCCAACCTAAGTTTTGTTTTTGTTTTGCCCATATGTCAGAACATGGACAATTGAAGTTCACACATTCTCTTTTCTCACATAATTGCATCACATACTTTTCTTTTCTCAAATGCATGCATAAGCCACATGTAAGCATTCATTCACGATACAATTTCAATTATGCCTCATAAACCACTCTTTACTTCCTCTAGCATTCATTTATATATCTCAAGTCACGTGGCCAAATATTTAACATCAAGTATCCATGTCATAGTAGAACCAAAATGCCACTAAATTATCAATTCAAGTCTTGGGTTCATTTCCAGCAATGGCAGATTTCACACCATTGTAGCACGAATTTATTTGCACATCAAACTATCAATTCAAAGGCTGTAAAAGTTATCTAAGACACTTCAATATGTCCACAAGGTTCATAAAAATTTTAGAGCAAAAAAACTTCTCTAATTATGTTAACAAAATTAGATAAATTCAGAGGTCAGAAACCCCCTATTTACTGCCAACAGTCATAGTTCCCAATTTTATTACCTTATCAAATGATCATATGAAACCTTACAAAAATTCAAGGTTAGACTTCAATATGTCTTCAATAACCTGTTTCTTCCAAGGTTAATAGCCATGTTCCGATCCTCATTATGATCCAACCTTTCCATCATTCGATTGACCACTGCCATTCTGGGCACTATTGCTATGTTTAAAAAATAAAGAACCGAATTAGTTATGTTGCTGCCTAAATAGTCAAATTCTAGGACCCTGAAATTGTCTAATTTTATTAGCATACCACATGATCCTTTCTTTAGCTGAAATTTTTAAAGGTTATTAAGGACATCTTCACATCCAACCTATATTTTTGTAAGACTTTATATGATCATTTGATAGGGAAATAAAATCTAGACTTATTGCTGTTCACTGAAACTGAGTAGTTTCTCACCTTCGAATTTATCTAATTTTGTTAATATAGCTACAAACCTTATTATGATTTGAAATTTTTGTAGGATCTCTTTGATACACTGAATTCCCTCTAAAAATTAGTTTGGCTATGCTTTGATGATGTTTAGTAATTTAATCATATTTTTCATTATAATTGAATTCCTGGACAACATGATATTATGCTGAAATGATGATTGAATCTCAATAAATTGATATCATGAATACTATGTGAGTTTGAAGATGATATTATGCATGTAAAAATGTGAGTGCTCATGATAAATGCTCTTAAATGAAGAGAAGATTAGAAACATGAATGATATATATGCTTGAAACATTAAGAAATTTAGAGGTTTATGCTAATGCATATATAATTGTGTTCCTTATGTGAACTTGATGATGATGTATGTGCTAAATAAAAATAAGATCTCTTTTGAAATGCCAAGGGCACGGAAAGATCCCCTATAGTATGTTAAGAGCACAGAGAGATTCCCTATAGTATGTTAATGGCACAGTAAGATCCCTTTTATTATGTCAAGGGCACGGAAAGATAGGAATGATGTATATGAGATCCCCTTTGGTGTATTGAGGACACGTACCGTTGAGAATAGAGTACTATGATGATGAGTAGTATGACATGTGTATATCATGTGATTGAATAATAATAGAGACCTACTTCAGAAGAATGGTTTCTGAACCTTAAAATGAACCTTGATATACATTGCATGCTCACTTTTTCTAATAAACTAAAGTGGCTGGAATGATAACGATGACATGGACTTTAGTATATGTTTTGGGGATGTTCTACTAAGAATTAAAGAATTCTCACCCCTATGTATTTTTTATTCCCGTGCCGTCTCTTGGTTGATCTAATGAACAGTTAGGCAGCTGCAGAAAGGATTAAATTGGAGTTGCAATAGTTTAGCAGTGGAGACTTGTATATGTTGTACTTAGTCATATGTATATGTCTATAAATATAAAAGAGTATTAAAGCTCATAGTAGAGCTTCCTTTTGTACTTGATCATGCATTCAATGAATATTTTGTTTCTATGTTATATATTTTAATATAATCACGAACTAGTTAAGAAAAGTTCGTTAATTTATAAATAACAATTCTTAAGTATAATGTTATGAGCTAAGGATGATGTTGTACTTGAGAAGGTGTTACATTATGTAACACCCTAAAAATTATCTAAAAATTAATTTAAGATTTATCAATCATAATTTCAAAAATTTGATAGTTTGAACAATGATGAGAACGGTCCAACGGATTTGTAAAACAGAAAAAAAATATGAATAGTAACTTGCGGGCCTCATAGGACCGTTGGGACAGCCAAAATCCTAGAATTGGGCCCCGGAGATACGCAAAATTGAGAAATTATATGATTATGGTTAGAAATAGGTAGAATTAAAGATTTTATACCTGGAATTAATTTTCGGGCAATATTTGATTACCCGGGTACGATGTTTCACCCGTTCGGTAAAATTTCGGTGTGCGATTTTTAACACCAAAAGATAGTTTAATCTTCACAAAAGGATAATGAATATCCCTTAGGAACAAGTGTAAGGCTAAGATTTAATCTTGTAATTCAAGATTAAATCATAGTCATCCATCATATTTTACTTTATGAAAGAATTAAAGATTTATATTAATCTAACATACATAAGTCAACCAACCTTATCACTCCAACATTTTTCATTCTCAACCAGCCTCCCATGAATACAGCCTTCATTCTTTCTTTCCAAGCCACCATTAACAAACTTCAAGCTCCCAAAATCATAGCCAAACCTTGATAAAATCACAAACCCTCTTCACAAAACTTATTCTACTCACCACCACCTACAAAACTAACCGATTGGAATTTTAATTTCTCACCAATTCTCACTTTGATTTTAATTCTTCACTGTTTAAGGGAGGATTAGGTGCTGTTTGGAAGGCTTGAAGTGAAGAAAAATCATTTTTGAAAGATACCTTGGAGTTAGAAGCCTTAAAGCTTCACAAGTAGGGTTTTCTTTGGCCTTTTTCTTTCAAACTTTTTCTGAGCAATTCTTACTGGTTTCAATCCAAAATTTCTAGTTAACTTGGTCGATATTATGTTGTTATTGATGTATGAATTTTTCTGAAGTGTTTGGATGAGGTTAGAAATATCATTTTGTCAAAAGATGTTGAGTGATACTTGTTGGATTTTTTGTTTTCTTACAGGCAGTGTGTAATCATGAATTTTCTGGGCTTGTTGTGTGCATTTTCGTGATCTGAAAAAACTATACGTTGGATTTAATATCTTTAGCTAGTCCCAGGAATTTTCTTGGGTTTTTATTTTGAGTCAAACTGCCTCAGAAAAATCAAGAATTGAAATTAAGCATATGCTACCTGAAGTGTTGGAACAAAAGCTGTAAATTTTGGTAATTTTGTTACTATATCAAATGATGGAATTATCACTTGACATTTTTACAGGGTATTATAGACATGTTAATTTTTTACCAGGATTTTTATTTCAAATTTTCTGGGTTCAATTGCTAGGGTTAAAAATTATGAATTTTGGTTCCTGAGTTGAGGTTGAGTGGTTTCTGACCACCAAATTTGTCTAATTTTGTTAACATAGTTATAGAACTCTTTTTGCCCTGAAAGTTTTACAGCACCTTGGGGATACATTGAATTATCTTGGATAATTTTATAGCCTTTGAATTGATTGTTTTATGTGTAAATAAAATTGTGCTACAATAGTGTGAAATCTGCCATTGTGCTGAAAATAAATTGATGTTTTGAATTGATGAAAAGATGGCATTTTGTACTAGTATGACATGAGTACCTGAATATGAGGATGAATAATTGAGCATGTGAACTTATTGATGAGATTAGGTACACATATATATGAATGAGTATTACAATTGCTTATATGCGAAAGAAAAGCATAAGATTATGTTTCTTGGACTAGAGAAAGTAAATCCAGTTTGTTAGGGAAAGTAAATCTGGTCTGTCAAGGAAAGTAAACCTGACTACCCTTGAATTGAGTCGGGGAAAGTAAACCTGGCTAGGAATAGGTCTGTGTGAGAATTGGAGAAAGTAAATCCAATGATCATGTATAGGAATGAGCTCAGTCCTGAAAAGCAGTCTATTACCCATTGTTGCCACACTGAGGACAGCGGTACGTAACGCCCAAATGTGACAAGATTAGTCAAGGGCCAAGGCAAGTTTAAGAAGTAAATTTTCTTAGGAATCTTTTATCTTATATGCTGAGTGAAGAAGTTTAGTATTGATATTGAGACCAATATATTTAAGTGGAAAGTTAGCAGTGTATGATGTTGAGTAGTATGGTATATGTACATTAAGTGATTGAATGTTAAAAGAAACCCACTTCGAAAAGGTGATTTTATAACTTTAAAATGAACCTTTGATATATATATTGCATGCCCACTTTTTCTTAATAAACCGAAGTGACTGGGGCAATGACGATGACATTATGATTGTGTATTTGGGGGAGTTACCCTACTGAGAATTGTATAATTTTCACCCCTATATTTTTGTGCTCCTGTGTCGTCTCCAGGTTGATGCAGAAAATCGAGAAACTGCTATACAACAGAACTCGAAAGTATAATAGGGTAGTAGTTAATACTTTTGTTATGTTGTATTTAGTGGAATGGATATGTATGTAAATAGGTTAGAGGACAAAGGTGCGTTAAAGCTCATCAAAGAGCTTTCTTAATGTACTGAACTTTGTATTAAATGAATATTTTGGTTTCATTGCTATATATTTCAGTAGAATTATGACCAAGTTATCTCACGAATCAATCCAAAGGGCTATAGATATTTAAGAAAGGTCCACTAATTTATAAGTAACAACTCTCGAGTATGATGTCATGACTTAAGGATGACGTTATAATTGGGAGGATGTTACACATTATGGTATCGAAGTAGTTCATCCCTGTAAGACCTTGAGGAATGGACTGGCTATGCTTCCTTAATAGATGTCATGCATTATAATTTTATATATATATATATATATATGTGTGTGTGTGTGTGTGTGTGTGACTACTGATTTAGAATATTGTGGGTTATTGCCACACTTAGCTTGGTATTGAGCCTAATCAACTCAATAATTCTTGTGTGTTGTGATAGGAATTGATGACTTCAAATCGGCATACTGGGAACAGTGTTGTAGATGAAGCTAATATGATGGACACTTTCCATAAGATGGCAGCTACCATTGTAATACTCTAAAAATTAGTTAAAAATTAATTTGAGTTTTGTTAGTCATAATTTCAAAAATTTAACAAGCATAGTAATGATGAGGATAGCCCAATGAATATGTAAAAAAAAAAAGTAAATAGTAACTTGCAGGCCTCACAAGCCTGTGGGACAGTCGAAACTTTAGAATTGGGACCTGAAAATGCCCGAAACTAAGAAAGTATGGGATTAAAATTAAAAATAGGTAGAAATAAAGATTTTATACCTAGAATTAATTTTTGGGCAATGTATGATTACCCAGATACGATGATTTACCCATTCGATGAAATTTCAATGTGCGATTTCTAACATTAGAAACTAATTTAATCTCTACAAAATGAAAAAGATTATCCACTTATATAGAATCAATGGCTAAGATTCAATCTTGGATGATAAGATTAAATCCTAGCCACCTATTTTTCCTTCCTAGATTAATGATTATCTATTCATATTATATAATATTCCAACATTGTATAAGATAAATACAACTAATCTTCTCCAAAAGGCCAAGAGACATTCTCAGCTAGCAGTAGCAGCAAAGAGAAACCAACAAGCTCTATGTCCATGAGCTTCAAAGTTTATTTCAAATGCCAAAAACACTAGCCTATAATTGTTAAAACTACCAACTTCCTTCGCTAACTTAATCTACACCTCGACACTTACAATTCTAACCGATTAAAATTTCAATTCTTCACTATTCCTCACTTTGACATATCACTTTCTCAGTGCCTAAGGGAGGTGTAAAGTTTGATTTTGAGTCTTTAAAGTGAAGAGAAAAATCCCTTGGAACACCTTTGAAGTATAAAGCTCTAAAGATTTGCAAAGTAGGGTTTGTTGTCTTGTTTAATGAAATTTTGTTTCTTGCAATTTTGATAGTTTAAAATTGATATTTTCTAGTTCTATTGTGTGATTACACAAATATATAGATGTATTTGCTTTAGTAGACTATTTTGTTTTTGTGGAAAACTCATTTTTGTGAAAAGAGATTTTGAACCATGCTGGTGGATTTTTGGTTTTTGTATAGGCAGCTACTGATCACGAATTTTCTAAGAGAATTACGGGTATTCTCATGTGCTAGAAAAAATATATGTTGAAGCTAACGTCCTAGGCTAGTTTCATGAATTTTCTTGAGTTGTTCTTTGGACTTTTACTACCTGAAAAAAATCATGAACTGAGACTATGTCTGTGTTGCTTGATTTTCTGGTCTTGAAGCTGTGAATTTGTCTAGTTTTGTTATCTTAGTAAATGATTGATTTCCTTTGAAATTTTACAAAAGTTTGGAAACATATTGAAGTTTAACCATAGTTTTTATTCTAAATTGATTTATTCATTTGCTAGGGTTAAAAATTAGAGAATTTGGGAAATTAGCAGAGAATCAATGGTTTCTGACCACCAAATTTATCTAATTTTATTAACATAGTTAGAGAACTCTTTTTGCGCTAAAATTTTACTTGTAGACATTTTAAAGTGTGATCAAGAATTTTTATAGCCTTGGATTTGATAGTTTGAAATGCCAAATAAATTTTTCTACAAATATGTGAAATCTGTCATTGTGCTGAAAATGAATTGATGCTTTAAATTGATGAAATAATGACATCTTGTACTTGTATGACATGAGCACATGAATATGAATATGAATAATCGAGCATGTGAGCTTATTGATGAGGTTAGGCACACATTGATATGAATGCTTATTACAATTGCTCATATGCAAAAGAAAAGCATAAGATTATGTTTCTTGGGCTGGAGAAAGAAATCCAGTTTGTTGAGGAAAGTAAACTTGATTACCAAAAAATGCATAAGGTTTATAATTTTGTTGGGAAAAGTAAATCTAACAACCAAGAAAAGCATAAGGTTTATGATTCTTGGGCGGAAGAAAGTAAATTCGATTTATCGAGGAAAGTAAACCTGACTACCCTTGAATCAAGTTGGGAAAAGTAAACCTAGCTAGGAATAGGTCTGTGTGAGAATTAGAGAAAGCAAATCTAATGATCATATATAGAAATGAACTTAGTCCAGAAAATGCGGTCTATTACCCTAAAATGGTCAAAGCTACAAAGTCGAGGGCCAAGAAGAGCTAAAGTAGCAGTGGTTGCAAGTAGTCTTTTATTTTATGTTCTAAATGAAGAATTTTAGTATCGATATTGAGGCCAATATGTTTAAGTTGTGATTTAGCAATATATGGTTTATATGATGTTGAGTAGTATGATATGTGATTGAATAATAAAAACTATCCACTTCGAAACAATGATTTTAGAAATTTAAAATGAATCTTTAATATGTATTGTATAACCACATTTTCCTGATAAATTGAAGTGGCTGGGATGATGACGATGGAATTATGATTATGTATTTTGGGGATACCCTACTGGAAACTTCAGAATTCTCATCCTTGCTTATTTGTGTTCTTGCGTCGTCTCTAGGTTGATTCCAGAAAATAGTGAAGCAGCTACAAGAAAGACTAAACTGTAATTTCTGTAGTTTAGTTATGGCAACTCATATCTGTTGTACATATACATATATATATATGTGTGTGTGTGTGTGTGTGTGTGTGTGTGTGTGTGTGTGTGTGTATAACAATATAGTAAAGAACATATGTGAACTAAAACTCATAGAAGAGCTTCCTTTTGTACCTGACTTGTATTAAATAAATACATTGTTTCTTGCTATATATTTTGATAGAACCACGAGTTAGTTAATACATGATTCGACTGATTCTTGCTATAGATAATTAAGAAACGTCTGTAAATTTATAAGTAACAACTCTCAAGAGCATGACTTAAGGATGAGGTTGTACTTGGGAGGATGTTACAGCCATGAGCGAACAACTTGCAGTAGCCAACGGGATGATAGAAAGGTTGGACCGATTAGCTAAAGGAAATCCAATTGGGAACCCTAGGGGAGCAGAAGTGGACATAGAATACTAGAAGTTCACAGAATTCAGAAAAGCAAACTCTCCACCTTTCTGAGGAGCTTTTAATCCAAATAAGATAGAAGAATGGATTAAATCTATGGACAAGATTTTCTCAATTATTCCCTAAGGTGGCCTTTGCTACTTATATGCTAGAAGCTGATGCAAAATTTTGGTGGATTAGCACTAATCGATTGATCGAAGATGCTCAGACTAAAGTTACCTAGGAAGTTTTTAAGGAGGCTTTTTATCACAAGTACTTCCCTATTTTTGTGAGAAATACAAAGGAGTTGGAGTTTATGGCACTCAAGCAAGGGTCCATGAGTGTTGTAGAGTACATAGCCAAGTTTGAAGAGCTCTGCAAATTTTCCATTATCTATCAACAAAATCCTAATGAAGCTTGGAAGTGCATGAAGTATGAAGGAGGGTTACGTAAGGATATTGAGGTAACTGTGAGTCTTTTAGAGATCATGGATTATTCGACTTTAGTAAACAAGCATAGGCATGCAGAGGACTCCAAAAAGAAGCTAGCAATCATCCAATCTGCTAAGGACACTTCTAATAAGACACTAGCACCTAAAGCCTGAGATTATAAGGAGATCTCGACCCAAAAGAAACAGTTTCAGCCCAATTTGCATGAAAGTAAACAACAACGGTCAACCACTAGACAAGATTGTCCTAAATGTGGGAAGAACCATAGGGGTAAACCTTGCCTGGCTGGGTAGAATGTATGCTATCACTGTGGAAAGCCATGACATATAACAAGGGAGTGTCTAGAGAGATATCCAAAACCTGCTGGAAAGCCACCATATCAAAGTGCTAATAGCTGAAGGGACATTACCACCTAACCCTCCGAGCCGAGGTAGGGACATTTTAGGATTTCATTGTTACTTTTTGATTGATTGTGTGTAGATGGCTTGTTTGATTTATGAAAAATATCTTCTGAAATCTATTTCAAATGAATTTTGAAGGCAAAATTCTTTTTAATGTAAATGGTAATGTAACACCCTAAAAATTATTTAAAAATTAACTTGAGAATTATTAGTGAGAATTTCAAAAGTCTGACAGATTTAGCGATGATGAGGACGGCTCAGTGGCCATGTCAAAAAAAAATCTCGGAGTCGGCATAAACAGTAACCTTGTGGGCCCCATAGGCCCGTCGGGACAGTTGAAACCCTAGATTTAGGACCAAGAGATGCCCGAAGCTGAGAATAGAAAGGATTAAGGTTAGAAATGGTTATGAATTAAGATTTTATACTTGAAATTAATCTTCGGGTAATATCTATTTTTCTCAAGTATGATATTTTACCAATCGATATGTAGTTTCTTACACCGTATGAAACTTGCAATGCAAGTTTCTTATCACCTTTGACAACTGTGTGCCTAGGAAATTACCACACTATTGTCTTTATCAAGATTGAATGATAACCATATAAAATTATTAATTTCTAATATAAGGTACATTTATTTGTGGTAAAGATTAATAACACAATTTCTTATATAATAACACCAAATCTTTTTCATTTCTTTCTGGGAATTCTCGGCCAAGCATTCTACATTTTCAGCCCCCGTGTTCTTCTTTCACAAACCTAAAACCTAGCTTCCATGACCTCATAATCTAAAGGTCAAGTCACTGAAATTACAAGCTTCATTCACTAAACTTCATCTACTCCTGATAATCATCAAAACTAACCAATTAGAATTTTGATTCATCACTAACCTCCACCTTGAGATATCATATACATTTGTTATGAAAGGAGTAAGAGCTATTTGAGAAGGTTTTGAAGGAAAAAAATGCACTTAGAAGAACCATGAGAAGTGCAAAGATCTTCTAGTAACAACTAGGGCTTTCTTTCCAATTTTGCTCTAAATTTTTCTAATTGATCTGGTTGGAATTTTCTAGATATATTGGTTGATAATAGATAGATATTAATGTGTGTAATTTGATGCAGTGATTAGATGATGTTAAAAATCAATCTTCTCAAAATATACTTTGAACCTTGTTACTAGAAAATCCCAGTTTAATTGGATTGAGTTAAAGATTTTATAGGATGTAGCTAACATGCTAAGGTGTCTCCAGGAAAGATTTGGAGGCATTCTAGGCACTTTTGCTATGTTTAAAAAATCAAGAACCGAATTGATTATGTTGCTAGCTGAATAATCGAATTCTGGAACACTAAAATTGTGTAATTTTATTAGCATACCAAATGATCAATTCTTTAGCTGAAAATTTTATAGTTATTGAGGAGCATTTTTGTAAGACTTTATATGATCAATTAATAAGGTAATAAAATCAAGACTTATGGTTGTTCGTTGAAACTGAGTAGTTTCTCACCTTTGAATTTGTCTAATTTTGTTAATACAGCTAGAGACCTTATTATGCTTTGAAATTTTTATAGGATCTCTTTGATACATTGAATTACCTCTAAAAATTAGTTTGGCTATGTTTTGATGATGTTTAGTAATTTAATCATATTTTTCATTAGAACTGAATTCCTAAACAACATGTGCTGAAACGATGATTAAATGTCAATGGATTGATATCATGAATACTATGTGAGTTTAAAGATGATATTGTGCATATGAAAATGTGACTACTCATGATAAATGCTCTTAAATGAAGATAAGATTGGAATCATGAATCATATATATGCTTGAAACATTAAGAAATTCAGAGATTTATGCTAATGCATATATGATTGTGATGCTTATGTTAACTTGATGATGATGTATGTGCTAAGCAAAGATAAGATCCCCTTCAATATGCCAAGGGCACAACGAGATTCACTATAGTATGTTAAGGGCATGCAAAGATCCCCTTTATTATGTGTCAAGGGGGAAAGATAGGAATGATGTATATGAGATCCCCTTCAGTGTATTGAGGGTGCATACAATTGAGAATAGAGTGCTATGATGTTGAGTAGTATAACATGTGTATATTAGGCAATTGAATAATAAAAGAGACCCACTTTGAAAGAATGGCTTTTGAACTTTAAAATGAACCTTGATATATGTTGCATGCTCACTTTTTCTAATAAACGGGAGTGGCTGGAACAATGACAATGATATGGACTTTAGTATATGTTTTGCGGATGCCCTACTGAGAATTATAGAATTCTTACCCCTATATGTTTTTGTCCATCTGTCTTCTCCAGGTTGATCCAGTGAATAGTGAGGCAGCTGCAAGAAGGATTAGATTTCAGTTGCAGTAGTTTAACAGTGGAGATTGTATATGTTATACTTAGTCATATGTATATGTCTATAAATATAAGAGATAATAGATATATATTAAAACTCATAGAAGAGTTTCCTTTCATATTTGACCTTTATTCAATAAATATTTTGTTTCTATGATTAGAACCATGAAATAGTTACTACCTGACTCAATCAATCTTGCTATAGATAATTAAGAAAGGTTTGCTAATTTATAAGAAACAACTCTTAAGTATAATGTCATGACTTAAGGATGATATTGTATTTGGGAAGGTGTTACATAAAATCTACTTACACTTCATCTGTTTTCCTAATTTCAATTGTTTCCTTAATAGAATTTGACAGTTTTGAATTTTTATCAGTGTCGACTGGGATGTCTGTAGATAATTGTTTCCTGAATTTTTGACTAGAATTACTTTTAATAAAGGGTAAATTACACTCACCTCCCCTAATATTTGTGGAATGCAACTCACATTCCTTCTAGTTGTCCAACTTATACCCACATCCCTCTGCTTGTCAAATTTTAAGTATTTATATTACAGTCACACTCCTCATTCACATAATACCGTTTATAAACTGAACAAAATGATATTTTATTTTATATTAATTGCTTCTAATTAATAATATTATAAGAATACATTTACCCACTCTGTTAAGTTTAAGAGTGTTTTTATAATTTTATTAATTACGAACAGTTAATATTATAAAAATGCCATTATGTTAAGTTTAGTAACGATGTTCTGTGAATGAGGAATGTGACTGTAATATAAATACTTGAAATTTGACAAATAGAAAGGGTGTGAGTTCCATTTCCACAAACCTCAGGAGAAGTGAGTGTAATTTACCCTTTAATAAATGATTAGAAGTATCATTAGTTTTATGTTTAAATATATTAACTTGAAAATATATAATTTTAAAATAGTCTTTTTATTTGGATTGTATAAAAAAATGTTTTTATATAATAAATTACTAAATAAAATTATTTTTTACATTATATCAATATATAATATTCGATATTTAAGATTGATTCAATATAAATATCATGATTCTAAAATAATCAAATTTTTCTTATAGTTGAAGGCTTCTTTGATTAAATGATTAAAGGCTTCAAATTCATGTTGAGAACTCAGCTTATTTTCGAAAACAAAATCCTCAAAAAAGGTGTTTTTAATATAATTTGACATATTTGATAAACATAAATAAAAATTATTATAATTTTTGTTTATTTTATTTCTATTAAAAATAACCTTTTTCTAAAAAGTATTATTTTTAAATTTTTATTATAAATATCAAATAAAAGTTGGTTATTTTATAATTATATTTGAAAAAAATTGTTACTGCTAAATATTATATAATACAATTTATTTTGTGCCTTTTTAATAATCTATGATATAAAAATAATTTTTTATATAATCTTAAAAAACACACTATTGTATAATTATTTTTAAGCTAATATTTCTAAGCATAAAAGTAACTTTTACATAATCAATTACCAAAAAATCAATTATACTAATAATTATTTAAATAATTTCAATTTTAATCTAAACACGGTTGAATAAGATTTGAGTAACCCGATTTTAGAAAAACAAAATACTATCTCCAATAATCTAATATGTTAAGGAAATCTACAAACTGTTGATTATAATCTTTTGGTTATATATATATATATATATACACACACACACACACACACTAAATCTTCTATTTTCGTTTTGGCCATTTCAAGTTCTAAAATAACTTTTCGATGTTTCCTTTTCAGGTTGAAATAGTAAGAGAAAAGAGTTTAAAAGTCTTCAAACAACTCTTCATACTAAGCAAAAAGTTCATCATAGGAAGGATTAGAGTCAGAATTATTTACCTCAGGCTCATTTTCTAATGAATGGCCTGTCATGAAGCATAGGTTTGCAACATCTAGCTCCTCCTGATCTTCTGATCCTTCCATTTCTTCTTCCGATTCACTCTAAGTGGCCAGCATGCCTTTCTTTTTAGGCATGAACTTCTTTTGTGGACCCTTGAGTTTAGGACATTTTGGTTTGAAGTGTCTCTTTTCCCCGCAGTTGTAGCAAATGACACTTTTTGGCTTCACCTTGCCTTTTCTGTTCTTTCTAAGGTTGACGTCCCTTCTTCTCTTTGTCTTGCCTTTCTAGGCTTTGAACATCTTCTCCATCTTCTTTTTCTATCTCATCATCTGATTCTTCCTTTTCATTAGAGATTTCAGCAACTTTCATTTGCTTTAGCTTTATTTAGCTTCTGATAAAATGATTTCAAGGCCATGGACTTGCTTTTCTTGATGGATTCACCATGCACTTCAATTAGCACTACCTCATGGTTTTGAGTGACCCAATGACTGCATCCAAATGGAGAGTTTGAAGGTCTTTAGCCTCTGTAATGGTTGTGACCTTTGGCAGCCACTTGGCAGCGAGGCTTCTCAAGATTTTTCTAACAATTTCGAAGTTAGAGTATCTTTTACCTAGACCCTTTAACTGATTTATGATGTACATGAATCTTGTGGTCATTTCATCAATATTTTCTTGATCTGTCATTTTAAGCATCTCATATTGATGAACCAACATACTAATCTTAATTTCTTTAACTTGATCTGTACCTTCATGCAGCATATACAATCTATCCCATATATCCTTTGCTATGTCACAAGTAATGATTTTATCATATTTAGCCTTATTTAATGCACACTTGAGCAGGTGTTTAGCTTTAGAGTTCATCTAAACTTTGGCTTTGTGTTGCTCTGTCCACCTACTTCTATGGACTTCCCTTGATGTTGAAGGTGTATCATTGGTTCCAAGAACTTCCTCCATTAGAACATAATCTCCTTCTTGTATGATCTCCCATAGATCAAGGCTTGTGTACTTTATGAACAACTCCATGCAATTTCTCCAATAAGCGTAGTCCTCACTATCAAAGAATGGCGATCTATTGATGGAATGCTCTTCTGCTATATGAATATTTTGTGTCATTTGTCCCTCGAATCTTTGTCCTCTGTAATCGTTAGAATGCTCAGCCCTTAGAGGTCAAGCTCTGATACCACTTGTATGTAGAAAAACGCACGAGAAGGAAGGTTGAATCGCGCTTCACTTCACTTCACTTCTCTTTATCTTTTTAGCTTTTGAAAACTTAAACATAATACTATTAAGCTTTAAGCTTGAAATATAGCACCCAATTTTCTGTTTGAGAGAAAATGACCAAAATGCCCCTGAGGCCATTTTCTGCCCGGAATTCGAGGAAAGCCAGCCCGACAGTCCTCGAAGGGTCAACTCAATATTTGAAGGGGATTGGATGGTCCTAGAGTGATTTCGGAAACAAAAATCGTGTTTTCTGCAGTTTTGGGTCAAAATGACCAAAATACCCCTATAGCGTTTTGCGTGGGTAGAGGTGCCGTTTGAGACCGAAACTTCCCCCAAAGGTTTAAAATGATGTTTTCATGTGTTTAAAAATATCTGTTTAAGTCTCAGCAGTCCTGGGCAGCTTTTATATAAAATTACGATTTTGCCCTTGGCATAGTGCCATTTGAGCTTAATAATGTAATTAAGCAAACCTAAACAATATTAGGCTTTAATCGAAAATTAATTAATTTCCATAATTAATCTAGAGTCAAAATAAGTTATTAAAATTAATTAAAACCTAAGATTGCTTAGATTAAACTCAAAAATCCCTTTTTTCTTGTAAAAAATTCAAGTTCCCAAGACATAGAATCTTAAATAGTATTTTTACTATTCACTCTGCATACTCCAAGAAGCCTAGGTAAAGTAGGATTTTGACCCCACTACTGGGCTAGAGTGCTCACAAATCATACCTTAACATAGCCTTGATTACCTATCCTTTCACTTACACACTTACCTACAAGTTCCTAATCCTAAGCCTAATCAAAGCTACGCCTAAACACACTTCTAAACCACAATTAAATGGAAGATTTTCCTCTCCTATTCCATGGAGAAGATGGCGCCACATCACCCTCCAATTTCCACCACATGTTTGAATTCTTTCATTCAAAGAACCATGCCTACACTATGCCTAAACCTATGCCTAAACCCATGCTTACACCTTACCTTGAAATGACATAACCAAGAGATATCTTTTCCCTCCTTCCTCCCCTAAAAGTGGCGCCATTCTTCCCCCCTTTTTCATCCCTCATGTTTTGTTTTTCTATAAATAGCACACTTGGGTAAACTTGAGCCAGCTTTAGTCATTTGCTAAGTTTTAGTTTTCTAGAGCACTCAAAGCTTTCCTTTTTCTCTCAAAGACCAAGAGTTCTTCTTCTTCATCTTCTTCAACCTCATTTCACTTGGTTGGGATTTTATTTTAAATGTTTCTTTCATTAAAAGTTCTTATTTAGTCATTGACTTGATGGCTTCTCTTGAATCTTTTAGAACTTCTTCTCCTCCTCCTATTTTATTTTCGGCCAAGGGCCTTTGGTGAGCTTGGAAATGAGAGCTTGATGATGGGGATTGCATGATGATGTTCATCACTTGAGCAACCCCTAAAGCTTGATCTTAGTTCTGGAGAAAAAGGTGTTTTTAGTTTCTTTCCTTTTTATCTTGAAAAACTTAACTTTGATGTTGTTCTAAAATGAGTGTATGAACCCAATGATGAGGACACATGATGTTGGTGTTAATACATCATCAAGATCATGGTCTCTAGAGTTTCAAAATGATTCTTTTTCTTGCTCATAGTTTCGGCCCCTGTTCTTTTCTTTTCTTCAAATTTTCAGCCATATTTTTTATTAATACACATGATTGCTTGATGATGAGAGTTTCTAGATGATGACTATGTGTTCATCACAATGAGACCTCTAGAGCTTGAGTTTTAATAAAAATTTTATTTATGACTTTGCTTAAAGAAAAGATACTTTGTGTTCTAAAAACCTTGAGGTTCACTTTAGCTTATTGTGATAAGTTTGGGTTGAGGTTTAAGTTCCTCTAAAGTCTTGGATGAGCTCTACTAAGAAATAAAATGAACTTGCACTCATGTTTATCTTCAAGCTTTTGCATTGCATATTTACTTTTGAGTTTTGCATTCATATTTACCTCTCAAGCTATCACTAAAAGTTAAAGATAAGGAACAAAGAGCATCTCATATTTATGTTCTTGTCTAGCACGTTTACTTTTCAAGTCATCACTTAAGAACTTAAAGATTTAAAATGAGAGCTTGCATATCACCTAATTAATCTCGAAGCCTTTCTATTTCTGTCTTAAAGTCGATTATTGCTAGGCTTAGAGCACTAAAATAAAGAATTGAACTTGCATATTTATTTTCAAGTTTTGCATATTTATTTTCAAGTCTTGCATTTTACTTTCAAGTCTTGAATATTTACTTTGAAGTTCTCACTTTACTTTATAATGAAGAATAAATGGAATGCATAGCACATTTACTTTTTGTCATCACTTAAAAACTCTAAGAGCTCAAAGGCTTGCCTTTACTGTCTCAAGTTAAAGTTTGGATATGGAGACATCCCCATGGGTGCATATTTCGGCCATGTGATAATGATGAACTTAATATGAGTTTCATCTAGTTGCAAGGGCCAACAATCTATGTTCAAGGGTTTTCCTATGTTTTAAGAATTTTATAAGGTCATTACCAACAAGATTTCTAAATTAAACCTCTTCCAAGAGTGTTTTAAATTAGTTATTTCCCTATGATTGTTCTTATTCCCTTTTACAAGATAAATGTTTTGCAAAAGAGTTCTAGAAGCCCTAAAACGATTCAAAGAGAAACTAGTAACTCATGCTTGTTGAAAATGAAATTTTATGTATGATACGTACATATATGAATTCAGTTCTGCCATGGTGTATTTGGTGCTGTATGATGTTATCTTGATATGCTAGAATGTGTAAAAATTATATGTGTTGAGGTAGAAACCCTTCTATGCAAGTCAGGAAAGAAACTAGTCTTACAGAAAATCGTAAAAGTGTGACTCTAGAACACTTAGATTAATTAGTTTTCTGTTTCTATTCCAGCACCTTTGAATGATTGTAAAACCATGTTATGCCATGTTTACTTGAGTGAGAATGACCCATAAGTGGTTTAGGAATAAATTCTAGCATCATAAGAAAAGCCAATAACGAGAAAGGGCGTAAAATACAACTTCTAGAACACCTTAAATCATGGAAATTTATTTACTACCTATGTTGTCCAACTTTGATTGACGATGTTCTTAAGGTTAATAATTGGTGGTAATGATGATGATTAGTCCCTTAGATGCATAAGAAAATAATTTGACAATTTGAGTTACCCAATTTAAGTGTTTGCCCATTTAAGGGAATGTCTATGTGATGATGATTTGAGATGATGCATTCATGTGATATTTGATGTTATGTGAGGTATTGGTATAGAATTCATCATTTGCATGTTATGGTTTCATTTGAAACATTAGAGATGCATATGTTAGAAATATATGAAGAATTATGACATTTATGAGATATGCGTTGCATCTTGTTATAACATGCCAAGACTTAAGGTGACTTAAAAATATGAGAAAATGATCCTTTGGACTCATCTAATGATAGGTGATGAAAAGGTGATTCTTGCTTAAGGTGATCTAAAACATGAGAAAATGATCCTTTGGACTCATCAAACTATAGGTGATGAAAAGATGATTCTTGCCCCCTAACCCGTGCTTATCAAGTCGGGACTTCAACTTATCAAAAGGGAATAAGTTTATGCTAGTGACGACTAGTAAGGTACGTGCTCATCACCTAGAAGTACTCTCAAAAGGAAAGAGTAATAGGGTGGCCCCAAGAATGAAAAGAGACTTAAGTCACCTAAGGAAAACAAGGAATGTCATCCATGAACCATGTTCTATGCACATCATGTTTGCTATAAAGTTAGACATATGCTTTAAAGTTAATGTTGTATAAAGTATTGATGTGTATATCATAAAGAAGTATGATGCATTCATTACAAGAGTCATGATAAAATGAATAGGCCTCAGTAACGGATGTTTTAGAACTTAATAAATGAATCTTTGCATGCTTACTATTTCATAATTAAACCCGAGGTTCCTAAGGAAGATGATGATGACATGTGTGTGAAAAGGGAAGCCCTACTGAGATTCTTGTATAAGTTTCTCACTCCCCCTATCTTTCTTTTCCATCTTCGTCTTCAGACAAGGTTGACAACAACGTCCGTGGGTTGCCCTAAGATGCCGACATGGAAGTAGCTTGATGGTCGAGATCAGAGTGGCGTAGTGGAAGCGGGGACAAAGTCTTAGTCTTAGTCTTTTCACATCATAGTTATGTGTAGTTTTATATTGTTGCATACTCAACCTTTACGGGTGGGCCCAATATATTTAATGTGGAATATCCTTATGTCATTAATACTATTAAGGTTGTGTGACCTAATATTTGAAGTTAATGTTATATGATGTTGTGCTGATGTTTCTGATTATGATATTCCTTTTATGTTTACGCTTCACGATACGCGAGGCTCGCATTGGTTTATGTTTCAAAAAAAAAATTCTACTTGTATTTTCCGCTAAGTATTTTAATTAAAGGTTTTAAAGAATAGGACTAAAATGGTAATTGACTAATGTTTAATCTAAATACGTTTTAGGAGTATTGGGTTAAAAATTAGAATGTTACAGAAATAATGTGAGAGGTTTCGAAAAATAACTTTCTGAAGTACAGCGTCAGTAATGAAACGGCTAAAAAGATAAGCTTTAAGCAAATATGAACAAATAATCACAGAGCAGCGAATGTACAAAAAAGATATAAGGGAGAAAAAGATACTACATAGATATTTTTATACTGTTTTAGCCAATCTGCCTATATCCAATTCTCAACCACTGTTAAGTTTCACTAAAACCCTTCTCCATCCGAGAAAGAAACTGAATAGTCTTTACAATGGTCTTCCCAAACTCTACCCTGTGACTAGTAGACAACCCCTACTGTCACAAACCAAGTAGTTATTTACCAGCCTCTTTAAGTTGAACTAAGTAGTCTTTGACCCGCCTCTCCAAGCTAAACTGTGACTAGTAGGCAACCTCTACTGTCACAAATCAAGTAGTTATTCACCAACCTCTCCAAGTTGAACCAAGTAGTATTATACTAGCCTCTCCAAGCTAAACTGTGACCAATAAGAACACTTTACTGCTGCATTGCAAGTAGTTTTACCTTAGTCTCTCCAAGCTATCTTACACCGATTACTACTAGATCGAGGTTACAAAGGTTTATGTTTAGGTTTGCAACTCAAACTAACCTACATTCAAGTTTCCTTAAGATATACAATGAATGACTTGGGATAACTTGAATGACTACTTTCTAGCTATTTTTCCTTAGAAGAATGTATAAACTATGAAGGAACGTAGAAAGAAGATTTTTACAAACAAGGAAACTGGTTACAAGATATAATGAACTTCACAAGAAGATGAGGAGAAATTTTCATAGCATTTTTGCACTTGTGCAGCGTTAGTCTTCTTATCTTTGAAAGCATAGCATCTTTATTTATAGATGATCATTACTTATGACCATTACCCTTGATCAGTTCTCCAAGAGACACGTGTTGATTATCTGTTTGTGTCTTGGAAATATAGTCTAGAAGAGTAACCTGTCTATTTGTCAAAGCTATTATAGAAGTCGTTGTAAAGTTGAGGTTTTTCATGTCCCTTCAGAAGCTACTTTTACTTTCTGAACATAGTTTTTGACCTCTTCCTTCTAGAAGTTGGGGTAGTTGACTAAGTTGGCAGAAGAGATGACACAACAATCTGTCATTGGGTTTGACTTTAAATTTGAATTTTCAAATTTTCCTTCTTTTCTTGTATAGCACATTGTTTCACTGTTAAGTGAGCTTTTTGATGTTCGGCATCAGTTCCTTGATGAATCTTCGGTCTTCAATCAGAGCTTGTTGATGATAAAAAGATTGCAAACATGATGATTGAAGATTATAGAACATATTGGCTTCAGAGTTTTATTGATATCTGTAACACCCCGATTTTCTGCCTGAGTGAAAAATGACCGAAATGCCCCTGAGGTCATTTTCGGCCGGGAATTCGAGGATGGCCGACCCGGCAGTCCTCGAAGGGCCAACTCAATGTTTGAAGGGGATTGAATGACCCTTGAGTGGTTCCGAAGGCGAAAGTCTCATTTTCTACAGTTTCGGGTCTAAATGACCAAAATATCCTATGGCGTTTCTGCGGCTAAAGGTGTCGTTTGAGCCCGAAACTTTCCCCAGAGGTTTAAAACCATATTTTTACATGTTTCAAAACATCTGTTTGAGTCCCGGTGGTCCCGGGCAGTTTTAGTGCAAAATTACGATTTTACCCCTAGAATAGTGTTTTTGAGCTTAATGATGCAATTAAGCGAACCTAAGCAATATTAGGCTCTAAACGAAGATTAATTAATTTTCATAATTAATCTAGAGTTAAAATAAATTATTAAAATTAATTAGAACCTAAGATTGCTTAAATTAGATTTAAATCTCCTTTCTAAAACTCAAGATTTCACTCTTGGAATCTTAAATAGTGTTTTCTCTCTCCAATTCCTTAAATCAAGGAATTGTGTCTAGAATTGTTTATACACTAAAATGAGTTTATGACTCACTAATGATGCAAGAACACTCCTTAATTATGTCTTGACAACCTTGATTACCCATTTTCTCACCTAAACACTTTCTTACAAATTCCTAATCTTAATCCTAATCAAAGATACACCTAAACACAACTCTAAACTACAATTAAAATGCAAGAAAACCCTCCCCATGGCTGATGCAATTTCAGCCCTCTCTTTCACTCATTTACAACACATGTTGAATTGTTTCTCACTCAAAGAACCATGCTTGAAGCCATACCTTGAATCATACCTCACCATACTTTGAACCATACCTCACCATGCCTTAAGACCACATTATCTCACCTCATGGAACTCATGGGCTGCCCATGAGGCTGATGGCCGAAATTTCCTTCTTCATTTGCACCTTGCATTTGCTTCATTTCTCTATAAATAGCTTGCTTAGGTGAACTTATATCATTTTGGGTTCATTTGCTAAGTGTAAGTTTTCAAAGAAACACTTCAAAGTTTCTTTTTTCTCTCAAGTTCAAGTCTTCAAGTTCTTCATCCTCTTCTCTCATTCCAACCTCCTAATCACTAGGTAGGGATTTTTCTTCCAAGAGTTTTTCCATTTAAAGTTCTTAATTTCTTTATGTGTTCTTAGTTTCTCTTGAATCCTTTTTAGAACTTCTTTTCTTCTTCTCCTCCTCTATGTGTTTCGGCCATGAGCCCTTTTAGAGCAAAGGAATGAGAGCTTGATGATGAGGTTCCATGATGATAATGTTCATCACTTGGATAATCTCTAAAGCTTGATCTTTGTTCTTAAGTTAAAGAGGTTTTCTTTGTTCTTTCTTCTTGAACTTTGAAACCTCTCACCTTGATGATATTTTAAAATGGTCACATGAACTCAATGATGAGGACTAATGATGTTGGTGTTAATGCATCATCAAGATCATGGTCTCTAGAGTTCCAAATGTTTCTTTTCTTCTCCAACAATTTCGGTTCTTCTTCCTTTTCTTTCTTTATGATTTTCGGCCATGTTGGCCAAGAGAACTCATAATGGCTTGATGATGAGAGCTTCTAGATGATGACTATGTGTTCATCACAATGAGGCCTCTAGAGCTTGAGTTTCAATAAAAATGCTATCTATGTTTACATTTCAAGAAAAGAAACTTTGTGTTTAAAGAACCCTTAAGGTTCACTCTTGTTTCTCTTTAGCTTGTCATGATGAGTTTGGGTTGAGGTTTAAGTTCCTTTAAAGTCTTGTATGAGCTCTAATAAGAAATAAAATGAACTAGCATTCATATTTAAATTTGAGCTTATGCATTACATATTTATTTTGAGCTTTGCATTCATATTTAATTTTCAAGCCCTCACCTAAAGTTAAAGGCTAAAGAATGGAGTGCATCTCATATTTATATTCTTGTCTAGCATATTTACCTTTCATCACTAAAGAACGTAAAGATTTAAAATGAGGTTTGCACTATCACCTAACTAAATCTCAAAGCCTTTCTATTTCGACTTTAAAGTCGATTGTTGTTGGGCCTAGAGCACTAAAATAAAGAATTGAACTTGCATATTTATATTCCAAGTTTTGCATATTTATATTTTAAGCCTTGCATATTTATATTCCAAGTCTTGCATATTTATATTTTAAGCTTTGCATATTTATATTCCAAGTCTTGCATATTTATATTCCAAGTCTTGCATATTTATTTTAAGCCTTGCATTTTTATATTCAAGTCTAGCATGTTTACTTTAAGCTCTCACTTTAATTTGTAATGAAGAATAAAAATGAAGTGCATAGCACGTTTAAATTATATCATCACTTAAAAGATCTTAGAGCTCAAAGACTTGCCCATTTCATCTCAAGTTAAAGTTTAATGAGGGAGCATTTTTTGAATGCATGATTTCGGCCATGAGGTGATGATGAACTTGGAATGAGTTCCATTTAGCTTCAAGGGCCAATAAGTCAAGTTTTAAGAATCCTTTTAAATCTCATGATTTCGTTTAAGTTTAAGACCAACAAGGTTCTAGGAACTTAACACCCTTTAAAAGAGGGATTAAGTAGTCACTAACCTAAGGATATGTTTAGTCTCTTTGACATGATAAAACGGTTTGCAAAAGAGTTTTAGAAGTCTTGAAAATGATTCCAAGAGAAACTAGCAACTTATGTGTTTTAAAAATGTCAAGTTATGTATCTTTTGGAAACTTAATGTTTCGGTTCCTTCATGATGTGTTTGCTGCCATGTGATGATGTTTGATGTGTTTGAATGAGTAAAAAATTATGTATGATAAAGTAGGAACAATTCTATGCAAGTGAAGGAAGAAACTAGCTTTCTAGGAAAACCGTAAAGTCAAGACTTAGCATAGTTTTATCCCATTTATTTATGGACACTGCCCAAACTGTTTTAATGGGAATATAATCAGATTAGGATTGATTAATCATGAAAAATTTGGTTACATTTGAAGTAGGAATGAATTTTGGCACCTATAGAGAAACTAGTAACTAGAAAATCGTAAAACCGCAATTCTAGAACTCTTAGAATATTTAATTCTTAGAATCTGTCCAGCAACCTTATAATGTAGAGAACATGGTTTATAATTAGTTCCTTGATGTAGGAATGACTCATAATTGATTTAGGTTTAACTTATAGCACCTTAGGCGAAGACAGAACCAAGCAAGGGTCTAAAACGCAAGTTCTAGAACCCCGTAATTGTACGATTATAATTCTGCCCCCTAAAGGAATTGAGTTGCCCAGATTTATTAAAGAGAATAAATAATAGTAATATTTGTTAGAAGAGAATCCTGAGGTGCATCAAAGGTGGATAGTGAATGTTAGAATAATTTATACCGCAAGTTAAAGACCCGTAAGGGTCAAAGCATAAGACACCATAGATCCCAAGTCATAACGAACCTTATAACTTCCAGTAGACGTATGATTGATTACGAGAATGATTTGATGTCTTATGATGATGATGAATGGTTGTGCATGTCCTACAAGTTCCGTGGCATAAAGCAAGTTTGAAGGAAATCCAGTGAACGCCGTTATGCTGCCGAATTTCCCATCAAACTTGAGAATTTGAGAAAAGTTTGTGAAAACTCCTGGGCGACACCGGTTCGGCCGAGCACCCCCAGAACAGATGTGACATAACACTGAGACACATTTCTTCCACTACGGTGGGGAGGAAACAAATCCGTGAGGGTATTGACATTGAGCTTGCCAAAGCGGACAATTCACTGTGTATTAGATACTAGTAGAGCGTTTCAAAGAAGGAAATGATCCTAAGATAGGTGATCCAAGAAAGTTATGTATACCCCCTCTATTAGCCCATATTAAATCTAGTGACGACTAGTTAGGATTGAGCTCATTCCTAGGCGATAGGTGAGATGTAGTTTGGTGACCAGATTATCGCCGGGCCGGTGAATCGGTTGGACTTTTGGTGGATATGTTAAGAGGGTGGTCTTTAAGAAAAAGAACTTAAGAGTTTTAGTTATGAGAAAGATGTCGCATGAAAAGTACTATGCCTTTTTATGCCGCGCATATGGTTTATGTTTCTTTATGATGTGCCCAAGTATTACGATTTTCGTGTTAATGTGCATATGGTATTGTCATGCATTCATCAAATATCTATTGCATTCATGTCATTAAGACACATACTAAAAGACACCCCGCCTAAAACCAATCCTTATGCATGTACACCTTTTTCCTAATTAAAACCGAGGTGGTTGGGGACGACGACGATGACACTAGTGTTAGAGTCGGGAATCCCTACTGAGAATCTCGAATGAGTTTCTCATCCCTTCCTTTTCTTCCGTGTCGTCTCTAGACGAGGATTACAACGAGGTTTGTGACTTCTTTTGAGGCGCGCGCTTAAGGGACACACTAGCAGACGGAGCAGAGGGTCGCTGTGGGGGCATAGATAGCTTAGCTTTTGGGTTGACACTTATCTAACCTCATAGGTGGATAAGGATGACTTCACATATATGGGCATGTTTTGATGTAAATGATGGTACAATGATGTTAGTAGTCTATGTATCTATGAAGATGTGATGATATTATGATTGTTATGTATAATACTATGTTTCATGATTATCAATGGTGTGGTTACTTTTTCTTGCACGTGATGGTTATGATGAACGTTAGGTTAGTGCGCGGCTCGCGTTTTGGTTTCAAGTTTCAGAAAGAAAAATTTATTCATATTTTCCGCTAAGTATTTTAATGAAAGGTTGTAGGGAATGTGTAACGCCCGGGGATTGCGAAGTCGGGGGGTGATCGCCGGTGCAAAGAGGCACGGACAAGGAGCGGCTCCTGGCAGACTTCGAAAGCGGAGGGGTACATGAATGAACCGATTACACACCCGAATGAGAGGGATCCTGAGACTGTATAGGTATGGGACTATATAGTTGAGGAGGGCTTATATGAATTGATTTGTACTACCTATACCAACAAGATGCATTTTCTTTTCGGTAGCCTAAACTGAAAGAACTCCACAGTTAAGCGTGCTTGACTTGGAGCAATTTTGGGATGGGTGACCTCCTGGGAAGTTTTCCTAGGAAGCGTGTGAGTAAGGACAAAGCACGTTGAAAAGACCCGTGTTGGTTTGAGGGGACAGACGACAATCCATAAAGCAGCAGGGGATGTTATAGAATGAGACTAAAAGAGTAATAGACTAATGATTAACCTAAATATGTTCTAGAGTATTGGGTTAAAAATTAGGATGTTACAATATCTTCAATCTAAGCGTACTTTCTGAAGTCTCGAGTCTTGGTTTCTTGTGCTAGTTGTTTTTCTTCAATCCGTTAGGCATGTAGTGCTCGATTTACGATATAATTATCACTTTTATTTATTTCTCATCTCTTAATACGAGATAAATCATGTTTGCACATATGAAGTGAAATTATTCCCGCTAATGGAGCCATATTATGCTAATGAAAGAACCTATTTGTGACTTCAAAAAACTTAAGATAGACATTAGTCATTCTTCAAAATATTTTCCTTAAATTGGTTTTGTTGTCATTCAAAACATATTACCTTAAAGCTTTCTAAAGGGTTCTGGAGCTAACGATAAAAAACATTGATCTACTTTATTTTTTATGATGACTCGTCCCTTTTTTTCACATGCCAGGTTAGACCTGGCCTGAGTAGCCCGAGTCGGGATTTGGTCACCGAGCTAGATTGTGTATAGCCCTACTTGCAATTTTGAAGGTTTAGCCAAAAATGTTATTATTTGGGAAATGGCTCGAGAGGAGCACTGGTATGAAGGGTGCATGCAGAGTGGAGGAGTACAATGGGATGGGATGAGAAAGATGAAAGAATAATGAAAAAGTAAAGGAGAGAGAAGAATGAAATTAAATATGGTGAAAAAGGCATTCTTTCATTTTTTTTTGATTTAAATATCATCGGTCACCACCATAGTGCCTAACATATTGGCACCATATAAGGCATCGCCTTGCAAGAAATGGCCTGAAAAATATTTTTAGAGAGTGATTTATCGAAAAGTTTTTGGACAAAGGACGTAAATATCTCATATTACATTTAAATTCATGTTTTCATGTATATACTAAAAAAATAATTGATTAATAATATAAAATCTTTTAGATCCTTTTATCCAACAATCTTTTAGAGCAACAGTATATGGACATTAGTATGAAAGTATATTTTTCACATTAATTTAATCTTTTAAATATTATTTCTTTAAAGATAATCGATGTGATGCTTAACTTCTTTTCTTTTAATTTTAAATTCAAATTATTTTGATCTAGTCATGTATATGTTCTTTCAAATTTTAAATACAAATTTTTAAAGCTGTAAGACTATCCAAAAAAAAACCGTGCTTGAGGCCGAACTAGATATCCTTTTTTTATTATTTTACCAGCCGTTTAACCCGTACGATGCACGAGAAATAATAAAAAATAGTTTGTTGATTATTATAAAAAATAAATAATAATTTATTTACACATATCTTATAGAAAATTGAGTATATAGATTTATCTTAAAAGTAAATTAATAGTTAAATAATTAAATAAGTGGACAAAATATAAATGTGTCATTCTTTTTTATATCTCATTAAATATTATGTTTATAAGGTTGAAAATATCTTAATAGATGACCTATAACTAATAATAAAGAGCCTATTTTATAAAAATTTTACACATTTCGAAAGTTAAAATTGTTGAATAAAGAAAGAGAATAAATGGATAATTTTATTATATTATGAACCATTTATAGGGAAAACAATAAGTATTTATGAGAAATGAGACATGTTATACACCTCCTATCCCCATCCTCATCCCCCTTATGGGTCCCCATTTCTCATTTCCCATTTTTTGTGAGGATTTTAAATTCCTATGTTATTCAAGGGTTTGTTAACAAATTTCAAAAAGAAAAAAATGTTAAAAATATTTTACAATTTGAAACATAAATATCCATAATAACAAATACTATTAATGCAACATAATCCAAATTAAAATTAAAAATATATACAAAATGCAATATGATAAATATAACTAAAAAATAAAGATGTATTATCTCTGTCCCTATCTTCTTTAACAAACGGGAACTTAGCCCGCATAAATCATCCCTATAAAAGCGAAATATATATCAATTCCTTTTCTCATTGGATAATTCCCGTCTATACCCATTTTTCAATTTTTTTTATCATCCTTAGCTGTTTATATCTTTTTAGTAAATTAAAATATTTAATTTAAAAATATATTTTCTAATTAATAAAAATAATATATAAATTTAATTTATATGATTTCAATTACACATCCTTTCCTTGTACATCCTTTTTATAAATTAACATATCAATTTTAAAATATAGTTATAATTAATGTACAATAATTTAAAAGAAATTATTTATAATTCTAATTTATATAATCTCAATTATTAGAGCAGTGTATCAATTATAATTTTTTTCAATAAAAATGATATGATTATTTTCTTTTAAAAATTAATAAATATTTAATATCATTATCAAAGAATTATAAATTATAGAATTGATATTTTAAAATATGTTAGTGTTAAAAGATTGAAGGTATTTTTTCTCAAAAAAAGTAGTACAAAAAAATTATGGAATTGATAGATTAGAATGTTTAAGTTGTAGAAAATTAAATAGAATATAATGATACATGTAGATAGATAATTTTTTTTATTATGATTTTTAAAAATTTTATATTTGAAATTAGATAATTTCCTCTAATCTCATCTTTATTTATAATTTTACCTTCATTCTCATGCACATCCCAGTCATGAGTCCCCATTTTTCATTTCATATGAAGATTTGAATCTCTATTAATATTCATAGGTTTATTAAAAAAATTAAAAATAAAAAATTTTAAAAATAATTTGACTTCAAAACATAAATATCTATAATAATAAATGCTAATAATGCAACATGTAATGCCCCGATTTTCTGCTAAAGTGAAAATGACCAAAATGCCCCTGAGGTCATTATCACTGGAGTCGAGGAAAGCCAGGTCCGGCAGTACTCGAAGGGCAAACTCAATGTTGGAAGGGGATTGGATTACTTGTGTTTCTTTCCGGATCAAAAATCTCATTTTTCGAGTTTTCGGGTCGAAATGATCAAAACGCCCCTATGGCGTTTTACCCTTTTGCAAGTGCCGGATGAACCCGAAACCTCTCTAGATGGGTTTAAAAGACGTTTTTATGTATTCTGTGGTCTCAATTTTGGTCCCGGAGGTCCCGGAGGTCCCGGGCAAAATAAGTGCAAAATTACGGTTTTGCCCGTAGTTTCGTATGTTTACACCTAATCACACGGTTAAGCGAAACCTAAGCAATATTAGGCTCTAATCGAAGGTGTAACATCCTAATTTTTAACCCAATACTCTAGAACATATTTAGGTTAATCATTAGTCTATTACTTCATAGTCTCCTTTTTACTTTAAAATTACTTAGCGAAAATATGGGTAAATTTTTTTTGAATAATAAAAGCAAAGTGAGAGCCGCGTAACCCGGTGAATGATGAAGCACATAAAGAAATATAACAAATATCTCATAAGCATCACAACATAAGGCAGATAATGGCACATCATCAAGAAAACCGAACTGCATATATATATATATATATAACACGATATGCCCACTTATAAGAAGCGGGACTTAGTTTGGTACAACATAGAACAAATACAACTGAAAAGAAGGTACATTAGAAAGGAAATTACTACAGAAAGTGAGAAGGGAAAACTCCCCTACCCAAGTGCATCTAAAACGGATAACCTCTATACAAGAGAAGGTTTATCCTCTCCTATGTGGTGTGTGCACTATTTCTACCCGCGAGCCTCAATCGCTAGGATCCGTAAAGGATAGGGCGTATCAATCCAAGGGCGAGGCACATCCGGAATTGGGCACGCTCAAAACTTGATCCTCGTCGCCGTATGGTGATGTCGGTTAGCCTATCAAGCGAAATCACGAGCAGTGCATCGGCCCTCAAAAAGGTATAGCCCATGCTCGAATCATGGT
Organism: Dalbergia cochinchinensis; assembly: GCA_031216125.1. Taxonomy (NCBI): domain Eukaryota; kingdom Viridiplantae; phylum Streptophyta; class Magnoliopsida; order Fabales; family Fabaceae; genus Dalbergia; species Dalbergia cochinchinensis. The sequence continues at coordinate 57,781,699 of CM062368.1, read as the reverse complement.
GCACTTCCCACGTCGGGGAATCCACAAAATCCACGAGCGTCGTCATCTCAAGACGTGACGGAAAGAAGAGATAGAGGAGTGAGAATCTTGCTAAAGAATCTCGATGAGGGTAACCTCCTATCTAGGTGTCATCATCTACGTCCTCTCAGGAACCTTGGGTTTATTGTATAAAATGAGTGAGCATGCATCAAATTCATTTTTAAGTTACTAAACGTAATTAGCCAAGGTCCGCCTATTTTAGAATGAGTCTTGATGTTACGGATGCAAAGATAATAAAGCATGAATGCATGAAGATGCATCAAGCATAAATCATTTAATCATCATAGAAGAATCAATATCACGTAAGTGGCATAAAGTGGCATATACTTCTCATGTAAAACATCTTTCTATAACTTGTGTGACATTCCAAGCATTGTCTTGTAACATAGGGATCACCCTAAAGACAATCGATCTGGGGGTGCTCGGCCAACCGGTGTCACCCGTAACGTGTCACATCTCTAGGTTATGAGCTCATACCTAACTAGTCGTCACTAGTTCTTACTTATCAATCCCGATAAGCGTAATCATAATAATAATCATAATCATAACAAAACGCGTCCCACCGGCATCAAGTACACGGTGAATATTGTCCTCTTCGCGGCGCATGTATCGCCGTCCCTCAAGGATTTGTTTCGGGCGCATGACGCCGTCCCGAGCAACGTTTTCACAAGATTTATGTCACATTAAAAACTCATGTACTTTCAAAACTTTCAAGGTTCTCAAGTTTATCAGAAATTCGGCGACCTAACAAAGAAGACACCGAATTTCTTCCAAACTTTCTTTATGCCACATTCATATCTTTACACAATCATTTATAATCATGTGTGTCATAAGCATCATCATCATATGCATCATAGGCATTGTAAAACATCGCACGCATCATAACGTGAGCATCAATAAATTAACATTGCATATCCTCATAAGAAATCATATGCCCAAGATATTCTCATAATAAAACATGCGATCACGTAAAACACTAAAGTTTATTATGCCCTTACGCCTATGGTGTCTTATGCTTTGACCCTTACGAGCCTTAAACTTGAGGTATAATTATTCGACATTCTCTATTAACCTTTATGCACCTATAGGTTCACAACTAATGATTTTTACTAATGTTTATGTTCAATGATGAATCTGGACAGCATCTTTCTTAAGGGCAAAATTACATCTTGGGATTACGGGTTCTAAAAGCTACGTCTTAGACCCTTTTTGGTTCCGTCTCGCCTAAGGCGCTATAAATTAAATCTAAACCAATTGTGAGGTATTCCTAAGCCATTGAACTAATTATAAATCATATTTACTCCATTATAAGGGTGCTGTACAGAATCAGAAAATTCAATGTTCTAAGAGTTCTAGAATTACGTTTTTACGGTTTTCTAGTTACTAGTTTCTCTGTAGCGCTAAAAATTCAATTCTAATCCAAATGTCACCAAGTTTTTCATGCCTAAACAATCCTAATCTGATTATGTTCCCATTAAAACAGTTTGGGCAGAATCCATAAAGAAATGGGTTGAAACTATGTTAAATTCTAACTTTACGGTATTTCTAGTTACTAGTTTCTCTATGGGTGCTAAAAATTCAATCCTATTCCAAATGTAACCAAATTTTTCATGAATAATCAATCCTAAACTGATTGTTATCATACTAAAACAGTTTTGGTATTAGGTATGAATGAATGGGTCAAAACTAGGTTGAAACACAACTTTACGGTTTTTCTATAAAGCTAGTTTCTTTCCTAACATACATAGAAAGGTTCCTACCTCATCATAAGTAATTTTCACACATTCTAACACATCAAAACATCATCATTCAGTAGCAAACTCATCATGAAAGAACCGAAATATCAAGCCCCAAAAACATGTATAAATTGATATTTCTAAAGCATCTAAATTGCTAGTTTCTCTTGGAATCATTTTAGGACTTCTAAAACTCTTTGCAAACCATTTTACTTCATCAAGAGGCTAAAAATAACCTTAGGTCAGCAACCAATTAAATTATCCTTTAGAAGAGGATTAACATCATAAATTTTGTTGGTCATGACTTTATAAAACTCATCAAGCTTAAAGAAAATCCTAGAACCTAGGTTGTTGGCTCTTGTAACTAGATGAAACTCACTCCAATCTCATCATCACTACATGGCCGAGATTATGCATTCAAAGAATGCTTCCATAGTAGACTTTAACTTGAGATAAAATGGGCAAGTCTTTGAGCTCTAGGTCCTTAAGTTATGACATAAAGTAAACGTGCTATGCTTTTCATTTTTAATCTTGCTTACAAAATAAAGTGATGACTTAACATAAATATGCAAGACTTGAAAGGTAAATATGCAAGGCATAAACTTAAACATGCAAGCTTGAAAATAAATATGCAAGACATAAACTTAAACGTGCAAGCTTGAAGGTAAACATGCAAGGTTCAATTCTTTATTTTAGTGCTCTTGGCCCAAAGAACAATCGACTTTAAGGCCGAAATAGAAAGGCTTTGAGAATTAAATTAAGTGATGATGCAAGTTCCAGTTTAATCTTTATGTTCTTAGGTGACACGTTAAAAAGTAAAGATGCATAGCAAGAATGTAAATATGAGTGCAAGCATAAAATAAATTATGCAAGTTCATTTTATCTTTCTAGAGCTCTTAACAAGACTTTAGAGGAACTCAATGCTTAACCCAAACTCATCCAACCAAGGTAAAGTAAAGCTAAGAGTTCTTAGAACTCAACATAATATTTTTAGAAAACCAAAACATAAAACTTGGAAAAACAAGGAAAAAGGCCGAAACTTCAAGAAGGAAAAAGGAACATTTTATAACTCTAGAGTCCATGATCTTGATGATATATTAACACCAACATCATGAGTCCTCATCATTGAGTCCTTAGAACCATTTTTGAAACATCATCAAAGTTAGAGTTCTCAAAAGTTCAAGAAAGGAAGAACTAGAAACATTTTTACTCAAGAACAAAGATCAAGCTCTAGAGTTTGTTTCAAGTGATGAACATCATCATGAAACTCTCATCATCAAGCTCTCATTTCTTTGAACTCCAAGGCTCATGGTCAAGTGAGAAAGAACAAAGAAAAGAAAAGAAGTTCTAAAAAGAATCAAGAGAAACTATGAACATCAAACTTAGAATAAGAACTTTTAAAGAAAGAATACATGAAAGAAAATCCCTACTTGGTGTGATGATCTTGAAGATGGAAGAAGATGAAGAGCTTCAAGAACTTGAAGAACACAAGAGTTTTTGAGAGAAAAAGAAAAGCTTTGGAGAGATCTAAACTTTACAAATGAACTAAAGTAGTAAAATGTTCACCAAGGCAAGCTATATATAGAGCCTTGAGTCATGAATGAGTGGAGAGGAAGAGGCCATGTAGTTGTCTTCTAGAATAAGGGAAGTATGTGGAGGAGAATGAATGAGAAGTTGTCTTGGAGACAAGGCCGATTGTGCCACACATTCAAACAACATGTGATGCAAAGTGGAGGGAAAAGTGGAGCCATTTTTTTGGGCAACCATGGGGGCAAAATCATCTCCTCTAATCATGGTTTAAAGGTGTGTTTAGGTGTGTTATGGATTAGACTTAGGATTAAGGGTTGTTATGTAGGTACTTTAAGTAAACTAGTTAGCTAATTAAGGCTATAATCCCATAGGTTAGAAGTGATCATGTAGGTTTAGTGGAGTCAAAAACTTTTATGACTAGTGATGTGAGTGTGACAACTTTTCTTGGAAATGGGGGCATGAATAGTGAAAACACTATTCATGGATACTTTTTCTTTAAAGAAAGAAAAGAATTTAGAAAAGGGTTTTTAAATTTCTTTAAACAATTCTAGGTTCCAATTAATTTTAAATAATGATTTTGGCTCTAGATTAATTATGAAAATTAATTAACCTTTAATTAGAGCCTAATATTGCTTAGGTTTGCTTAATTATATCATTAAACTCAAACAGCACTATCGCGGGGGCAAAATCGTAATTTTGTACAAAAACTGCCCGAGACCATCGGAACTTAAACAGACACTTTAAAATAGTTGAAAACGTTATTTTAAACCTTTAGGGAAAGTTTCAGGTTCGAATGGCATTTCTACCCACGTAGTATGCTATAGGGGTATTTTGGTCATTTTGACCCGAAACTGCAGAAAACACGATTTTTGTTTCGAAAGCACACAAAGACCATCCAATCCCCTTGAAACATTGAGTTGACCCTTCGAGGATCGCTGGTCGGCTATCCTCGACTCAGAGTAAAATGACCTCAGGGGCATTTTGGTCATTTTCTCTTAAACAGAAAAATCGGGGCGTTACAGAAGGTTAATTAATTTCCATAATTAATCTAAGGTCAAAATAATTTAATAAGGATGATTAGAACCTAAAATTGCTTAGATAAACTTAAAACCCTATCTTTAAATTCAAGGACTTTGAGTGTAGGAATCAATGAATAGTGTGCAAATAGTGTACAAATAGTGTTTTCTCTCTCTTTCCTTAAATCATGGGATTGTGATACACATTGTTTATTCACAAATGAGTTTTAAATTCTCTAATGATGTAAGAGCACTCCTAACCTTATCATAAAATTCCTAATACACATGCTTAGTTACCTAAACTTAAGCTTAATTACTCCTAACCTTGTACCTAAACTAACCTACACTTAATCCTATCATTAACACCCAATTACATGGAAGATTTTTCCTCTCTCCTTGCTGCCCAAATCTGACCGAAAATCATCCCCCATTTTCATGAATTATTTCATTTCAAACTTAAAGGAAAATCACCTCAAATCACCTCACTTGTCATGCCTTGTCATAATTTCAATCAAGCTTGCTTTTCCAAATGAATAACCAAGTAAAATAAATCATTCCCTTCAATTATTTGTGGCTGAAAAACCTCCAGCCATGTTGGTCTTCTAGAAGCCTAATTTCATCCACAATTTAAAGAAAAGATCACTCAAAAACCCATGCTTGAAGCCATACCTTATGTCATGAGCTCCATGCTTCAAACCATGCTTGTATGACACCATCAAAGAGATATTTTCTCTTTCTTACCATCAGCCATGCTTTCCATTCTCTCACCTATCACTTTGTTTTTCTATAAATAGGGAGCTTGTGTTAGCATTGGATGCACATTGAGCATTTGCTAAAGTTTAGAGTAGTCTTGCTAGTTTCTTTCTTTCTCTCTAGTCCCAAAGAGTTCCTTTCATCTTCATCTTTTTCATCTCTTTACTTCATCATCATCATCTCATAACCTTCACACATCACCCCATAACCTTGAATCACCATCAAACCTCTCAAATATTTTATCTCAAACACCACCTCACCTCAAATACAACTCTAACCTCCTTATCTCCCCTTGGCCGAAAACATCAAGCCTTTTGGAGGAGCTCATCATCTTGTTTTCTTCTCTCAAAGTTCAAGCTCTTTGTCTTCACTCTAGGTAGGAGTGTTTCTTTGCATCTCATTTCCATGAAAAATGAGTTTTTCTCTAGCTACCTCTTGAAATTTCTTTTTAAAACTCTCTTGGTTTCCTTCTTGAGTTTTTTGGCCTTCATGACCTTTAAACTCATACATGATGGCTTGATGATAGGGACCTCTAGATGATGACTATGTGTTCATCATAATGAGACCCCTAAAGCTTGAGTTTTCTTTAGTTTTTATTATTATGCTATGAAGTTCACTAAAGTTTTCAACTTAAGAAAATAAGAATGATTTCAAAAAGGAATATGGATTACTTTCTCTTGGCCTCATGATTTCGGCCATAATTCCTTTTCCTGAAAATATGGAGATTTCTTTTAGTTCCATTCTCTTGACTTGATGAGACTATGTTGGGGTTGTGAATATTGGTTCTTTAAAGTCTTGGACGAGCTCTAGTTATTAAACCAAAATGAACTTGCATTCATATTTAGTTTATGCCTTGCATAGCATGATTTATTTTTATGTCATCACTAATGCTCTAAGACTAAAAATGAACTTGCATATTCATATTTAATTTCCAAGCATTGCATTTCACGTTTATTATTCAAGTCATCACTTAAAATCCAAGATAATAACAAGTTGCATCTCATATTTATTTTGAGCTATTTACTTTTCAAGTTCTCACTTTATTTCCCTAATGAACAATAAAAATGAAGTGCATGGCATGTTTATGTTTTGTCATCACCTAAAGCTCTAGAGCTCAAAGATTTGTCCCAAGGTCTCAAATGAGAGTTAGACATGGAAAGCATTCTCTTAGAATGCCCACTTCGGCTATGTGAGATGAATGAACTTAGGATAAGTTTCATTTGATCACAAATGCCCATAAGCTATGCTTTATAATTTTTCCAAGTCTATGTGGATTCAAAGAACATATAGAACTAAGTTTTATGGATTTAGTACCTCTTGAAATAAATTCAACTTAGCTACTGCCCTTATAAATATCTTGATGATTTTAGATGTTAAAAATGTTTACAAAAGAGTTTTGAAGGTTTTAAAAAGGTTCCAAGAGAAACTAGTATCCTATGTGCTTTAAAAAGTATGTTTTATGCCTTTGTATGGAGAGTGTTGTTTCGGTTCCTCCTTGCTATGTTTGGCCACTGTATGAGCTGTTTTAACGATGATAACATGCTTATGTTTAAGTATGATCAATGGAAAAACTCATAAGTAAAAGATAAGAAAGGTTAGAAACTAGAAAAGAATTAATTTGAGAGTTCTAGATCCCTTAATGTTAGAATTTTCTGGATTCTGTCCAGCAAGGTTTAGTAATGATAATCATGGTTCTAAATTAGTTTAAATGTGTAGAAATGACTCATAATTGGTTTAGGACTTGATCTTGGTGCCTTAGGAGCAAACCGAACTTAGAAAGGGTCATTGTCGTGACTCCTAGGTACCCGTAAAGTTGAAATTATGAATTCTGCACCTTTGAGATTGAGAGATATTCTTGACCATAGTATGAAGAGAGATATACATTAGTCATAACCTCCTAAGTACCCGAGAGGTTAGCTTTGAATGATTCATAACTTAGATGTGAGTTAAAGACCATAGCGGTCAATGCATAAGACATTAAGAATATGAGAATGATATTTATATGATACTAAGGTATGTTAAGATGTTTTACGATGATGCATATGTTATGTGAAGGATGATGATGTTATTCATATGAGGAATTCATGAGGATATATGTTTATGTGGCATAAAACAAATTTGGAAGAAATTCGGTGTGATACCATCGTGTCAAATTTCCGACAAATTTGGGGACTTAAAGATTTTGAAAATTAAGGTACTAAGATGGGTTCTAGGATGACACCGGTTTGGCCGAGCACCTCCATAGAACTCATGTGACATCGGTACCCATTTTTTTTACTCTTAGGTGACACCCGTTCGGCCGAGCACCCCTAAGAGATTTGCCCCCTAACCCGTACTCAGATAGTCGGGATTTATGATTTATGATACGCTTATCATTAAATGGTAAGTAAGAACTAGTGACGACTAGTTAAGGTATGAGCTCATAACCTAGAGATGTGACACGTTAAGGTGACACCGGTTCGGCCGAGCACCCCCAGTTCGATTGTCTTTTAGGGTGGTCCATAAGGAAGAGAAGTTTTATGATTATGATTATATCACTAAGTTTGTCCCATATGAATGTGTTCTAATTGCCACTTAATACCACTAAGTATGATGATGATTGATGTACGTGCATTAAGTAGTGCCATGCATACATTCTTTATTATGTTGCATTCATGACATTAAGATCATCCTAAAATGAATGGACCTTGGCTAAAATACACTTTAGAACTTAAAATGAACTTGATATATGCTCACTTGTCTTTATGAAATAAACCCAAGGTTCCTGGGGATGTGAACGATGTAACCCTAGGATAGGAGACTCCTACTGAGATTCTTTACTAAGAATTCTCACTCCTCTCTCTCTTCTCCCGTCACATCTTCAGAGAGCGATGGCGATATTCGTTGACTTCATTGACACGCCAGTCTGGGAGGTGCACTATACCCCAGTGGAGCTTTCGAGTACACAAGCGTTGCAAGGATATTCCCTTCGACTGTATCTTTTGGGAGGGGTGATGGATTTATACTCGTAGCTTACTAGAAGGGTAGCATTTTGGATTTTTATTGTAGTCGCACCCTACACTTGTGTTTCTTGTTGTATTTTATTTCTTCTTTATCACAAGCTCTGCCTGTACCTATGCGGGTATGACTACCTATGTACTCTAAATATATTCTTAATGAAATGTTTCTCTTGTTATGATGATTTCTGCTCCACTATTATATGTTTTCCTTTTTGAGTTCTCTCTGTGAGTGTTAGTCATGTCTCACGTCTCTATTATTCGAATAGTTAAGTTCGCGGCTCTCACTTTGTTTTATACTTTCAAAAAAAAATTTTACCATAATTTTCGCTAAATATTTTCAAGAAAAGATGAGACTATGAGGTAATAGCCTAATGTTTAACCTAATGTGTTCTAGAAAGTTGGGTTAAAATTAGGGTGTTACACAACACAATTATAAAATGTTTGTTATCTTTAATACTATAATCATATATATATATATATATATATATATATATTTTATGGTATAATATATTGAATTATAATTTTATTTATGCTATTTTTTATATTTTATATTGATTTTGTTAATGGTTGAGAGATATGAAGGTAAGATTGGAAAAAAATAATTGATAATTAGAAGGTAACTTAAATTCAAAAACTTACTAAAGTGTCAAGATTATGAAATGGTGGAGTATAATTTTTCTATAAATAACACATAGAAATTTTTTTATATAATGAGTCTTAAATATTAGTATTATATCAATTATTATCATATTTGATTTAGAATAAACTGTTATATTAGTATTATAATGTGTCTTAAATATTTGATTAAAAATAAATTTAGTATAAGTTGAATTTTGAATTATTATCATATCAAAATCAATCAATTATCAATTTATTAATAACCCGTTTTCTTAAAAAAAATATTGATTTTAAAGCTTATTTATTTTGAAAATATTTTGTTTATAATTTTTTATATTACCTTCATAATGTGAGGTTATTAATGGTTCTTAATTTAATTATAGATCATAATTATATTAACAAAGATTCTCCCTTAGTGCAAATTATAATATTTAATAATTATAATATTCGATTCTTTAATAATTGTAATATCTAATTTTATTTCATATAAAAAATAATTAATAAGTAAATTATAAATTAAGTTTTGAAAAATATCTTTAGACATAAAGATTGAGAAAAGTGGAGCCTAAATTACTGTATGAATGATGTATGAAGCCTAAATCATTATATGAATGACACATGTAATAGTTTTATGAAATGAGTCTGAAATATTAATATAGTAAATTTATACAATTAATAAATTTTATACGAAGTCTTAATTATTAATAACTTCTAATTATAAATAAGATTCTGATAAATCTCTATCATTTTTTTCTTTTTAAAATCTTCTCTAATTTTTTTAATTTTTTTCAGTGCTAACTTTTTTTTTTCAAAATTCATTCAAATCTTTTAAAGTAGAAAATTATCATGAATTGTATGATTAATTTTTTTTATTAAAATTATTTACAAGAACTCAGAAATTATTAAAGATATAATTTTATGGTCATCTCAGGTGATCCCAGGATTTTTATTTTCACCTTCGTACATATATAAATTTTTTTTTATTGAATTGAGATATTGTTTGTCTTGAAATCATTAAATCAGTCTATATATATATAATCAAATAATGTCATCACTAATGATATGAAAAAATATTTTTCCTTTAAATAATTAAATTCATCATAATCTTATTGTTAATAAAAAGGTAAATGATATAACCTAACCCATATATTTTGTATCTCTCTTATAATTTATATACTTAATTTCATAACTTCAATATAATAGTATTCAAAAGAAAATCACCACCCGCATCAAATATAAAAATTTTAAATGTAAAATTAATACTAAAATTATGAAATTAATTTATTAATATGTTCATAATTTCAACATCGCAATGATTAAATATATTTAATTAATATAATGCAATCCTATTATTAAATACGGATGATTATTAATGATATACTAATAATATTAATAATTAAAATTTTATTTTTTTAAAAAATTAACGAATAACTTCTTAAAAGATGTTGGCCCTAAAACTTTCTCATTGTGACACATGTAAAATTTTTCCTCAAATGATTCTGAAATATTAGTATTATAGATATAGATTATAGATTTTACTTGAATCAATTATGCATATCTTTTTGTATAATTTTACATTTATTTCATATATATCAGTTTGTATAATACTTAAATGTTAAATGTAAAATCTACGTACACTTCATTTGTTTTCCTAATTTCGATTTTTTCCTTAATAGCATTTGACAGTTTTGAAATTTTATCAGTGTCGACTGGGAAGTCTACAGATAACCGTTTCCTGAATTTTCGACTAAAATTACTTTTAATAAACGATTATAAGTATCATTAATTTTATTTTTAAATATATTAACTTGGAAATATATAATTTTAAAATTGTCTTTTTTATTTGGATTGTATAAAAAATGTTTTTATATAATAAATTACTAAATAAAATTATTTTTTTACATTATATCAATATATAATATTTGATATTTAAGATTGATTCAATATAAATATCATGATTCTAAAATAATCAAATTTTACTTAATAGTTGAAGGCTTCTTTGATAAATGATTAAAGGCTACAAATTCATGCTGGGAACTCAGCTTATTTTCGAAAAAAAAATCCTCAAAAAAGGTGTTTTTAATATAATTTGAGATATTTAATAAACATAAATAAAAATTATTATAATTTAGTTTATTTCATTTGTACTAAAAATAAATTTTTTGCTTCAAAAAGTATTATTTTTTAAAATTTTTATTATAAATACCAAATAAAAGTTGGTTATTTTATAATTACTTTTTTAAAAAAACTGTTACTGCTGCCTTTTTAATAATCTATTATATAAAAAAATTTATATAATCTAAAAAAAAACACTACTGTATAATTATTTTTAAGCTAATATTTCTAAGCATAAAAGTAATTTTTACATAATCAATTACCAAAAAATAAATTATACTAATAATTTTTTAAATAATTTCAATTTCACCGTTAATCTAAACACAGTTGAATAACTTGATTTGAGTAACCCGATTTTAGAAAAAACACTATCTCCAATAATCTAATATGTTAAGTAAATCTACAAACTGTTGATTATAATCTTCTGCTTATTAAATTCTATATATACTAAATCGGTTTTTTTTTTTGGCAAAAAGTATTAGTAGATGATGGACTCCTGAGAGCGTATTGTTTTCCGAATCCGAAGGATATATCGAGTAAATTCAGTAAACACCAAACACCAACCTCACTGGAAATTTGCGCACATACGATAATAGTACAAATAGCACACAGGGCAATATGGTCAAGGAACAATGTCTCTATTGTACCTAACCTCATCGGCATTTGTTGGGCCTTTTAAGGGCAGCATTGGCATTGAATCCAATTAAAAAAAAGTACTACTGCTCAGCAGCGCAGCAGCTACGTCCCCAAACCCTTTTATTTTTCAACCCCTCTCTCTTTCTCTCTCTAGAAGACTTTCTCTCTCCACAGCCATTATACCACCTCCTCTACCACCCTTCTCCCTTTCTATACGCGAGACACACACAAGAGGGGAGGGGCCAAAAAAAAAAAAAAAAATTAAAAACAAAAGCAAAAACAAAAGGTGGTAGATGCATGAGCCACAGCACAACACAACACACAAAACACAACACACACACAATATCTCATTCCCAGGCTCACCACCTTGTCTTCCCCAAAATTCCTATAATTCGTTGTTGCCTTTTCCCCCCACTCAGATTTCTCAACACTCCACTTGGATTCTCTCTTCTCTGCTGTCACCTTATCTGACCCTCCCGGTCTCAGGTACCAACCACAACAAATGGCTTCTCCGCTCTCTTCCTCTTTCTCAATGGCCCTTTTTTTTTCTTTCTTTTTCCTTCTTGTTTTATTGTATTTTATTTTATTTATCTCTTTTTGTTGTGGCTCTCTGAAGCGTCCTTCACTCGTACGTCTTTTGCGTGTGGTAGGCATTATGGGTTGACTGCTCTTAAAACGACTGAAGACTTGGTCTTCACCTCGTTGGGCTTTGTCGGTGTCTCTTGAATTTTGGTGCTGTGAATGTGCGTTTCTGGTTTGTGCTGTGTGTTGTCAAATGGGTTTGTCTTTCTCTTTCTCTGTTGCGTCCCCTTTTCCAAGAAAGGTGGTAGGTTGATGGGGTTGACTTCAACCCGCGGAGATAGACTTGGCTTGTGAGCCTGATTTTTTGTTTCCGAATTGTGATTCCAATTAATGTGTGGGGTTCCCTTTGGCAAATTATATGATATCAACTTTTTGTTTTGTCACCAAAAAAAAAAAAAAAAACAAAGAAGAAGGAAGAAGAAACAAAAAAAAAAGTCTTTTTTTATTTGCCCTTTGAGAATAGTTTATCATCTGAGAGTTTCCAACGGGTTGTTGGTGATACTTTATGCTATGATCAAATTGGATCACCGATTTGAACCGTTTTTTACGAAGGTCTGTCTTGGATAACAGTGGTTGAACTTTGAAAGCTGCATCATGATCATGGCTTCTTTGCACCTCTTATCTGTTCTTGTTTATGTGTGTGTTTGGCCAAGTTGGTCCAAACATGAAGACATAATAATAGTCAAAGAAAGACCCAAGTAAACCTTGGATTTGGGGATCTTGTTCTCAATGTTTAATTAATGTTTTCCGTCCTTACTGGTAACCTCTGATGAGTATATACTTATTTCTGGTACTAAAACTAGAAAAAAGATAATTTCTTTTTGTAGTAAAATAAAAAGTAGATCCTTCTAAGATGTTTTTTGCCATTACTCATTGGTAGTAAATTGTTTTCTTTTGGACTCTGTAGTAGCTATTTTGATGTTTATATTATGACACTAGTTGGTTTTACAGTATTGAACTAATTCGGAACTTTTCCCTTCCTTTATTGTAGGTCTAACTTATGGTTCTCATTTTGCTTGAAAGTGATCTATTTGTGTTATAGCTACTCTGCCTCCTACATTGAAGGAAAAATTTGTTGCAATAAGAAGTTAATCATTGTGCTCGGGTGACTTGGTGAGAAGACCGGAAGTAACAATGGTGAGCTTGAGAAGGCGCAGACTTTTGGGACTCTGCTCTGGTAAGTGTTGGTAAACATGCTTTATCCATTGTGGACTGTTCTTAAGTAAACAAGAAAAAGCCATGCCATTGGTAGACTGGGGTCTACTATTAAGAGTTGTATCTGACATTTTACTGACATTATTTAGCAATATTCTGTGGCCTTTGCAGGGAGAAGTTCCTTTGTCACTCCACTTCCTCTATATTGTGAGAATCTAATCGCTGCTGAAAATTCAACCGGGCATGCTAAGCCCAAGAATGAACAGCCTGTGCTCTCAGATGATACGAGCATCCCGGACAGTGTAGGAACACAATACTAGTAAATAATTATATAATGCTGTTTTGTAGCTTCATTTTTCATTTACTATTAAGTTAGTTCTGAGGTTGTCATTCTTGATCTCTGTTTAGACTTCTTTCATTTGGTATTCCTATCCAACACATAGGTATGAAAATTATTCAGGCATTGATTCTTGAAAATGATTTGACCTTTATTTGATCGGAAAGTAAATAAACCCTTAGATTTTCAGGAAAGTTTACTGCAACCTAGGACATTTCTGCACTCAGAATCAATGTTCCTTGACTACATTGATTAATTGACACCATAAGGCTCTGTCTTTTAATTCTAGAATCAATAAGATTCTAGATTGATTGCCATCTACTGGTAGATCAATTAGCATTTATTGAACAGGTGAGATCAGGATGGTGTTTACTTAGTTGATAAAATTAGAAAGTTATGCCCTTGGTACTCTATGTATTACTCATATTTTAGATAGCCAGGAACTTATGCTAAACTGTTGTATTATTTTTCCCAGAATACCGCTACACAAGAAGAACCAGGATCATCAAATGTATCTGGATCTAGCTCATCTAAAGAACAGCTTATTCAGCAGATTGCAGGTTTGTTGTTTTAAGAGGCTAATCATTTTCTGTTTGCTGTTCATATCTGATTCAGTTTACTAGGATAAGCTAATCTAGTAATTAATGGTATTTTACTTACATAATGGTCTTTAGTTTTTAATTTTTCTTAGTTATCTGAGTTATTTATCATTTTTTCACCTGGAGCTTAAGTATTCCATTCATTTTAAACTTCATGGATTACGATTGCATGAAAAGTTAATATCATGGAAGGGAATCATGCACCACAAATGGTAGACGTAATGTGAATTTAATATGTGAAAATAACAAGCAACATGAGTTTGGTATGGAGTAAAACATATCTATTTGAGAGAGCTTTTTTACAGATGAACTAATGAAGTTATTCATGGAAGATGCTGTGCATTATACTTTCATTTAAAACAACAACAACAGCTAAGCTTTGTCTCACTAAGTGGGATCAGCTACATGGATCAACCGACACTACAAAACTCTATCATAAACCATATTCACATTAAAACCATTGATATTTAAATCGCTTTTAATTATTTCCCCCAGAGTTTTTCTCGGTGTTCTTCTACCCTTTTTTATTTTTCTATTCTCCATTTGGTCCACTTACAGATTTCCTCAAAACATGTCCAAATACCTGAGGCTAGATTCTACCATCTTCTCTATGATAAGCGTCACCCCTATTTTCATTTAAAAACTTTTTTTTTTCTTTGGTGTAACTTCCATTTAAAAACTTTGTCAAACACTTGGGAGACAGGCCTCTGGTAATTTAAATACACATTAGTTACTTATGTGAGAAGGAATTGTGCTATATTTTTCTTTACATGTCACATTCTTTTTCCTCATTTGCTGCAGTTTGTTTCCTTGCTATTGTAATTATATATTTTAAAGTGGAGCATACCTTATTTGATGTTATTCATTGATAATGTTCAAATGTTTTCCAGTATATTCAAATTAAATTTTTGGATAAGCTTATTTAATCATGTTTAATTGGTCATCAACAACTGCTTCAGTGATCCACTGTGTAAGATTCCGTAAATGACCTTTAAAGCATTAATTACAGTGAGCATATCACTGAAACACAGGTTTGACCCATCATTTTCCATAAGACTCTTCACATGGATAATTAACAATGATGAATGAATAATCCTCTAATGAATATCCTCTATAGCATATTTGGCATGTGTAACTAACTAAAGCAACTCGTGAATGACCTGCTGGCATGTGAGCTTGGACTTTGTGCTCCCCATCTCTTTTACATGGCAATTTGTGCAAACTGAAGGGATGTGGTGTTCATGGATTGCCAGTGTTCCTTGCTATCATGCAATGCCTCATTGATTGATTGCTAGAAAGAAACTGAATGTGGGAAACTGTGTGGTGGAAATTTAGTTTGATGGGCATATCTAAACTCAGGAGATGTGCAATTAGAGCTTACCTTTTGTTATGAAGTAATGACAAGAGGTTTAAACATTACCTAAGGTGATCACTGTAAGGGTGGATTCTGGGAACACAAAACCTTGATCTTCTTCCTTCTCCAGAGAGTGGGTGGTGGGCACCTGCAGAAACTCAGATGCCTAAGTTAGCACAGGTCTGAGGTAGTATGTGTGGGGATGGAAAAAGTGCATACCTGGTCTCCAACCTTCCATTTACAGAGTGAGGAGTTACAATGGCCAGTTTTCAGTCTTCATCCTATAGTGCTAATGCCACATCCCGGAGTTACAGGGAGTGGGCTGGTTTGTTCAAACCATGAGTGAGTGGGATACTTATAGCACTCTGGGTCGAGGTCTTGGACCTCTTGGCTCGGGTTGCTACCCAGCCCATGGCAGAATAGCTGTTGAGGGAGTTGGTCTTGTCAGCCCTGTAGGCCCATGCCTTTAGTCTGTAACACCTTTCTTGTCTCTGTTTGAGGGTCACATTGAGTTTTCTATCAGCCCTTTCAGTCCATATTTGTGTGTTACTTATTTTACCTTCATTTTTAGCAGGTCCTCCTATTAAACGCAGAAAACGGCATAGAAGAAAGAATTCACACAATCAAGAACCATGCTTGATGAGAGGTGTGTATTTCAAAAATATGAAATGGCAAGCAGCAATAAAAGTGGACAAGAAACAGATCCACCTAGGTACTGTTGGGTCGCAACAAGAAGCTGCTCACTTATATGACAGGTATTGCTTTCAATTGTAGTATGTTAATAACAACAGTAATCCCTTTTGATAACTCCAAATCATAATGAGGAAATGCATGCCTTTCAGTTATGTTCGATAAGCTGCCAATGTACCTGCTTGTCTTCAGATTTATTGAGTCCTCAATCTTATGCTTTTTTCATTTTGGGCTATCGGGTTTCGGATGCTTCGGCCTTCTTTCTACCATCTGCCGACATACGATCTTTTTTTTCCCCCCTTGTTACAATGATACATGTTTGGAGCTTTAGTAGCTGCAGTTAAACTGAATTAGATCTGTACCAATTTAAAATAAAATAAAACTAATTTGAATTTGTAATGTACCTACTTTCTTGATTGCCTCATTTCATTCTTAGGATGTGTTTGGTTAGGGGGTAAAATAGGATGGAAATTTTTATAGATATTTTATATATAAAACTCATTCATGAAAATTTCCACCCAGTTTTTATCCCCAAACCAAACAATGCTTGAATGATTGCATCTCTGGTGTTCGGTTTGAGATAGGAATACTGCCTCTAGATAAAGTGATAAACATTGTTGAATGGTAGGGAGTCAAACAATTTGAAAAAAGGGGGAAAAAAAAAAAAGAAACTTCACTTTTATCTCTTAAGAAAGTAGTAGAGTTACTTTGATTATTTAAATTATATGTATGTGAATGGTTTTTAGTGGTGTTAATTGATCCACAGAGGCAATATCATCTAGTGGGTTAAGAATTGGTGGTGGTGGTGGTTGTTCGCTCATGGTAACCTTTTTGTTGGTAGTAGGGTTTGGCAATCATGTGCATGGGCAAGGCCATATATGAATAGGTTTACATGCATGTATATTTGCATGTACAATTCTATACTTGCTTATATATCATTACACTGTTTTGCATGACCAGGCTGCTACTTTGAGCACGGTTGATTTTGCCACTGATTTTTGCATTATCTTTGTAAATCATGCGAGCTAGCTACTATAGAAATCTGTGTAATCCTCAAAATCAAAATGTTTTCTTTGTACTTGGTCTTCTAGAACATCTATAAAATTTTACCCCTCCTACATATTTCTCTTTTTCTCTCACCCATTCCTATTTTATTCATTTCATTAAAATTTCTAAGCGTCCTGCCCTCTCAAAATTATGTTAATAAAAAAAGATATTATTATAAATTACAACTCTATTTAATTATAGTAATACCCAAGAAGATTAAAAATGTGACTTGACGTGCATGAAGCACCCAGCAAGACACTAGCAAGTATAAAATTCGTATGTTAGCTATGAACTGATCTCCTTAGTATGTATATATCTCTTTATTTATCTCTAGGGCTGCTTTCATGTGCGGGAGAGAGCCCAATTTTGAGCTTCCTGAAGAAGAGAAGAAGGAACTGAGTAAATTCAAATGGGATGAATTTTTGGCAATGACACGGCAGGCAATAACACGTAAAAGTAATCTCTCTCTAAATTATTTCGTTGATGTTTGCAAACTTTTTGTATTTTTTCCCCCCCTTAACTTTTCAAGTGTTGCCCCATACTAAATTGTAGAACACAAGAGAAGGCTTGGTCCAGGACCCAGTGATAGTGTTGAGCTGCCTGCATTGGACAAAGATGATTGGGACAAGAAGCAAGGAGTGAGTAGCTTCTCTGCTTGTGAAGATGCAGAGCAAGAAACATCACTCTCTTAGTTTCTTGAAACTTATGATTTAAGAAATTAAGTGAACTGAAGATGAAAACTTTTAGCTTCTAACAATCCAATTCTACTGCTAGATCCATTTTTATTGTAGAAAAGACCAGCATTATGTCAGACCTTGACAGCATTGATTTTCCTTAAGATTTGCAAATTGCTACATCTTAAACCAATAAAGAGACCCCCTATTAGACGTGTCAACGGTCAGTTGTTGCAATCATCATCAGTCCACCAAACTAGTGCCAAACAATTTTCTATCTTCCACACGGTGGAAATGCACACGTTTCTCTTGATTTCCGCTTGTATTGAACTTCTATTTATCAAAAGATCCATGAACATAGTTTCTTAACGAAAATTCTTCCAAGCAATTAATGGCAATGCCTTTACTCTGTGCATCCTTACTGAACTATTAATTTCATGTTGGACAAATATTTGTGTACAGGACATTTGCATTATGGCGGGAAGTCAGTCCATTGTATTTGTTGGATTTTATTACGAGTACATTATGATCCTCAAATAAAATATGAATATTTGCATAGCAGATAACACTGATATTTCTGCATCGCTAGAAACTCTTGTACCATAGCAAGAGCCCCTTTACGCAATAAGTTTAGGTGACATGGTTGCAAAATGCATTATTTATCTTTGTGAATCTTTCATAACATCTTGAATAATCTCAATCTAATCTCTACAGAGAGAGATAAAACTTTTTCTTTGCCAGCACCTAAAACATTACTCAATTTTTGGTGAGGGGTTTCAATAGTAGGCAAGAGTTTTTAGATTCAAATTTCATTGTAGCTAATGTAATTTCAGAAGTATATATAAAAAAGAAAATATTTTCAAAGTACCCCAACAAATCTATATATCAGATCTTGGCCAATTCTTTTCGTGCAAAATTAAATTGAAAACAACCATAAAACTAATAAAAATACAAAATATTAACCAAATTTTTATTAAATACAATAAACGTAATGTATAAAAAATACGAAAAATGCAAAAGATCTAATTATTATATAAAATAGACTAAAATCTCATCATTTAAATATTTAATACACAAAACTATGCCAAAATAAACCTCAAATGATCGTAGGCTAACGTTACAGATATGAGTGCATGTATGCGTCAGCATTGGGAATTTGACCCAAAACCATTCAAACATTACTGCACTCTTTTTTTTTTTTTTTTCAATTCCTCTTTATTCATTAAATTTTAGTTATGTCTTTTTTATTTTTATCATGACTGTACTATACTATTTGGGATCCTATGTATTCCAAATTTATCCTATTGTCTTTTTAATGCCCATCTCCTACAATTTATTTTATGATTTATTTTTAGCACATGTAAACATGTTTGTGACATGAGGACATTCCCACATTTTAAAATAGAGTGGTATACCTTACGGGTTCTCACTTTAATTTCTTTGCGTGTTAGTAAGTTCTAAATTTTCGTACTTTATTTAAATGTTGGTTTAAACTTGGTTTAGTTTTTTAATTTTGTTTATTTTCTTTTATTTTGCGTTAGACTTCGTCTGATTTCTTTTGTTTTGTAAATTGGTCTTTGGTTAGCTTAAAGTGTCTCCATAAGTTTTGCGGTGTTTGTATGGCGATGCAATGGCAAACGATAACATAGGCAGTGGGGGAAAGCTGCCCCCAAAAGAGAAAAAAAATCTACCACTAGAAACATGTATCTGTTGCCCCTTAAAAAATTTATATGATTATTGTTATTACTGGGGAATCAATATGTCCTATTATAAAAAGAAAAAAAAATACTAATACATAATGAGTTTAAGATTTTTTTAATATATTTTACTCACTTTTTTCTCACTAACATCCATCTCAAGAGTCATAATAAAGAATATCCTAAATTTTTTATCTCTTTCAAACATCACCCTAATTACCCCTTATTTTTTAAGTCATACTTTACCATTTTGGGGATATACATAGTTGTCAGTCATGCAAAAGAGTTGTCAGTCATCTTCTACCATCTTCAACCATAGTTGGAATCACTCTTTTCATGATATGCATAGTCTCATGCAAGTATTTTCTTGATTCATGATATGGGTTATGAGATATGCTATCACGATGCATCCTAAGCCATGACTAGCGCATTGGGAACTTCAACTCCCTAGCATGCCTAGCTAGAATTTTTATAGAAAAGTGACTAGTTTTCCCTAAAAACTAGACTTTTCCCAAAATACATAGACTTGCCAATATGCAAATGTATTCAATTCCATAACACACATCCAGAATAAATAAAGTAGTTCCATACATTGTCCAAATATTAATATAGGCTAGCAAGCAATAAAAACATAATAAGTCATAAAAGCGTATCTGATTTTGAACGTAAAACAAGACAAATTATATGGTAGGGAAAGGTCAATTTTGGGAGAATTTGAATGACTTCCTTCTTCTAGTTCTTGCACAAAAGAATATAGATCTAACTAAGTATATAAAAGGAAGATTTTCTTTACACTTCAAAGATAAACTGATTATATGATAAAGATTGAATATTTTAGGAAGTATGATAAACTGATTATGTGATTACATCAATTATGATTAGCTGAGCATAATTGAGCATCGATATGTATTAATGCCTAAAAACATATATATATATATATATATATATATATATATATATATATATATATATATATATATATATATATATATATATATATATATATAGACACACACACTGGAGCTTAACAAAAACACAGCTGAGGACAGATATGACTTAGAAAAAAAAAACATATAGCATGATATATATATATATATATATATATAGACACACACACTAGAGCTTAACAAAAACACAGCTGAGGACAGATATGACTTAGAAAAAAAAAACATATAGCATGATATATGAATAGAAATAACGAATTGTATGAAACAGGATAAACTGTCTATCAATATATATGTATATATCAAAAGAATATGCATGCTAAAAAAATTTCTCTGAAGCTTCCCCTAAACATAAGCTTCCCTCTGAATTGCATAGCACTTGATTTTCTTCAAGTCTTTTCTTCTCCCACTTTTGACATAATCAAAAGAGAGGTGTGCCTGGAATTAGAAACACTATCTTCAATCTCAACACTACAGAATCCACTTGGCTAAGCTGGGTGTCATGCTCGATAATTGTTGCCTCAAGTCTATCTTGTCTTGAAGCAATCTTTCTAAGATTCCACAGGATGATTTGATGGATCTGACAGCTTGCTGGAGGACTCGGTTGAAG
This sequence comes from Dalbergia cochinchinensis, assembly GCA_031216125.1. Lineage (NCBI taxonomy): Eukaryota > Viridiplantae > Streptophyta > Magnoliopsida > Fabales > Fabaceae > Dalbergia > Dalbergia cochinchinensis. The sequence goes on along the minus strand of CM062368.1, from coordinate 57,760,568 downwards.
ACTAAGGTGGTAAGTTGATGGGTGCAAGAGCCATTATACAAAAGTGTATATTATAATTTTTGCATGTGTCTCCCAATTGGTTTTCACTAAGGCTATTTATAAAAGGAGGAAATAATATGTTTCCTATTGCCAACGTTCACAAAGAATAGGAGTGCTAAAAGTCATTAAATTTGTTGCGTCATACAGCATGCAACAAGAGTTTAAAAGGAATACTATAACATATTTCCAGCGTAAACATTACAACGTAAACATTGCAACGTTCTATATCATTTATTCTCTTTAATTTGTCATAAAATCTAATTAAAATATAAAGATTGATAATTAACTAGCCATCATTTTTTTATAATGCATTCTAATCTACATATATGAACGTTAAATTCATTTTTTAAGTTTGAGTAATGATATTTATACAACAAAAAATTACAATATTCTTATACTTCTCACTTTGTCACCATTAGTTGTAACAAGTGAGTAGAGTGAGTAGAGACTACCATCACATCCAATAATAATAAAGTGAAAATAGTAAAAATATTGTAATTTTTTATTGTACAACTATGATCATTCTTTAAGTTTTATTACAAAGTGTTTGGAACTCAAAGCATGAACTTTTTAGTCAAACTCAAAATAAGATATTAACTTTGAAATAAATAAATAATAACAACATAACAATGCTGATTTTGGCAAATATAAACTCCCATGATTCAATCAATCATTGCATAGCAAACTTCTGGGAAATTGTTTCCTTCTCAAGGTGAAAGGTCACTTTGAGTCTTTTATAATTAAAACTATCCGAGGGAAAGGGGCTTCTGCACTAATATCACTTCCTGTAATAACTTTTTTTTTTTTTTTTTATAATCTAATCTCCTAAGTGCATAATAAGTAGTCGCGTCTTGTTGCACATTCTTAATGCGATATTTATGTTCATAAGCAGTATAACCGGCGTTCCTTAAAATATTCAAAAATTTAAAATGCAAAGTGAACGTTTTATTGTTCCTAAGCAATAAAACAGGCACATTTTATTGTTCCTAAGCAATATAACTTTTTATGTTCCTAGCAATATAACCGGCACATTTTGTTGTTCACTTACTTGGTGAATGAAATTCATTTTCCATTTTAATTTTACATTAATGGCTTTCAAGTGTACGTTTCTTGTTTCATAGATTTTAATTTGCCTATTCATTTTACACTAATGGTTTTTAATGAGACGTTCTTCTGTTTTTTTTCCCCCTACGATTACCTAGTATTCCCTTTGTTTACGTTTTCCTACGTTGCAAACGTCTACTCCTCTCTATATATGTTCGAGATTTTTGAGCTGCACCAATATCAGTATATATATATATATATATATAAAGGTAATATGAATACACTCACCTTATTTAAAGTTTGTGAAAATATAACTCACACCCCTCTAGTTGTCCAACTTATATTTACACCTCATTTATTTGTCAAATTTTAAGTATTTATATTATAGTCACATCCCTCATTTACAAAACATTGTTAGTAAACTTAATAAAATAACATTTTTTTGATATTAACGGTTTCTAATTAATAAAATATAAAAATATCCTTAAACTTTATAGAGTAGATAAGAGCATTTTTATAATTTTATTAATTAAAAATAACTAATATCATAAAAATATTATTCTATTAAGTTTTTTAATAGTGTTCTGTGAATGAGGGTGTGACTGTAATATAAATACTTAAAATTTGACAAGGAGGGGGAGTATGAGTGTGGATTGGACAATTAGAGAGAGTGCGAGTTGTCTTTCTATAAACTTCAATAGAAGTGAGTATAATTTGCCTTATGAATTAATAACCTCTAGTACAAAACATTTTAGGTGAGAAAAAATTGGTAAATTTGATAAAATGAAGAGGTTAGTCAGGTTACTATAACATTTTGTCTTCATTGTAATACTCAACTTATGTTGATTCAATTTATTGCATTTACGGATTTTAAATGCATTCATGTCGATTTGTCAACAATGATTACATTTTTCGTGCCGCATTTATTACATTTTTTAAATACCTTGCTATAATAAAATGACAAACTCTATATGGCTCCTTATAACGTTCCCTAATAAAGGAGTCTAATCATTATAAATTAGTATCATTTACTTTGAATTCATTCAATGGAATAAAATAATATTATTTAATTTCATTTTTTCCTGATATCTTGCAAATGAATATTCATAGTCTCAACATTTCCATCGGCCGTCATATTTTCTTCAATTTAAACTTAAAAACTTGAAATAATATTTTTTTATATATAATCTAATGAGAACAATTCTAGATTAGATTAAAAATAGGGTACTTTAAAATAATTTTAAACACTATACCAATAGAAGGTATTAATAAAAATAATAATTTTATGAATATGAGATAAAAATAAATATATTAATAAAATTAAAATTTTTAATCATTAGTGTTATGTTTATTACTCTTATAGTGTGGTGCTTAATTTTGATGTGCTCATAAACTATATTTTTTAGTATAGAATAAAAATGAAATAAGATTATTTAATAATAACAATTAGAATATGCATATAATGTTAAAACTTACAAATATAATCTAAATTAAAACATTTTAAAATTAGATGAAAATAGTAAACTAAGACATTTTAAATATTTCACTAAAAATATATTAATTTAATTCATAATTTTATGAATAATAAGTAAAACTAAATATAATATTAAATTTAATTATAATTATTAGTGTTATGTTATTTAGTCTTATAACGATAATGATAATTATTTTATGTTTTTAATAATGAGTCTGGTGTGTTTACTAATTTTAGTTTTTTGTAGGAGAGGGTGACACAAAACACATTCGGTCCTTACATCACAGCGGCAGCAGCCTGACGGCACAAACACTCCTCCATTCTATTATCATTCATTATGCTGATCATCATCATTTTTTTTTTTTCCTTCTCGAAGTAACCACCACCGTGCTTCAACCTTCGAAGGAGCCATCACATTACAGCCCAAGCACCATAACCACTGCCTCTCTCTCCTCCATCAACGTCCTTGACCGCACCACAATCATCACCATGTCCATGGCGCCTTTGTTCTTCCCCGTTCACCTCGCCTGAGAAGCCGCAACCTTCTCCCCTTACCTTCACCTCGACTTCGACCTCCTAACAGCAACCATCACTATCATCGTTCATCACCCTCCATCGCCAAATAGCAGCACAACCACCCCGATCACCGCCGTAGTCGTGCGCCATCTCGAAGTCGACATCGACATCGGAGTCGTTGTCGTTCAAACTGGTTTCTTCATGGTTACCCGCGGGTGAATGCGCTGTCGTTGCGTGTCACATTACTATCTAAGCTGCCATTGAAGTATGCATCCAGCTGCTCAATTGCAAGGTCCTGCTGTGTATGCGCCGCACTGTAACTTTGTTCCTGGGAAGTAGATTACTAATGTACGCAACTCTGTTTTTTTTTTTTTTCTAATTAACACAGCTCACTTTTCTTTTTATGGTTATTTATATTTTGGTTTTTCTTTAATTGTTAGTCACGCTTTCTCTTTCATTTTTTATTGGTGCCTCATGCAACTAATTGGATTTTAAGGTATTTTACGTAACTGACAATTTTGGTAAAGCTTTCTTTATTTTTTTTTTTGTCTTTTGTTTATTTATTTTTTTGTTTCATTAGTTGAAATATTAAATTTAAGTAAATAAAGATGGAAATAAAAATTTGTTGTTTTTTATCCGTGCATCAATCAATAGTCATGATTGAGGAGTGGATGTCTCCTTTATGTATTATTGAATTGTAAGGGTTTATTGAGTAGTTTAGTGCTAATTTGAATCTTGTGCAAAGCAAATTTCTCCTTTTAAATAATTTGTCAGTCAAAATGCTTGTCACAAATAAAGTCAATCAATACATTTTTATTCTTTTTTATTTCTTAATTAAAATCCGTTAACACACTCATGTTTTAGAATAACTATGTAACTTTTAAATTTCTCATTGCACCAGAGAATACGTCAAAGTAAATACTTGTTGTCAAGCTAAAATTAAATTTTCTTAAATTTATTTTCTCTTTTTGGGTTTTGAAATTTTTTTAGGGGGAAAATAAAATAGTTAAAGTTATTGCTTAATTTGCATAACGAACTTTGAATAATCGTCATAAGACGAATGCATTAGGGGTGTAATGGAGTTAAGTTTCCATCTTTCTCTAATCATAATCAGACTCCCGAAGCCAATTTTAGCTTAAAAGGGCCAGTTTTGCAAAATAAAAAGGGTTTTCCAATTTTTACCATAAATAAAAATTGGTGGCGACTCCATTGAAAACCATTGAGATATAAATCTTTTTTCCCTTGTCACGACGCCTTCCTCCAGGACATTGTGACATAGCTCTTCAAAGTCGCCATAACTAAGCGTGCTTTGACATGTGATGGATCTGTATGACACAAATCATTGTTATTTCAAAATGTCCTGGACTAGAAATATGGGTTAGACATTTCGACTCGAGCCACGAGAACTCGGACATGGGTCATAGGGATTGGCTACGTGGTGGCTAAGTCTCCCGCAAATCTATCCCAGATTTATTTGAGGATATCTCATAAATCCTTTACAAGATCTCTTCACATCCCTCACTATCCTCCATCATTATTACATCATATCTCATATATTATATCATATCTCCTACAAACATAACATATATCTAATATTTACTAAATCCTAAAAATATCTCCCTTACATAGGGAAGATTATATCTTAACATATCATGGGGTCACCTCATGCTATATATGGGGCTCAACGCCCCCAGGTATAACAAGCTTATTATTACATGCTACTTTTTTACCACTCTATGTCTCATTCATTCACTGACCTGAGCATTGAAGTATCTTTACAAGTACCTCACCCCTCGCTTATACGAATATTAGAGCTCCTTCCACCCTTGCCGCAATTCTAGGTAAGAACATTGGCATCCAAGGTGGGATCGGTGATCAAGCCTACCCCACCAAGGTCGGTAGAACAAGCCAGACCACAAACAATGACCAGGAAAGGGAACAAATCCTTATCAAAGTATCTTGTTACTGTCAATTAATTCAAAATTTCAAGTGATATCTTACCATTAATCTTTCATATTCGTAACACTGAATTACATTAAGTAGCACCTGCTCATTGGTTTCTTGTGCAAGATGCACCCTTTCTCTTCAAAACACATAAAAACCTTCTGTGCATCATCATTGAAAATTCAATTAAGCTACCTTGTAATTTGTTTTCATCCAATAACATTGACTTTCTCTTTCAAAACATGTGGGTTCTAAACATTGAATCTCATACAATTCAATCTTTTCAAGCAATAAAACTGAAAAACGAACAGAGGCATATATCGTAATACCCATCATGGTTATCAAAATAACAACAACAATTAACAACTTTATCAGTGAAATTCACAATGCCCATAACTTTTTGGCACATATAATGATTTCCTATTCTTAGTAAAATTTTATTACAGGAAAATACAGGGCTCCACCTATGTGCCAACCACATTGCACTAGCAGCTTCACGACGGCATACTCCCTTCGCGTGAATCACACCAGCAAGGACTAGGGGACAATGGCCATCACACCTCCTACCGTCGACACAAAGCATATACAAACCAGCGTGTTCCCATGTGACCCTCGCAAAGACAGTCCCCCTCTTTGATGAATAAGTGGAACCAGCATCAAGGCTGCTACCAGCACCTTGGTGTCATTGCTGTTGTGTTCACCGTGAAAGAGCAAGTCCACTCCCTATAGCTGTCACTTCGTGAAAAATAAGGAACAAGGGTTTCAAAATTTCCTAGGCCACTGACCTATATTTTTAACCCAAAAAAAGATGGGTCAGATTGCATAAAATTATACAAGTGCAATGCAAAAAGCTTGAAACCAAGTCCCTTAAACCTGAATATAGTGCATACAACCACTATACTAAGTCTACATTAGATCAACAAACACTAAAGCCCTGATCGGCATCAGGCACTTTGTCTTCTTAGGCTGAATTTCTTGACAAGCCCTGGTTAACATCCCCACCAGGCATTCCGCCTTCTTAGGCCGAGCTTCCAGACAAGTTGTAATAGCCCAGCCTACCTGTAACATCCTAATTTTTAACCAAATACTCTAGAACATACTTAGGTTAATCATTAGTCTGTTACTTCATAGTTCTCATTTTTACTTTGAAATACTTAGCGGAAAATACGGGTAAATTTTTTTTTGAAATACAAAGTGAGAGCCGCGTGATGCGATATAATATGTAACGGACAAAACATACATCTCATAACGTCATAGCATAAGGCACATAAAGGCACATCATGAGCAACACTGAATATCATCTCATATATATATATACAACTTGTCCACTTATAAGTGTGAGACTTAATTTAGTACAACACGAGTAATACAATTAAAAAGGAAATACAAGAGAAAGTGCAACGGAAACTATAAAAGCAACTCCCCTACCCAAGTGCAACTAACGGGATGACCTCTAATACAAAATAAGGTTCATCTCCATCTAAGTGGCGTGTGCTCTACCCGGGTACTCCATCGGTCGATCGTTACCTCCTACTGATGTCCATCTCGCGAACGAGGCAAAAATCTGGGAAACTGGGCGAGCTCCTCGAGCGTAAAGAGGCGGAACGGGGATCGAGAGTGACCCCCGCGGTGTAGCCGCATCTCCGGTCGTCGTGCAAGCCGTGGCTGAGTCACGGTATCCTCACTGCCTTCCCTCATCGGTGGGGGAGAGGGGGCGGAGCTCTTGCTATACGGATGGGTAGGCGGGTCCTCGGACGGGTCGGTCTCCGCGAAGTAGGTCCAGGGCACGTAATCGGGATAGTCTCGCATGGCTGAGGAGGCGGTGTGCATGCGGAGCACTCTCTCGTCATGCGTACGCGCGCGCTCAAAAACCCGCTCGTCGTCGCCATAAGGTGCAGTCGGGGAGAAGCGATGGGTGTGCACGGGATGAGCGAAGGGGCGTCCTACGAACATGAAAACCCGCACCGTGCACTGTCCCTCAAAATGGTATGACCCGTGAGCCAGGTCATAGTGTATCTCTCATGTCGGGGTGTCCACGAATACCACGAACGTCGCCATCTGAAGACGTGACGGAAAGAAAGAGATAGAGGGAGTGAGAATCTTGCTAAAGAATCTCAGTAGGGCCTCCTACTACCTAGGTATCATCATCTACGTCCTCAGGAACCTTGGGTTTAATTATACAAAATGAGTGAGCATGCATAAGTCCATTTTTAAGTTCTAAAACATAGTTTAGCCAAGGTCCATTCATTTTAGGATGATCTTAATGTCATGAATGCAACATAATAGAGAATGTATACATGGCGCTACCTAATGCACATACATAAATCATATCATCAAGCATCATCATACTTAGTGGCATAAAGTGGCAATAGAAACATTCATATGGGACAAACTTGGTGACATAATCATAATCATGAAACTTCTCTTCCTCATGGGCCGCCCTAAAAGACAAGCGCTATGGGGGTGCTCGGCCGAACCGGTGTCACCCAGAACGTGTCACATCTCTAGGTTATGAGCTCATACCTTAACTAGTCGTCACTAGTTCTTACTTACCACTTAACGATAAGCATATCATAAATCATAAATCCCGACTATCTGAGTACGGGTTAGGGGGCAATTTGTAACACCCCGATTTTTCTGTCCGAGGGAAATGACCAAAATGCCCCTGAGGTCATTTCCTGACCCGAACTCGAGGGTAACCAACTGGGTCATCCTCGAAGGGTCAACTCAATGTTTGAAGGGGATTGAATGGCCTTTGAATGCTTCCGGAAGCGAAAATCTCGTTTCAGCTTTGGTCAAAATGACCAAAATACCCCTATAGCGTTTTTACGTGGGTAAAGGTGCCGTTTGAGCCCGAAACTTTCCCCAGAGGTTTAAAAACATGTTTTCATGTGTCTAGAGGTCTCTGTTCAAGTCCCGGTGGTCCCGGGCAGTTTTAGTGCAAAATTACGATTTTGCCCCTAGAATAGTGTTTTTGAGCTTAATGACGTAATTAAGCAAACCTAAGCAATATTAGGCTCTAAACGAAGATTAATTTATTTCCCTAATTAATCTAAAGTCAAAATAATTTATTAAAGTTAATTAGAACCTAAAATTTCTTAGATTAAACTTAAATCCCTTTTTAGAACTCAAGATGCCTAGTCTTGGAATCTTGAATAGTGTTTTCTCTCTCCAATTCCTTAAATCAAGGAAATGTGTCTAGAGTTGTTTAAACTCTAAATTGAGGATTTAACTCACTAATGGTGCAAGACCACTCCTTAATTATGTCTAGACCACCTTAATTATCCATTTCCCTTGCCTAAACACTTTCTTACAAATTCCTAATCTTAAGCATAATCAAAGATACACCTAAACACAACTCTAAACCACAATTAAAATGCAAACACAACCACACATGGGCTGATGCATATTCAGCCATCTCTCTCCTTTTACCACACAATTTGAATTGTTTCTCACTCAAAGAACCATGCTTGAGGCCATACCTTGAACCATACCTCACCATACTTTGAACCATACCTCACCATGCCTCAAGACCACATTATCTCACCTCATGGAACTCATGGGCTGCACTCCCCTTGGCCAAAAACACATCAGCCTCTCATCCCCTCCATTTGCTTCATTTCTCTATAAATAGATGGCCTTGGGAAGCTTGCACCACTTTTAGATCATTTGCTAAGTTTAGGAACTCTCAAAGCTTTTCTTTTTCTCTCAAAGTTTTTGTGTTCTTCAAGTTCTTGGAGTTCCTCAAGTTCTTCATCTTCTTCTTCCATCTTCAAGAACATCACACCAAGTAGGGATTTTCTTTCATGTATTCTTTCTTTAGAGTTCTTGCTTCAAGCTTTATGTTCATAGTTTCTCTTGATTCTTTTTAGAACTTCTTTTCCTTTCCTTGTTCTTACTCATTTGGCGCCATGGGCCTTGCAGACCAAAGGACTGAGAGCTTGATGATGAGAGTTTCATGATGATGTTCATCACTTGAAACAAACTCTAGAGCTTGATTTTTGTTCTTGAGCAAAAGTGTTTCTAGATTTTCCTTTCTTGAACCTTTGAGAACTTTAATTTTGTTGATGTTTTAAAAGGCTCTATGAACTCAATGATGAGGACTCATGATGTTGGTGTTAATATATCATCAAGGTCATGAACTCTAGAGTTTTAAAATGCATCTTTCTTTCTTGAAGTTTTCGGCCATTCCCTTAATTTTTCTAAGTTTCATAGTTTGATTCCCAAAGATATTATGTTGAGTTCTAAGAACTCCAAGCTTGACTTTACCTTGTTTAAATGAGTTTGGGTTAAGGTTTAAATTCCTTTAAAGTCTTGTTAAGAGCTCTAGAAAGATAAAATGAACTTGCATAATTTATTTTATACTTGCATTCATATTTACATTCTTGCTATGCATCTTTACTTTCAAGCTATCACCTAAGAACATAAAGATTAAAATGGAACTTGTACCATCACTTAATTTAATTCTCAAAGCCTTTCTATTTCGGCCTTAAAGTCGATTGTTGTTGGGCCTAGAGCACTAAAATAAAGAATTGAACTTGCATTACCACCTAATTAATTTCTCGATTGCCTATCTATTTCGGCCTTAAAGTCGATTGTTGTTGGGCCAAGAGCACTAAAATATAGAATTGAACCTTGCATATTTACTTTCAAGCTTGCACGTTTAAGTTTATGTCTCGCATATTTACTTTCAAGCTTGCACATTTAAGTTTATGCCTTACATATTTAATTTTAAGTCATCACTTTACTTTGTAAGCAAGATTAAAAATGAAAAGCATGAGCACGTTTAGTTTATGTCGTAACTTAAGAACCTAGAGCTCAAAGACTTACCCATTTCATTGCAAGTTAAAGTTAAATGTGAATGCGTTCCTTGAATGCATAATTTCGGCCAAGTAGTGATGAGGGACTTGCAATAAGTTTTCATCTAGCTACTAGGACCAATAGTCTATGTTTTAAGTTTTCCTTGAAGCTTTACAAATCTTTATAAGGTTATGTCATTATAAGTTGTGATTCCATTCTCTTTTAGGGGATGGAATATGTTTTGGTCACTGACCTAAGGCTTCTCTTAGCCTCTTGATAAATTAAAACGATTTGCAAATAGTTTTAGAAGTTCTAGAATGATTCCAAGAGAAACTAGTTAACTTATGTACCTAGAAATGTCAATTTAACTCTCTCATTTATGTTAAATGTTTTCGGTTCTGATGTGATGAGTGTGATGCTGTATGATGATGTCTTGATGTGTTGGAATGTGTGAAAATATCATATGATGATGTAGAAGCGATCCTATGCATGATAGGTAAGAAACTAGCTAACTAGAAATACCGTAAAGCTAGAATTTAACATAGTTTTGACCCATTTGTTTATGGAACTTTTCCAAACTGTTTTAATGGGGACATAATCAGATTTAGATTGTTTAGACATGAAAAACTTGGTATCATTTGAGTTAGAATTGAATTCTAGCACCTACGGGGAAACTAGTAACTAGAAAACCGTAAAAATGCAAGTTTAGAACCCTTGGAACATTTATTTTTCTGGAATCTGTCCAGCACCCTTACAACATGATAAACATGATTAATAATTAGTCCTTAAGCATAGGGATGTCTCATAATTGATTTAGATTTAATTCATAGCGCCTTAGGCGAAGACGGAACCGAGAAAGGGTCTAAAATGTAAGTTCTAGAACCCTGTAAACACAAGTTAGAGATTCTGCCCTATGCTATTCAGATTTAAGTATGAACATGAGGATGATTAATGATGTTTAATTATGAGCCCTTAGGTGCATAAAATATGAGTGACGGATGTTAGAGAACCATATCTCATGATTAAGACCCATAAGGGTCAAAGCATAAACTACCGTAAGGATAAACGGTTGAAAGTTCTATGATGATGCATGTAGTATGCGAATGATGATGATGTTATTCATATAAGGAATTCATGAGGTTGTATGTTTATGAGAGTATATAGTGTTGATACGTTGATGCTCACGCCATGATGCGTTATGCAAAATTATGGTATTATGATGCTTATGATGCACACGATGATTATGATGCCTTATGTTGGTATTGAATGGCTATGTATGCTCTATATGTTTGGTGGCATAAAGCAAGTTTGATGGAAATCCGGTGTACGCCGTTACGCTGCCGGATTTCCCATCAAACTTGAGTACTTGAGAAAAAGCTTGCGAAAACTCCTGGGTGACACCGGTTCGGCCGAGCACCCCCAGGATAGGTTACGGTGACACCGGTTCGGCCGAGCACCCGAGCAGATGTGACATAGTCATCGAGACGCATTTCTCCGCTACGGTGGGGAGGAAACAAATCCGTGAGGGTATTGACATTGAGCTTGCCAAAGCGGACAATTATTGTGTACTAGATACCAGTAGAGCGTTTCAAAGAAGGAAATGATCCTAAGATAGGTGATCCAAGAAAAGTTATGTATACCCCTTCTATTAGCCCATATTAAATCTAGTGACGACTAGTTAGGAATGAGCTCATTCCTAGGCGATAGGTGAGATGTAGTTTGGTGACCAGATTATCGCCGGGCCGGTGAATCGGTTGGACTTTTGGTGGATATGTTAAGAGGGTGGTCTTTAAGAAAAAGAACTTAAGAGTTTTACTTATGAGAAAGATGCCACAAGAAAAGTACTATGCCTTTTCATGCCACGTATATGATTTATGTTCCTTTATGATGTGCCCAAGTATTACGATTTTCATGTTAATGTGCATATGGTATTGTCATGCATTCATCAAATATCTGTTGCATTCATGTCATTAAGACACATACTAAAAGACACCCACTTCGGATAATTAGATTTGTAAAGCCTAAAACCAATCCTTATGCATGTACACCTTTTTCATAATTAAAACCGAGGTGGCTGGGGATGACGACGATGACACTAGTGTTAGAGTCGGGAATCCCTACTGAGAATCTCGAATGAGTTTCTCATCCCTTCCTTTTCTTCCGTGTCGTCTCTAGGCGAGGATTACAACGAGGTTCGTGATTTCTTACGAGGCTCGCGCTTAAGGGACACACTAGCAAACGGAGCGGAGGGTCGCCAAGGGAGCATAAATAGCTTAGCTTTTTGGGTCGACACTTATCCAACCTCATAGGTGGATAAGGATGACTTCACATATATGGGCGTGTATTGATGTAAATGATGGTACAATGATGTTAGTAGTCTATGTATCTATAAAGATGTGATGATATTATGATTGTTATGTATAATACTATGTTTCATGATTATCAATGGTGTGGCTACTTTTCCTTGCACGTTATGGTTATGATGAACGTTAGGTTAGTGCGCGGCTCACGTTTTGCTTTCAAGTTTCAAAAAAAAAAAAAAAAAAAAATTTATTCATATTTTCCCACTAAGTATTTTAATGAAAGGTTGTAAGGAATGTGACTAAAAGAGTAATTGACTAATTATTAACCTAAATATGTTCTAGAGTATTAGGTTAAAAATTAGGATGTTACACAATTCTCTTAGGGGTGCTCGGCCGAACCGGTGTCACCTAAGAGCATAAATTGGTACCGATATCACATGAGTTCTATGGAGGTGCTTGGCCGAACCGGTGTCATCCTAGAACCCACCTTAGTACCGTAATTTTCAAAATTTCTTTAAGTCCCCAAATTTGTCGGGAATTCGGCGGCACAAAGGCATTACGCCGAATTCCTTTCAAATTTTCTTTATGCCACATAAACATATATCCTCATGAATTCCTCATATGAATAACATTATCATTCTTCACATAACTCATGCATCATCATAGAACATTCAAATGCTTACCCTTACGGTAGCTTATGCTTTGACCTTTACGGGTCTTAATCTTGAGATATAGTTTTCTAACATCCGTCGCTCATATGTTATGCACCTAAGGGCTCATAATTAATCATCATTCCTAATCCTCATGTTCATACTCAAATCTGAAAAGCATAGGGCAGAATTTCTAACTTGTGATTACGGGGTTCTAAAACTTACGTTTTAGACCCTTTCTCAGTTTCGTCTTCGCCTAAGGTGCTATAAATTAAATCTAAATCAATTATGAGGCACTCCTATGCTTAAGAACTAATTATAAATCACATTTGTCATGTTGTAACATTGCTGGACAGGATCCAGAAAACTAAATGTTCTAAGAGTTCTACATTTGCATTTTTACGATTTTCTAGTTACTAGTTTCCCTATAGGTGCTAAAGTTCAATTCTAATCCAAATGTTACCAAGTTTTTCATGTCTAAACAATCCTAATCTGATTATGTTCCCATTAAAATAGTTTGGATAAGTTCCAAAACAAATGGGTCTAAACTATGTTAAATTCTAGCTTTACGGTATTTCTAGTTAGCTAGTTTCTTACCTATCATGCATAAAATCGTTTCTACATCATCATGTGATAATTTCACACATTCTAACACATCAAAGCATCATCATACAGCCATAAGCTCATCATAACAGTACCGAAAACATCTAACTTCAATAAGAGAACTAAATTGACATTTCTAAGTACATAAGTTAACTAGTTTCTCTTGGAATCAATTTAGAATTTCCAAAACTCTTTGCAAATCATTTTAATTCATCAAGAGACTAAGAGAAGCCTTAGGTCAGTGACCAAAATATATTTCATCTTCTAAAATGGAATAAAGTCATATCTCATGATAACATAACCTTGTAAAGATTTGTAAAGCTTTAAGAAAAACTTATAACATAGACTATTAGTCCTTGTAGCTAGATGAAAACTCATTGCAAGTCCATCATCACTACTTGGCCGAAGACATGCATTCAAAGAATGCATTCACATTAAACTTTAACTTGAAATGAAATGGGCAAGTCTTTGAGCTCTAGGTTCTTAAGTTATGACATAAAATAAACATGCTCATACTTTTCATTTTTAATCTTGCTTACAAAACAAAGTGATGACTTAAAATAAATATGCAAGGCATAAACTTAAACGTGCAAGCTTGAAAGTAAATATGCAAGGTTCAATTCTTTATTTTAGTGCTCTTGGCCCAACAACAATCGACTTTAAGGCCGAAATAGAAAGGCATTCGAGAAATTAATTAGGTGATAATGCAAGTTCAATTCTTTATTTTAGTGCTCTTGGTCCAACAACAATCGACTTTAAGGCTGAAATAGAAAGGCTTTGAGAATTAAATTAAGTGATGATGCAAGTTCCATTTTAATCTTTATGTTCTTAGGTGATAGCTTGAAAGTAAAGGTGCATAACAAGAATGTAAATATAAATGCAAGCATAAAATAAATTATGCAAGTTCATTTTATCTTTCTAGAGCTCTTAACAAGACTTTAAAGGAACTTAAACCTTAACCCAAACTCATTAAACCAAGATCAAGTAAAGTCTAGAGTCCTTAGAACTCAATATAACATTTTTAGAAAATCAAAACATTTAGCATGTAAAAGAAAAGGAAGTGGCCGAAACTTCAAGAAGGAAAAGGAACATTTTGAAACTCTAGGGTCCATGATCTTGATGATATATTAACACCAACATCATGAGACCTCATCATTGAGTCCTTAAAACCATTTTGAAACATCACCAAAGATAGAGTTCTCAAGAGTTTAAGAAAGGAAGAACTAGAAACATTTTTACTCAAGAACAAAGATCAAGCTCTAGAGTTTGTTTCAAGTGATGAACATCATCATGAAACTCTCATCATCAAGCTCTCATTTCTCTATTCTCAAGGGCTCATGGCCGAAACAAAAAAGAAAAAGGAATAGAGAAGAAGTTCTAAAAAGAAAACAAGAGAAACCATAAACATCAAGCTTTAAAGAAGAACATTCATGAAAAGAAATCCCTACTTGGTGTGATGCTCTTGAAGATGGAAGAAGAAGATGAAGAAGATGAAGAACTTGGAGAACTTTGAAGGCTTGAACTTGAGAGAAAAGGAAGCTTTGAAGTGTTTCTTTGAAAACTTACACTTTGCAAATGAACCGAAAATGGTACAAGTTCACCCAAGTAAGCTATTTATAGAGAAATGAAACAAATGAAGGGTGCACATGGAGAGGAAGGCTTCGGCCATCAGATGGGGAGGGAACCCATGAGTTCCATGAGGTGAGATAATGTGGTCTTGAGGCATGGTGAGGTATGGTTCAAAGTATGGTGAGGTATGGTTCAAGGTTTGGCCTCAAGCATGGTTCTTTGAGTGAGAAACAATTCAACATGTGTGGTAATTGAGAGAGAGAGGCCGGATGTGCATCAGCCATGGGGGGAGGATTTCTTGCATTTTAATTGTGGTTTAGAGTTGTGTTTAGGTGTATCTTTGATTAGGATTAAGATTAGGAGTTTGTAAGAAAGTGTTTAGGTGAGAAAATGGGTAATTAAGGTTGTCAAGACATAATTAGAGGGTGTTCTTGCATCATTAGTGAGTTATAAATTCATTTTAGTGTATAAACAATTCTAGACACAATTCCTTGATTTAAGGAATTGGAGAGAGAAAACACTATTCAAGATTACAAAACTAGGAATCTTGAGTTCTAAAAAGGGATTTAAGTTTAATCTAAGCAATTTTAGGTTCTAATTAACTTTAATAAATTATTTTGACTCTAGATTAATTAGGAAAATTAATTAATCTTCGTTTAGAGCCTAATATTACTTAGGTCTGTTTAATTACATCATTAAGCTCAAAAACACTATTCTAGGGGCAAAATCGTAATTTTGCACTAAAACTGCTCGGGACCACCGGGACTTAAACAGATGTTTTGAAACATGTAAAAACATGGTTTTAGACCTCTAGGGAAAGTTCCGGGCTCAAACAACACCTCTACCCGCGTAAAACGCTACAGGGGTATTTTGGTCATTTTGACCCGAAACTGCGGAAAATGAGACTTCCGCCTCCGGAACCACTCAAGGGTCATTCAATCCCCTTCAAACATTGAGTTGGCCTTTCGAGTACTGCCGAGTCGGCCATCCTCGAATTCCGGGCCGAAAATGACTTCAGGGGCATTTTGGTCATTTTCTACTCAGACAGAAAAATCGGGGCGTTACACTACCCTTATGGATTGACGACTGTCCCTACAAACTAACACAAGGTCTTTTCAGCGTGCTTTGTCCTTACTCACACGCTTCCTAGAAAAACTTCTCAGGAGGTCACCCATCCTAAAATTGCTCCATGTCAAGCATGCTTAACCACGGAGTTCTTTAGTGATAGGCTACTGAAAAGAAAATGGATCTTGTTAGTATAGGTAGTACAAATCAATTCATATAAGTCATCATCAACTGTATAGTCCCATACTTATATAGTCTTAGGATCCTTCTCATTTTAGTGTGTAATCAGTTCATTCATGTATCCCTCCGCTTAGAAGCCTACCAGGAGCCGCTCATTGTCCGTGCCTTTCTTGCACCAGCGATCACTCCTTACCCTTATCACCAGGGTGTTACATGCTTACCAGTTTTCACTTGGTTCATCCCCGAATCACACTGTACTAGGATAGGTGCTGCTCTTCATCAACCTTGATTGGGTAGCTAGTCCCACATCAGTTGGAGAGGGGAATGAAGGATGCTTTATAAAGGGTTTGGATACTTTTGCCATGTAAACATGTTTTCCTTCATAAAGGGGAAAGAACAAAACCTTGAAGGTTGATCCCAGCTGTGGTCAGCAAGTGCCCAAGAGGACAATATCTGCATTGCCGGGTAGCCTAGGCTATTACAAATGGTATCACAGCCGGGACTGGGATTGGTGTGCCAGCAGGGATGTCTCTAGCGGGTGGTAACTATACCAACCTTGGTTAGGTAACTAGTCCCACATCGGTTGGAGAGGGGAACAAAGCATGCCTTATAAAAGGGTGTGGATACCTTTCCCATGTAGATGCATTTTTCTTCTTAAAAGGGAAATAACAAAACCTTAAGGGCTGATCTTGGCAAGTGCCCAGAGAGGACAATATCTACATCGCTGGGTAGTCTAGGCTGTTACACAAGCCCTGGTCGGCATCCCCACCAGCCACTCTGCTTCCTCAAGCCGAGCTTTCAGACGATCCCTATTTGGCATCCACACTAGGCACTCCAACTTTTCTGGCCGAGCTATGCTATCATCCCCCAAGATATGTTTCCACTACTCAAAATCATCTCATTCATAATATGAATATTTGTATATGCTAGGTATCAAGCCTACTCCAAAACTCACCATTATAACTAGAAAGCTCTTAGACTTCTAGTGAAAGTAGGACAGCCTTGGCACCAGTCGAGCAGCTCTGAACTACTTGCAAAGCCCAATTTCTAACGAAAGTAGGATAGCCTCGGCACTAACCGAGTAGTTTTGAACCACTCGGTAAGTCGAACTTCCAATGAAAGTAGGATAGCCTCGACCCCAGTCAAACGGCTTTGAACTACTCACGAAGCCCAACTTCTAGTGAAAGTAGGATAGCCTCGGCACTAGCTGAGCAACTCTGAACCACTTGGCAAGTCCAACCCCAATGAAAGTAGGACAGCCTCGGCAATAGCCGAGCAGCTCTTAACTATTCGACAAGTCCAACTTCTAGCGAAAGCAAGACAGCCTCGGCACCAGCCAAGCATATTCAAGCACTCTCCAATGAAAGAATTACAAAATGTACTTGAACAATTGCCAAGCACTATCCAAAATAGCGTAGCAACGAAATGTCCTCACATCTCAGAACACGCATCATTCTTGGAGTGATGTCGACATCGGACCATCCTCGAATCCATATCTGAGCTATTCCCGAACCACAATCAAGACTAAGCCTCCATTCGGCACTCTCTAACATGCACATTGGGTCGTCCTTGTCCACCCGAGCTCTCCCCACAGCATAATTAAGACCGAGCTCTCCTCGGCACTCCAAAGTAAAGTATAAACATAAAAGAGACAAATAGATTTCTCACAATGACTTTGGTTTAACCCCATTATAGGTATATACTATGACCTTCACAGCTAACTTGTGATCTACATAAAACCTGCCAACATTTTAACACAAACCCTGAGTCGATACCTCAGCTAGGCACATTACTATCCCTGCCGATCAAGAAAACCCTAGGAAAATCTCCAAACTCACAAGCAAAGAGAAATGGAATAAATGACTAATGGAATAAAAGACTCTATTTCCAGCCTACACATGGCGAAAACAAGACCTGGGAATAATCAATAAACTAGGGGCTCTAATCGGCCATCGACACAGGCAAAAAAGTGATTCAGAGCTTGAATTATATCTGAAGTTCAATAGGTCGGCCAAATTAGTCAAAGCTCAGACCTTGACTTATTTAGGTCGCCCTCAAGCAACTGCAAGAAAATTAACATGAACAGTACTGCAAAACAGATGCCTCACCTAATCAAGAACTGGAGGCTCGCTGCTTTAATCTAATGGCTTACAGCAACCAAGAAGAGACGCCTTAGCCATAATTGCATAATCAGGCAATTCATGCTCGCCTGAAGTCCTTAGCACTCATCGCCCAATCTATCACCAAAACCAAGAGAGTGGAACTGCCCACTTCATCAAACTGCTAGGGGCTGGTCACTTTGAATCAAATGACTATCACTACAGCAACTGAAAGGGTGCACCAATCAGTACATAACAAGTTGACTCATTAGAGCTCGGCATGCAGTCCTTAGCAGACACACCTTGGTCATGACACCTCGGCACTAGCTACTCGGCCTATAACCAAGCTTGGGGGCTATGTACTGGACTAGAAATATGGGCTGGACATCTTGGCTTAAGCCATGAGAGCTTGGATACAAGTCCTAGGGATTGGCCATGTGGCAACCAAGTCTCCCACAGATTTATCCTAGATTTAGTTAACGATGTCTTCTAAATCCTATACAGAATCTCTCTGTGTCTTTCATCATCTTCTATCATTATTACATCATATCTCACATTATATTATATCTGCTACAAATATGGAATATATCTAAAATCTATTAAATCCTAGGAATATCCCCTTTATGCAGGGAAGATTATCTCCTAACTTATCCTGGGGTCACCTCACGCTATGTAAGGGGCTCAACGGCCTCGGGTATAACAAGCTTATTGCATGCTACTTTTTTACCACTTTATGCCTCATTCATTTACTGACTTGAGCGTCAAAGTATCTTTGCAGGTACTCCACCTCCACTTACACTCACGTTGGAGCTACTTGCACCATTGCCACACTGTTGAAATTTTATTGACCATGAGTACGAATGTTTAAGAAGAAAAGCAACATGGAATTGAAATTATGTTCCTTTAAAGACTTTTGATGCTACGTGTCATTATGTTTCATCAAGATCATGCGTGTAGTGGTAGAAATTTTTAGAACAGTAATCAGTAGTATTATGAATAACGTGAAATCAAAAATTAAAATACAAAAACAAATAAGAAAGAGAGAACTGCTTCAGAAAGTGATTTACCCGAGTCGTTAGTGCTCATATATATATATATATATATATATATATAGAAAATTATCTATAAATAGGCCTTATTAAATTATTAGTTAGTTAATAATAAAGTACAGCATAATAAATTTAAGGTTTATAAAGATGTAATAATATATATATATATATATATATATATATATATATATATATATGGAAATGTTCCAGAGTCTTTTTTTTGTTTTAGTATTTCTCGTTATTTTTTTTTTCTAAATGTGTAATCCAATGCAAATGGTAAAGGCCCTGGAAACTATATTAACGTTTTAATTGTTTCGTTATTTATGTTGACTTTCCACTCTTAGCACACCAAAATAATTAGAAGAGCAAGTGGCGCAAGAAAAATACTTTGAAGAGCAAGTGCCGTATAATATTAATACACTCTAAACATCTTCGGTCACGTTAAAGTTTAAAATTTCAGGTTTATAAAGAAATTGATCAAACAACATAACAAATTTAAGGTTTACAAAGTATGTATAATGTGTCATTCAAAAAACATAAAAGAGTATGTATAACATGTAAGATAATTTTGGACCGTATAAATTCAAGATACCATTATCAAATTAGGATAAAAGACGTACCTAAATTGATTATGAGAGATTGGTGATTGAGACAAGGATTGTTCCTCTTACCAGGCCCTTATCCCTATCCACTCTTTCACAAGGCGGCAGCTGTCGATGGGGCAAGCCAGAAATGCATATCACAGTAAGTGGTAGGGAGGGGACCTAGCCTTGTATTTATAACCACAACAGGTTCTCACATCAGTAGTCACTATTAGGAAAACCCTTATAGACTTATGATAATGGGTCTACACTACTCCGTCTAACCAGTAATAGGTATGCATAGCCCACAACGTGAATCAATTATAATTATTGGGTTTATCATACTTGTCTACAATCAAGATCATATTGTCAACCCAATTTTCACAAATAAAATCCCCAATTAATTGTAGCCCACATAAGAAAATTCCAACATTCTCCCACTTGGGAAAATTAATTGTGTTTTTAATTCTTTTACAAAACATTTAGAAAAAAAAGGCTCTAGGGTGGAACGACTAAAAAACATGACAATATGTATCCACATTTTAAAAAAAAAATGATCTATAGACAACATCTTTCATATGACTCCGTCAAATAATGTCAACTATGCTAAATCATGGCAGTCAGTGATCACTTATTGACACAACTTCTTTCCATGGTCACAAACACAGTTCTACACTATTGACACAAGTTTTAGTGTGGTAGTGTAGCAAGAAAAACAACATTCAAAATGATCCAAAATATATGTTGCTTTCTTGTTGGTCCTCCAATTTCTCTCCAATATGCTTGTTTACAATATAAGCAAGAGAAATTCAATCAAGTTGTCTCACATATCTATCATGGTGTTTATGAAAAGACAGAATCTATATGCTTGAATATAACACTGAACTCAAGTTCATTAATATAAGTACTCACAAAGGCATTTTCAAAGTTGTAACTTTAACAAAAACATGCGAATATAATATAAAGAACATGTGTATCAAGTTTATTATATAAGTCAATGACAGAAAAGATAAGTTTATACACAATACTCCCATTAACTAAGAACATCGAAAGAGCTTAAGACGCCCATATTCACAACATGTTTATGAAAATATATGGGCCTTAAATCCTTGGTCAATGAGGATCTGCTATCATTGATCGGGTATCTATATGTTAAACTATTATCTTTCTCTCTCTCACCAAATCTCTTATTGTCAAATACTTCAACTCCAAATGCTTAGACCCACTGGTTGTCTTATTATTCTTTGTAAAGAACACAGCTACACTATTATCACAATAAATCAAAATTGGTTTGGAAATGGAGTTAATAATCTAAAGCCCAGTAATAAGATTTATCAACCTAACAGCTTGAGTAGCTGCTTCATAGCAAGCAATGAACTCAGCATGCATAGTAGAAGAAGCCGTTAGAGTTTGCTTAACACTCTTCCAAGATAAAACACCTCTAGCTGACATGAAAACATATCTTGAAGTAGACTTCATATTATCAGTACACCCAGCAAGATCTGAATCAATATATCCTACTAATTCAAGACTTTTAACATTCCTATACACAAGCATAAAATATCTTGTCCGTTTCATGTATCTTGACATCTTCTTAATAGCTATCTAATGTGATTCCCCGGGGTTAGAAGATACCTTCCAAGAACAAACACCATGAAGGCTATGTTAGGTCTTGTACAAACTTGAGCATACATCAAGCTCCCTGATGTACTTGCATAAGGAATGCCCTTTATTCTCGCTTTCTCAATATCATTATTAGGACACTGAGATTTGCTGAATTCTCCTCTTTTGGCCATTGGCACATCACCAGGCTTGCAACCTCCCATGTTGAAGCAATCTAATACTCTATCAATGTAATCTTTCTATGACAACCCCAACAAATGATGTGCTCTATCTCTATGTATCTCAATGCCTGACACAAAAGAAGCTTCTCCAGGATCTTTCATGTCAAAAGCTTCACATAACAATTTGTTGGTTTCAACGAGAAACCCAAGATCACTACTAGCAAGTAGAATGTCATCAATATAAAGTACAAGAAAAATAAATCTACTCCCACTCACTTTGAGATAGATATACTGATCAACTTGTTTTTCTATGAAGCCATGTAAAGTGACTACCTAATAAAGGGCATTTATGCAACTTATCTTGCTTTTAATTCTTAGCTTTTTACATGAGTTTTCTGTATTATTAATGTAATTAATTAGGATTTTGACTTATACCTCATTGTGTTTTTTTGTAGAATAATTGACTATTTCACCGATTTTGGAATAATTATTAGATTAGAGCCTGTTACGTTTAACCTATCTCTTTGAGTATAGTTTTTGTATATACGAGCTTTGAATTGAGTGCAAAATATCAAGAATAAGGCTGAAAACTTACGAGATGGATCTTGTAGCGGCAATCAATTCGGGAGAATTTGGGAGCAAAATAGAAAAGTTCTTGAGCTCATTTAAGCACATTTGTAAAAAGCATTGTAATGAAAAATCTGTATTTCTCTTTACAGGAATCGGATTGACACAAATAAAAATATTTTGGAAAGCTTAAGAAGTCCTTTAATACTTTTATGTTCAACTCAAAACCTAGTTTAAAGAGCATCTTGGTGAAAATTGAGTTATAATATTAAAGGTTGTTGATGTCTTGATGCTGTCCAACTTGACCTCCAGTTAGTATTTTCGCAATATCTAGAGTTACAGATGTCCGATTATGGTGATTTTGGTGGTGTTGGAAAGCTTATTCAAAGGGCTACAATCCTATTGCCAGTGCTAAGGAAAAATTCGGATGTTTAAGAGGCCAAAACTGACTAAATAAGTGAATATATCAATTCTGTCCAAAGAGCACTATAGCACTCAACAACACCTAAAAAATGACTTTAAAGAGTGTAACTCATTGCTGAGCACTGTAGCATTCACAAGCACTCATGCGATGCATTTTAATAGCTAATTAATATATTTTTAGGTCCCATTTTGGGCCATTTTAGAAAATAGTATATAAAGGATTAATACAGATATTTACCTTAGTTTTTGACTCACTTTAGGAAACACACGTAAGTTGCTATTATTCTCTCTCTACATCTCTTCTCCTCTACTCTATAGGTGAAATTGCTTTGTTCTTATGGATGGTAGCAATGATTGTTGCTATTATTTCCGAGTAGACTTTTAGATTAATTGATTGTAATCCTCCAGAGATAGAGAAGTAGATTTCTCGTACTAGTGTAGAGATTTCTGGATAAATTGGGATGACATTTGAGACCCTTTGTTGATATTGAATGTATTAGTTTTCTTAATATTTTTTAGTTTCTATTCCTATAATTATTGTGGTGATTGCTATAATTTTTATTGGGATAATAAAATTGGCAATCATTGTTTAGAAAAACTTTTGAGCATAAATTGATAGATCTATTGGTTTATTTTTTAGGGAGAATATTATAATTAACCTTCCGATTAGTGGTTAGGCTATAGCAATTGGTCATTAAATTAATATAATTTCTAAATAAATTGATATATCATTTATTAATTATTTGCATTGCTCAAATTCTAGAGGTCGATTGATCATTAGTAGAATTGTCAGTAATTTATTACTAATAGCCACCAATGGGTTTAATATTTGGTCAATGATAATTAATTCTAATCCTAGAAATACCTTGCACTAGTGTCTTTTTCATTGTTTTGATTATCTTGTTGCTATTATCTTTTAATTTAAATTGCTTAATTCTTATTCTTCAAAACCTCTGATTTTCCCAACTAAATGTTGAACCTTGAGAGACGACTTAGGTTGTGCTCTTTACTATATTTTTAGTACAAATTAGCATTAAAATAATTTAAAATTTGAGGAGGTAGGCAACAGCCTCCATCACTACCTCATCAAACTTCAAATTCCATTGATGAGAAGCCTGCTTTAGACCATAGATAGATTTCTTCAATCTATAAACCATGCATAGATAGATTTCTTCAATCTATAAACCATGTCCTTTCTTTCAATATCTGCAAACCTATCAGGCTGAACCATATATACCTTTTCAACCAAATCACCATTTAGAAAAGCTATTTTGACATCTATATGATGTAGCTCCAAATCATAGTGAGCAATAAGAGCCATTATAACTATAAAAGAATCCTTTGAAGATACAGGAGAGAAGTTTCTGAATAATCATTTCCTTTCTTTTAAGTAGCGCTTATGGCACTAATCTACCTTTAAAATTCTCAATTTTACCTTTGGAGTCCTTCTTGCTTTTATAAACCCACTTGCTTCCAATGGGTTTGCAATTTTTAGGAAGTTTGACTAGCTTCCATACTCAATTGTTGGCCATTGATTGTATTTCCTCCTTCACGACATCTATCTACATAGAAGATTGAGGACAAGACACAACATCCTCAAAAGTTATGGGGTCAATCACTTGTCCAATATTGTAATCATGTTTTCCAAGGTAAACATAATAATCATTTGATATTCCAGGCCTTCTTTGTCTCTTTGATCTTCTAATAAGGGCCTCTATAAGAACCTTTATAGGTTGAGGAACCTCAACATGGACAACTGGATCATCAATAGGAACATCATGGCTTTCCACAGGCTCTAGATAAACATCATTAGTTAGAGGAAATTCAATTCTAGCAACATCATATTCAAGAAATTTTTCAGTTAAAGACTCCACTATCTTATGACCTCTACTAGGACTATAGAACTTACAACCTTTTGCATAGTTTGGATACCCTATGAAAAAACACTGACTTGTTCTGGAGTCAAATTTTTTTTGTAGGGTTATACATGTAGATAGAGATGTGCACAAGAAGGGGGGTTGAATCGTGCATTGATCCTTTTCGCATTTTTTGAAACTTCTGAAAACAAATACTATCAAGTATAAAACTTCTAATGCAGCAGAAACATAGTCAGTAGCTTCAGAAACTAGATTTCTAAACCTTATTAAATAAAAAATTCATTAGTAAAAGAGATAACAGAAAACAAAAAGGATATATCAGATTAAGAATAAGTAAAAGGTGCAACAGAGACAAATAAAGGAGATCAGAGAAAGAGAGAAAAGACACAAAGGATTTGCTAGCTCAGAACCCTTTGCACTTATTTGTTTTGCATGACAACAAAACTAATTTAAAGAAAATACTTTGAAGAATGACTGATGTCTCTTTTGAGTTCTATGCATGATTATAACAGTTTTCTATCATTTAGCAAGAGCAAGGCTTACTTAAGTAAAAATATATTTCACTATACATGTGTAAACATGTTTATTTCATGTTATAAGATCTGAAATGAAATAGAAGTGAAATTACCCAAGCATTGATGGCTAACAATAAGAAGAATTTTTCAACGCTATAAGGAACCAAGTTCAGAGACTTCAGAAAATAGCATGGGATATTAGAGCAACGTGTCCAAAGAGCAACGTGTTACTTGTAACATCCTAATTTTTAACCCAATACTCCTAGAACATATTTTGGTTAACCATTAGTCTATTACTCTTTTAGTCTCATTCTTTAAACCCTTTTTAAAATACTTAGTGGAAAATACGGATAAATTTTTTTTTGAAATATAAATGCAAAGTGAGAGTCGCGCATATCGTAAGCGAGTGTTGTCATAAAACGTAACTCATACAAAAGAAGGCATAAGATAAGAGTATCAAATAACTTCATAACATTGGACAATCATATACACACCACAATAATGTTATATTAATATAATAACCGCCCACCTATGGGAGGTGGGATAAGTTTAGTACATCACAAGTACGAAATGCAACCGAAATGAAAATACAAGGAAATACAAATGAAAACATAAAGGAAGTGACCCCCTACCTTTGTGCACCTAAAATGGATAACCTCTAGAATAAAAGAAGGTTATCCTAAACTAGTTGTGGTGTGTGCACTACTGATCCTCCAAGAGACCTACTACTGGTAGTTCGGATAGGGTGGAACATAGTCGATCCATGGATGAAGCTCATCGGGAGTGGGCACACGAGATGCCTAAGCATAGGCACCATGTCAAGGTCGCATAGCTGGCCTCTGTGCCAACCTCGACTGTATAACTATTTCTTCACTATCCTCCACCCTCTATGGGGGAGTGGGGGTAGAACTCTCGGAATATAGATGGGTAGGCGGATCCTCTGATGGGTTAGTCTTCGAATGCTTGGAGTGGAGAACATAGTCTGGGATGTCATGAATGGTAGATGCAGTGGTATACATGCAGAGTATCCTTTCATTGTGCGTCCGCGCACACTCAAAGACCGTGTCGTCGCCAAAAGGGGAAGTCAAACAAAAGCGATAACTATGAACAGGGTGTGTAAAGGGTCGCCCTAAAAACATGAAAACTCGGACGACGCAGCTCCCTTTAAAATGAGAAGACCCATGCTTCGGATCATAGTGAACCTCCCATGTCAGGGTGTCGACGAAAATCACAAATGTCGCTATCCAAATCTGAAGATCCGACGGAAAGAAATAGGGAGTGAGAATCTTACTAAAGAAGCTCAGTAGGGAATCTGCTATCTAAGTGACATTGTCCACATCCTCAGGAACCTTGGGTTTAATATCAAAAGGTATGCATGCATATATTTCATTATTAGGTTTCAAACATAATTATCCAAGGTTCGTTCATTTTAGAATGAATCTTAATGTCATATATGCAGCATATCAAAGCATGAATGCATGGCAATACATTATTCAAGAGGACACTAGAACACAACATCAAGAAACATCACATAAGTGGCATATAACTTTTCTTATGAAACTTTCTCTTTTCTCAACTATGTGACAATAAACATTATACTTTGCATCATGGGGGCCACCTCAAAAATATTTCTAGGTTATGAGCTCATACCTAACTAGTTGTCACTAGTTCTTACTTATCCCTCTTGATAAGCATAACATAATAATCTCGACTTCTAGAGTATGGGCTAGGGGGCATAAGGATCACCTATCATAACTTTTAATTCGGGGAGTCCATAGGAATATTTCCTTCTTTGAACACAATTATTGGTATCTAGTACACAGTTATTTGTCCGCTTTGGCAAACTCAATGTCAATACCCTCACGGTTTTGTTCCTGGGGGTGCTCAGCTAAACCGGTGTCACCCAGAACGCGTCTTAGTACTATGTCACATTTGTTCTTGGGCATGCTCGGCTAAACCGGTGTCACCCAGAACGTATCTCATATCTTTCAAAAACTTTCTAAGTTCTCAAGTTTGGTGAAAATTCGGCAACACAACGGCTGTGCGTTGGATTTTCCCAAACTTGCTTTATGCCACAAAACATATAGAGTATGTACATTTAATCATAATTCCATATTCAAAATGAGTCATCAAGGGCATATAAACATGTTCTTCATAACACATGCATCCATACTAACAAACTTCATTATGTCCCTTAATTCACAACGTTTTATGCTTTTGACCCTTACGGGTCTTAATCTTGCAATTTGACCAACCTATTATCTGTCTTCAACCTTTCATGCACCTATAGGTTCACGACTAATAATCCTCACTTATTTTTTTATGATCATAAAAAAATCTGGACAGCATCATAAAAATGTGGACAGAATTGCTATCATTTAATTACGGAGTTCTAGAAACTACGTCTTAGACCCTTTCTAAGTTCCGTCTTTGCCTAAGGTACTATAATTAATTCCTAAATGAATTATGAGTGTATCTCAAACATTTTACCAAGTGTTCACGTTTCTAGAATTCACGTTTCTACGGTTTTCTAGTTACTAGTTTCTCTCGAAGTGCCAAAAAAATCATTTTTACACCAAATGCTACCAAATTTTTCATAATTAAACCATCCAAACAGAATTTTATCATACTAAAATAGTTTTGATAATGGTTAAGGTTAATTAGGTCAAAGACCTTTAAAATTACAACTTTATGGTTTTCCTAGTAAACTAGCATCTAACATGCATAGAATAGTCTCCACTCCAATTCTCATCAATTTATACACATTCTGACATATTAAACATCACCCATCAGTAACAAACATACCAAGGTAAAATTGAAAACATACAACATTATATTGAGCATAGAATTTCATTTTCAATACACATAAGACACTAGTTTCTCATGGAATCATTTTAGGACTTCTAAAACTCTTTGGAAACCAACTTATTTCATTAAAATCGTCATAAAATAAGTAAAGGCAGCAACTATTTTAGATGGTCCATGGTTAGAATTTAAAACATAAAATCATGCTTGAAATATTTTGAGTCCACCTATGCTTAAGAAAATCCTAAGACATAGATTATAGGCACTTGTGACTAGATGAAACTTCACACCAAGCTCATCATCATCACATGGCCGAATTTTGCATTCAAGAGAATGCTTCTATGTCCAACTTTTGCTTGAGATAAATGGACAAGTCTTTGAGCTCTAAAATCTTTAAGTGATAACAAGAACCTAAACATGATATGCACTTCGTTTTATTCTTCATTAGAAAGTAAAGTGAGGGTTCAAAATAAATGAGATGCAACTTCATTCTTATCTTTACGTTTAGGTGGTGACTTGAAAAAAATAAATATGCTAGGCAAAGAAACATAAACATGAATGCAAGTCCAATTCTTTTATTTTAGTGCTTTAGGCTCCACAACAATCAACTTTAAGGCCAAAATAGGCGAGCTTCGAGATTAATTATTAGGTGATATGAAAATGCAAACCCTTGTTTTAATCTTTAAGTTTTAGGTGATGGCTTGAACAATAAACATGCTAGGAAAGAAATGTAAATATGAATGCAAGTTCATTTTATATTCTTTACCAGAGCTCATTCAAGACTTTAAAGGAATATAAACCTCAATCCAACTCATATCTTAACAAGACAAAGTGAACTTTAGAGTTCTTTGTACCAAGGTTTCAAGGAAACCTTATGGTTTGAACATCATCATCAAGCTCAAGGAAATGGATCAAGAGATCAAAATAACTAACAACTTTTCTTTAGGATAAAAAACAAAACAAGGAGAAAGGAACTGAAATCTATTCCAAGGAAAAGGAAAGGAAAACCGAAATCAAAAGAAAAGGAAAAGAAAGGAAACCGAAAATCATGGCCAAGGAAAAGAAAAGGAAAGCCAAAGTGTGTTAAGATCAAAACTAAGTTTCAAGCTTTAGAGGTTTCTCAAATGATAACCATAGGACCATTGTCTTGAAACCTCATTATCAAGCTAAAAAGATTTCCTCTCAAACCAAGGTTCATAGTTAAGAATTAAAAAAAGAGAGGAAGAGAGTTTGAACTAAGAGAAACTAGAACTTTTCATATCAAAACATCAACATAAAGGTTAAAGCTTTTGAAGAACAAAACCACCTTTAGGAATAAATTAGGCCTTGAAGGCTGAAATGAAGAAAGAAGAAGAGGAAGAAAACCAAAAAGGAGAAACCCAAGAAAGTTCATCAAAACAACATTTTAATCCAAGAATAAAGCAAATCCAAGTAAAGGAATAAGTTTAGAACAATCTCCCTACCAAGTGGTGAGGTTGAAATGAGCTTGAAGAAAATGAAGAGAATATAAGGAAGAAAACTGTAGGACTTGAGAGAAAAGGAAGAACTTGAGGTTGCTTTTGAAAACTCAAAGCTTAGCAAATGATCTAAAGGTTCTTACAAGCTTTCTTGCATGTGTATTTTTAGAAAAATAAAACCAAGGGTGAAAGAATGGAGGGGGGGTCGAAACCTCATGTTCCATGAGGGGAGAGAATTGGTTTCATAGAGGCATGGTGAGGTATGGTGGAAAGTATGACTAGGTATGGCCTAAGGTATGGTCCTAAGCATGGTTCTTTGAGTGTTTGAATGAACAAACATGTGATGCATTGGGGGGGTGAGATGGCGCCATTTTGGAGCATCCAAGGGGGAGGAAAATGTCTCATTTAATTGTGGTTTATAGGTGTGTTTAGCTGTAGCTTTGTTTAGGCTTAGGATTAGGAGTTGCTAAGTAAGTGTTTAGGTGAGGTGATGGTCAATTAAGATTGTCAAGACATGATTAGGGAGTGTTCTTGCTTTATTAGTGAGATTGAAACTCATTTTGAAATATAAACAATTGTAGGCACAATTCCTTAATTTAAGGAATTGAAGAGAGAAAACACTATTCAAGATTCAATGACTTGGAATCTTGAGTTTTTAAAAGAGGTTTAAGTTTAATCTAAGCAATTTTAGGTTCTAATTAACTTTAATAAATTATTTTGACTCTAGATTAATTATGAAAATTAATTAATCTTCGATTAGCACCTAATATTGCTTAGGTTTGCTTAATTATATCATTAAGCTCAATAGCACTATTCCAGGGACAAAATCATAATTTTACACAAAAACTGTCCGGGACAACTGGGATTTAAACAGATGTCATCAGACACATAAAATCATCATATTAGACTTTCTGGGAAAGTTCCGAACTCAAACGACACTTATACCCGTGTAAAACACTATATGTAACGCCCGAGGATTGCGAAGTTGGGGATGATCGCCGATGCAAGGAGGCATGGACAAGAAGCGGCTCCTGGCAGGCTTCAAAAGCGGAGGGGTACATGAATGAACCAATTACACACCTGAATGAGAAGGATCCTTAGACTATATAGGTATGGGACTATACTGTTGAGGAGAGCTTATATGAATTGATTTGTATTACCTATACCACTAAGATGCATCTTCTTTTCGGTAGCCCAAACTGAAAGAACTCCATAATTAAGCGTGCTTGACTTGGAGCAATTTTGGGATGGGTGATCTCCTAGGAAGTTTTCCCAGGAAGCATGTGAGTGAGGACAAAGCATGCTGAAAAGACCCGTGTTAGTTTGTGTGGATAGTCGTCAATCCATAAAGTAGCAGAGGATGTTACAAATGGTATCAGAACCTGCACTTCACCTAGTACGGTGCGGTTCAAGGATGAATCAAGCGGAAGCTAGTGGGCATGTAACGCCCGGGGATTGCGAAGTCAGGGAGTGATCATCGGTGCAAGGAGGCACGGACAAGGAGCGGCTCTTGGCAGGCTTTGAAAGCGGAGGGGTACATGAATGAACCGATTACACACCCGAATAAGAGGGATCCTTAGACTATATAGGTATAGGACTATATAGTTGAGGAGGGCTTATATGAATTGATTTGTACTACCTATACCAACAAGATGCATCTTCTTTTCGGTAGCCCAAACTGAAAGAACTCCACAGTTAAGCATGCTTGACTTGGAGCAATTTTGGGGTGGGTGACCTCCTGGGAATTTTTCCCAGAAAGTGTGTGAGTGAGGACAAAGCATGCTGAAAAGACCCGTGTTAGTTTGTGGGGACAGTCGTCAATCAATAAAGCAGCAGGGGATGTTACACTGTAGGGGTATTTTAATTATTTTGAGCCGAAAACTCGAAAAGTGAAATTTTCATCTCCGAGATCATTCCTAACTCATCCAATCCCCTTCAACATTGGAGTTGACCCTTCAAGGATTGCCAGGCGGGCTATCCTCGAATTCCGGGTGAAAAATGACCTCAGGGGCATTTTGGTCATTTTTACTCAGACAAAAAAATCAGGGTGTTATATTACTTAAGTTTTAATCATCACAATCGCAAAAATATAATCAGCAAAGAAGATGTGATCAAAGATCAAAAAGTGAAAAACTCTTCAACGGACTGATTGTGTACATCAGAAAGCTCACCCATGAGAGGAGCAGAGAATTCTATAGGAAAGGGAAGAAAATTTAAAATTTGAATTTCAAATAATTAAGTCAAACCCAGTTTCAAACTGGTACGTCATCCCTTCTACCTATTTAATTAACCACCCTCACTTCATGAAGGAGGAGTTCAGAAAGCTTGCTCAGAAAGTAGAAAAGCAGTTTCTGAAGGAAGATAAGAAAACTCAACTTTATAATGGCTTCTGCAATTGATGTGACAGATCTGTCGACCTCTCTTCTAGTTATTTCTTTCAAGACACAACTGATGTTCAACACGTGTCACTTGAGGAACTGATTTATGGCAACAGTAAAAAAAAAAAGACCACTATATAAGGACATGCTATACTTGAAGACCGATGAGAGATTTGAAGATTCAAGAGAGGAAACTCTAAAAAAATCTCTTACTGCTTCTTGGAATATTCAATCTTTATCATGTAATCAGTTTTGATCCTTGAAGTGTAAGAAAATCTTCTTTCTATATACGTAGTTAGATTTATGTTCTTCCTATGGAGGAAATAGAAGGAGGAAGCCATTCAAGATTTTCCTAGGAACTTTTTATGTATATGTTAAGAAAACTTGAGTATAGGTTAGTTTGAGTGGCAACCCAAACACTTAACTTTTGTATCCTCGATCTGGTAGTGATCGCTGTAAGATAGCTTGGAGAGGCTACTGTAAAACAACTTGTAATGCGACAGTAGCGGTTGCTACTACTCATGATTTGGCTTGAGAGGTGAGTGTCAAGACTACTTTCAACGTGACAGTAGAGGTTGCTACTGCTCATGGTTTGGCTTAGAGAGGCCAATGTCAAGACTACTTTCAACGTGATTGTAGAGGTAGCTACTAATCACGGGTTAGCTTGGAGGTGCTAGTATAATACTATTCATGTTAGCTTGGTAAGGCTAGTACAATACTACTCGATTTAGCCTAGAGAGGCTTATAAAAGAATATTAAACTTGTGACAGTTTCTAAGTTGGTCTGCTAGCACAAGGATTAGCTTGAAGAGGCTAGTACAATACTACTCATATTAGCTTGGAGAAGCTAATACAATACTACTCGATTTAGCCTGGAAAGATGTGTTAAAGAATACTCAACTTGTGCCAGTCTCTAAGTTGGTCTGTTGGCACAAGTGAGAGCTTGAGAAG
Organism: Dalbergia cochinchinensis; assembly: GCA_031216125.1. Taxonomy (NCBI): domain Eukaryota; kingdom Viridiplantae; phylum Streptophyta; class Magnoliopsida; order Fabales; family Fabaceae; genus Dalbergia; species Dalbergia cochinchinensis. Next base: position 57,727,896 of record CM062368.1, on the reverse strand, counting down.
GTTAATGTAAAGACTATCCAACTTTACTTTCTGAAGTTGAGAAAGCTGTTTTGAATGGAACCTCAATGGTTGTTGAGTACTAGATGTAGGCAGGTTGGCCGAACCAGTATAAAATCCTTTGTGTCTTTTCTCTCTTTCTCTTATCTTTTTTATTTGTCTCTGTTGCACCATTTATTTATTCTTAAACTATTATGTCCTTCTCTTTTTCTGTTATCTCCTTAATTATGAGCGTTTTATTTAATAAGGTTAAGAGATCTACTTTCTGAAGCTACTGACTATGTTTCTGCTGCACTTCAAGTTTTACACTTAATAGTAATTATTTTCAGAAGTTTCAGAAAACGCAAAAAGGATTAATGCACAATTCAACCCCCTTCTCATGCACATCTTTACCTTCAATTGGTATCAGAACAAGGCCTTTGTGGGTTAGCAATCCAATGATTGCAAAGGACAAAGATATGAGGGACAAAATGTCTTATATCATCTTCACAAGATCAATCTTTTATCTGATCATCCTTTACTAACAGGACTCTAGGTTATGGCACAGTTCTTTCATATGATAAAAGGGATTCCAAAGAGACCTGTTGGCAAGAACTTTACAAAGAAAAAGTTCAGCTATTCCATCAAGCCAAGTCTCTGTTCATATATGCCCTAACCTATAGCTGTATATGCTACCTATGTATTATGTTTTACATATGAAAGGCTATATGAAATAGTCTGCACATGATGTTAAAGGATTTTACGTATCAAGATGTCTTTGATCCTAATTGTAACATATCAGATGTTTTCCAACATGGAGCAATGAAAATTGCTAGAACTTCTCTATGAAGTAGAAAGATCTGATATTGTTATATGATATTGGATTTGGAGATGAATTCTCTGTCTGTGAAATATGTCTGAAGTCTATAATGACTATATCAAGAAAACATCAATCTTATGAATGACAAATCCGGACAAAGATCATCTTGAGAAAGAACATCTTCCTATAGCGGTAATGAAACACATTATGTATCTGTCCAGTACTTAATCGACATATCCCTATGCAAGAAGAAAAATGTGCCAGACATCTAGAGAGCCTTTATCAGAAGGTCTTGTTGTGTTAAAACCTATTGCCATTCTATGCTTCACAGCTGAAGAACATCATCTGAGACATGAGAGGTAAAAGTTTTTGCATTTCACAACTGTTATAATTTATTTTTACTTCATGAGATGAGTTGCTAGAAAGATATCAAGCCTATTCATTTATATATCTCAACCTATCAAAGAGCTCATAGAGTTTCCATGAATAATTGAGAAGGTCTAGTTTGAAGCTGGAAAGCTGAAAGAGAGAAATACACCAAAGAAAGTTTACTCTTATGAAGTTATATGTTTATAAAGCCTCCAAAAAGGATATATATTCATGTCAAAATTTTTTCTAAATCCTTGAGAGGACTTCATGGCATCCTAAGATCTAACCTGTTTTATTTGACAAAATTGAAAAACTATGTTTTTGTGAAAATGGTCAGCATCTATTGTTTTTGGAAAGTGGACTGAGATATACAGGTGAAACTGAAGGAGAAAGATCTATGCAACTTCATCCATATATATATATGTGTGTGTGTGTGTGTGTGTGTGTGTGTGTGTGTATGTGTGTGTGTCGTTTGTTTTTGTTTCTTCAAGATGTTTAAAGAGATACTTTTGCGACAAATGAATCCTAAAAAGAAATTACTTTAGAAAGGTTGGAAAGATCTCTTTCTCTAAAGCTAGCTGAAAAGGACCCATGAAAGTCTGGGTACCAAAATTCATACTCTTTCTTACAGGTATATCTGAAGAATCTCTCTGGTTGAAAACTCCAAGCAATACACTAATGATGATCACTCCAGATTTCTTGTTTTGGAACCTGAGAAGTTATCACAACTCCTGAGAGATGATCATTTCAAGAATCTCTCATGTATGATGATGATGAAAAGCCTACAGAAGACTTTATTGATAATCTTGAAGAAAGTCCAGAGATTTTTTATCTCAAGGTAACTCCAGAAAGCTAGTAGATGAAAGCCAAAGCTTTAAAAAGTGGGCTCTAGAACCTCAGTCTTTTAAAAAGTATGCTCGGACCATTGAAGATGATCAGAAAGTAATCTTTCTAAAATACAACATGAGCAGTTTAAAGATGACATAGAAGCTGGAAGATCTGAATGTACAGTAACTTCATGAAAGTTTCTGTTTTAAAGATAATCTTCTATTGTCAAAGTTCTTGGAGTATCTCTAGGGATCTGAGAACTAAGTCATTCCTTGGATATTTATCAATTGTGCTTTTGTTAGCACCACTGTATCTAGATATGTTGAGAAAGCTTTGAAGTTATCAAAGTTGGGTGGAAGCTATGCTAAATGTGCTAACTAAGCTTAAGAAAAAGGAAAAGTCTACTCATCTTGTTCAAGACATCATCATCCATACTAAGAGGAAGCTCAAGGATTATCTGGATAAATCTGATATCATCAAGCCAAGCATATCCATACAAGAGAAAATGACTAAAAGGAAAAAGGCCCAAGCATGCTAAGATCTTGGAACCCAGATGCTGTGGATAAGGAATCAGCTGCAAGACTGTCTCTTGAGGCATTTCGCTTTCCTATCCTCTAAGAAAAATACTGTGCTTTTTATCATTTCAAAAATCTATTCAGCATTCTCAATCCTAGTTTATTTTTGTAAAATTCTTCTTTATGTTATCTCTCATAAAAATGGAGATGCTCAGTAAATAGATGTGTCAACTGAAGACCTTTCATCTAGATGTATTCACGATATCTATTATTGAAGATCTTTTGCATGTTTTTTGGCTTTGAAAGCTTTTCTTTAGTTTTTACATATGCATAAGAATTTCTACATAAAACATCTCTGGGTAATCTCTCTCCACCACTCCTTTTTGAAGATTAAGCAAAACAGTTAGAAATCATCAGAATACATATCGTCCTAAAGACATTGCTTATCAATTTGTAAGAATGTTAGAAGATCAGTATGCAAGATAACTTTTACCAACATGTTTTCAAAGGTTAGTTTGCAATACCACAGATCTCAGCGAGGAATGGTTTATCAGTTTGTAAGATTAGAAGGAATCAACATGTTTAGTTTGAAGAAAAGTCAATCAGAAAGATGATGATGTGTTCAGAAGGAGGTTGTTTGGTCAAAAAGAAGTTTTTAAGGATCAGGAAATGATGGTTATATAGGAGCTTTGAATCCAAAGCAGAAAAAAGAATCTGGGATAAGATGTAAAGGTTCTTTAGTAGGTCAGAAACTAAACCTTGAAGCTTCAGAAAGTAACTCCTTCAGAAAGTGAGATCAAGAGTCAGAAAAAGACTCTTTCTCTGAAAGAAGAATGAAAAGGTGGAATTTTTTACCCACCATGTTAGAGTTTCTCTCTCCTACATTACTTCACCTTCAATCATGCCACACCTCTTTAAACCTTCATATCTTACCTTTCACCTTTACTTTCATTTTCTGAAACAAGTTTTGTTTTTCCCGTCATCCTAATCTCGAACACTGAACCATCCCTTTTGCTATCTCTTTCCTAAAACCCTTTATGCTTTTTCACAAACCTCAGTATCTGCAAATCATTTCTAAGCTTTTTCTTCATCTCTTCTATGCCCGTCCTCTCTCCTATTTCACCAAACCCCAACTCGCTTTCCTTTTCTTTTAAGGTCCTTTTCATGGCTGAAGGTCGAGAGATAGAAAAAGATACATCTAGATGAGGAGCTTTCCTTATGCACAATGAGCCGCATATGCAGGAGACATACGAATGCCTTACTAGATCAAGTTCTAATACTTAGGGAGTATTTACTTTCCAAGGATAGGAATACTTTTTGGCCATCTCTGAAAAAAATCTTTCTAGGAATGGTCATTGCTTTCTATTGCTTTCTGGAAGCAAAAAATCAAACCATTCTCTACACCACAATCAGGGATGTCTTTATAGAGATAGAACTATCAGACTTGGCAGCTGTGGTTAAGGCTCCTGTTGCTGGAGTCAACAGTCTTGCTGACAAAGATTAGACTAATTCCCTTTGGGTGAGCACTGAAGAAGTGTCAAAATGTCTCACTGATTCCACAAAATACAAACCTGGTAATATTACTATTGCCCTACTTAGCTCTAGGGTAAGAAAAGTATTTTTTGTGGTACAATTTACTGTTCTTCTTAGGATAGGAAGCATAGATATGTTAATGGGAATGGACTGTATGCTACTTTTTTGTTTAATGACCAAACAAAAAGTGAACTTGCCAAAGCTGATAATGGACTACATGCTTAGTGCCATTACTAAAGACAAGAGAAGAACTGTAGTAATACCTTACAGAATACTATTAACAAGAGTTTTCTAGTACTTTCGATACCCTCTTACAGAAGAATGGTCTGAGTATGTTCCTGGAATTGACTACACCATTAATTCCTTCAAATCAAAGAAGAAGACTTGGTCATCTCTTGTGAAATAAACAAGCTCAAGGAAGACAAGTCATCTAGTTGAAGAAACAAAACCAGAGAAGAAGACTGCAAAGAGGAAGAAGGGAGCAGCAGATAAGAAGAAAAGGAAGACTAAGAAAGTTGTCATGCTCTCTGAAAGTAGCTCAGAAAGTTCTGATGAAGAAGAACAGACATCTTTTGAAAAAGAGTCTGAAGAGGCTATATCAAAATTTCTCCAGAAATGTAAGGGCAGATCGACCAAGATACAGAAGCTATCAAAGACTCAAAGGCAGCATTATAAGGAGGTAGAAACATCAGAAAGTGAGCTTCCTCGAGGCAGACCTGATAAGCTCCCCATTCGAAAGAAATTTCAAGAAAAAGAGGCATGGTCGTTGCCTAAAGGAGTTTAAGGGGCTACACTCATTCTGAGAGATATGAGTGAGGCAGAGCATACTACTATAGCAACAAGGGAAGCAAAACTATCTGATGATGAGGAAGAGGCAGACTTCATTCTCAAGGAATAGAGGATTTTACAGGAGAAAAAAAATTGAGGAAGCAAGGACAAGGCAAGAAGCCAAAGGAATTCAGGGCTCAAGTAGTAGAAGGGTAAATATTATTCCTAAACCCCTTGTGGTTATTGAAGAACTACCTTTTTAACCCATGGCTCAACAATTTGGGTATGCCTCTAGTCTTACTCCTACAGTTTCAGATGAATAAGCTTTTGATATATCTGAAGACTTTATGATTGTTAGCCAAGTCTTGAAAATCATGTCAAAGTCTGAGGAACCAAAGCCACACTCAAAAGAAAAGGATATGAATGGTCTACACTTCTTTGTGAATGAGGTCTTTTCTAATATGGAACCAATTATAGAAGAACCTGAGGAAGAAGCTTCTGAACCATAGATGGCAATTGTTCTTATGGTACCCCAACCTCCTCCTTCCATATGCATTACTCCAGTGGAGGAAGATATGGTTAAGGCTTCTGAAGCTCCTATGGTGAAAGATACTGCCGCCTCTATGTCTGTTCAAGAAGTTAATCTTCCCTATGCCTCTACTTAAGAAGTTGTTGTTCTTTCCCTGTATTAAATATTTGACATTAGTGTTGCCATTCCTGAGCACTCCTCTGCTTATGCTACTTTTGATCCTACAACTTTTACAATAGCTTTTCCACATCCATCTGCTACACAAAGAATCACTTTGGCTGAATCACTTCATTCAGGGGAAACTATGCCACTTGACATCCCTTCACCATCTCCCAAAGCTGCTCCTGTACCTATCAATATACCACCTTTATCCTCAACTGCATCTTTAGCAAGCGATCAAGTCATCCTGCTGAATCTTAGAGAGATTTCCTCTAGACAAGATAGCTTTGAAGTCACCTTGTCTATACATGGTGCTTAGCTGAGATAGATTGAAGATCTATAACTTCAAATGTTTCAGTGGATGCAGCATGCATTTCCTAGCACACTTCCTTTTTTATGATGCCAAAAAGGGCGGAAAAGTATAGATTAAAGAAAATCTATGATGGTAGGATTTGCTGATAAGATTCAAGGGGAGTTATGCTGAAATGAGAGCTATGCTAAGATACTCAGGGGAAGCATATGTTGAGGGGGAGCCTAGAAATTTTTTTTCATGTTTTCTTGCATTTCTTTTGTATATCTCTGAACATATGTTATGTTTATATATGTCATTTGTTTCCTTCTTTTTTTATGATATATATCCTCCTTAGCTCATGTGCTTAATGCATACATGTTTATCATGCTTATCATGCTTCATGTTTTTGTTTTTATCTTAAGCTCTGAATCATATCAATACTTTATCTAAGCTTAGCTTATAACATATATCTTTGACAAATGTTTGCTTCTTATCTTGAATATGTATGCTTTGACATGTTTATTCATATACGCTGGATATTAGCTTACATGTCTTCTATGATTAGTCTTGGCTAAGTATCTTTAGGAGCACAAGATGGCTATTGCTCTGATATTAGTTTTGTAAGCTAAGTATTAATATACATGATAAGCTTAATCATTTTTTCTTTACCCTCTACTCTTGTAAGAGATTTTTTCTAAAAGTATTGTATATAACTTGATCAAAGTTTGGTTGTGAATAGTTTCTGACTTGTCTTTAGAAACTTGTGCTTACACATGTTAAAAAGACCAAAATCAATTAACAAGCTTTAGAAATCTCTCAAGGAGTAATGTGTTTTTCTTACAAAACCTGTTTTAAAAATTCATATATCCTTTGTTTTGAAAACATCTTTTTCATGATCTATTTCTTATAGGAAAGTTTCATAGCTTAGTACAAAAGCTCCTTTTTGCTTATTCAGGGATTGAATCCTAAATGAGCTTTAGAAATCTTGCATAGCAATATGTTGATCTTATTCTTCTTATGGTTTCTCTGAGCATCAAAAACTACATAAGCATTAGTTTGTTTTTCAAAAAATTATGAATACTCTGTTTTGTTTATCATATCCTTGAGCATTCCTTTCAAAGTTTCTTTTGGATTACTACGTGTTGAAAATGGATTTAGTTAAGATAAAATATCACAAGTTTTACTTATTAAGTTTTCAAGCATGAGGATCTTCATAAAGTTCCTTTCTTTTGACAAATGATCATGCTAGTTGTTTATCCATAACTTAAATGTCTTTCTCTTTAACATCTGCTCTTATAACATTTAGAAAGTACGATTAAGTCTGTCTTATGCTTCAAGCGAAACAAAAATAGTTCTGATTAATTGTCACTTAAGGCCAAAAAGTTTTTATATGATTCATATCATGCCTTAAGAAAAAGAACTTCCTGAAAATCTCTCTTAATGGAGATTGAAAGAATATGTATATCATGTTCATGTTTCTGTAATATTTCTTTCAATTATCTCTTCAAAAGATTTTCTTCAAATTGGTTTGTGATCATCAAAAAAGGGAGATTGCTAGTTCCAGAACCCTTTGCACTTATTTATTTTGAATGACAATAAAGTCAATTTAAAGAAAATGCTTTGAAGAACGATTGATATCTTTTTTGAGTTCCATATAAGATTATAACAGGTTTCTATCGTTTAACAAGAGCAAGGCTTACTCAAATAAGAATATATTTCACTATACATGTGTAAATATGTTTATCTCATGTTATAAGATCTAAAATGAAACAGAAATGAAATTATCCAAGCATTGACAGCTAACAATAAGAAGATGTTTTCAATGCTACAAGGAACCAAGTTCAGTGACTTCAAAAATTAGTGCAGGATATCAGAAAGTACACTCAAGATGAAGATTTTAACTCATGTCTAAAGAGCAATGTGTTGCTTAATCTTCAATCATCATAGTCACAAAGATATAATCAGCAAAGAAGATGTGATTGAAGATCAGAACATGAAAAACTCTTCAAGGGACTGATCGTGTACATCAAAAAACTCACCCGTGAGTAGAGCAGAAAATGCTACAGGAAAGGGAAGGAAATTTGAAATTTGAATTTCAAATAATCAAGTTAAACCCAGTTTCAAACTGGCACGCCATCTCTTCTGTCTATTTGAACAACCACCCTAACTTCATGAAGGAGGAGTTCAGAAAGCTTACTTAGAAAGCCAAAAAGTAGTTTCTAAAGAAAGATTAAAAAACTTAACTTTACAATGGCTTTTGCGACCGATGTGACATGTAACGCCCTGATTTTCTATTTGAGAGAAAAATGACCAAAATGCCCTTGAGGTCATTTTTTGCCTGGAATTCGAGGATAGCCAGCCCGGCAGCCCTTGAAGGGTAAACTCAATGTTTGAAGGGGATTGGATGGTCCTTGAGTGGTTTCGGAATGAAAATCACGTTTTCTGCAGTTTCGAGTCAAAATGACCAAAATACCCCTATAGCGTTTTACGCGGGTAAAGGTGTCGTTCGAGCCCGAAACTTTTCTCAGAGGTTTAAAATGACGTTTTCATGTATTTAAAAGTATCTGTTTAAGTCCCGGTAATCCTGAGCAATTTTTGTGCAAAATTACGATTTTTCCCCTGGTATAGTGCTATTTGAGCTTAATGATATAATTAAGCAAACTTAAGCAATATTAGGCTCTAATCGAAAATTAATTAATTTCTATAATTAATCTAGAGTCAAAATAAGTCATTAAAATTAATTAGAATCTAAGATTTCTTAGATTAAACTTAAAACCCCTTTTTCTTTTAAAAACTTAAGTTTCTAGAATATAAAATCTTGAATAGTATTTTTACTATTCACTCTCCATACTCCAAGGAGCCTAGCTAGAGTAGGATTTTGACCCCACTAATGAGCTAGAATGCTCACTAATCATTCTTTAACATAGCCTTAATTACCTATCATTTCACTTACACACCTACTTAGAAGTTCCTAATCCTAAGCCTAATCAAAGCTACATCTAAACACATCTTTAAACCATAATTAAATGAAAGATTTTCCTCCCCTTAGATCCCTCAAAAAGTGGCGCCACCTCATCTCCTCTTGCATCACAAATTTGTTCACTCTCACACTCAAAGAACCATGCCTACACTATGCCTAAACCCATGCCTATACCTTACGTTGAAATGACGTAACCAAGAGATATTTCTTCTTCCCTCCTCCCCTAGAAATGGTGCCATTCTTCCCCCCATTTTCACCCCTCATGTTTTTTTTTTCTATAAATAGCACACTTGGGTGAACTTGAGCCACCTTTAGTCATTTGCTAAGTTTTAGTTTTCTAGAGCACTCAAAGCCTTCCTTTTCCCTCAAGATCAAGAGTTCTTCCTCTTCAACTTCTTCAGCTTCTTCTCTCATCTCAATCTCCAAACCACTTGGTAGGGATTTCTTTCAAGTGTTTCATTCATTAAAAGTTGTTATTTGGTTATGTGCTTTATGATTTCTCTTGAATCTTTTAGTTTTTTTTTCCTTCTCTTTTCCTATTTTTTTGGTTTCATGGTTTCCTTTTTATTCCTTCTAGTTTCGGCCATAATGGCCTATCTTGGGAGGAAAACCATGGCTTGATGACGAGGTTTCAAAATAATGGACTCGTGATTATCATTTGAGAGATCTCTAAAGCTTGAAACTTGGTTTTGATCTTAACATATCTTGGCTATTCCTTTTTCTTGAAACAAGTTCGGTTCCTTTTCTTTCTTTTCCTTTTTGAATTCGGTTTCCTTTCCTCTTCCTTTTCTTGCTTGGGTTTCGGTTTCTTCTTCTCTTTCCCTTGCTATGGTTTCAGTTTTTAAGGTTGGTTTTTGGATAAAAATGACTCAAGGATGAGAGCACATGATGTTGGAGCTTATGTGTCACCAAGATCATGGCCTCTAGAGTTCTAAAGTCTTGTTCTTTTCCTCCTCATGGCTTCGGCCTTGTTTTCCTTTCCTTTAGTGTTCAAGGTTTTGTTTTGAATAAAGTTGGTTGTTAGTTATTTTGATCTCTTGATCCATTTCCTTGAACTTGATGATGATGTTCAAACCATAAGGTTTCTTTGACACCTTGGTACAAAGAACTCTAAAGTTCACTTTATCTTGCTATGATAAGTTTGGGTTGAGGTTTAAGTTCCTTTAAAGTCTTGCAAGAGCTCTAGTGAAGAATGTAAAATGAACTTGCATTCATATTTATTTTCCTTGCCTAGCATATTTAATTTAGAGCTAATCACCTACAATGTAAAGATTAAAACAAGATTTGCATTCTTATATCACCTAATAATTAATATCGAAGCTCACCTATTTCATCCTTAAAGTCGATTGTTGTGGAGTCTAGAGCACTAAAATAAAGAACCGGACTTGCATTCATATTTATATTTCAAGTCATCACTTAAATCCCAAAACATAAAATAAACTTGCATATTTACCATCAAGTCTTGCATATTTACTTTCAAGTTTTGCATATTTATTTTCAAGTCTTGCATATTTATATTCCTAGCACCTCATATTTATGTTTTAAGTTCTTGCATCTAATATTTACTTTGAAGCTCTCACTTTACTTTATAATGAAGAATAAAATGGAATGCATTGCACGTTTATATTTTGTCATCACTTAAAGAACCTAGAGCTCAAAGACTTGCCCTTTTATCTCAAGTTAAAGTTTGGTTATGGAAGCATTCCCTTGAGTGCACAATTTGGCCATGTGATGATGATGAGCTTGGCATGAGTTTCATCTAGTCACAAGTGCCCATCACCTATGCCTTAGGATTTTCTTAAGTGTAGGAGAACTCAAAGAATATTTCAAGTATGATTTTACGTTTTAAACTTTAAATCTTGAGCCAACTCAAATGGTTGCTGACTTTGTTTGGTTTATGATGATTTTAGTGAAATAAGTTGGTTTCCAAAGAGTTTTAGAAGTCCTAAAGTGAATCCATGAGAAACTAGTGGCTTATGTTCATTGAAAATGAAATTCCATGCTTGGTATGATGAGGAATGAATTCGGTTCTGCCTTGATGATTTGGTTGCTATTTGATGATGATTTTACATGATAGAATGTGTAAAAATTATATACGTTGAGGTAGAAGCCTTTCTATGCATGTTAGGAAAGAAACTAGTCTCACCAATAAACAGCAAAGTTGAGTTTTAGCATAGTTTTGACCCATTTATTTTTAGCCACTGCCAAAAATGTTTTAATGGGATAACATTCAGTTTAGGATTGATTAATCATGAAAAATTTGGTAACATTTGATGTGGGATTGATTTTTAGCGCCTATAGAGAAACTAGTAACTAAAAAACCGTAAAAGTGCAATTCTAGAACACTTAGGTTATTTAATTTTATAATTCTGTCCAGCAACCTTATAATGTGGTAAACATAGCTTATAATTAGTTCAAAGGCATAGGAATACCTCATAATTGGTTTACATTTGATTTATAGCGCCTTAGGCGAAGATGGAACGTAGAAAGGGTCTAAAACGTAGTTTCTAGAACCCCGTAATCGCAAGGTCTAGAAAATGGCAGATCTGTATGGGGCTGTTTGGTTTTGCTCCTAGGCATAAAAATTAGTGAGGGTATTAGTTGTGAATCCATACGTGCATAAAAGATTAATAGCGGACGTTAGAATAATTACATCTCAAGTTTAAGACCCGTAAGGGTCAAAGCATATGACACCCTAGGTTTGAGAGTATAATGAACTTTAGTACTTCTTGTGGGTGCATGATTTTATTATGAAATTTATGATGACTGTGATGCTCATAATGATGTATATATGTGAATGTGGCATAAAGCAAATTTGAAAGAAATTTGGTGTGCCGTGGTTATGCTGCCGAGTTTCTGACAAATTTGAGGAACTTGAAAGCTTTCAAAAAGATATGAGTTTTGAATGTGACATAGTACTGTGAGAATGCGTTCTGGAGGATGGCGATACGTAACGCTCCGAAGAGGACAATATTCATCGTGTACTTGATGCCGGTGTGACGCGTTCTATTATGATTATTATTATTATTATTGAGATTTCGCTTATCAGATGATAAGAAAGAACTAGTGACGACTAGTTAAGGTATGAGCTCATAACCTAGCGATGTGACATGTTCTGGGTGACACCGGTTCGGCCGAGCACCCCTAGATCGATTGTCTTTTTAGGGTGATCCCTATGTACAGTACGATGCTTCGAATGTCACAATGTTACAGAAAGAGAAATGCTTTTATATGAGAAGTATATGCCACTTTATGCCACCTGTATGATGTTGATAGTTCTATAAATGTTTACTTGATTTTGCCTATTACATCTTCATGCATTCATGCTTTATTATGTTGCATTCATGACATCAAGACTCATCCTAAAAGGAACGGACCTTGGATAATTAAGTTTTAAAACCTAATAAGTGAATTTTATGCATGCTCACCTTTTTCAAAGAAACCCAAGGTTCCTGAGGACGTAGATGATGACACCTAGATAGGAGGTTGCCCTACTGAGATTCTTTAGTAAGATTCTCACTCCCTCTATCTTTTCAGATGGCGAAGTTCATGGATTTTGTGGATTCCCCGACATGGGAAGTGCACCATGATCCAGAGCATGGATCATACCATTTTGAGGGTTGATGCACTGTTCATGTCTTCATGTTCGTTGGATAAACCTTTGCTTATCTTGTACATACTCATCGCTTCTCCCCGACTGCACCATATGGCGACAACAATCAAGTTTTTGAGCGTGCCCGCATGCATAATGAGAGGGTGCTCCGTATGTACACCGCCGCCTCGGTCATGCGCGGCTACCCCGACTATGTGCGGCGTACATACCATAGTATTAAAAACCGAACCGAACCAGCCGGTTCGGATTGGAAACCGGTGAACTGGTTTGTGGCCCGGTCTTATTCTCCAATTGGATCGGTTAAGCAAGTGAACCGGTCAACGCTGGTCAAACTTGGAGCGAACTGGCCGGGTCGCCATCTAACTGGACCCACGAACCGCCAATGACCCGGTTGATGCGAAAATACCTGAAATTCTCCAAAATGGCCAAGCTGGGAGTCGAACCTGCGCACAATGAAAAAGGAAGCAAGCACTTTTACCACTAAGCTGATTGCTTCTTTGTTAATATATGTGATTGTTTTTATATATAATATATATTTAATTGTATTAAAATTTTATAAAATCACTCAAATCCCCAAAGTTGAGATTCGAACCCATGTATGCATGCCAAAGGATGGGCGCCTTTACCACTAGGCTGTTGCTTCATTTGTTATTATATTTGATTGTTTTTATATATAACATATATTAAATGTATTAAAATTTTGTAAAATCATCCAAATCTCTAAACCCAGGATTCGAACCCAAGCTCTTGATTAGTTGAGGAAGGGTATTACCACCAAGCTAGCTCACCATTTTGCTAGCCTGCTTCATTATTTATATATATAATAGATATTCAATTGTATTAATTTAATAATATCCGGTTCAACCAGTGACCCAGTACTTCGGCCGAGTCGATTACCGAGTTGAGTTTGAAAACTATCGTACATACTTTTCGGAGACTGACCCATCAGATGATCCCTCCACCTATCCATACTCCGAGAGCTCTGCCCCTACTCCCTTGCTGAGGGTACAGGGCAGCGAGGAGACGGTCACACAGCCGAGACTGGCTTAGAGGTAGTCCATGCGTACCCATCGAGGAGCTCATGTCCAGTCACAGCAAGTGCCCACTCTGGATGCGCTTCGCCCATGGATTGGTTATGTCTCACCCTATCTGAACTACCAACAGTAGAGGCGTTCAAGGAGTGATAGTGTACACACCACACATAGATTAGGATAGCCTTCTTTTGTTTAGAAAGGTTATCCATTTTAGGTGCACTAGGGTGTGGGTGTTTCCCCTTTTATGTTTCCATGTATTTCTATTTCAGTTGTATTTGTTCTATGTTGTACTAAACTAAGTCCCGCTTTTCTTGGGTAGGCATATCATATATCTATTTATTCAGTTTGTTTTATTATGCTGTGCAATTACATGTTTTATGATCGGATGTTCATGATGTGTTTATTTGTATTTGTGTTTTATTTCCTTTACGCTTCGTTGTTCGTCGTATTGCACGGCTCTCACTTTGCTTTTACATTTCAAAAAAAAAAATTCCCATATTTTCCGCTAAGTATTTTAAAGTAAAAAGGAAACTATGATGTAACAGACTAATGATTAACCTAAATATGTTCTAGAGTATTGGGTTAAAAATTAGGATGTTACACGACAGATTTGTCAACCTCTCTTCTAGCTGTTTCTTTCAAGACACAACTGATGTTCAATACGTGTCACTTAAGGAACTAATATATGGCAACAATCACAAAGAAAAACCACTATATAAGGAGATGCTATGCTTGAAGACTAATGAGAGATTTGAAGATTCAAGAGAGGAACTCTACAAAAATCTCTTCCTACTTCCTAGAATATTCAATCTTTATCATGTAATCAGTTTTTATCCTAGAAGTGTAAGAAAATCTTCCTTCTATATTCTTAATTAGATTTATGCTCTTCTTGTGGAGGTAATAGAAGAAGGAAATCATTCAAGTTTTTCTCAAGAGCTTTTTATGTATATTTTAAGGAAACTTGAGTATAGGTTAGTTTGAGTGGCAACACAAACACTTAACCTTTGTATCCTTGATCCGATAGTGGTCGCTATGAGATAGCTTAGAAAGGCTAGTGTAAAACTACTTGTAATACAATAGTAGTGGTTGCTACTGCTCATGGTTTAGCTTGGAGAGGCCAATGTCAAGACTACTTTGAACGTGATAATAGAGATTACTACTGTTCACGGTTTGGCTTGGAAAGGCCAGTGTCTAGACTACTTTCAATGTGACTGTAGAGGTAGTTATTGATCATGAGTTGGCTTGGAAAGACTAGTACAATAATACTTAGTTTAGCCTGGAAATGATTATAAAAATATACTCAACTTGTGACAGTTTCTAAGTTAGTCTGCTAGCACAAGGGTTAGCTTGGAGAAGCTAGTACAATGCTACTCGATTTAGCCTGGAAAAGCTTGCAAAAGAATACTCAACTTGTGTCAGTCGCTGAGTTGGTCTGCTGGCACAAATGAAAGCTTGGGAAGACAAATATAAAGACTATCCAACTTTACTTTCTTAAGTTGAGAAAGCTGTTTTGAATGGAACTTCAACGGTTGTTAAGTACTAGATGTAGACAGGTTAGCCGAACCAGTATAAAATCCTTTGTGTTTTTTCTCTCATTTATTTGCCTTTGTTGCGCCGTTTATTTATTCATAATCTGTTATGTCCATCTCGTTTTCTATTATCTCCTTAATTATGAGCATTTTATTTAATAAGGTTAAGAAATCTATTTTCGGAAGCTATTGACTATGTTTCCGTTGCATTTCAAGTTTCACACTTAATAGTAATTATTTTCAGAAGTTTCAGAAAATGCGAAAGGATCAATGCACTATTCAACCCCCTTTCTCTTGCATATCTTTACCTATAGGATTTAATGTTGGTTCAGCTAACCTACCTATATCCAGTACTCAACAACTGTTGAGGTTCTATTCAAAAACAACTTTCTCGACCTAAGAAAGTAAAAAGATAATCTTTACAGTAGCATTTCCAAACTCTTACTTGTGGTAGAAGACCAACTTAGAGACTATCACAAGTTGAGTATTCTTTTACAAGCCTCTCTAGGCTAAACCGAGTAGTACTAGCCTCTCCAAGCTAACCATGATCAGTAGCAACCTCTACAATCACATTAAAAGTAGTCTTGACACTGGCCTCTCCAAGCCAAAACCGTGACCAGTAATAACGTCTATTGTCATGTTGAAAGTAGTCTTGGCATAAGCCTTTCCAAGTCCAAACCATGACTTGTAGCACCCACTACTGTCGTGTTGCAAGTAGTTTTACAGTAGCCTCTCCAAGCTATTTCACAGGGATCACTACCGGATTAAGGATACAGAGGTTAAGTATTTAGGTTGCCACTCAAACTAATCTACACTCAAGTTTCCTTAACATATACATGAAAAGTTCTTGGAAAAAACTTGAATGACTTCCTTCTTCTACTTCTTCCATAAGAAGAGCATAAATCTAACTAAGAATGTAGAAGAAAGATTTCTTACACTTCACGGATAAAACTAATTACATGATAAAGATTGAATATTCTAGGAAGTGGGAAGAGATTTCTGTAAAGTTTTTTCTCTTGAATCTTCAAATTTCTCATCAGTCTTTAAGCATAGCATTTCCTTATATAGTAGTCTTTCTTTGTGACCATTGTCATAGATCAGTTCCTCAAGTGACACGTATTAATTATCAGTTGTGTCTTGAAAGAAACAGTTAGACAGATTTGTCACATCAGTTGTAGAAGCCATTGTAAAGTTGAGTTTTCTAATCTTCCTTCAGAAACTACTTTTCTGAGCATGTTTCTAAACTCCTCCTTCATGAAGCTAGGGTGGTTGATCAAATAGGCAGAAAAGATGACGTACCAATTTGAAACTGGGTTTGACTTGATCATTTGAAATTCAAATTTCAAATTTTCCTTTCTTTCCTGCAACATTCTTTGTTCTACTTATGGGTGAGCTTTCTGATATATGCAATCAGTCACTTAAAGAGTTTTTTACTTTTTGATCTTCAATCAAATCTTCTTTCTTGGTAATATCTTTGCAATTGTGATGATTGAAGATTAAGTAACACGTTGCTCTTCTTGAGTGTACCTTTTGATGTCCCGTGCTACTTTTTGAAGTCTTGAACTTGGTTTCTTGTAGCATTGAAAACTTCTTCTTTTTGTTAGCTATCAATCACTTGGATAATTTCACTTTTGTTTCATTTTGAGATCTTATAACATTAGATAAACATGTTCATACATGTATAATGAAATATATTCTTATTTGAGTAAGCCTTATTCTTGCTAAATGATAGAAACCTGTTATAATCTTACAAGAAACGCAATAGAGACATCAGTCATTCTTCAAAGTATTTTCTTTAAATTGGTTTTGTTGTCCTTCAAAACAAATGAGCACAAAGGGTTCTAGAGCTAACAATCTCCCCTTTTTTGATGATTACAAACCAATTTGAAGAAAATTTTTTGAAGAGATAACTGAAAGAAATATTAGAGGAATATAAACATGAAAAATATATTCTTTTAAACTATCATTAAAAGAGATTTTTAGGAAGTTCTTTTTCTTAAAGAATTATATGAATCATAGAAAAACTTTTTGGCATTAAGTGACATTTTAATCAAGGTTGTTGTTGTTTCACTTGAAGCATAAGACAGGCTTAATGTACTTTCTAAATATTTTCAAGACAGATGTTAAAGAGAAAGACGTTTAAGCTATGAATAAACAATCAGCTTGATCATTTGTCAAAAGAAATGAACTTTCTAAAGATCCTTATTCTTGAAAACTTAATAAGTAATACTTATGATATTTTATCTTAGCTTGATCCATTTTCAGCAAGTCTTAATCCAAAAGAAACTTTGAAAGGAATGCTCAAAGATATGATAAATGAAACAGAGCATTCGTAATTTTGGAAAACAAACTAATACTTATATATGTAGTTTCTGATGCTCAGAGAAACCATACGAAGGAAAAGATCAACATATTGCTATGCAAGGTTTCTAAAGCTCATTTAGGGATCAATCCATGAATAAGCAAGAAGGAGCTTTTGTACTGAGCTATGAAACTTTCCCATAAGAATCAGATTATGAAAAAGATGTTTTCAAAACAGAGGGTATATGATCTTTTAAAATAAGTTTTACAAAAACATAACACATTAAGCTTCGAGAGATTTCTGAAGCTTATTAACTGATCTTGGTCTTTTCAATACGTGTAAGCGCAAGTTTCTGACGATAAGTTAGGAACTATTTACAACTAAACTTTGATCAAGTTATACACAACACCTTAGAAAAACCATCTCTTACAAGAGTAAAGGATCAAGAAAATGATTAAGCTCATCATGTATATCAAGACTCAACTTATAAAATTAGTATCAGAGCAACAACCAACTTGTGCTCCTAAAGATACTTGGCCAAAACTAATCACAGAACACGTGTCAACTAATATTCAGCGTATATGAATAAACATGTCAAAGCATATGCATTCAAGAAGCAAACATTTGATAGAGATATATGTGATTAGTTGAGTTTAGAGAAAGTATTGATATGATTTAGAGCTTAAGATAAAGACAAAACATGAAGCATGATAAGCATGTATACATCAAACACATGAGCTAAGGAAGATATATAGCATAAAAGACATAAAGAGATAAAGATAAAAGAAGAAACAAATTATATAAACAGAACAATTGCTCAGAGATATACAAAAGAAAGCATAAAGCAAAAAGAAAATATGCTAATCGAAAATAATAATCTCTAGCTCCGCCTCAACATTTGCTCCCCCTGGGTCCTCAGCATAGCTCTCATTTTAGCATAGCTCCTCCTGAATCTCATTTGCACAAGATTTTCTTCAATCTTCACTTTTCCTTCCTTTAGCATCATAAAAAAGGAAGTGTGCCAGGAAACGCATGCTGCATCTACTGAAATATCTAAAGTAGTAAATCTTCCATCTGTCTCAGCCAAGCACTATGTGCTAACAGGGTTGCTTCAAAGCTATCTTGTCTGGAGGAAATCTCTCTAAGATTCCATAGGATGACCTGATAGCTTGCTGAAGATGTAGTTGAGGATGAAGGTGGTATATTGATGGGTGCAGGAATGGCTCAGGGAGATGGTGTTGGAATGTCAAGTGGCACAGTCTCTCCTGATTAAGGCAATTTAACTCGAGTGACACCCTGGGTAGCAGATGGATGTTGCAGAACTGGCAGGAACAGAAGTAGCATGAGCAAAAGAGTGCTCAGGAATGGCAGCACTAGTGTCAGATGTTTGATGCAAGGAAGGAATAGTAACTTCTTGAGCAGTAACAGAAGGAAGAGAACATCTTGAACTAACACAAAGGCAGCAGTATCTTTCACCATAGCAGCTTCAAAAGCCTTAACAATTTCTTCCTCTACTAGGGTAATGCGGATAGAAGGAGGAGGTTGAGGTACCATAAGAATAATTGCCATCTATAGTGCAGATGCTTCTTCCTCAAGTTCTTCTATAATTGGTTCCATATTGGAGAAGACCTCATTAACAAAAGAAGTGCAAACCATTTATATTTTTTTCCTTTGAGTATGGCTTTGGTTCCTCAGACTTTGACATGATTTCCAGGACTTGGTTAACAGTCATAAAGTCTTCAGAGACATCAAAAGCTGATTCATCTAAAACCATAGAAGCAAGGCCAGAGGTATACCCAAGTTGTTGAGCCATGGGTAGAGAGGGTAGTTCTTCAATCACCACAAAGGGTTTAGGAACAGTGTTTACTCTTCTGTTGCTTGAACCCTGAATTCCCTTAGCTTCTTACCTTTTCCTTATTTCCTCAAGTCTTCTTTTCTCCTGCAGAATCCTCTGTTATTTAAGAATGAGGTCTGCCTCTTCCTCATTATCAGATAGCTCAGCCTCCCTGGTTGCTGCAATAGTATACTCTGCTTCACCCATATTTTTCAGAATAAGTGCTGTAATGCCCCAATTTTTACTGTAATTTTTACTGTCGTTAGAAATTACCAACTTACTGTAGGTAATTATTACATAAGATTTGAGGCCGAACAATCCTCAATAAAGGAATATAACATTAGAAGAGAGGTTAGGAGCGATTCATGCGAGAGTTGCAAATCCCGAATTTCTGTACGTATAAAATGACCAAAATGCCCCTGAAGTTATTTTACTTAGAAAATGAGGATCGTGGGCCCCACCTATTCTCAAGGGGATGTTTTGATGATAATAAGATATTGTTTGTGTTATGTGTGTTAATAGAGCAGAAGGATCTCAATTTTGAGTTCCGACGCGTGAAATGACCAACACGCCCCTGCGGCTGTTTTAACTCCGATGTGTGTGCCGACTAAGCCCGAACCTCACTAAAATGTTTTAAAATTTGTTTTAAGCCATGATTAACCATTGGTTAAGCTCGGGTGGCCTCGGGCAGTTTTTAAGTGAAAGTATGATTTTGCCCTGCTTTTTGGGCGATAATTTTGGGATTTTTGATTCAGATATCAAAACCTAAGCAATATTAGGCTCAAATTAAAGCTTATTAAATTCTAAATATTAATCTAGAGTCAAAATTATGTATTTAGATTGATTAGAACCCAAAATTGCTCAAAAACACCCAAATTGCTTACTAATTCACTTAAGCCCTTAACCGTAAATTCTCTAAATTACATGAATACCTTGCCTACACCTAAATAATGCATGGAACACACAAATTTCACTTCTTTGGGCTGTAATGGACGAAATTATTGATGCCATTATGCAGCTGAATTATTGCCAAAAGTTGCACTAAAACAAAATGCCAAAATGTCACCATAAGAGACATAATTCCTTAATTTCATACAACTTTGTCTAAAATAATTTTTCCTCCCTTATTTCTCCTGCAAAATTTCGCCAACTACCTCCTCATTTTGGCCAATTAGAAGCCTCAAAATCTTCTATAAATAGGCTTGCTTGAGTGGTCTTGGAATGCTTTGTTCATAACTAGTTTTTAGGAGCACCAAAAACTTTCTTTCTTCCTTCTCTTTGGCTGAATTCTTTCTTCAATTTTTCAAAGAGATTTTGTTTCATTTCACTTCAAGAAATCAAGTTCTCTTCCTCTTCTTCAACTCAGATTAGGTAAGGAGTAGTTTCTAAATTTATTTCTATGCTTTGAGGAGTTGTGTTTTTAGCTCAAAATGATGAAATTATGAACTTACCTTAGCTTTTCATTTCGATTTTCCTCTTCATTTCTCTTTAACCAATTCATCCATATGGCCTAGGTGGGACTAAGATGATGGCTTGATGATAAGGACCTTGAGGGTAAGTTGTAAATCCATCACAAGTTAGGCCTCTAAAGCTTGAAAATTCCACTTGATGCAAAACTTTAAAGAATAATGCTTTATGATGCTAAATGTAACACCCTAATATTCGACCCAATACTACTAGTACGTACTTAGGCCAAATATTAGTCATTACCTACTGCCATGGTTCTTTCTTTTACTTGGAAAATAACTTAACGAAAATACGAGCCAATTTTTTCGAAACATTACTTAAAATAGAAGCCGCGCATACCTTACCGGGTCGGTATCATAAAGTGCAGAAATATAAACATAGAAGTGGCTCCTAATCATAACATCATAACTGGAATACCTCATATATAATATGCCTACCCTACGGGGCAGGACTTTTTAAGTACATGATAAACAGGAATACAACGGAAATGCAGGATACATAGATAAGAACTAGAAAGAAACATCCCTACCCACGTGCATCCTAAGGTGGATAACCTCAACACAAAAGAGGTTTCATCTATACTACGTGTCGTGCGTGCCATAAGGGCTACCCCCCAATCTCCACAGCAGAATCACGGGTATGGAGGAACGTAGCCAATCCACGGCTGGAGCTCGGCGGTGCGTGCATACCTCAGGATCGAACATGTCGTCCAGGTCGGGGTCGTGGTCCGGGCACCGAAGCCCTCCGACACTGAGTGACCGTCTCCTCGCTGCCCATCGGTCGCAGAGGCGGAGTGGGGGCAGAGCCCTCATGGTCCATGGGGGAGTCCTCCACAGGGTCCTCTTCCGAGTGCTGCGATAGTGGCACATACTCCGGTATGTCAGCTGAACCGGCAGAGTGGGTCCGCAGGTTCCTCTCATGTCGTGGCCGTGCATGCTCAAAGATCGTGGGGTCACCATAGGGGGATGTTGGGGAGAAGCGATAACTATACACGGGGTGTGCGAATGGCCATCCCATAAACATGAAGATGTGTACAGTACATCGGCCCTCAAAATGGAATGACCCATGCTCCGGGTCATGGTGGACCTCCCACTGGGGTGTGTCAACGAACAGCACGATCGTCGCCATCTCGCTCTGAAGACGTAATGGAAAGAAAGAGATAGTGGGAGTGAGATTCTTACTAAGAAACTCAGTAGGGCTCTCCTCCTATCCTAGATGTCATCATTTACGTCTCCAGGTATCTCGGGTTATGTATAAAACTGTGGACATATATTGGTTCAATTATGAGTTTTCTAAAGTCTTCATTTCCGAGATCTGTTCCTTTTAACATGTCACTTGTATTTACATAAATCATGGGAAGTAAATCGTGGGACTTCAATCATATAATTCGGACAGAAACCATATAACTTGGATCATAGAACGTAAATCATATAACTTGATTCATAGAACATAAAGCATATATAACTTGGATCATAGAACATAAATCATATATCATGGTTTCCTATGTCATGGGTCATAGCACATAAATTCATATAATCATGGTGCATAGAAGCATAATTCATGGAACATGATACATAACTTGGTTACTTGAGGTGACATTAAAACATCATCATTATTTTCCTGGGGCCACCCTAACTGATCTCCCCGTGGAGAAAAATTCTAGGTTATGAGCTCATACCTTACTAGTCGTTACTAGTACATGGACTTATCGCTTTTGATAAGTTTAAAGATCCCAACCTAAGGTACGGGTCTAGGGGGCTAGAATCACCTTATCCCCACCCTTAATCCGGTGGTTCAAGGATCATCTTCTCATAGTCTATGTCACCTTAAGTCTTAGCATGTTAATGCAAGATACCACATAATTCATGCATGTCAAACATAATTACATCATAGGCATCTTTGAAGTCTTTAAAGAACAATAACATGCAAACATAAAACTATCATTGAAGAATAATAGTTCACATGGTATCATCATACTTGACTCATGGAGTAAAATCATTATAAGGTAAGCAAGAGCAATAAGCCTCTTAACTTGATCATGTTTGAAATCGAACATATAAGATCATGTATTCATGTTAGGCTAAAGCATAGACTCATGTCATAACAATTCTCAGATTCAAGCAATGCAAGATCATAGCTTCAAGTCATTAAATCAGAAAAGCATTCTGTTTGTAAACTTGGGTTCTGGTAATCGATTACATAAGTCTTGTAATTGATTACACAGCCTCGAGATTTCAAAACATGGAGGTCAGGGGGTTCTAGTAATCGATTACATGGAACTTGTAATCGATTACACAGCTTCGAGATTTCAAATCAAGGCAGATAGGGGTTCTGGTAATCGATTACATGGAGTTGTAATCGATTATTTTGTTTAAAACACTTTGCTGGGCCCCTAGAACATCTGGGTAATCGATTACATGATTAGGTAATCGATTACTAGAATCCAGAATGTGTAATCGATTACACTATATAGTAATCGATTACTTTGGGCAAAAGTTCATATTTGAGCTCGTCCGAGCTCTCTGGTAATCAATTACATATGCTGTGTAATCGATTACCAGCATCTTAAAAACCGAAATATGAGGTCTAAACATATCTGAGTCATTTCTTTGAAATGCTTATGGTGGCTAGTTTCTCTTGGAACAATTTTGAACTTCAAAAACATCTTGTCAACCATTTTAACTTGTCAAAACCCTTACAAATCTAAGAACATACCCAAAATATTTGGAGTACAACATATGTTTTAGAAAGACTTAAAACATGAGCTATAGGCTCTTGTGACTAATAAACTCCTCTTGGAGCTATCTTCTTCACATGGCCAAAATGTACATTCCAAGAATGTTTCCATGGTTAACCTCTTCCCAAGATGAAATGGGCAAGTCTTTGAGCTCTAGTATCTTAGGTGATGACATAAAATAAACGTGCTATGCATTTCATTTTAGAGTCCTTTAGAAAGTAAAGTGATAGCTCAAAGTAAATATGAGGTGCATATCCATTTTCATTCTTTGAGTTTTGTAACATCCTAATTTTTAACCCAATACTCTAGAACATATTTAGGTTAATAATTAGTCTGTTACTTCATAGTTCTCATTTAACTTTGAATTACTTAGCGGAAAATACGGGTAATTTTTTTTTTTGAAATACAAAGTGAGCGCCGCGTGATGCGATAAGCGGTAAACCATGTATAGTAAAACAAATGTCTTACAACATCGTAACATAAGGCACACCACGAATAACACTGAATATCATCTCATATATATATATATAACTTGCCCACTTATAAGTATGGGACTTACTTTAGTACAAGGAAAACACATGAAAAGAAATACAACATAAGCACAAACATGATCTACTCCCCTACCCGAGTGCACCTAATAGGATAACCTCTAAACAAAAGAAGGTTTATCCTCATCTAAGTGGTGTGTGCTCTATCTCGGCCATCTACAGCCTCCTACTGGTGACTATCCCTCGAGCGTGGCAAGTAACCAGGAAACTGAGCAAGCTCCTCCGGCGTGAATAGACGGGACGGGGCTCGGAAGTGACCTCCACGGCGTGGCCTCATCTCCGGTCGTCGTGCAAGCCTCGGCTGAGTCACGGAAGGCTCACTACCTTCCCCAAGGTCCATGGGTATAGCGGGGGAAGATCCCTCGGAGGGTGCCTGGGTTGCCGAATCCTCGGAAGGATCCGTCTCTGTAAAATCCCCTGCTGCTTTATGGATTGACGACTGTCCCCACAAACCAACACGGGTCTTTTCAGTGTGCTTTGTCCTCACTCACACGCTTCCTAGGAAAACTTCCCAGGAGGTCACCCATCCCAAAATTGCTCCAAGTCAAGCACGCTTAACTGTGGAGTTCTTTCAGTTTAGGCTACCGAAAAGAAGATGCATCTTGTTGGTATAGGTAGTACAAATCAATTCATATAAGTTTCTCCTCAATCGTATAGTCCCATACCTATCTGATCTTATGATCCCTCTCATTCGGGTGTGTAATCGGTTCATTCATGTACCCTCCGCTTCGATGTCCGCCAGAGCCGCTCCTTGTCCGTGCCTCCTTGCACCGCGATCACTCCCGACTTCGCAATCCGGGCGTTACATGCCCACCAGCTTCACTTTGGTTCGTCCCGAACCACACCGCATCGGGAGAGGTGCAGGCTCGATACCATTTGTAAAATCCCCTTTGCTTTATGGATTGACGATCGTCCCCACAAACCAACACGGTCTTTTTCAGTGTGCTTTGTCCTCACTACACGCTTCCTAGGAAAACTTCCCAGGAGGTCACCCATCCTAAAATTGCTCCAAGTCAAGCACGCTTAATCGTGGAGTTCTTTGATTTAGGCTACCAAAAGAAGATGCATCTTGTTGGTATAGGTAGTACAAATCAATTCATATAAGTTCTCCTCAACTGTATAGTCCCATACCTATACAGCCTTATGATCCTCTCATTCGGTGTGTAATCGGTTCATTCATGTACCCTCCGCTTCGATGTCCGCCAGAGCCGCTCCTTGTCCGTGCCTCCTTGCACCGGCGATCACTCCCGACTTCGCAATCCCCGGGCGTTACATGTAATGTAACACCCCGATTTTTCTGTCCGAGGGAAATGACCAAAATGCCCCTGAGGTCATTTCCTGACCCGAACTCGAGGGTAACCAACTCGGTCATCCTCGAAGGGTCAACTCAATGTTTGAAGGGGATTGAGTGGCCTTTGAATGCTTTCGGAAGCGAAAATTTCGCTTTACGCAGCTTTAGTCAAAATGACCAAAATACCCCTATAGCGTTTTTACGCGGGTAAAGGTGCCGCTTGAGCCCTAACTTTCCCAGAGGTTTAAAAACATGATTTCATGTGTCTAGAGGTATCTGTTCAAGTCCCGGTGGTCCCGGCAGTTTTAGTGCAAAATTACGATTTTGCCCTGGAATAGTGTTTTTAAGCTTAATGACGTAATTAAGCAAACCTAAGCAATATTAGGCTCTAAACGAAGATTAATTTATTTCCCTAATTAATCTAGAGTCAAAATAATTTATTAAAGTTAATTAGAACCTAAAATTGCTTAGATTAAACTTAAATCCCTTTTTAGAACTCAAGATTCCTAGTCTTGGAATCTTGAATAGTGTTTTTCTCTCCATTTCCTTAAATCAAGGAAATGTGTCTAGAGTTGTTTAAACTCTAAATTGAGGATTTAACTCTCTAATGGTGCAAGACCACTCCTTAATTATGTCTAGACCACCTTAATTACCCATTTACCTTACCTAAACACCTTCTTACAAATTCCTAATCTTAAGCATAACCAAAGATACACCTAAACACAACTCTAAACCACAATTAAAATGCAAACTAATCCTCCCCATGCATGATGAAGTTTCGCCAGACCTCATCCCCATTGACCACATGTTTAATTGTTTTCTCACTCAAAGAACCATGCTTGAGCCATACCTTGAGCCATACCTCACCATGCTTTGAACCATACCTCACCATACCTCAAGAACACATTATCTCACCTCATGGAACACATGGAACCCTCCAATTCTGCACCTCTTGGCCGAAAATGCATCAGCCCACATACATCCTCCATTTGTTTCAATTCTCTATAAATAGAATGCCTTGAGGAGCTTGCACCACTTTTAGATCATTTGCTAAGTTTAGGAAACACTCAAAGCTTTTCTTTTTCTCTCAAAGTCTTTGTGTTCTTCAAGTTCTTGGAGTTCTTCAAGTTCTTCATCATCTTCATCTTCTTCTTCCATCTTCAAGTTCATCACACCAAGTAGGGATTTTCTTTCATGTGTTCTTTCTTTAAAGTTCTTGTTCTAAGCTTAAAGTTCATAGTTTCTCTTGATCCTTTTTAGAACTTCTTTTTCTTCCCTTTACCTTTTCATTTTCGGCCATGGGCCTTGGAGAACAAAGGAATGAGAGCTTGATGATGAGAGTTTCATGATGATGTTCATCACTTGAAACAAACTCTAGAGCTTGATTTTTGTTCTTGAGCAAAAGTGTTTCTAGATTTTTCCTTTCTTGAACTTTTGAGAACCTTAACTTTGATGTTGTTTCAAAATGGTTCTAATGACTCAATGATGAGGTCTCATGATGTTGGAATTTGTATATCACCAAGATCATGGATTCTAGAGTTTCAAACATTTCTTTTCTTTCCTTGAAGTTTCGGCCATTACCTTTTCCTTTTCATGCTAGATGTTTGATTTTCCAAATATGTTATGTTGAGTTCTAAGAACTCTAGACTTTTACTTTGTCTTGGTTTGATGAGTTTGGGTTGAGGTTTAAGTTCCTTTAAAGTCTTGTTAAGAGCTCTAGAAAGATAAAATGAACTTGCATAATTTATTTTATGCTTGCATTCATATTTACATTCTTGCTATGCATCTTTATTTACAAGCTATCACCTAAGAACATAAAGATTAAAATGGAACTTGTATCATCACTTAACTTAATTCTCAAAGCCTTTCTATTTCGGCCTTAAAGTCGATTGTTGTTGGGCCTAGAGCACTAAAATAAAGAATTGAACTTGCATTATCACCTAATTAATTTCTCGAATGCCTATCTATTTCGGCCTTAAAGTCGATTGTTGTTGGGCCAAGAGCACTAAAATAAAGAATTGAATCTTGCATCTTTACTTTCAAGCTTGCACGTTTAAGATTATGCTTCGCATATTTACTGTGCTGTTTACACGTTTAAATTATGCCTTGCATATTTAATTTCAAGTCATCACTTTACCTTGAAAGCAAGATTAAAAATGAAGAGCATGAGCACGCTTAGTTTATGTCGTAACTTAAGAACCTAGAGCTCAAAGACTTGCCCATTCCATTCCAAGTTAAAGTTTAATGCAAACCACACTTTGAATGTATGTTTTTCGCCAAGTAGTGAAGATGGACTTGCAATGAGTTTTCATCTAGCTACTAGGACCAATAGCCTATGTTTTGAGTTTTCCTTAAAGTTTGACAATTCTTTATAAGGTTATGTCGTTACAAGTTGTGATTCCAATCTCTTTTAGGGGATGGAATGTGTTTTGGTCAGTGACCTAAGGCTTCACTTAGCCTCTTGATGATTTAAAATGTCTTGCAAAGAGTTTTAGAAATTCTAAATTGATTCCAAGAGAAACTAGTTAACTTATGTACCTAGAAATGTCAATTTAATTCTCTTATTGAGGCAAGATGTTTTCGGCTCTGATGTGATGAATGTGATGCTGTATGATGATGTTTTAATGTGTTGGAATGTGTGAAAATATCATGTGATGATGTAGAAGCAAACCTATGCATGATAGGTAAGAAAACTAGCTAACTAGAAATACCGTAAAGCTAGAATTTAACATAGTTTTGACCCATTTGTTTATGGAACCAATCCAAACTGTTTTAATGGGAACATAATCAGATTTAGATTGTTTAGACATGAAAAACTTGGTATCATTTGAGTTAGAATCGAATTCTAGCACCTATGGGGAAACTAGTAGCTAGAAAATCGTAAAAATGCAAATGTAGAACTCTTAGAACATTTAATTTTCTGGAATCTGTCCAGCACCCTTACAACATGATAAACATGATTAATAATTAGTCCTTAAGCATAGGAATGTCTCATAATTGATTTAGATTTAATGTATAGCGCCTCAAAGTAAGACGGAATCGAGAAAGGGTCTAAAACGTAAGTTCTAGAACCCCGTAAAAACAAGTTAGAGACTCTGTCCTATGCTATTCAGATTTAAGTATGAACATGAGAATGAAGAATGATGTTTAATATGAGCCTTAGGGGCATAAAAATATGAGCGACGGATATTAGAGAGCTATATCTCAAGATTAAGACCCGTAAGGGTCAAAGCATAAGCTACCGTGAGGGTAAGCGTTTGAATGATGTATGATGATGCATGAAGTATGCTAATGATGATGATGTTATTCATATGAGGAATTTATGAGGTTATATGTTTATGTGGCATAAAGCAAATTTGGAAGGAAATTCGGTGTAATGACCGTTTTGGCCGCCGAATTTCCGACAAATTTGGAAGGAAACTCGGTGTAATGTCCGTTTTGGCCGCCGAATTTCTGGCAAATTTGGGGACTTAAAGAGATTTTGAAAATTAAGGTACTAAGATGGGTTCTAGGATGACACCGGTTCGGGCGAGCACCTCCATAGAACTCATGTGACATCGGTACCATTTTGTACTCTTAGGTGACACCGGTTCGGCCGAGCACCCCTAAGAGATTTGCCCCCTAACCCGTACTCAGATAGTCGGGATTTATGATACGCTTATCGTTAAGTGGTAAGTAAGAACTAGTGACGACTAGTTAAGGTATGAGCTCATAACCTAGATGTATGACACGTTCTGGGTGACACCGGTTCGGCCGAGCACCCCCAGTTCGATTGTCTTTTAGGGTGGCCCATGAGGAAGAAAAGTTCATGATTATGATTATGTCACTAAGTTTTGTCCCATATGAATGTTACTATTGCCACTTTATGCCACCAACGATGATGATACTTGATGTTATGCTTTATGTATGTGCATTAGGTAGTGCCATGCATACATTTTCCATTATGTTGCATTCATGACATTAAGATCATCCTAAAATGAACGGACCTTGGCTAAAGTATATTTTTGAAGTTTAAAATGAACTAAATGCATGTTCAGTCATTTCATATAATTAAACCCAAGGTTCCAGAGGACGTAGATGATGACACCTAGGTAGTAGGAGGCTCTACTGAGATTCTTTAGTAAGATTCTCACTCCTCTATCTCTTTCTTTCCGTCACGCCTTCAGATGGCGACGTCAGAGCATTCATGGACACCCGACATGGGAGGTGCACTATGACCCGACTCACGGGTCATACCATTTTGAGGGGCAAAGGCACGGTGCGGATTTTCATGTTTGTAGGACGCCTTCGCTCATCCCGCACACCCATCACTTCTCCCGATCGCACCCTATGGCGACGACGAGCGGGTTTTTGAGCGCGCGCGTACGCATGACGAGAGAGTGCTCCGTAGGCACACCGCCGCCTTAGCCATGCGAGATTATCCCGATTACGTGCCGGACCTATTTCACGAGACCGACCCATCCGAGGACCCGCCTACCCATCCAGATAGCGAGGACTCGCCCTCTCCACCACGGATAAGGGAGGCGGTGAGGATACCGTGACTCACCACGGCTTACGCGACGACCGGAGATGCGACCATACCGTGGGGTCACCTCGATCCCCATTCCGCCTCTTCACGTCCGAGGAGCTCGCCAGCTTCCTGATATTCCGCCTGCTCGCGAGATGGACGCCAAGATGAAGGTGACGATCGTCCGATGGAGTACCTTGCTAGAGCACACACACCACTTAGATGGGGATAAACCTTCTTTTGTTTAGAGGTTATCCTATTAGATGCACTCGGGTAGGGAGTAGATTATGTTTATGTTTTAGGTTGTATTTCCTTGTATCAATTAACTCCCACACTTATAAGTGGGCAAGTTATATATATATGAGATTATATTCAGTGATGTTCATGATGTGCCTTATGTTATGATGATTGTAAGACGATTGTTTTACTTTGCATGGTTTACCGCTTATCGCATCACGCCGCTCTCACTTTTATTTCAAAAAAAAAAAATTACTCGTATTTTCCCCTAAGTAATTCAAAGTTAAATCAGAACTATGAAGTAATGTACTAATGATTAACCTAAATATGTTCTAGAGTATTGGGTTAAAAATTAGGATGTTACATTATGGTATCGAGCAATTCGATTCTCATGGAGCTCGAGGATTGACCTGACTATGCTTTCTAAAGCGTAGTACGATAGCTATGTCATGCGAGAGCTTAACTAGAGATAAGCTATAGGGTAGAAGTTCATGACCCTTGTCTACTTGCGTGTGCCATGGTAATTCAGCCCATTTTACATGGAATATTGAGCCTGATCACCTCGTTGTTTATTGTCTCATGTGTTTAGGGACCAATGGCACCAAGGAGACAACCTAGGACCCCACCGAGGGAGACCAAAGCGATGCCATCTGCCGCTGTTCGTGACATGGCTAGAGCCATGGAACGAATGTTCGAGAGGATGAACCAACAAGGGGACACCGGACGTGCTCCCCCTACTGCCGAAATGGTCGAGCAAGCGAGGTTTGGTGAGTTTCGCAAGGCGAACCCACCAACCTTCCGAGGAGCCATGGACCCCGACAAAGCTGATGAGGGGATCAAGAACATGGAGAAGATCTACCTGCGTGGTGGCTTGCTCGGAGGAGCAAAAGGTCACCTTCGCTGCTTATATGATGGAGTCGGATGCCGAAGTTACGTGGACTCGCACCAAGATCGCTAGAAGCTTCGCATCGCTGTCAATCGAGCTATTCAAGACCTACTTATGAGAAGTACTTCCCGAGTCCGTGAGGAACGCGAAGATATTGAGTTCATGCAATCGACTCAGGAGGGTCTACTGTCGCCCAGTACACGGCGAAATTCGAGGAGCTGATCAAGTTCTCTAGGTGTTTCAAGGAAACCCCGACGAGGTGTGGAAGTGCGTCAAGTATGAGGCCGGACTAACGGCAGAGCTCAACTATGCTGTAGCGCACATGGAGATTAGGGACTTTCCAACCCTAGTCAACAAGTGCCGGATCATGGAAGAGGGACGTAAGAAAATCAATGCCGCAAGGGCAAAGACGTAAACAAGGGGCTAGCACCTCAAGCCCCAAAATTCAAGCCCCAATATCCAAACCAATCCCAAACCATTACAACCCCTACCACACCAACCAATTCAAGCCACATCAACAACAACAAAGAACCCCCTTCCACCAACAACCCAAGCAATCATACCGACCACAATTCCAGAACAACAACAACAACCGCAACAACCACAACAACAACCGACAAGGAGGGTCGGGCGGCCCCCGAAACAACCAAGGAGGGTCAAGTGGGACTAAGAACAGGACGCCTCAAGGAACCCCCGCCCAAGCTATCCCAAATGTGCTATGTCCCAAGCGCGGGAAGGATCATGGCAACCGCCCTCGCTTAGCGGGCGTAATATCCGCTCGATGCGGAAAGCCTGGCCACTATGCCAGCAACTGCACTAATGGGAGGCCAGCAAGCCAAAATTCCCGGCCGCAACACCAAGGGAGGGTCTTCACCCTCAATGTGGACGAGGCGGACACATCCAACGGTCTCATAGAAGGTAAGTGCGAAATAGATGGTAGAACCTTAATCGTGCTATATGACTCGTGCAACACATTCTTTTATTTCATATGCTAGTGTCGAGGCTCTAAATTTGAAAACTTCCAAACTTCCTTTTTGATCTTATTGTCTCTACCCCACAAATCATCCCGTGAATACTTGTTATTGTTGCCTAAATTGTCACCTCACCACGTAAAATAGATCATATGTTGTGGATTTAATTTGTTTACCCATGAAAGGTATAGGAATAGTTCTTGGCATGGATTGGCTTCACGCCAACCGTGTATTGTTAGACTGTGACACCAAAACAGCCATCTTTCCTTCTCCCCTAGTGAAATAAGTCAACCTTTGAAACTCTATCTCAATGCCGAGAGGTCCACTGTAGTGGGAAAAAGACTAAGGGATATGTTCTCCTAGCCGCTAGCGAGGTACACTTTGAGCAGAATTTAGAGAATATACCTATAGTGAGAAACTATCCCGAGGTGTTTCCTAAGATATACCCGAAGTTCCCTCCCGAGCGAGAAGTGGAGTTCTCCATTGAGTTGGTTCTGAGCGGGACCAATCTCCATTGCCCCCTATAGAATGTCACCCCTAGAACTAGCCGAGCTTAAAACCCAACTTGAGGAACTTTTAGAGAAAAGCTTCATAAGACCTAGTGCTTCACCATGGGGAGCCCCGGTCTTGTTTGTGAAAAAGAAGGACGGGAGTATGAGGTTGTGCATAGATTATAGGCAATTGAATCGTGTGACGGTGAAAAACAAATACCCTTTGCCTAGGATTGATGATCTCATGGACCAATTGAGAGGAGCGGTAGTGTTTTCCAAGATCGACCTAAGGTCGATACCACCAAATTAGAGTAAGAGATCAAGATATACCAAAGACCGCCTTTAGAACTCGGTATGGACACTTTGAGTTCGCGGTGATGTCTTTGGGTTGACAAATGCTCTCGCAGTTGTTTATGGATTACATGAATAGGATCTTTAGACCCTATTTAGATCAATTGCGTGGTCGCTTTTATAGATGATATACTCATCTATTCAAGACCCACGAGGAGCATGAGCGCTATTTAAGGATAGTTTTGGAGATTTTGAAGGAGAAAAAGCTATATGCAAAACTCTCTAAGTGTGAATTTTGTTTGGAGGAGGTCATGTTTTTAGCGCTCGTTGTGTCAAAAGGAGGTATAGCCGCTGATCCTAGTAAGGTAGAAGCCGTAATGAATTGGGATAGACCAACCACCGTAATGTAAATACTGAGCTTTTGGGTTTAGCAAAGTTACTACCGTAGGTTTATCAAAGGATTTTCCCAGCTAGCCCTACCCTTGACCAAGCTCACTAGGAAGAATGCCCCGCTTGAGTGGAGCCCGAGTGTGAGAAGAGTTTCCAAGAGCTTAAGGAAAGGTTAACCACGACCCAGCCTTAGTCTTACCTAGCCCCAATGTACCCTTCGAGGTATATTGTGATGCTTCGAGCAAAGGACTAGGTGTGTGTTGATGCAAAATAGGCAAGTGGTAGCCTATGCATCCCGACAACTCAAGCCTCACGAGGCTAACTACCCCACCCATGACCTAGAGTTAGCTGCCGTAGTGTTTGCCTTAAAGATGTGGAGACACCATTTGTATGGTGTAAGGTTTGAGGTTTTCTCCGATCATAAGAGTCTCAAGTACCTCTTTGATCAAAAGGAGTTAAATATGAGGCAAAGAAGGTGGATGGAATTCCTCAAGGACTACGATTTCGGTTTGTTACCACCCCGGCAAGGCTAATGTAGTCGCCGATGCCTTGAGCCGAAAGTCGTTACACCTGTCCCACATGATGATCAAAGAAGTTGAGTTGATAGAGAAGTTTAGGGATATGAATCTAGGGATGTCAGCGATCGATAAAGGAATAAAAATGTGCTATCTTAGTGTGACAAGTGGATTTAAGCAGAGAATCATGTTAGCACAACGAGAGAATGAGGAGTTCGAAGAGATCATAGATGCTGTTATGCGGGAAAGTTAAAAGGTTTCAAAGAGGTGAGGATTGGATATGGAGATTTGAGGGAAGGATCTGCAGACTTCAAGATGGTGACCTCCGAGAGAAGATCTTGGAGGAGGCTCACAAAAGCTATTTCACCATTCATCCCGGTGTTACCAAGATGTACCAAGACTTGAAGAAGATGTTTTGGTGGCCCGGAATGAAAAAGGATGTAGTCGCCTGGGTTAGTAAGTGCTTGGTATGTCGGAAAGTGAAAATCGAGCACCAAAACCTTCAGGTTTGTTGCAACCCCGCCAATCCTCGAATGGAAGTGGGAATGCATATCTATGGATTTCGTGACAGATTGCCTAAGACGCAAGCTGGCCATGATGCTATATGGGTGATAGTGGATCGACTAACCAAGTCGGCACACTTTCTACCTATTAGAGTGACGACTTTTAGATAAATTGGCTCGCTTATACATCCAAGAGATCGTAAGATTGCATGGAGTACCGCCGACGATAATCTCGGATAGAGATCCGCGGTTTACGCCGCTTTTGGGGAGCCCCCCAAAAGGCGCCTGCTTCAAAGCTATGCTTGAGCACTGCTTACCACCCACAAACAGACGGACAATCTGAAAGGACGATCCAAACCCTAGAGGATATGCTAAGAGCCTGTGTGTTAGACCAAAGGGGAAGTTGGGATAGGTACTTGCCTTTGATCGAGTTTGCGCTGAAGAAAAGTTATCACGCAAGCATCGGTATGGCACCGTACGAGGCATTGTATGGAAGGAAGTGCCAATCACCTTTGTGTTGGTACGAGCCTGGGGAGCAAAGTGTCTTAGGACCCGATGTAGTGAGGGAAACAACGGAACAAATCAAGAGGATCAGGATAGGATGCTCACCGCTCAAAGTAGACAAAAGAGCTATGCGGACAAAGCTGCGCAAGCCCTTGGAGTTCGAGGAGGAGAACATGTGTTCCTTAGGATTACCCCCACTACAGGCATAGGAAGAGCCATGAAAGTCAAAAAGTTGAGCCCCGATTCCTTGGTCCCTTCCAAATTCTTCAAAGGATAGGAACAGCTTGCCTACAAAATAGCCTTACCCCTAATCTTTCTAATCTTCATGACGCCTTTCACGCCTCTCGCTTAAGGAAGTATGAGTCCGATCCTAGCCACGTTTTAGAGCCAGAGCATGTTCAGTTAAGGGACGACCTAACTTTCAATCTTCCCCCTACGAGAATCGTGGACCGCGGAGTCAAGCAGCTGAGGAACAAGTCTGTTCCATTGGTAAAGGTAGCATGGGGACGCGACAAATCCGAAGAGTTTACATGGGAGCTAGAGTCAGAAATGCAAGACAAGTATCCCGAGCTTTTCTAAGGTAACGAATTTCGAGGGCGAAATTCTTTTTAAGGAGGGGAGTAATGTAACACCCCGATTTTTCTGTCCGAGGGAAATGACCAAAATGCCCCTGAGGTCATTTCCTGACCCGAACTCGAGGGTAACCAACTCGGTCATCCTCGAAGGGTCAACTCAATGTTTGAAGGGGATTGAGTGGCCTTTGAATGCTTTCGGAAGCGAAAATTTCGTTTTCAGCAGTTTCGGTCAAAATGACCAAAATACCCCTATAGCGCTTTTTACGGGTAAAGGTGCCGCTTGAGCCCTAACTTTCCCAGAGGTTTAAAAACATGATTTCATGTGTCTAGAGGTATCTGTTCAAGTCCCGGTGGTCCCGGCAGTTTTAGTGCAAAATTACGATTTTGCCCTGGAATAGTGTTTTTAAGCTTAATGACGTAATTAAGCAAACCTAAGCAATATTAGGCTCTAAACGAAGATTAATTTATTTCCTAATTAATCTAGAGTCAAAATAATTTATTAAAGTTAATTAGAACCTAAAATTGCTTAGATTAAACTTAAATCCTTTTTAGAACTCAAGATTCCTAGTCTTGGAATCTTGAATAGTGTTTTTCTCTCCATTTCCTTAAATCAAGGAAATGTGTCTAGAGTTGTTTAAACTCTAAATTGAGGATTTAACTCTCTAATGGTGCAAGACCACTCCTTAATTATGTCTAGACCACCTTAATTACCCATTTACCTTACCTAAACACCTTCTTACAAATTCCTAATCTTAAGCATAACCAAAGATACACCTAAACACAACTCTAAACCACAATTAAAATGCAAACTAATCCTCCCCATGCATGATGAAGTTTCGGCCAGACCTCATCCCCATTGACCACATGTTTAATTGTTTTCACTCAAAGAACCATGCTTGAGCCATACCTTGAGCCATACCTCACCATGCTTTGAACCATACCTCACCATACCTCAAGAACACATTATCTCACCTCATGGAACACATGGAACCCTCCATTCTGCACCTCTTGGCCGAAAAATGCATCAGCCCACATACATCCTCCATTTGTTTCAATTCTCTATAAATAGAATGCCTTGAGGAGCTTGCACCACTTTTAGATCATTTGCTAAGTTTAGGAAACACTCAAAGCTTTTCTTTTTCTCTCAAAGTCTTTGTGTTCTTCAAGTTCTTGGAGTTCTTCAAGTTCTTCATCATCTTCATCTTCTTCTTCCATCTTCAAGTTCATCACACCAAGTAGGGATTTTCTTTCATGTGTTCTTTCTTTAAAGTTCTTGTTCTAAGCTTAAAGTTCATAGTTTCTCTTGATCCTTTTTAGAACTTCTTTTTCTTCCCTTTACCTTTTTCATTTTCGGCCATGGGCCTTGGAGAACAAAGGAATGAGAGCTTGATGATGAGAGTTTCATGATGATGTTCATCACTTGAAACAAACTCTAGAGCTTGATTTTTGTTCTTGAGCAAAAGTGTTTCTAGATTTTTCCTTTCTTGAACTTTTGAGAACCTTAACTTTGATGTTGTTTCAAAATGGTTCTAATGACTCAATGATGAGGTCTCATGATGTTGGAATTTGTATATCACCAAGATCATGGATTCTAGAGTTTCAAACATTTCTTTTCTTTCCTTGAAGTTTCGCCATTACCTTTTCCTTTTCATGCTAGATGTTTGATTTTCCAAATATGTTATGTTGAGTTCTAAGAACTCTAGACTTTTACTTTGTCTTGGTTTGATGAGTTTGGGTTGAGGTTTAAGTTCCTTTAAAGTCTTGTTAAGAGCTCTAGAAAGATAAAATGAACTTGCATAATTTATTTTATGCTTGCATTCATATTTACATTCTTGCTATGCATCTTTATTTACAAGCTATCACCTAAGAACATAAAGATTAAAATGGAACTTGTATCATCACTTAACTTAATTCTCAAAGCCTTTCTATTTCGGCCTTAAAGTCGATTGTTGTTGGGCCTAGAGCACTAAAATAAAGAATTGAACTTGCATTATCACCTAATTAATTTCTCGAATGCCTATCTATTTCGGCCTTAAAGTCGATTGTTGTTGGGCCAAGAGCACTAAAATAAAGAATTGAATCTTGCATCTTTACTTTCAAGCTTGCACGCTTAAGATTATGCTTCAGATATTTACTTTCGAGTTTACACGCTTAAATTATGCCTTGCATATTTAATTTCAAGTCATCACTTTACCTTGAAAGCAAGATTAAAAATGAAGAGCATGAGCACGCTTAGTTTATGTCGTAACTTAAGAACCTAGAGCTCAAAGACTTGCCCATTCCATTCCAAGTTAAAGTTTAATGCAAACCACACTTTGAATGTATGTTTTTCGCCAAGTAGTGAAGATGGACTTGCAATGAGTTTTCATCTAGCTACTAGGACCAATAGCCTATGTTTTGAGTTTTCCTTAAAGTTTGACAATTCTTTATAAGGTTATGTCGTTACAAGTTGTGATTCCAATCTCTTTTAGGGGATGGAATGTGTTTTGGTCAGTGACCTAAGGCTTCACTTAGCCTCTTGATGATTTAAAATGTCTTGCAAAGAGTTTTAGAAATTCTAAATTGATTCCAAGAGAAACTAGTTAACTTATGTACCTAGAAATGTCAATTTAATTCTCTTATTGAGGCAAGATGTTTTCGGCTCTGATGTGATGAATGTGATGCTGTATGATGATGTTTTAATGTGTTGGAATGTGTGAAAATATCATGTGATGATGTAGAAGCAAACCTATGCATGATAGGTAAGAAAACTAGCTAACTAGAAATACCGTAAAGCTAGAATTTAACATAGTTTTGACCCATTTGTTTATGGAACCAATCCAAACTGTTTTAATGGGAACATAATCAGATTTAGATTGTTTAGACATGAAAAACTTGGTATCATTTGAGTTAGAATCGAATTCTAGCACCTATGGGGAAACTAGTAGCTAGAAAATCGTAAAAATGCAAATGTAGAACTCTTAGAACATTTAATTTTCTGGAATCTGTCCAGCACCCTTACAACATGATAAACATGATTAATAATTAGTCCTTACATAGGAATGTCTCATAATTGATTTAGATTTAATGTATAGCGCCTCAGGCGAAGACGGAACCGAGAAAGGGTCTAAAACGTAAGTTCTAGAACCCCGTAAAAACAAGTTAGAGACTCAGTCCTATGCTATTCAGATTTAAGTATGAACATGAGAATGAAGAATGATGTTTAATATGAGCCTTAGGGGCATAAAAATATGAGCGACGGATATTAGAGAGCTATATCTCAAGATTAAGACCCGTAAGGGTCAAAGCATAAGCTACCGTGAGGGTAAGCGCTTGAATGATGTATGATGATGCATGAAGTATGCTAATGATGATGATGTTATTCATATGAGGAATTTATGAGGTTATATGTTTATGTGGCATAAAGCAAATTTGGAAGGAAATTCGGTGTAATGACCGTTTTGGCCGCCGAATTTCCGACAAATTTGGAAGGAAACTCTGTAATGACCGCTTTGGCCGCCGAATTTCGGCAAATTTGGGGACTTAAAGAGATTTTGAAAATTAAGGTACTAAGATGGGTTCTAGGATGACACCGGTTCGGCCGAGCACCTCCATAGAACTCATGTGACATCGGTACCATTTTGTACTCTTAGGTGACACCGTGTCGGCGGAGCACCCCTAAGAGATTTGCCCCCAACCCGCACTGATAGTCGGGATTTATGATACGCTTATCGTTAAGTGGTAAGTAAGAACTAGTGACGACTAGTTAAGGTATGAGCTCATAACCTAGATGTATGACACGCTCGGGTGACACCGGTTCGGCCGAGCACCCCAGCTCGATTGTCTTTTAGGGTGGCCCATGAGGAAGAAAAGTTCATGATTATGATTATGTCACTAAGTTTTGTCCCATATGAATGTTACTATTGCCACTTTATGCCACCAACGATGATGATACTTGATGTTATGCTTTATGTATGTGCATTAGGTAGTGCCATGCATACATTTTCCATTATGTTGCATTCATGACATTAAGATCATCCTAAAATGAACGGACCTTGGCTAAAGTATATTTTTGAAGTTTAAAATGAACTAAATGCATGTTCACCATTTCATATAATTAAACCCAAGGTTCCCGAGGACGTAGATGATGACACCTAGGTAGTAGGAGGTCCTACTGAGACACTTTACTAAGATTCTCACTCCCTCTATCACTTACTTTCCGTCACGCCTTCAGATGGCGACGTACAGAGAATTCATGGGGACCCCGACATGGGAGGTGCACTATGACCCGACTCACGGTCATACCATTTTGAGGGCGTGCACGGTGCGGATTTTCATGTTTGTAGGACGCCTTCGCTCATCCCGCACACCCATCACTTCTCCCCGATCGCACCCTATGGCGACGACGCAGCGGTTTTTTGAGCGTGCGCCAGACGCATGACGAGAGTACTCCGTAGGCACACCGCCGCCTTAGCCATGCGAGATTATCCCGACTATGTGCCCTGACCTATTTCAACGAGACCGACCCATCCGAGGACCCGCCTACCCATCCGTATAGCGAGGACTTTGCCCCCTCTCCACCACGGATAAGGGAGGGCAGTGAGGATACCGTGACTCAGCCACGGCTTACGCGACGACCCGACATGCGACCATACCGTGGGGTCACCTCGATCCGCATTCCGCCTCTTCACGTCCGAGGAGCTCGCCCAGTTTCCCGGATATCTGCCTCGTCCGCGAGATGGACGCCAGTAGAAGGTGACGATCGTCCGATGGAGTACCCGGTTAGAGCACACACACCACTTAGATGGGGATAAACCTTCTTTTGTTTAGAGGTTATCCTATTAGATGCACTCGGGTAGGGGAGTAGATTATGTTTATGTTTTAGGTTGTATTTCCCTTGTACTGAATTAAGTCCCACACTTATAAGTGGGCAAGTTATATATATATGAGATTATATTCAGTGATGTTCATGATGTGCCTTATGTTATGATGATTGTAAGACGATTGTTTTACTTTGCATGGTTTACCGCTTATCGCATCACGCGGCTCTCACTTTTATTTCAAAAAAAAAATTACCCGTATTTTCCGCTAAGTAATTCAAAGTTAAATGAGAACTATGAAGTAACAGACTAATGATTAACCTAAATATGTTCTAGAGTATTGGGTTAAAAATTAGGATGTTACAGTCTCCGAAAAAGACGACGGGCAACGGGGCACATACTGGGGGTAGTCTCGAGCGGCAGACGTGGATGATGGGGTACGGCGAAGCCTCTCCTCTAGGGGACGTGCGCGCTCGAACACTAGGTCATCGCCAAAAGGTGAGACGGGGGAGAAATGATGGGAATGTACAGGGGGAGTGAAGGGTCGACCCATGAACATGA
Source organism: Dalbergia cochinchinensis (assembly GCA_031216125.1). Taxonomy (NCBI): domain Eukaryota; kingdom Viridiplantae; phylum Streptophyta; class Magnoliopsida; order Fabales; family Fabaceae; genus Dalbergia; species Dalbergia cochinchinensis. The sequence goes on along the minus strand of CM062368.1, from coordinate 57,687,542 downwards.
ATACTCTAACCGTGCATCGACCCACAAAATGGAATGACCCGTGGTCCGGGTCATGGTGCACCTCCCATGTCGGCGTGTCCACGAACACCACGAACGTCGCCATCTGAAGACGTGACGGAAAGAAAGAGGTAGAGAGAGTGAGAATCTTGCTAAAGAATCTCAGTAGGGCCTCCTACTATCTAGGTGTCATCATCTACGTCCTCAGGAACCTTGGGTTTTATTTATACAAAATGACTGAGCATGTATTAAGTTCATTTTAAACTTTAAAATATATTTTAGCCAAGGTCCATTCATTTTAGGATGATCTTAATGTCATGAATGCAACATAATAGAAAATGTATGCATGGCACTACCTAATGCACATACATAAAACATAGCATCAAGCATCATTATTCTTGATGGCATAAAGTGGCAATAGTAACATTCATATGGGACAAAACTTAGTGACATAATCATAATCATGAAACTTCTCTTCCTCATGGGCCACCCTAAAAGACAATCGAACTGGGGTGCTCGTCAACCGGTGTCACCCAGAACGTGTCATACATCTAGGTTATGAGCTCATATCTTAACTAGTCGTCACTAGTTCTTACTTACCACTTAACGATAAGCGTATCATAAATCATAAATCCCGACTATCTGAGTACGGGTTAGGGGCCAAAACTCTTAGGGGTGCTCGGCCGAACCGGTGTCACCTAAGAGTGTAAAATGGTACCGATGTCACATGAGTTCTATGGAGGTGCTCGGCTAACCGGTGTCATCCTAGAACCCATCTTAGTACCTTAATTTTCAAAATCTCTTTAAGTCCCAAAATTTGTCGGAAATTGGCGCACAACGGTCATTACAATCGAATTTCCTTCCATATTTGCTTTATGCCACATAAACATATAGTCTCATAAATTCCTCATATGAATAACATCATCATCATTAGCATACTTCATGCATCATCATAAAACATCCAAACGCTTACTCCTTACGGTAGCTTATGCTTTGACCCTTACCGGTCTTAATCTTGAGATATAGTTCTCTACATCCGTCGCTCATATCTTTATGCACCTAAGGGCTCATATTTAATCATCATTCCTAATCCTCATGTTCATACTTAAATCTGAAAAGCAGAGGGCAGAATCTCTAACTTGCATTTACTGGTTCTAGAACTTACGTTTTAGACCCTTTCTCGGTTCTGTTTTCGCCGAAGGCGCTATATATTAAATCTAAATCAATTATGAGGCATTCCTATGCTTAAGGACTAATTATTAATCACATTTATCATGTTGTAAGGGTGCTGGACAGAATCCAGAAAAGTAAACGTTCTAAGAGTTCTAAACATGCACTTTTACGGTTTTCTAGTTACTAGTTTCCCTATAGGTGCTAGAATTCAATTCTAACTCAAATGATACCAAGTTTTTCATGTCTAAACAATCTAAATCTGATTATGTTCCCATTAAAACAGTTTGGATTAGTTTCATAAACAAATGGGTCAAACTATGTTAAATTCTAGTTTTACGGTATTTCTAGTTAGCTAGTTTCTTACCTATCATGCATAGGATCGCTTCTACATCATCACATGATATTTTCACACATTCCAACACATCAAAACACCATCATACAGCATCACACTCATCACATCAGAACCGAAAACATTTAACTTACATGAGAGAGTTAAATTGACATTTCTAGGTACATAAGTTAACTAGTTTCTCTCGGAATCGATCTAGAACTTCTAAAACTCTTTGCAAAACACTTTAATTCATCAAAAGGCTAAGAGAAGCCTTAGGTCACTGACCAAAACATATTCCATCCCCTAAAGATAATAAAATCACATCTTGTGATGACATAACCTCGTAAAGATTTGTAAAGCTTTGAGGAGAACTTAAACATAGACTTTTGGTCCTAGTAGCTAGATGAAAACTCATTGCGAGTCCATCATCACTACTTTGGCCGAAAATATGCATTCAAAGAATGGTTTCACATTAAACTTTAACTTGGAATGAAATGGGCAAGTCTTTGAGCTCTAGGTTCTTAAGTTTCGACATAAACTAAACGTGCTCATGCTTTTCATTTTTAATCTTGCTTACAAAGTAATGTGATGACTTAAATTTAAATATGCAGGGCATAAACTTAAACGTGCAAGCTTGAAAGTAAATATGCGTGGCATAAACTTAAACGTGCAAGCTTGAAGGTAAATATACATGGTTCAATTCTTTATTTTAGTGCTCTTGGCCCAACAACAAACGACTCTAAGAGCGACATAGATAGGCATTCGAGAAATTAATTAGGTGGTAATGCAAGTTCAATTCTTTATTTTAGTGCTCTAGGCCCAACAACAATCGACTTTAAGGCCGAAATAGAAAGGCTTCGAGAATTAAATCAAGTGATGAGACAAGTTCCATTTTAATCTTTATGTTCTTAGGTGATAGCTAGAAAGTAAAGATGCATAGCAAGAACGTAAATACGAATGCAAGCATAAGATAAATTATGCAAGTTCCTTTTATCTTTCTAGAGCTCTTAACAAGACTTTAAAGGAATTTAAACCATAACCCAAACTCATCCAAACAAGGTAAAGTCAAGCTTAGAGTTCTTTAAAACTTAACATAATATTTTTAGGAAATCAAACCATGAAGCTTAGAAAAATTTAAGGAAATGGCCGAAATCTTCAAGAAGAAAAAGGAACATTTTAAAACTCTAAAGTTCATGATCTTGATGATATATTAACACCAACATCATGAGTCCTCATCATTGAGTTCATAGAGCCATTTTAAAACATCATTAAAGCTAAAGTTCTCAAGAGTTCAAGAAAGGAAAAACTAAAAACATTTTTGCTCAAGAACAAAGATCAAGCTCTAGAGTTGTTTCAAGTGATGAACATCATCATGAAACTCTCATCATCAAGCTCTCATGTCTTTGTTCACCAAGGCCTATGGCCGAAAATGAAAAGGAAAAAGGAGTGGAAATGAAGTTCTAAAAAGAGACAAGAGAAACTATGAACATCAAGCTTGAAACAAGAACTTTAAAGAAAAGAATACATGAAAGAAAATCCCTACTTGGTGTGATGAACTTGAAGATGGAAGAAGAAGATGAAGATGATGAAGAACTTTGAAGAGCTTGAAGAACTTGAAGAACACTAGAACTTTGAGAGAAAAGAAAAGCTTTGAGTGTTTCCTAAACTTAGCAAATGATCTAAAAGTGGTGCAAGCTCCTCAAGGCATTCTATTTATAGAGAAATGAAACAAATGGAGGGAGCTCATGGGGGAGGATGGCTTCGGCCATGAGGTGCAGATTGGAGGCATTCCATGAGTTCCATGAGGTGAGATAATGTGTTCTTGAGGTATGGTGAGGTATGGCTTAAGGTATTGTGAGGTATGGTTCAAGGTATGGCTTCAAGCATGATTCTTTGAGTGAGAAAACAATTTAATATGTGGTCAAAGGGGATGTGGTCTGGCCGAAATGCATCAGCCCATGGGGAGGATTAGTTTGCATTTTAATTGTGGTTTAGAGTTGTGTTTAGGTGTATCTTTGATTATGCTTAAGATTAGGAATTTGTAAGAAAGTGTTTAGGTAAGGTAAATGGGTAATTAAGGTGGTCTAGACATAATTAAGGAGTGGTCTTGCACCATTAGTGAGTTAAATCCTCAATTTAGAGTCTAAACAACTCTAAACACATTTCCTTGATTTAAGGAATTGGAGAGAGAAAACACTATTCAAGATTCCAAGACTAGGAGTCTTGAGTTCTAAAAAGGGATTTAAGTTTAATCTAAGCAATTTTAGGTTCTAATTAACTTTAATAAATTATTTTGACTCTAGATTAATTAGGGAAATAAATTAATCTTCGTTTAGAGCCTAATATTGCTTAGGTTTGCTTAATTACGTCATTAAGCTCAAAAGCACTATTGTAGGGGCAAAATCGTAATTTTGCACTAAAACTGCCCGGGACCACCGGGACTTGAACAGAGACCTCTAGACACATGAAAGCATGTTTTTAAACCTCTGGGGAAAGTTCCGGGCTTAAACGGCACCTTTACCCGCGTAAAAACGCTATAGGGGTATTTTGGTCATTTTGACTAAATCATGGAAAACGAAATTTTCGCTTCCGAAAGCATTGAAGGGCCATTTAATCCCCTTCAAACATTGAGTTGATCCTTCAAGGACGACCGAGTTGGTTACCCTCGAGTTCGGGTCAGGAAATGACCTCAGGGGCATTTTGGTCATTTCCCTCGGACAGAGAAATCGGGGTGTTACAAGTTTAGTGAGGACTTGAAATATAAAATGAGATGCAAAGCTTGGAATTTAAACGTGCATAATGCAAGTTCATTCTTTATCTTGGGATTTAGTGATGGCATAGAAAATAAACGTGCCATGCAAAGCATAAACATAAACGTGAATGCAAGTTACTTTTATATCTTGTCTACAGCTCTTACAAGGCTTTTAAGAAGGAACATAGTCCCAACCCAAAACTCATCTTCACAAGAAAAGGAAAAACCATTGGTACTAAGGCATCAAAAGAAAACATAACTTCAAGAATCATGAAAGTGGTCGAATCTTAACAAAAGAAAGGAACCATTTCTAAATCTCTAGGGACCAAGGTCTTGATGATCCAAGCATCAACATCCTAAGTCCTCATCATTGAGTACATAGCTTCCTTCAAAATAAATATTTAAAACAAGGTTCATGATAAAGAAGAAAGCAAAACCAAAACCATGCTTGGTTTAGGGCCAAAGTTTCAAGCTTTAGAGTTTGTTCATGTGACAAGCATCAACATGAAGCTCTCATCATCAAGCTTACATTTTTCCCATGTAAAAAGGCTCCATGGCCGAAAACATGAGAAGAAGAAGAAAGGAGATCCAAAATGTTCAAGAGAAACATAAACTCTTTTAACTAAACTTGTAAAGAATGAAACTTTCTTTAAGAAAAACTCAAGCTTTAGAGGTCTCATGAGAGATGGACTCATGGTCACATCTAGAGAACACTCATCATCAAGCTATCATATTCAAGGCCTTGAGGCCGAAAACTAAGGGGGAAGAAAAGGAAGAAACCAAAAAGAAAGCAACATAGAGGTTCAACCATTCATCAACTCCCAATCAAGATTCAAGCATAAGAATTAAAGACATGTTTAGAAAGAGTTCCCTACCTTGTGTCTTGGAAAAGGAGGAGAGAACTTGAGCTTGAGGAACTCTTGGGAACTTGAGGGGAAAAGAAATGAGAAAGCTTGAGACTTTGAGAGAAAACTAGCACCTACTCTTGGCTCAAACCTTTGCAAAAGAACAAAGTGATCAAAGGCTCACCAAGGCAAGCTATTTATAGACAACTAAACCATGGGTGTGTGGATGGGAGGGCTGGCCGAATATGTGGCCACAAGGAGAAGGAAAAATCTCTATGAGTTGTCATTCCAAAGTATGGTCATAAGTGTAGCTAGGTGTAGCCTATGACATGTCTTGAAAATGTGACCTATTTTTTTAAAATCTTGAATGAACAAAATCACTAAAATTGGGGCTGCAAAAAGGAGGAGGAAACCATGTGGTTTCATGGCCCAAGAAGAAGAAAATATCTTCTTGACTTGTCAACTCAAAGCATGGTTTAGATGTAAAGGAAGCATAGTCTATGTATAGCCTTTAAAGAAAACTTTGAATGACTAGATAAAATATAGTTCTTTTTGAATCTTGAAAGACATAAATATTTAAATTTAGAAATGAATTGAAAACCTTGATTGACTATATACTTTATTCTTTAAATCTTTGAATGACATTTTTCTTGAAAGATGGACATTGATTGAAAAGAGTACAAGACATGTGTCATAGGGTAGCTTGACAACCTAGACTAACCTTTATTGACTTCTAGAGAGAGGGTGGTGCCAATTGGGCAACCTTGGGGAGGAAGGATACATCCTCAAACCATGTTCTAGAAGTGTGCTTTGGTGTGACATAGATTAGGCTTAGGATTAATGGCACATTAACTGTGTACTTTGAGTAAACTAATTAGTTAAATAAAGCTAAGATCCTCAAGGTTAGAAGTGGTCTTGTAGATTTAATGGAGTCAAACTCCATTTGACTAGAATTACAAAGGTGACAACTTTCCTCAAATTTAGGGAATGAATAGTGAAAACACTATTCTAGGATGCTTTCTTTAAAGAATAAGACTAGAAATAGATTTTGGATTCCCATAAGCAATTTTAGGTTCTAATCAACCTTAATTAATGATTTTGGCTCAAGATTAATTATGAAAATTAATTAACCTTTGATTAGAGCCTAATATTGCCTAGGTTCTGAGTTAGATAACTCATTAATCCCAACATGCACTAAGCAGGGCAAAATCGTAATTTTACTCAAAAACTGCCCGGGACCATCAGGACTTAACCAAACCTTAAACAACATGGTTCATGCCTTAAAATCATAGTTTTAAACCTCGGGACAGGGTTCGGGTCAAAACAGAACTTTAAAACTGCCTCAAATGCATCACAGGGGTATTTTGGTCACTTATGCTGTAAATCTCAGAAATGAGGTTTTTCTGCTCCGTTAAACATTCACAATCATACAACCCCCTTCATATAACATATGAACCCTATGAGGATGGCCAAAGCCGGCTGTCCTCGTGTTTTGGGTGAAAATGACCTCAGGGGCATTTTGGTCATTTTGAAAGTTTAGCGAAAATCGGGGCGTTACACTAAAACAAAGATTTTTAGTTTAGAACTTGAAAGATGTATTTTCCAAGCTTGTATTTCATGTTTATGTTTCAAGTCATCACTTAATCTTTCAAGATAATAAAGAGGTTGCATCTCATATTTAATTTATGCTCTCACTATTTTAGAATAATCCCGAGGTTCCTGGGGACTTTGATGATGACACTGTAGAAGGAGGTACCCTACTGAGAATTCTTTAGCAAGATTCTCACTCCCTTTTCTTTATTTTCGTCATTGTCTCCAGATTCAAATGGCGACATTCGTCCTGTTCGTTGATACCCTTACTTGGGAATTCCACTATGATCCGGTGCATCGCTCGTATCATTTTGAAGGGAGGTGCGCAGTTCGTGTTTTTATTTACATAGGTCGTCCATTTGCTTATCCTGTCCCTAGTTATCGATTTTCTCCTACTTCTCCCTATGGCGATGAAATGGTTTTCGAACATGCACATCCACTTGATGAAAGGATGTTACGTTCTTATCCCGCTTCATCTCAGCCCATGGATTTCCAGAGTATGTTCCCAGACGAGATATTACGAAATTGATCCTTCAGAGGACACTCCTACTCATGTATATTACTCGAGAGCTCTGCTCCTACTCCCACACGTGTAAGAGAGGGTAGTGAGGAAACAGTTGTTCAGCCGAGGTTAGCAAGAAGGCCGTCCATGCGACCCCAACCTAGTGCATCTCGTGTGTCCCCTCCCGAGGGAGCTCATCAGTGGATCGGATTTATTCCCCCATTTCCAGGAGAGTGGCCATAGAAGGTTCTTAGTAGATTTATGTGTGTTCATGCACCCTAGTTTTAGGATAACCTTCCCGGCTTATGGAGTTATCTAGTTTAGGGGCATGTATTTCCTTATGTATATTTTCTTTTATGGGTTTGCATAAGACAATGACGTATGATCATAACCCACCCTTTGAGTGAGGTTATTGTATGTAAATATATGTTATAATGTGCTTATGGATGTTATATGATGGAGCCAAAGTGATATGATGTGATATATTCTTAAACGTCTTATTATACTCCGCTTACTCGTTCACGTTGTACTCGGCTCACGTTTTCAATTATGTTTTTTTCTTTAAAAAAAAATGGCTCGTAATTTCACTAAGTATTTTCAAATTATGAAGAAAGAACCAAAGCAAGGAGTAAAGTCTAGTCATTAATCAGATTCAACCTAGGTGTATTTGGTTAATTACTAGGGTGTTACAAGTGCAGCTTCTTAAACTCCTTTAGGGAAAGGCCATGCCTTATTTTCTTGAACTTTCTTTCGAATGGGGAGCTTATTAGGTCTATCTTGAGGAAGCTTGCTTTCTGATGTTTATACCTCCTTGTCATGCTACCTTTGGGTCTTTGATAGCTTTTGTCTCTTGGTTGACCTGCCCTTGCCTTTCTGAAGAAATTTAGATGGAGCCTCTTCAGACTCTTTTTCAAAAGATGTCTGTTCTTCTTCATCAGAACTTTATGAACTATTTTTAGAGTAGACAAAAACTTTCTTAGTCTTCCTTTCTTTTGATCTTCTGCTCCCTTCTTCCTTTACAGTCTTCTTTTCTGGCTTCATTTCCTTAACCAGATAGCTTGTCTTCCTTGAGCTTGTTTTCACAGGAAATGATTGATTCTTATTCTTTGATTTGAAAGAATTGATGGTGTAGTCAATTCCTGGAGCATACGCAAACTATCCTTCTGTAAAAGGATATCAGAAGTACTAGAAAATTTTTGTAAGCAACATTCCATAAGGAACTGCTACAGTTTTTCTCTTATCCTTGGTAATGACACTAAACATGTAGTCCATTATTAGCTTTGGCAAGTTTACTTTTCGTTTGGTCATCAAATAGAAAAGTAGCATACAGTCCATTCCCATTAAAATATCTGTGCTTCCTCTCTTAGGAAGTGTAACACCCTAGTAATTAACCAGATACACCTAGGTTGAATCTGATTAATAACTAGACTTTACTCCTTGCTTTGGTTCTTTCTTCATAATTTGAAAATACTTAGTGAAATTACAAGCCATTTTTTTTTTAAACACATAATTGAAAATGTGAGCCGAGTACAACGTGAACGAGTAAGCGGAGTATAATAAGACGTTTAAGAATATATCACATCATATCACTTAGGCTCCATCAAATAACATCCATAAGCACATTATAGCATATATTTACATACAATAGCCTCACTCAAAGGGTGGGTTATGTTCATACATCATTATCTTATGCAAACCCATAAAAGAAAATATATTTAAGGAAATACATGCCCCTAAACTAGATAACTCCATAAGCCGGGAAGGTTATCCTAAAACTAGGGTGCATGATCACACATTGACACTAAACTCAGATCAGTGGCCGAATCATGAACCTCATGCAATTACATAGAATCATATTTTAAGTGCATATAAAATACTAGTTCCCCGTAAAATCCTTGCAAAGCCTTAAAACTTATTTAGAAACTAGTTCTTTTGTCAAATTTGGGAGGATCTTCACAATTAAAATTCTCACTTAAGATAAAAGGAGTAAGTCTTGAGCTTTAGAGATTTAGGTGACATCTTAGAATTATAAACATGCTATGCAACCTTATTTTAATCTTATCTTTATAAGGTGATAGCTTGGAATTATAAACATGATATGCAATTCCATTTCTTTATCTTTAAGATTTAAGGTGATGACTTGAAAATTAAACATGATACAAGAACTTGAAATATAAACATGATGCAAGAAATCGAGCGTGTAATCCGCATGAGACCAAGAGAGGAGAAGAGAATATTAAGAAACCTGAGCGGCGGTAGTCCGCACAGACCAAAGAGAGGGAGAAGAGAATTATTATTACATCTTTTTAAGCTCCAATCTCAAGACTTTTTAAAGAATAAATTATTTAACTCCAATAATCATATTTCTTTGCTTGTGATACATGGGCAAGTCTTTGAGCTCTAGGATCTTTAGGTGATGGCATAAAATAAACATTCCATGCGTTGATTCTTTTAGCCATTATAAAATATAGTGAGAGCATAAATTAAATATGAGATGCAACCTCTTTATTATCTTGAAAGATTAAGTGATGACTTGAAACATAAACATGAAATACAAGCTTGGAATTTAAACATGAGAAATGCAAGTTCATTTATTCATTCTTGAAAATTTAGTGATGACATAGAAGGTAAACATGGTTATGCAAAGCATAAACTTAATCATAGATGCAAATTCATTTTGTTTCTTTACTAGAGCTCCTTCAAGACTTTAAAAGAATTATAAATTCAACCCAATACATATCTTAACAAGAAATAAAACATAAAAGGAAAATACATCTTTCAAGTTCTAAACTAAAAATCTTTGTTTTAGCATCATAAAGCATTATTCTTTAAAGTTTTGCATCAAGTGAAATTTTCAAGCTTTAGAGGCCTAACTTGTGATGGATTTACAACCCACCCTCAAGGTCCTCATCATCAAGCCATCATCTTAGTTCCACCTAGGCCATATGGTTGAATTGGTTAAAGAAAAATTGAAGAGGAAAACCAAAATGAAAAGCTAAGGTAAGTTCATAATTTCATCATTTTGAGCTAAAAACACAACTCCTCAAAGCATAGAAATAAATTTAGAAACTACTCCCTACCTAATCTGAGTTGAAGAAGAGGAAGAGAACTTGGTTTCTTGAAGTGAAATGAAACAAAATCTCTTTGAAAAAATTGAAGAAAGAATTCAGCCAAAGAGGAGGAAGAAAGAAAGTTTTTGGTGCTCCTAAAAACTAGTTATGAACCAAGCATTCCAAGACCACTCAAGCAAGCCTATTTATAGAAGATTTTGAGGCTTCTAATTGGCCAAAATGATGAGGTAGTGGACGGAATTTTGCAGGAGAAATAAGGGAGGAAAAATCATTTTAGACAAAGTTGTATGAAATTAAGGAATTATGTCTCTTATGGTGACATTTTGGCATTTTGTTTTAGTGCAACTTTTGGCAATAATTCAGCTGCATAATGGCATCAATAATTTCATCCATTATAGCCCAAAGAAGTGAAATTTGTGTGTTCCATGCATTATTTAGGTGTAGGCAAGGTATTCATGTAATTTAGAGAATTTACGGTTAAGGGTTTAAGTGAATTAGTAAGCAATTTGGGTGTTTTTGAGCAATTTTGGGTTCTAATTAATCTAAATACATAATTTTGACTCTATATTAATATTTAGAATTTAATAAGCTTTAATTTGAGCCTAATATTGCTTAGGTTTCTGTATCTGAATCAAAAATCCCAAAATTCGCAAAATCGCCAAAAACAGGGGCAAAATCGTACTTTCACTTAAAAACTGCCCGAGGCCACCCGAGCTTAACTAATGGTTAATCATGGCTTAAAAACACATTTTAAAACATTTTAGTGAGGTTCGGGCTCACCGGCACGCACATCGGAGTTAAAAACACCAGCGAGGCGCTTTGGTCATTTCAAGGCCTGAACTCAAAATTGAGATCCTTCTGCTCTATTAACACACATAACACAAACAATCCCTTACTATCCTCAAAATATCCCCTTGAGAATAGGTGGGGCCCACGATCCTCATTTTCTGAGTAAAATAACTTCAGGGGCATTTTGGTCATTTTATACGTACAGAAATTCGGGATTAGCGACTCTCGCATGAATCGTTCCTAACCTCTCTTCTAATGCTATATTCCTTTATTGAGGATTGTTCGGCCTCAAATCTTATGTAATAATTACCTACGGTAATTCGGTAATTGAGTAATTTCTAATGACAGTAAAAATTACAGTAAAAATTGGGGCATTACAGGAAGAGTAGTAAATTGTACCACAGAAAATACTTTTCTTACCCTAGAACTGGGTAGGGCAATAGTAATATTACCAAGTTTTTATTTTGTGGAGTCGGTAAGGCACTTCTTTAGCACTTACTCTGAAGGAATTGACCCAATCTTCGTTAGCAAGACAGTTGACCCCAGCAGTAGGAGCCCTAACCATAGCTACCAAGTCTGACAAACCTATCTCCATGAAGACATCCTTGATTGTGGTGGAGAGAGTGGTCTGATTCCTTACTTCTATAAAGCAATAGTAAGCAGTGACCATTCTTGGAAAGATTCTATCAGAGATATCCAGAAAGTATTTCCATCCTTGGAAGCTAAACACCTCCCTATGTATTAGAACTTAATCTAGTAAGGCATTGCTTAACCTTTTTGCAGGGGTTATGGTCCTTCGAGAAAAATCTTCTTCATATGTCTCCTGTATATGCGGCTCATTGTACATAAGGAAAGCTCCTCGTCTAGGTGTATCCTTCCCTATCTCTTGACTTTCATCCATAGGGGAAAAGACCTTGAAAGGAAAAGAAAATGAGTTTCGGTTTCGTAAAGCAGGAGAGAGGACAGGGATATAAGAGATAAAGAAAAGTCGAGAAATGATTTGTAGATACTGAAAGGTGGGTTTGTGAGGAAACAGAGGGGGTTTCAGGAAAAATAGCAAAAAGGATAGTTTAGTGTTTGATGTTAGGATTATGGTAAAAAAAAATTTGTTCAAGAAGATGAAGGTAAAGGTGAAAAGCAAGACGTGGGGTGTAACGCCCCAATTTTTACTGTAATTTTTACTGTCATTAGAAATTACTGAATTACTGTAGGTAATTATTACATAAGATTTGAGGCCGAACAATCCTCAATAAAGGAATATAACATTAGAAGAGAGGTTAGGAGCGATTCGTGCGAGAGTTGCAAATCCCGAATTTCTGTACGTATAAAATGACCAAAATGCCCCTGAAGTTATTTTACTCAGAAAATGAGGATCGTGGGCCCCACCTATTCTCAAGGGGATGTTTTGATGATAATAAGGGATTGTTTGTGTTATGTGTGTTAATAGAGCAAAAGGATCTCAATTTTGAGTTCCGACGCGCGAAATGACCAAAACGCCCATGCGGCTGTTTTAACTCCGATGTGCGTGGCGACTAAGCCCGAACCACACTAAAATGTTTTAAAATTTGTTTTTAAGCCATGATTAACCATTGGTTAAGCTCGGGTGGCCTCGGGCAGTTTTTAAGTGAAAGTACGATTTTGCCCCCTGCTTTTGGGCGCTTTGCAAATTTCAGGATTTTTGATTCATATACCGAAACCTAAGCAATATTAGGCTCAAATTAAAGCTTATTAAATTCTAAATATTAATCTAGAGTCAAAATTATGTATTTAGATTGATTAGAACCTAAAATTGCTCGAAAACACCCAAATTGCTTACTAATTCACTTAAGCCCTTAACCGTAAATTCTCTAAATTACATGAATACCTTGCCTACACCTAAATAATGCATGGAACACACAAATTTCACTTCTTTGGGCTGTAATGGATGAAATTATTGATGCCATTATGTAGCTGAATTATTGCCAAAAGTTGCACTAAAACAAAATGCCAAAATGTCACCAGAAGAGACATAATTCCTTAATTTCATACAACTTTGTCTAAAATGATTTTTCCTCCCTTATTTCTCCTGCAAAATTCCGCCAACTACCTCCTCATTTTGGCCAATTAGAAGCCTCAAAATCTTCTATAAATAGGCTTGCTTGAGTGGTCTTGGAATGCTTTGTTCATAACTAGTTTTTAGGAGCACCAAAACTTTCTTTCTTCCTCCTCTTTGGCTGAATTCTTTCTTCAATTTTTCAAAGAGATTTTGTTTCATTTCACTTCAAGAAATCAAGTTCTCTTCCTCTTCTTCAACTCAGATTAGGTAGGGAGTAGTTTCTAAATTTATTTCTATGCTTTGAGGAGTTGTGTGTTTTTAGCTCAAAATGATGAAATTGTGAACTTACCTTAGCTTTTCATTTCGGTTTTCCTCTTCATTTTTCTTTAACCAATTCGGCCATATGGCCTAGGTGGAACTAAGATGATGGCTTGATGATGAGGACCTTGAGGGTGGGTTGTAAATCCATCACAAGTTAGGCCTCTAAAGCTTGAAAATTCCACTTGATGCAAAACTTTAAAGAATAATGCTTTATGATGCTAAAACAAAGATTTTTAGTTTAGAACTTGAAAGATGTATTTTCCAAGCTTGTATTTCATGTTTATGTTTCAAGTCATCACTTAATCTTTCAAGATAATAAAGAGGTTGCATCTCATATTTAATTTATGCTCTCACTTTATTTTATAATGGCTAAAAGAATCAACGCATGGCATGTTTATTCTATGCCATCACCTAAAGATCCTAGAGGTCAAAGACTTGGCCATGTATCACAAGCAAAGAAATATGATTATTAGAGTTAAAGAATTTATTCTTTAAAAAGTCTTGAGATTGGAGCTTAAAAAGATGTAATAATAATTCTCTTCTCCTTCATCGTCCTGTATGACTACCGCCGCCCGGGTTTCTTAATATTCTCTTCTCCTCATCGGTCTGTGCGGATTACACGCCTCAGCTTTCTTGCATCATGTTTATATTTCAAGTTCTTACATCATGTTTAATTTTTAAGTCATCACCTTAAATCTTAAAGATAAAGAAATGGAATTGCATATCATGTTTATAATTCCAAGCTATCACTTTATAAAGATAAGATTAAAATAAGGTTGCATAGCATGTTTATAATTCTAAGATGCCACCTAAATCTCTAAAGCTCAAGACTTACTCCTTTTATCTTAAGTGAGAATTTTAATTGTGAAGATCCTCCCAAGTTTGACAAAAGAACTAGTTTCTAAATGAGTTTTAAGACTTTGCAAGGATTTTACGGGGAACTAGTATTTTATATGCACTTAAAATATGATTCTATGTAATTGCATGAGGTTCATGATTCGGCCACTGATCTGAGTTTAGTATCAATGTATGATAATGATTTGATATGTTTGAAGTTGTCATAATTATGGTTTATTGTTAAGAGAATGATTCACTGCATGTTAGAGATAAAACTAGCTCCCTAGAACAACCGAAAAGCTAGAATTTACCTAGTTTTTGACCCCTTTAAGTTTAGCCAATGCCAAATCTGTTTTAGTATGTTATAATTCTGTCTAGGATTAGTTAGCCACGAAAAATTTGGTATCAATTAGACTAGGATTGATCCCGAACACTAAAAATGAACTTAGCAACTAGATAAAACTTAGGGAATTAAATTTATGCATTCTATCCAGAATCTTTAGCAACGATAAGAACCAGGTTTTATTATGTTTAAATAAGGGAGAATGATTCATAATTGGTTTAGTAACTAATTTCAGCATCATAGGGAAAGCTGGTAACAAGAAAGGATTTAAAACATAACTTCTAGCATAACAGAAACCTTAGGAACAACTTACTACCTATGCTACCCCATTTGATTTAATAGTGTTCTTAAGGCCTATAAATAATCGTAAGGATGATAATAAATCCCTTAGGTGCATAACTAATTAGTTCTATAATTGATAATTCTATGTAAGTATTAGATGCTTATTAAGTACTTGATATCATTGAATGATTTCCTGGCTTGCATGTTATAGTTGCTGTTGCAAATAATGAGAATGCTTATGCATGAAATATTCTTTATTATGTAAAATTTACCTTTGTTGCTAGAAGAAAGTGTATCATTGTAAAAGTGTAATCTGGAAAGGTTCTGGTGTAACACCCTAGTAATTAACCAAATACACCTAGGTTGAATCTGATTAATGACTAGACTTTACTCCTTGCTTTGGTTCTTTCTTCATAATTTGAAAATACTTAGTGAAATTACGAGCCATTTTTTTTTTTAAAAAAAATATAATTGAAAACGTGAGCCGAGTACAACGTGAACAAGTAAGCGGAGTATAATAAGACGTTTAAGAATATATCACATCATATCACTTTGGCTCCATCATATAACATCCATAAGCACATTGTAACATATATTTACATACAATAACCTCACTCAAAGGGTGGGTTATGATCATACATCATTGTTTTATGCAAACCCATAAAAGAAAATATACATAAGGAAATATATGCCCCTAAACTAGATAACTCCATAAGCCGGGAAGGTTATCCTAAAACTAGGGTGCATGAACACACATGAATCTACTAAGAACCTTCTATGGCCACCGCCCCGAAATAGGGAATAAATCTGATCCACTGATGAGCTCCCTCGGGAGGGGACACACGAGATGCACCAGGCTGGGGTCGCATGGACGGCCTTCTTGCTAACCTCGGCTGAACAACTGTTCCTCACTACCCTCTCTTATACGTGTGGGAGTAGGAGCAGAGCTCTCAGAATATACATGAGTAGGAATGTCCTCTGAAGGATCAGTTTCAGAATATCTCGTCTCGGGAACATACTCTGGAAATCCATGGACAGCAGATGAAGCGGGATAAGAACGTAACATCCTTTCATCAAGTGGACGTGCATGTTTGAAAACCATTTCATCGCTATAGGGAGAAGTAGGAGAAAATCGATAACTAGGGACAGGATGTGCAAATGGACGACCTATGTAAATAAAAACATGAACTGCGCACCTCCCTTCAAAATGATACGAGCGACGCACCGGATCATAGTGGAATTCCCAAGTAGGGGTATCAACAAACAGGATGAATGTCGCCATTTGAATCTGGAGACAATGACAAAAATAAAGAAAAGGGAGTGAGAATCTTGCTAAAGAATTCTCAGTAGGGTACCTCCTTCTACAGTGTCGTCATCAAAGTCCCCAGGAACCTCGGGATTATTCTAAAATAGTGAGCATGCAAAGATTCATTTTAAGTTCGGACAAATACTTAACCGAGGTTCGTCAATTTTTAATCATGCGTCTTATAATGCATCATAATCTTAACATGTCATATTTACAATGAAATTTTCCTTTATCATTACATCATATTCCTCATCATCATTATCAAAATAACATGCATAAAAGAACGTCATATAATACTAGCTACACATGGACACAGTGCACATATTTCATTTCTTTAGTGCCTTAGGTGACTTAAAATCTTATCATCACCATTATTTTCCTTGGGCCACCCTATACTCCACCCTTTTGGGGCCGTGTGGTTCACGGAATGTTTCAACATTCTCGGGAATATGAGGTCGGGAATAGAAGATTCCTGTATTTGGTTCATGGATAAAAAACATGTTCCCAGGAAAGTTTCATTCCCAGGAATGAAATTGACCCTATTTCCATGCCCACCCTCCACATGGGAATGTTAGATTCCCATGGGAAGGAAATGTTGAAACATTCCGCGACCTCATATTCCCGGGAATGTTGAAACATTCCGCGAACTACACGCCCCCTTTGGGAGTAATTTAGGTTATGAGCTCATACTTTACTAGTCGTCACTAGCATATACTTATCCCTTTTGATAAGCTAAAGTCCCGACTTTACCCTTTTGAGAGAACGGATTAGGGGGCTAAAATCACCTTTTCACCACCTATAGTCTGATGGTTCCAAAGGATCATTTTCTTATAAGTTTAAGTCACCATTAAATCTTTGCATGTTATATCACAATACAATTCATAAACATCATAGCATTTTCTTATTTATAGTCTTAAGCTAGAATAATATATATCAATTATAATCATGCATATGGGAGATTCCCAGGAAAGAGAGGTGGGTCACAATGGACACGCTTAAATACCAAGTCTTTCCTTAGCCAGAACCTTTCCAAATTACACTTTTACAATGATACACTTTCTTCTAGCAACAAAGGTAAATTTTACATAATAAAGAATACTTCATGCATAAGCATTCTCATTATTTGCAACAGCAACTATAACATGCAAGTCAGGAAATCATTCAATGATATCAAGTACTTAATAAGCATCCAATACTTACATAGAATTATCAATTATAGAACTAATTAGTTATGCACCTAAGGGATTTATTACCATCCTTACGATTATTTATAGACCTTAAGAACACTATTAAATCAAATGGGGTAGCATAGGTAGTAAGTTATTCCTAAGGTTTTTCGGTATGCTAGAAGTTATGTTTTAAATCCTTTCTTGTTACCGGCTTTCCCTATGATGCTGAAATTAGTTACTAAACCAATTATGAATCATTCTCCCTTATTTAAACATAATAAAACCTGGTTCTTATCGTTGCTAAAGATTCTGGATAGAATGCATAAATTTAATTCCCTAGAGTTCTAGAAATCTTGTTTTTACGGTTTTCTAGTTGCTAAGTTCATTTTTAGTGTTCGGGATCAATCCTAGTCTAATTGATACCAAATTTTTCGTGGCTAACTAATCCTAGACAAAATTATAACATACTACAACAGATTTGGCATTGGCTAAACTTAAAGGGGTCAAAAACTAGGTAAATTCTAGCTCTTCGGTTGTTCTAGGGAGCTAGTTTTATCTCTAACATGCAGTGAATCATTCTCTTAACAATAAACCATAATTATCATAGCTTCAAACATATCAAATCATTATCATACATTGATACTAAACTCAGATCAGTGGCCGAATCATGAACCTCATGCAATTACATAGAATCATATTTTAAGTGCATATAAAATACTAGTTCCCCGTAAAATCCTTGCAAAGTCTTAAAACTCATTTAGAAACTAGTTCTTTTGTCAAACTTGGGAGGATCTTCACAATTAAAATTCTCACTTAAGATAAAAGGAGTAAGTCTTGAGCTTTAGAGATTTATGTGACATCTTAGAATTATAAACATGCTATGCAACCTTATTTTAATCTTATCTTTATAAGGTGATAGCTTAGAATTATAAACATGATATGCAATTCCATTTCTTTATCTTTAAGATTTAAGGTGATGACTTGAAAATTAAACATGATGCAAGAACTTGAAATATAAACATGATGCAAGAAATCTGGAGCGCATGGTAATCCGCATGTGACCAAAGAGAGGAGAAGAGAATATTAAGAAACCTGAGCGCAGAGTCCGCATAGGACCGTGAAGGGAGAAGAGAATTATTATTACATCTTTTTAAGCTCCAATCTCAAGACTTTTTAAAGAATAAATTCTTTAACTCCAATAATAATATTTCTTTGCTTGTGATACATGGCCAAGTCTTTGACCTCTAGGATCTTTAGGTGATGGCATAAAATAAACATGCCATGCGTTGATTCTTTTAGCCATTATAAAATAA
Organism: Dalbergia cochinchinensis; assembly: GCA_031216125.1. Taxonomy (NCBI): domain Eukaryota; kingdom Viridiplantae; phylum Streptophyta; class Magnoliopsida; order Fabales; family Fabaceae; genus Dalbergia; species Dalbergia cochinchinensis. The sequence continues at coordinate 57,668,886 of CM062368.1, read as the reverse complement.
AGTGAGAGCATAAATTAAATATGAGATGCAACATCTTTATTATCTTGAAAGATTAAGTGATGACTTGAAACATAAACATGAAATACAAGCTTGGAAAATACATCTTTCAAGTTCTAAACTAAAAATCTTTGTTTTAGCATCATAAAGCATTATTCTTTAAAGTTTTGCATCAAGTGGAATTTTCAAGCTTTAGAGGCCTAACTTGTGATGGATTTACAACCCACCCTCAAGGTCCTCATCATCAAGCCATCATCTTAGTTCCACCTAGGCCATATGGCCGAATTGGTTAAAGAAAAATGAAGAGGAAAACCGAAATGAAAAGCTAAGGTAAGTTCATAATTTCATCATTTTGAGCTAAAAACACAACTCTTCAAAGCATACAAATAAATTTAGAAACTACTCCCTACCTAATCTGAGTTGAAGAAGAGGAAGAGAACTTGATTTCTTGAAGTGAAATGAAACAAAATCTCTTTGAAAAATTCAAGAAAGAATTCAGCCAAAGAGGAGGAAGAAAGAAAGTTTTTGGTGCTCCTAAAAACTAGTTATGAACAAAGCATTCCAAGACCACTCAAGCAAGCCTATTTATAGAAGATTTTGAGGCTTCTAATTGGCCAAAATGAGGAGGTAGTTGGCGGAATTTTGCAGGAGAAATAAGGGAGGAAAAATCATTTTAGACAAAGTTGTATGAAATTAAGGAATTATGTCTCTTATGGTGACATTTTGGCATTTTGTTTTAGTGCAACTTTGGCAATAATTCAGCTGCATAATGGCATCAATAATTTCATCCATTACAGCCCAAAGAAGTGAAATTTGTGTGTTCCATGCATTATTTAGGTGTAGGCAAGGTATTCATGTAATTTAGAGAATTTACGGTTAAGGGTTTAAGTGAATTAGTAAGCAATTTGGGTGTTTTTGAGCAATTTTAGGTTCTAATCAATCTAAATACATAATTTTGACTCTAGATTAATATTTAGAATTTAATAAGCTTTAATTTGAGCCTAATATTGCTTTGGTTTAGATATCTAATCAAAAATCCCGAAATTCACAAATCGCCAAAAACAGGGCAAAATCGTACTTTCACTTAAAAACTGCCCGAGGCCACCCGAGCTTAACCAATGGTTAATCATGGCTGAAAAACAAATTTTAAAACATTTTAGTGAGGTTCGGGCTCAGTCGGCACGCACATCGGAGTTAAACACCAATAGGGCGTTTTGTCATTTTGCGCAGAACTCAAAATTGAGATCCTTCTGCTCTATTAAGACACATAACACAAACAATCCCTTATTATCATCAAAACATCCCCTTGAGAATAGGTGGGGCCCACGATCCTCATTTTCTGAGTAAAATAACTTCAGGGGCATTTTGGTCATTTTATACGCATGAAATTCGGATTTGCGACTCTCGCATGAATCGCTCCTAACCTCTCTTCTAATGTTATATTCTTTTATTGAGGATTGTTCGGCCTCAAATCTTATGTAATAATTACCTACAGTAATTCGGTAATTTCTAATGACAGTAAAAATTACAGTAAAAATTGGGGCGTTACATCTGGCTAAGGAAAGACTTGGTATTTAAGCATGTCCATTGTGACCCACCTCTCTTTCCTGGGAATCTCCCAGATGCATGATTATAGTTGATATATATATTATTCTAGCTTAAGACTATAAATGAGAAAATGCTATGATATTTATGAATTGTATTGTGATATAACATGCAAAGATTTAATGGTGACTTAAACTTATAAGAAAATGATCCCTTGGAACCATCAGACTATAGGTGGTGAAAAGGTGATTTTAGCCCCCTAACCCGTTCTCTCAAAAGGGTAGAGTCGGGACTTTAGCTTATCAAAAGGGATAAGTATATGCTAGTGACGACTAGTAAAGTATGAGCTTATAACCTAAATTACTCCCAAAAGGGTGGAGTATAGGGTGGCCCAAGGAAAATAATGATGATGATAAGATTTTAAGTCACCTAAGGCACTAAAGAAATGAAATATGTGCACTGTGTCCATGTGTAGCTAATATTATATGACGTTCTTTTATGCATGTTATTTATAATGATGATAAGGAATATGATGTAATGATAAAGGAAAAGTTCATTGTAAATATGACATGTTAAGATTATGATGCATTATAAGACGCATGATTAAAAATTGACGAACCTCGGTTAAGTATTTGTTCGAACTTAAAATGAATCTTTGCATGCTCACTATTTTAGAATAATCCCGAGGTTCCTAGGGACTTTGATGATGACACTGTAGAAGGAGGTACCCTATTGAGAATTCTTTAGCAAGATTCTCACTCCCTTTTCTTTATTTCCGTCATTGTCTCCAAATTCAAATGGCGACATTCGTCCTGTTCGTTGATACCCCTACTTGGGAATTCCACTATGATCCGGTGCATCGCTCGTATCATTTTGAAAGGAGGTGCGCAGTTCGTGTTTTTATTTACATAGGTCGTCCATTTGCACATCCTGTCCCTAGTTATCGATTTTCTCCTACTTCTCCCTATGGCGATGAAATGGTTTTCGAACATGCACGTCCACTTGATGAAAGGATGTTACGTTCTTATCCCGCTTCATCTGCTGTCCATGGATTTCCAGAGTATGTTCCCGAGACGAGATATTATGAAACTGATCCTTCAGAGGACACTCCTACTCATGTATATTCTGAGAGCTCTGCTCCTACTCCCACACGTGTAAGAGAGGTAGTGAGGAAACAGTTGTTTAGCCGAGGTTAGCGAGAAGACCGTCCATGCGACCCCAGCCTGGTGCATCTCGTGTGTCCCCTCCCGAGGGAGCTCATCAGTGGATCAGATTTATTCCCCCATTTCCAGGATAAAGGGCCATAGAAGGTTCTTAGTAGATTTATGTGTGTTCATGCACCCTAGTTTTAGGATAACCTTCCCGGCTTATGGAGTTATCTAGTTTAGGGGCATGTATTTTCTTATGTAATTTTCTTTTATGGGTTTGCATAAGACAATGATGTATGATCATAACCCACCCTTTGAGTGAGGTTATTGTATGTACATATATGTTATAATGTGCTTATGGATGTTATATGATGGAGCCAAAGTGATATGATGTGATATATTCTTAAACGTCTTATTATACTCCGCTTACTCGTTCACGTTGTACTCAGCTCATGTTTTCAATTATGTTTTTTTTTTAAAAAAAAATGGCTCGTAATTTCACTAAGTATTTTCAAATTATGAAGAAAGAACCAAAGCAAGGAGTAAAGTCTAGTCATTAATCAGATTCAACCTAGGTGTATTTGGTTAATTACTAGGGTGTTACATGGGGGGTTTTTAAGTGATGTGACATGACAGAAGGCGAAGCGGTATGGGAGAGAGAAACTCAATTAGGGTGGGAAAAATCCTACCTTTTTATCCTTCTTTTAGAAAGAGAGTTTTCTAACTCTTGATCTTACTTTCTGAAGAAGTTACTTCCTAAAGCTTCAAAGTTTACTTTCTGACCCACTGAAGAACCTTTGTATCTCATCCCAAATTCATCTTCTTGCTCTGGATTCAATGCTCCCATATCAACATAATTCTTTGATCCTTAAACACTTCTTCCAAACTTCTTTCTGAATACACCATCTTCTTTCTGATCAACCCGTCTTCAAACTGAACTTGCTGATTTCTTACAGATCTTGGAAAGTGATGAACCATTCCTCACAGAGATCTGTGGTCTTGTAAAATGACATCTAAAATACATGCTGATAATCCTGATCTTGCAGACTGACCTTCTGATGTTCTTGCAAACTGATAAGCAATATCTTAAGGAGGATATATATTATGATGATTTTTGAGTGCTTTGTTCGATCTTTAGAGAAGAGTTTGTGGAGAGAGACCACCCGGAGATGTTTTATGCAGAAATGTTTATGCATATGTGAAAACTCAAAAAAAACTTTTGAAAGCCAGAAAACATACAAGAGATGTTCAGCCATAGATATTGTGAATGCATCTTGATATAGGATCTTTAGTAAACACATCTATTTACTAAGCATCTCTATTTTTAAAGAAAAGATAACATAAAGAAGGGGTTTACAAAAAGCCAGGATATAGATTGCTGAATAGATTCTTGATAAGATAAATAGCATAGTATTATCTCAGAAGATGGAAAAATGAACTACCTCAAGAGATGGTCTTGTAGTTGATTCCTTATCCGCAGCATCTGGGTTCAAAGATCTTAGCATGCTTGTGCTTTTTCCTTTTAGTCTTTTTCTCTTGTATGGATATACTTGCCCTGATAATATCAGATTTATCCAGGTAGTTCTTGAGCTTCCTCTTAGTATGAATGATGATGCTTTGAACATGATCAGTAGACTTTGCCTTTCTCTTAAGCTTGGTCAGCATATTCAATATAGCTTCCACCTAACTTTGACAACTCAATGCTTTTTCAACATATTTAGATATAGTGGTGGTGATGAAAGCACAGTTAATGAATAACCAAGGAATAACTTGGTTCTCATACCCTTGGAGATACTCCAAGAACTTTGACAATAGAAGATTATCTTTAAAACAGATGCTTTCATGAAGTTACTGTAAATTCAGATTTTTCAGCTTCAATGTCGTCTTCATACTACTTATACTATATTTTAGAAAGATTACTTTCTGATCATCTTAAATAGTCCGAGCATTCTTTATGAATGACTGAGGTTCTAGAGCTCACTTTCTGAAGGTTTGGCTTTCATCTACTAGCTTTCTGGAGTTTCCTTGAGATAAATATTCCCAGGGCTTTCTTCAAGATTATCAAGATTATCAACAAAGTCTTCCATAAGCTTTTCATCATCATCATACATGAGAGATTCTTGAGAAGATTATCTTTTAGGAACTGTGATAACTCTTAGGTTCAAAGCATGATATCTGGAAAGATCATCATCAGTGTGCTTTTTTGAAGTTTCAGCTAAAGAGATTTTTCAGATATACCTGCAAGAAAGAATATTGATTTTGGTACCCAGATTTTCATGGGTCCTTTTCATTTAGCTTCAAAGAAAGAGTTTTTTCAACCTTTCACAGGAATTCCTTTCCAGGATTCATTTGTTATAAAAGTATCTCTTTAAACATCTTGAAGAACAGAAACAAAAGATATATATGTATAGATGAAGTTGCATAGGTCTTTCTCCTTCTGTTTCACTTGTATATCTTAGTCTAGTTTTCTAAAACAATAGATGCTGATCATTTTCACAAAAACATAGTTTTTGAATTTTGTCAAATAAAATAGATCAGATCTTGGGATGCCATGAACTCCTGTCAAGGATTCAGAAGAAATTTTTGACATGATCATATTGCTTCTTGGAGGCTTCAGAAACATATAACTTGATAAGAGGAAACTCTCTTTGGAGTATGTTTCTCTTTCAACTTTCCAGCTTGAGGCTAGACCTTCTCAAAGAATGATTAGATAAAAGATTGATCTCGTGAAGATGATGTAAGCCATTCTGTCCCTCAGATCTTTGTCCTCTGCAATCATTGGATTGCTCAACCTCTCAGAGTGTAACATCCTAATTTTTAACCCAATACTCCTAGAATGTATTTAGGTTAACCATTAGTCTATTAATCTTTTAGTCCCATTCTTTAAAACCTTTCTTTATTAAAATAATTAGTGGAAAATATGAATAAATTTTTCTTTTTGAAACTTGAAAACAAAACACGAGCCATGCACTAACCTAACATTCGTCATAACCATAATGTCCAAGAAAAAGTAATCACACCATACATAATCATGAAATATAGTATTATACATAACAACATAATATCATCACATCTTTATAGATACATAAATTACTGGCATCATTGTACCATCATTCACATCAAAACATGCACATATATATGAAGTGTTCCTTATCCACCTACGAGGTTGGATAAGTATCAACCCAAAGGCTAAACTATCTATGCTTTCGTAGCAACCCTCTGCTCCGTTTGCTAGTGTGACCCTTAAGCACGAGCCTCAGAAGAAGTCACGAACCCCGTTGTTATCCTCGTCTGGAGATGACACGGAAGAAACGAAAGGGATGAGAAACTCATTCAAGATTCTCAGTAGGGATTTCCGACTGTAACACAAGTTTCATCTTCATCATCCCCAGCCACTTTGGTTTTAATTATGAAAAAGGTGTACATGCATAAGGTTTGGTTTTAGACTTTTCAAATCTATTTATCCGAAGTGGGTGTCTTTTAGTATAAGTCTTAATGACATGAATGCAACAGATATTGGATGAATACATGACATTACCATATGCACATTAACATGAAAATCATAGTACTTGAGCACAACATAAAGAAACATAAATCATATACATGGAATAAAAAGGCATAGTACTTTTCATGTGACATCTTTCTCATAAGTCAAACTCTTAAGTTCTTTTTCTTAAAGACCACCTTCTTAGCATATTCACCAAAAATCCAACCGACTTACCGGCCCCAGCGATAATCTGGTCACCAAACTACATCTCACCTATCGCCTAGGAATGAGCTCAACCTAACTAGCTGTCGTTAGATTTTATATGGGGTAATAGAGGGGGTAATACATCATTTCTTCTTCGAAACACATATTGGCATCCATTGTATAGTAACATTGTTCGCTTTGGCAAGCTCGATGTCAATACCCTCACGGTTTTGTTCCTGGGGGTGCTCGACCGAACCGGTGTCACCCAGGATGCGTCTCGATAATATATCACATTTAAGTTCTCATGATTTTCAAAACTTTTCTAAGTTCTCAAATTTGACGGAAATTCAGTAGCTTAAAGGCTGTAAATCGAATTTCTTCAAATTTGCTTTATGCCACGAAACATGTAGAGCATGCATAGTCATCCAACACCAACATAAGACATCAAGTCATATAGTCAAAGTCATTATAGCATATACATCATCACATCATTACTTTAACATTCTTGAAAAATAGCATGCTCCTAACCAGTTTGCCGGAATCAAGGACCGAGCTCAGCTATTACATATGCTATGCTCAAGTCATTCTCATAATTAAACATACATCTACTTGGAGTCATAAAGCTCATTATGTCTTGGGACCTATGGTGTCTTATGCTTTAACCCTTACGGGTCTTAATCTTGAAAACTAATTATGCTAACATCTGTCTTTATCCATTTATGCACCTATAGGTTCACAACTAATTATCCTCAATAATTTTTATGCTTAGGAACTAATCCAAACAGCACTATGCAAATTTGGACAGTTTTAAGTTCAAGTGATTATGGGGTTCTAGAATCTACGTTTTATACCCTTTTAAGTTCCGTCTTCGCCTAAGGCGCTATAAATTAAATCTAAACCAATTATGAGAGGTTCCTACACATATAAACTAATTCTAAGCCATGATTACTGCCTTAGAAGGTCGCTAGACAAAAACATAATTTTCTATGTTCCAAGTGTTCTAGAACTCTCATTTTCCATCTTTTTCTAGTTGTTAGTTTTTCCTAACTTCCTCAAATCAATTCTAACATCAAATATACATGATTCCATACATTTTAACATAATAAAATCATCATCAAATGGTGAGCAAATCATCAAGGCAGAACCGTGGTCATACATCATCATATCATTCATAAAATTTCATTTTTAACACACATAAGTTACTAGTTTCTCATGGAATCATTTTAGAACCTCTAAAACTCTTTGGAAACCAGCTTATTTCATCAAAATTATTATAAAATAAATAGGGTCAGCAACTAATTTAAATCTTCCATGGTTGGTCTTTAAAACATAAAATCATGCTTGAAACATTCTTTGAGTTCACCTATACTTAAGAAAATCCTAAGATAGTTTATTGGCACTTGTGACTAGATTAAACTCACACCAAGCTCATCATCATCATATGGCCAAATTATGCATTCAAGAGAATGCTTCCATATCCAACTTTTCCTTGAGAAAAAGGGACAAGCCTTTGAGCTCTAGAATCTTTAGGTGATGATAAGAATTTAAACATGCTATGCATTTCATTTATTTTTCATTAGAAAAGTAAAGTGAGAGCTTAAACTAAATATGAGATGCAACTTCATTTTTATCCTCAAAGTTTAGGTGATGACTTAAAAAGTAAATATGCTAGACAAGGGAATGTAAACATGAATGCAAGTCCAATTCTTTATTTTAGTGCTCTTGGCTCCACAACAATCGACTTTAAGGCCGAAATAGGCGAGATTTGAGATTAATTATTAGATGATATGAAAATGCAAACTTTTGTTTTAATCTTTATGTTTTTAGGTGATGGCAAAGAAACTTAAACGTGAATGCAAAGCTTAACATAAATATGCAATGCACAAACTTAAAAAGTAAACATGAATGCAAGTTCATTATTATATAATTACTATAGCTCATACAAGACTTTAAAAAACCAACATCTTAATCCTATAACATCCTAATTTTTAACCCAATACTCTAGAATATATTTAGGTTAATCATTAGTCTATTACGTCATAGTTTCTCTTTTACTTTGAAATACTTAGCGAAAAATACAGGTAAATTTTTTTTGAATTATAAAAGCAAAGTGAGAGCCGCGCAACACGGTGAACAATGAAGCACATAAATAGATAAACGCAAACTCACATAAACATCTCGTGAACATCCGATCAATCATGATAAAACAAACTGCATATATATATATATCATATGCCCACTCATGAGAAGCGGGACTTAGTTGGGTACAACATGGAACAAATAAGCTGAAATAAAGGTACAACAGAAAAGAAAATACTACAGAAAGCGAAAAGGGAAACTCCCCTACCCAGGTGCATCTAAAATGGATATCCTCTAAACAAGAGAAGGTTTATCCTCTTCTATGTGGTTGTGCACTATCTCTACCCATGGGCCTATACTGCTAGGATCCCGGAAAGGGTAGGACATATCCTATCCAAGGACGAAGGGCATGGGCATGCTTAAAAACTTAATCGTCGTCACTGTATGGTGATGTCGGGGAGAAGCAATGAGTATGCACAAGATGAGCGAAGGGTCGTCCGTCAACCATGAAGACACGAACAGTGCATCAACCCTCAAAATGGTATGACCTGTGCTTCAGATCATGGTGCACTCCCCACGTCAGGGAATCCACAAAAACCACGGATGTCTCCATTTGAAGACATGACGGAAAGAAGAGATAGAGGGAGTGAGAATCTTACTAAAGAATCTCAGTAGGGTAACCTTAGGTGTCATCATCTATGTCCTCAGGAACCTTGGGTTTAGTGTATAAAATAAGTGAGCATGCATCGAGTTCATTTTTAAGTTTCAAGACATAGTTAGCTAAGGTCTGCCTATTTTAGAATGAGTCTTGATGTTATGGATGCAGCATCATAAGGCATGAGTGCATGAAGATGCATCAAGCAGAAATCAATTAAACATCATAGAGAAATCAACATCATGAAGGTGGCATAAAGCGGCATATACTTCTCATGTAAAACATTTCTCTTTCTATAACTGTGTGACATTCAAGCACCGTACTGTAACATAGGGATCATCCTAAAAAGACAATCGTTCTGGGGTTGCTCGGCCGAACCGGTGTCACCTAGAACGTGTCACATCTCTAGGTTATAAGTTGATACCTTAACTAGTCGTCACTAGTTCTTACTTATCATCTGATAAGCGAACTCTCAATAATAATAATAATCATAACAGAACACGTCGCACCGGCATCGAGTACACGGTGAATATTGTCCTCTTCGGGGCATTACGTATCATTGTCCCCCTCAAGGATTTGTTTCTGAGGCATTACGTATTGCCATCCCCCAAAACCCGTTTTCCCTAGTACTATGTCACGTTCAAAGTCTCATATATTCTTGAAAACGTTCCAAGTTCCCCAAATTTGGTGAAAATCCGACAGCATAATGGCTGTAACCCGAATTTTCCCAAATTTGGGTTATGCCACAATTTTATAAAGCATGCATAGCCACTCAAACATCAAATCATAAGACAACAAGCCATTCTCATAATCAGGCATGCATATTCATGAAGTCATAAAGCTCATAAAGTCTTGGGCTTATGATGTCTTATGTTTTACCCCTTACGGATCTTAAACTTGAGATATAATTATTCTAACATATGTTATTAACCTTTTATGAACCTATGAGTTCACAACGAATTATCCTCATTAATGTTTATGCTTAGGAGAAAAACCAAATAGCTCCATACAGATTTGACAAATTATAAATCTTGCAATTATGGGGTTCGAGAAACTACGTTTTAGACCATTTTTAAGTTCCGTCTTTGCCCAAGGCGCTATAAATTGAATCTAAACCAATTATGAGGCATTCCTATGCCTATGAACTAATTACAAACCATGTTTACTACATTATAAGGTTGCTGGACAGACTCAGTAAATTGATTAATCCAAGTGCTCTAGAATTGCACTTTTATGGTTTTCTAGTTACTAGTTTCTCTGTAGGTGCTAGAAAATCAATCCTACTTCAAATGTTACCAAATTTTTCATGATTAAACAATCCTAATCTGATTATATTCCCACTGAAACAGTTTGGGCAGCATCCAAAAATAAATAGGTTAAAACTATGCTAAATCTTGACTTTACGGTTTTTCTGTAAGACTAGTTTCTTTCCTAACATGCATAAAAGACTTCTACCTTAACATGCATAATTTTTGCATATTTTAACATATCAAAACATCATCATACAGTACCAAACAAGGCATGGCAGAACCGAATTCATACACATGCTTATCATGCATAAAATCTCAGTTTTTCAACTACTCAAGTTACTAGTTTCTCTTGAAATCGTTCTAGGACTTCTAAAACTCTTTGCCAAACATTTTTATCTTGAAAAAGGAACTGAGAACAACCATAGAGCAGTAACTAATTTAAAACATACTTGGAAGGGGTTTAATTTAAAATTCTTATTGGTAGTGACCTTTCTTAAATCATAGAAAAAACTTTGAAAATAGATTGTTGGCCCTTGCAACTAGATGAAACTTATGTTAAACTCATCATCATTGCATGGCCGAAATATGCATCCTTGGGAATGTCTCCATAATTAAACATTAATTTGAGATAATATGGGCAAGTCTTTGAGCTCTTAGGATTTTTTTTTGAGTGATGACAAAAGGTAAACGTGCTATACATTCCATTTTTTTCTTCCTTAGAAAATAAAGTGAGGACTTCAAAATAAATATGAGATGCAAGAACTTGGAAATAAATATGCTAAACTTGAAAGTAAATATGCAAGTTTAATTCTTTATTTTAGTGCTCTAGGCCCAACAACAATCGACTTTGAGGCCGAAATAGAAAGGCTTCGAGATTAATTAGGTGATATACAAGCTCTTGTTTTAGATCTTTACGTTTTTTAGTGATGAAAAGTAAATATGCTAGACAAGAACTTAAATATGAGATGCACTCCATTTCTTATCTTTTAACTTTAAGTGATAGCTTGGAAAATAAACATGAATGCAAGGCTCAAAGTAAATATGCAATGCATAAGCTTGAATATAAATATGAATGCGAGTTCATTTTATTTCTTATTAGAGCTCATCCAAGACTTTAGAGGAACTTAAACCTCAAACCAAACATATCACAACAAGCTAAAGTGAACCTCAAGGTTCCTAGAGCATAAAGTATCTTCTCTTGAAATGAAGTCATAAATAACATTTTTATTGAAACTCAAGCTCTAGAGGCCTCATTGTGATGAACACATAGTCATCATCTAGAAGCTCTCATCATCAAGCTATTATGTGCCTTATTGGCCAACATGGCCAAAAATCTTGGAGAAAAAAAAGGTAAAGGAACCGAAACCATAGGCTAGGAAAAGAACCATTTTGAAACATTTGGGACCATGATCTTGATGATGTATTAACACCAACATCATGAGCCCTCATTATTGAGTTCACTTAACTCATTTTAAAACAATATCAAGTTAAGCTCTTTGGGACAACAAGGAAGGAAGCTAAAGACATTGTTTCCTCAAGAACTAAGATCAAGCTTTAGGGGTTGCTTAAGTGATGAACATCATTATGCAATCCCCATAATCAAGCTCTCATTTCCAAGCTCTTTAAAGGCCTTGGCCGAAAATGAAACAAAGGAGGAGGAGAAGAAGAAGTTCTAAAAGATTCAAAAGAAACCATCAAGTAATTTAGCTAAATAAAGACTTAAATGAAGAAAACACTTGAAATAAAATCCCTACCAAGTGAAATAAGGTTGAAGAAGATGAAGAAGAAGAACTCTTGAAACTTGAGAGAAAAAGAAAGCTTTGAGTGCTCTAAACTTAGCAAAAGAACTAAAGGTGTTTCAAGTACACTCAAGTGTTCTATTTAGAGAAAAACAAATCAAGGGTGATGGAATGGAGGGAGTGGCCGAAATGTTGAGGGGAAAAGAAGGGAAAATGTCTCTTAGTTGTGTCATTTCAAGGTGAGGTTGTAGGCATGGGTTTAGGCATAGGTTTAAGCATAGGTTTAGGCATAGTTCTTTGAGTATGTGAATGAACAAACTTGTGAGGTATAGGGTATGAGGTGGTGCGATATTTAGGGGAATCCAAGGGGAGGAATGTAACATCCTAATTTTTAACCCAATACTCTAGAACATATGTAGGTTAATCATTAGTCTATTACTCTTTTAGTCTTATTTTTCAAAACCTTTCATTAAAATACTTAGCGGAAGATACAAATAAATTTTTCTTTGTTGAAACTTGAAAAACAAAATGCGAGCCGCGCGCTAACCTAACGTTTGTCATAACCACATCGTGCAAGAAAAGTAATCACACCATTCATAAATATGAAACATAGCATTATACATAACAATCATAATATCGTCACTCCTTCATAAATACATAAATTTCTAGCATCATTGTACCATTATTTACACCAAAATATGCCTATTTATATGAAGTGATCCTTATCCACCTATGAGGTTGGATGAGTATCAATCCAAAAGCTAAACTATCTATGCGTCCGCGGCGATCCTCTACTCCATTTGTTAGTGTGACCCTTGAGCACGAGCCTTAGAAGAAGTCACGAACCTCGTTGTAATCCTCGTCTAGAAACGACACAGAAGAAAAGGAAGGGATGAGAAACTCATGCAAGATTCTCAGTAGGGATTCTCGACTCTAACACGAGTGTCATCGTCGTCGTCCCCAGCCACCTCGACTTTTAATTATGATAAAGGTGTACATGCATAAGGTTTGGTTTTAAGCTTTCCAAATCTATTTATCCGAAGTGGGTGTCTTTTAGTATGAGTCTTAATGACATGAATGCAACAGATATTTGATGAATGCATGACAATACCATATGCACATTAACACGAAAGTCGTAATACTTGGGCACATCATAAGGAAACATAAATCATATACGAGGCATAAAAAGGCATAGTACTTTTCATGTGACATCATTCTCATAAGTAAAACTCTTAAGTTCTTTTTCTTAAAGACCACCCTCTTAACATATCCACCAAAAATCCAACCGATTCACCAGCCCGGCGATAATCTGGTCACCAAACTACATCTCACCTATCGCCTAGGAATGAGCTCAATCCTAACTAGTCGTCACTAGATTTAATATGGGCTAATAGAGGGGGTATACATAACTTTCTTGGATCACCTATCTTAGGATCATTTCCTTCTTTGAAACGCTCTACTGGTATCTAGTACACAGTGAATTGTTCGCTTTGGCAAGCTCAATGTCAATACCCTCATAGATTTGTTTCCTCCCCGCCGTAGCGGGAGGAATACATCTCAGTGTTACGTCACATCTATTCTGGGGGTGCTCGGCCGAACCGGTGTCACCTAGAACCATTCCTGGGAGTGCTCGGCCGAACTGGTGTCACTCAGGAGTTTTCGCAAGCTTTTTCTTAAGTACTCAAGTTTGATGGGAAATTCGGCAGCGTAACGGCGTACACCGGATTTCCATCAAACTTGCTTTATGCCACCAAACATGTAGAGCATGCATAGCCATTCAATACCAACATAAGGCATCATAATCATCGTATGCATCATAAGCATCATAATATCATAATTTTGCATAACGCATCATGGGGTAAACATCAACATATCAACACTATATATTCTCATAAGAGATCACATGCTCAAGTTGTTCTCATAATAAAACATACACTTGCATGAAACATTAAAGCTCATTATGCTCTTAAGCCTATGGTGTCTTATGCTTTGACCCTTACGGGCCTTAAACTTGTGATGTAATTAACCTATTATCTTCTATCAAACTTTTATGCACCTAAGGGTTCTCTTCTAACAAATCTTATTATTATTTATGCTCTCTATTAAATCTGAACATCATCATTCCTTAGGGGCAGCACTATAAACTTAAAATTATGGGGTTCTAGAACTTACGTTTTAGACCCTTTCTTGGTTTTGTCTTCGCCTAAGGCGCTATAACTTAAACCTAAACCAATTATGGGACATTCCTATGTATAAGGACTAATTATAAACCATGTCTACCATATTATGAGGTTGATGGACAGATTCTAAAAATTAAATGTTCTAAGAGTTCTAGAATTGCGGTTTTACGGCTTTCTAGTTACTAGTTTCTCTATAGGTGCTAAAATTCAGTCCTACTTCAAATGTAGCCAAATTTTTCATGATTAAACACTCCTAATCTGATTATATCCCCATTAAAACAGTTTGGGCAATGTCCATAAATAAATGGGATAAAACTATGCTAAATTTTGTCTTTACGATTTTTCTAGAAAGCTAGTTTCTCTTTTAACATGCACAGAACTGTTCCTACCTCATCATACATAATTCCCACACATTATAACACATCAAAACATCATCACACAACAACAAACTCATCATGACAAGGCCGAAACACCAAGTCCCCAAGAAGGTGCATAACTTGATGTTTCTAAGACATATAAGGTGCTAGTTTCTCTTGGAACCAATTTAGAACCTTTAAATCTCTTTTGCAAACCAATTTATTTTTTTGTAAAAGAAGCTAAAACATTCTTAGGTCGGTGACCACTTGATCCATCCTTAAAGAGAGTTAGATTCATAGAACCTTGTTAGTCTTAAATTCAAACAAATTCATGAGATTCAAAAGGATTCTTAAAACTTGACTTATTGGTCCTTGAAGCTAGATGAAACTCATTCCAAGTTCATCATCACTATAAGGCCGAAATCATGCATTCAAAGAATGCTCCCTCATTAAACTTTAACTTGAGATAAAATGGGCAAGTCTTTGAGCTCTAAGGTCTTTTAAGTGATGACATAATTTAAACGTGCTATGCACTTCATTTTTATTCTTCATTACAAAATAAAGTGAGAGCTTAAAGTAAACAGGCAAGACTTGAATTGTAAATATGCAAAGCTTGAATTAAATATGCAAGACTTGAAATATAAATATGCAAAGCTTTAAAATATAAATATGCAAGCTTATTTCTTTATTTTAGTGCTCTAGGCTCAACAACAATCGACTTTAAGGCCGAAATAGAAAGGCTTTGAGATTTAGTTAGGTGATAGTGCAATTCTCATTTTAAATCTTTATGTTCTTTTAGTGATGAAAAGTAAATATGCTAGACAAGAATGTAAACATGAGATGCACTCCATTCTTTAACCTTTAACTTTAAGTGATGGCTTGGAAAATAAATATGAATACAAAGCTTAAAGTAAAATATGTAATGCATAAGCTTGAAATTTAAATATGAATGCTAGTCCATTTTATTTCTTGTTAGAGCTCATACAAGACTTTTAGAAGGACTTAAACCTCAACCCAAACTTATCATGACAAGATAAAGTAAAGATAAGAGTGAACCTCAAGGGTTCTTTAAAACACAAAGTTTCTTTTCTTGAAATGTAAACATAAATAACATTTTTATTAAAACTCAAGCTCTAGAGACCTCTTTGTGATGAACACATAGTCATCATCTAGAAGCCCTCATCATCAAGCCATTGTGAACCTCCTTGGCCATTATGGCCGAAAACTTGGAGAAAGAAAAGGAAAAGGAATCGAAACTTTTGAGAAGGAAAGAAACATTTGGAACTATAGAGACCATGATCTTGATGATGCATTAACACCAACATCATGAGTTCTCATCATTGAGTTCATGTCAACCATTTTAAAACATCATCAAAGTGAAAGGTTTCAAGGATTCAAGAGGAAAAACTAAAACATCTTTAACTCAAGAACAAAGATCAAGCTTTAGAGATTGTTCAAGTGACGAACATCATCATGAAACTCTCATCATCAAGCTCTCATTCCTTTGATCTTCAAGCCTCATGGCCGAAAACAAGGAGGAGAAGAAGAAGAAAAGAAGTTCTAAAAAGATTCAAGAGAAACTATGAACACATAAAGAGAATAAGAACTTTAAATGAAAGAACTCTTGAAAGAAAATCCCTACCTAGTGATTAGGAGGTTGGAATGAGAGGAGAGGATGAAGAACTTGAAGACTTGAACTTGAGAGAAAAAGGAAACTTTGAAGTGCTCTTTGGAAACTCACACTTAGCAAATGAACCCAAAATGATGCAAGTTCACCCAAGTAAGCTATTTATAGAGAAATGAAACAAATGCAAGGTACAAATGAAGAAGGAAGCTTTGACCATCAGCCTCATGGGCAGCCCATGAGTTCCATGAGGTGAGATACTGTGGTCTTGAGGCATGGTGAGGTATGGTTCAAAGTATGGTGAGGTATGGTTCAAGGTATGGCTTCAAGCATGGTTCTTTGAGTGAAAAACAATTCAACATGTGTGGTAAATGAGAGAGAGGGGGCCGAAATTGCATCAGCCATGGGGAGAGGATTTCTTGCATTTTAATTGTGGTTTAGAGTTGTGTTTAGGTGTATCTTTGATTAGGATTAAGATTAGGAATTTGTAAGAAAGTGTTTAGGTGAGAAAATGGATAATCAAGGTTGTCAAGACATAATTAAGGAGTGTTCTTGCATCATTAGTGAGTTATAAACTCATTTTAGTGTATAAACAATCCTAGACACAATTCCTTGATTTAAGGAATTGGAGAGAGAAAACACTATTCAAGATTCCAAGAGTGAAATCTTGAGTTTTAGAAAAGGGATTTAAATCTAATCTAAGCAATCTTAGGTTCTAATTAATTTTAATAATTCATTTTGACTCTAGATTAATTATGGAAATTAATTAATCTTTGATTAGAGCCTAATATTGCTTAGGTTTGCTTAATTACATCATTAACCTCAAAAACACTATTCTAGGGGCAAAATCATAATTTTGCACTAAAATTGCCCGGGACCACCGGGACTCAAAGAAATGTTTTAAAACATGTAAAAACATGGTTTTAAACCTCTGGGGAAAGTTCCGGGCTCAAACGGCACCTTTACCCGCGTAAAAACGCTATAGGGGTATTTTGGTCATTTTGACCCGAAACTGCAGAAAATGAGACTTTCACCCCCGGAACCACTCAAAGGTCATTCAATCCCCTTCAAACATTGAGTTGGCCCTTCGAGGACTGCCGGGTCGGCCATCCTCGAATTTCGGGCCGAAAATGACCTTAAGGGCATTTTGGTCATCTTCCACTCACACAGAAAATCGGGGCGTTACAAGGAAATTGTTTTATTAATTGTGAGTTAGTGATGTGTTTAGGTGTATTTTTGGATTAGACCTAAGATTAGGAGTTTATAGTGAAATGTGTGAGTGAAAGGATAGGTAATTAAGGCTATGTAGGGTGTGATTAGTGGGTATTCTAGCCTTTTAGGGGAGTCCATCTCTACTCATCCTAGGCTTTCAATTACATCCTAGGCTTCCTTTTGAGGTGTAGAGGGTGAATAGTGAAAACACTATTCAAGATTCTATGTTTTAGAAACTTGAATTTTTAAAAGAAAAAGAGGTTTTGAGTTTAATCTAAGCAATCTTAGATTCTAATTAATTTTAATGACTTATGTTCACTCTAGATTAATTATGAAAATTAATTAATATTTGATTAGAGCCTAATATTGCTTAGGTTTGCTTAATTGCATCATTAAGCTCAAATGGCACTATGCCAGGGCCAAAATCATAATTTTGCGCGAAACTGCCCAAGATCACCGAGACTTAAACAGATACTTTTAAATACATGAAAATGTCATTTTAAACCTTTGAGAGAAGTTTTGAGCTCAAACGGCACCTTTACCCGCGTAAAACGCTATAGGGGTATTTTGGTCATTTTGACCCGAAATTGTAGAAAACATGATTTTTGGTTCCGAAACTATTAAAGGCCATCCAATTCCCTTCAAACATTGAGTTGACCCTTCGAGGACTGCCTGGTCGGCTACCCTTGAATTTCGGTCAGGCAATGACCTCATGGGCATTTTGGTCATTTTCTCTCAGACAGGAAAATCGAGGCGTTACAAATCCCAACTTAATCTCATCAAGATAAAGTAAGCTATAGAGTTCTAAGTACCAAGATTTCAAGAAAACCTTATGGTTTGAACATCATCATCATGCTCAAGGAAATGGACTTAAAGAAATCAAATCGTCTACCACCTCTCTTTAAACAAGACCTTCAACATCAAAGGAAAGAAAGTAAGGCCCAAGCCATGAAGGAAGAAAAGAACAAGACTTTAAATCTCTAGAGGTCATGACCTTGATGACATATACACACCAACATCATGTGCTCTCATCCTTGACTCATTTTTATCCAAATACAAACTTTCAAAACCGAAACCAAGGCAAGAAAGAGAAAAGGAAAACCGAAACCAAAACAAGAGAAGGAAAAGGAAAAGAAACCAAAACCATAGTTAAGAAAAGGAAAGGAATAACTAAAAATATGTTAAGATCACAACTATGTTTCAAGCTTTAGAAGCTTCTCAAATGATAACCATAGGACCATTATCTTGAAATCTCATCATCAAGCCAACATTTTCTTGTAAAAGAAAGGCTCCAAGGCCGAAAATCAAAGAAAAGAAAAGAAGTTCTAAAAGCCAAGAGAATCTAACAAAAACTCATTTTCATCAAAGCTTTAAAAGACAAAAATCTAAAGAACAACACCTACAAGATATGTTTTCTTGGAGATGAAAAGGAATTGACCTTGAGAAGAGGATGAAAGGAAAATCTTCCTTGGAGTTTAATGGTATATTCGGCCAAGGAGGAAAAAGAAAGGAAGAAAGTTGTGTTTCTTGAACTTGATCCTTGGAAAGGCAAGGCTAAGTGTTTAGAAACTTGTGTATGGTTGAGAAGTGGAGGTTCTTTGTGGTAGAGGGGGAAGATGAAAAAGAAGAGAATGAGAAAGAACTTTTGAGCTCTTGGAGAAGAAAAGAAACTTAGGACAATTCTCTTTGAAACTTTGATGCACAAAATAAGCGAAATTGGACCAAGTGCTCTCAAGACAAGTATTTATAAAAGAAAAAAATGTGAAGGAGTGAATGGGGAGGAAGAACCACGAAATTCATGGCCATGGAGGAGAGAAAATATCTCTTACAAAGTGTCATTCTAAGGTAAGGCTTGAGGTATGGCTAGGTATGGTTCAAGGTATGGTGTAGACATGGTTCTTTTGGTGAGAATAAAGCAACATGTGATGAATTGTGGGGATGAGGTGTCGCTGAATTGTGCAGCCAAGGGGAGGGAAAAATCATCTCTTTTAATGTGGATTAGAGGTGTGATTAAGTGTGGGTTTGATTATATCAAAGATTAAGGGTTTGTAACTAAGTGTTTAGGTAAGTAAGTAGGTAATTAAAGGCTTGTAAGACTAGATTAGGAGGTGATTTTTCTTAATTAATGAAGTCAAACCTCATTAACTTGGAATCCAATGCCAACACAATTCCTTGATTTAGGGAAATTTGTAACATCCTAATTTTTAACCCAATACTCTAGAACATATTTAGGTTAATCATTAGTCTGTTACTTCATAGTTCTCATTTAACTTTGAATTACTTAGCGGAAAATACGGGTAATTTTTTTTGAAATAAAAGTGAGAGCCGCGTGATGCGATAAGCGGTAAACCATGTATAGTAAAACAAATGTCTCACAACATCATAACATAAGGCACAGCATGAACATCACTGAATATCATCTTATATATATATATAACTTGCCCACTTATAAGTGTGGGACTTAATTTAGTACAAGGGAAATACAAGAAAGAAGATACAACATAACATAAACATAGTCTACTCCCCTACCCGAGTGCATCTAATGGGAAACCTCTAAACAAAAGAAGGTTTATCCCCATCTAAGTGGTGTGTGCTCTAACTCGGGCCATCCACGGCCTCCTACTGGCGACTATCTCATGATCGAGGCAAATATCCGGGAAACTGGGCGAGCTCCTCGGGCGTGAAGAGGCGGAGCGGGGATCGAGTGTGAGCCCCGGGGTATGGCCGCATCTCCGGTCGTCGTGCACGCCTCGGCTGAGTCACGGTGGGCTCGCTATCCTCTCCAAAGTCCATAGGTATGGAGGGGGAAGATCCCTCGGAGGGTGCCTGGGTTGCCGAATCCTCGAAAGGATCCGTCTCCGAAAAAGACGACGGACAACGAGGCACATACTGAGGGTAGTCTCGAGCAGCGGACGTGGATGATGGGGTACGACGAAGCCTCTCCTCTAGGGGACGTGCGCGCTCGAACACCAGGTCATCGCCAAAAGGTGAAACGGGGGAGAAACGATGGGAATGTACAGGGGGAGTGAAGGGTCGACCCATGAACATGAATACTCTGACTGTGCATCGACCCACAAAATGGAATGACCCGTGGTCCGGGTCATGGTGCACCTCCCATGTCGGCGTGTCCACGAACACTACGAACGTCACCATCTGAAGACGTGACGGAAAAAAAGAGATAGAGGGAGTGAGAATCTTGCTAAAGAATCTCAGTAGGGCCTCCTACTACCTAGGTGTCATCATCTACGTCCTCAGGAACCTTGGGTTTATTTATACAAAATGACTGAGCATGTATTAAGTTCATTTTAAGCTTTAAAATTATATTTTTGCCAAGGTCCATTCATTTTAGGATGATCTTAATGTCATGAATGCAACATAATAGAAAATGTATGCATGGCACTACCTAATGCACATACATAAAACATAACATCAAGCATCATCATACTTGGTGGCATAAAGTGGCAATAGTAACATTCATATGGGATAAAACTTAGTGACATAATCATAATCATGAAACTTCTCTTCCTCATGGGCCACCCTAAAAGACAATCGAACTGGGGGTGCTCGGCCGAACCGGTGTCACCCAGAACGTGTCATACATCTAGGTTATGAGCTCATACCTTAACTAGTCGTCACTAGTTCTTACTTACCACTTAACGATAAGCGTATCATAAATCATAAATCCCGACTATCTGAGTACGGGTTAGGGGGCAAAACTCTTAGGGGTGCTCGGCCGAACCGGTGTCACCTAAGAGTGTAAAATGGTACCGATGTCACATGAGTTCTATGGAGGTGCTCGGCCGAACCGGTGTCATCCTAGAACCCATCTTAGTACCTTAATTTTCAAAATCTCTTTAAGTCCCCAAATTTGTCGAAAATTCGGCGGCACAACGGTCATTACACCGAATTTCCTTCCAAATTTGCTTTATGCCACATAAACATGTAACCTCGTAAATTCCTCATATGAATAACATCATCATCATTAGCATACTTCATGCATCATCATAAAACATCCAAACGCTTACCCTTACGGTAGCTTATGCTTTGACCCTTACGGGTCTTAATCTTGAGATATAGTTCTCTACATCCGTCGCTCATATCTTTATGCACCTAAGGGCTCATATTTAGTCATCATTCCTAATTCTCATGTTCATACTTAAATCTGAAAAGCATAGGGCAGAATCTCTAACTTGTATTTACGGGGTTCTAGAACTTACGTTTTAGACCCTTTCTCGGTTCTGTTTTCGCCGAAGGCACTATATATTAAATCTAAATCAATTATGAGGCATTCCTATGCTTAAGGACTAATTATTAATCACATTTATCATGTTGTAAGGGTGCTGGACAGAATCCAGAAAAGTAAACATTCTAAGAGTTCTAAACTTGCACTTTTACGGTTTTCTAGTTACTAGTTTCCCTATAGGTGCTAGAATTCAATTCTAACTCAAATGATACCAAGTTTTTCATGTCTAAATAATCTAAATCTGATTATGTTCCCATTAAAACAGTTTGGATTAGTTTCATAAACAAATGGGTCAAACTATGTTAAATTCTAGCTTTACGGTATTTCTAGTTAGCTAGTTTCTTACCTATCATGCATAGGATCGCTTCTACATCATCACATGATATTTTCACACATTCCAACACATCAAAACACCATCATACAGCATCACACTCATCACATCAGAACCGAAAACATTTAACTTACATGAGAGAGTTAAATTGACATTTCTAAGTACATAAGTTAACTAGTTTCTCTCGGGATCGATCTAGAACTTCTGAAACTCTTTGCAAAACATTTTAATTCATCAAGAGGCTAAGTGAAGCCTTAGGTCACTGACCAAAACATATTCCATCCCCTAAAGATAATAAAATCACATCTTGTGATGACATAACCTTGTAAAGATTTGTAAAGCTTTGAGGAGAACTTAAACATAGACTTTTGGTCCTAGTAGCTAGATGAAAACTCATTGCGAGTCCATCATCACTACTTTGGCCGAAAATATGCATTCAAAGAATGGTTTCACATTAAACTTTAACTTGGAATGAAATGGGCAAGTCTTTGAGCTCTAGGTTCTTAAGTTTTGACATAAACTAAACGTGCTCATGCTTTTCATTTTTAATCTTGCTTACAAAGTAATGTGATGACTTAAATTTAAATATGCAAGGCATAAACTTAAACGTGCAAGCTTGAAAGTAAATATGCGAGGCATAAACTTAAACGTGCAAGCTTGAGGGTAAATATACATGGTTCAATTCTTTGTTTTAGTGCTCTTGGCCCAACAACAATCGACTTTAAGGCCGAAATAGATAGGCATTCGAGAAATTAATTAGGTGGTAATGCAAGTTCAATCCTTTATTTTAGTGCTCTAGGCCCAACAACAATCGACTTTAAGGCCGAAATAGAAAGGCTTCGAGAATTAAATCAAGTGATGAGACAAGTTCCATTTTAATCTTTATGTTCTTAGGTGATAGCTAGAAAGTAAAGATGCATAGCAAGAACGTAAATACGAATGCAAGCATAAGATAAATTATGCAAGTTCCTTTTATCTTTCTAGAGCTCTTAACAAGACTTTAAAGGAATTTAAACCATAACCCAAACTCATCCAAACAAGGTAAAGTCAAGCTTAGAGTTCTTTAAAACTTAACATAATATTTTTAGGAAATCAAACCATGAAGCTTAGAAAAATTTAAGGAAATGGCCGAAATCTTCAAGAAGAAAAAGGAACATTTTAAAACACTAAAGTTCATGATCTTGATGATATATTAACACCAACATCATGAGTCCTCATCATTGAGTTCATAGAGCCATTTTAAAACATCATTAAAGCTAAAGTTCTCAAGAGTTCAAGAAAGGAAAAACTAAAAACATTTTTGCTCAAGAACAAAGATCAAGCTCTAGAGTTTGTTTCAAGTGATGAACATCATCATGAAACTCTCATCATCAAGCTCTCATTCCTTTGTTCTCCAAGGCCTATGGCCGAAACATAAAGAGGGAGAAGGAGAAGAAAAGAAGTTCTAAAAGGAATCAAGAGAAACTATGAACATCAAGCTTGAAACAAGAACTTTAAAGAAAAGAATACATGAAAGAAAATCCCTACTTGGTGTGATGAACTTGAAGATGGAAGAAGAAGATGAAGATGATGAAGAACTTTGAAGAGCTTGAAGAACTTGAAGAACACTAGAACTTTGAGAGAAAAGAAAAGCTTTGAGTGTTTCCTAAACTTAGCAAATGATCTAAAAGTGGTGCAAGCTCCTCAAGGCATTCTATTTATAGAGAAATGAAACAAATGGAGGGAGCTCATGGGGGAGAGTGGCTTCGGCCATGAGGTGCAGAATGGAGGCTTCCATGAGTTCCATGAGGTGAGATAATGTGTTCTTTGAGGTATGGTGAGGTATGGCTTAAGGTATGGTTAGGTATGGTTCAAGGTATGGCTTCAAGCATGGTTCTTTGAGTGAGAAAACAATTTAATATGTGGTCAAAGGGGATGAGGTCTGGCCGAAATGCATCAGCCCATGGGGAGGATTAGTTTGCATTTTAATTGTGGTTTAGAGTTGTGTTTAGGTGTATCTTTGATTATGCTTAAGATTAGGAATTTGTAAGAAAGTGTTTAGGTAAGGTAAATGGGTAATTAAGGTGGTCTAGACATAATTAAGGAGTGGTCTTGCACCATTAGTGAGTTAAATCCTCAATTTAGAGTCTAAACAACTCTAGACACATTTCCTTGATTTAAGGAATTGGAGAGAGAAAACACTATTCAAGATTCCAAGACTAGGAGTCTTGAGTTCTAAAAAGGGATTTAAGTTTAATCTAAGCAATTTTAGGTTCTAATTAACTTTAATAAATTATTTTGACTCTAGATTAATTAGGGAAATAAATTAATCTTCGTTTAGAGCCTAATATTGCTTAGGTTTGCTTAATTACGTCATTAAGCTCAAAAGCACTATTCTAGGGGCAAAATCGTAATTTTGCACTAAAACTGCTCGGGACCACCGGGACTTGAACAGAGACCTCTAGACACATGAAAACATGTTTTTAAACTTCTGGGGAAAGTTCCGGGCTCAAACGGCACCTTTACCCGCGTAAAAACACTATAGGGGTATTTTGGTCATCTTGACCCGAAATTGCGGAAAACGAAATTTTCGCTTCCGAAAGCATTCAAAGGCCATTCAATCCCCTTCAAACATTGAGTTGACCTTTCGAGGATGACCGAGTTGGTTACCCTCGCGTTCGGGTCAGGAAATGACCTCAGGGGCATTTTGGTCATTTCCCTCGGACAGAAAAATCAGGGTGTTACAAAATTGGAGTGAGAAAATACTATTCAAACACTATTTAAGATTCCATGACTTGAAATCTTGAGTTTTTAAAAAGAGATTTAAGTTTAATCTAAGCAATCTTAGGTTCCAATTAACCTTAATAAATTATTTTGACTCTAGATTAACTATTGAAATTAATTAATCTTCGATTAAAGCCTAACATTGCTTAGGTTAGCTTAATCACATCATTAAGCTTAAAAATACTATTCTAGGGGCAAAATTGTAATTTTACACAAAAATTGCCTGGGACCACTGGGACTCAAATAGAGGTCACTAAACGCATAAAAACATCATTTTAAACCTTTTGGGAAAGTTCCGGGCTCAAACGGCACTTATACCCATGTAAAAACGCTATAGGGGTATTTTGGTTATTTTGACCCCAAACCTCAAAAAATGATATATTCGTTTTTGGAACCATTCAAAAACCATCTAATCCCCCTTCAAACATTGAGTTGACCCTTCAAGGACCACCGGGTTGGTTATCCTCGAATTCCGGGTGGAAAATGACCTCAGGCATTTTGGCCATTTCCTCTTAGATAGAAAAATCAAGGTGTTATACAGAGGCCTTGCTCTGATACCATTTGTAGGTAGAGATGTACACAAGAAAAGGAGGTTGAATCGTACATTGATCCTTTTCACGTTTTCTGAAACTTCTGAAAACAAATACTATCAAGTATAAAACTTGTAGTGTAGCGGAAACATAGTCAATAGCTTCAGAAAGCAGATTTCTAAACCTTATTGAATAAAAAGTCCATTATTAAAAGAGATAACAAAAAACGAGAAGGATATATCAGATTAAAAATAAGTAAAAGGCGCAACAAAGACAAATAAAGGAGATTAAAGAAAGAGAGAAAAGACACAAAGGATTTTATACTGGTTCGGCCAACTTGCCTACATTTAGTACTCAACAACCATTGAGGTTCCATTCAAAAATAAATTTCTCAACCTGAGAAAGTAAAAAAAAGATAGTCTTTACATTAGCCTTTCCAAGCTCTCACTTGTGCCAACAAACCAACTCAGAGACTGTCACAAGTTGAGTATTATTTTACAAGCCTCTCCAGGGTAAACCAAGTAGTATTGTTCTAGTCTCTCCAAGCTAACTCGTGATCAGTAGTAACCTCTATAGTCACGTTAAAAGTAGTCTTGACACTGGCTCTCCAAGCTAAAACCGTGACCAGTAGTAATGTAACATCCTAATTTTTAACACAATACTCTAGAACATAATTAGGTTAATCATTAGTCGGTTACTTCATAGTCCTCATTTAACTTTGAATTACTTAGCGGAAAATACGGGTAAATTTTTCTTTTTGAAATATAAAGTGAGAGCCGCGTGATGCGATGTAACACGTAAAGAACAAAACATACATCTCATAACGTCATAGCATAAAGCACATAAAGGCACATCATGGGAAAACACTGAATATCATCTTATATTTATATAACTTGCCCACTTATAAGTGTGGGACTTAATTTAGTACAAGGGAAATACAACATAAACATAAACACGATCTAATCCTCTACCCGAGTGCATCTAATGGGATAACCTCTAAACAAAAGAAGGTTTATCCCCATCTAAGTGGTGTGTGCTCTAACCGGGTACTCCATCGGTCGATCGTCACCTCCTACTGACGTCCGTCTCGCGAACGAGGCAAGTATCCGGGAAACTGGGCGAGCTCCTCGGGCGTAAAGAGGCAGAACGGGGATCAAGAGTGACCCCGCGGTGTGGCCGCATCTCCGGTCGCCGTGCAAGTCGTGGCTGAGTCACGGTATCCTCACTGCCCTCCCTCATCAATGGTGGAGAAGGGGCAGAGCTCTCGCTATACGGATGAGTAGGCGGGTCCTCGGACGGGTCGGTCTCCGAGAAGTAGGTCCGGGGCACGTAATCGGGATAGTCTCTCATGGCTAAGGTGGCGGTGTGCATGCGGAGCACTCTCTCGTCATGCGTGCGCGCACGCTCAAAAACCAGTTCGTCGTCGCCATAGGGTGCAGTCAGGGAGAAGCGATGGGTGTGCACGGGATAAGCGAAGGGGCGTCCTACGAACATGAAAACCGCACCGTGCACTGCCCCTCAAAATGGTATGACCCGTGAGCCGGGTCATAGTGCACCTCCCATGTCGGGGTGTTCACGAACACTACGAACGTCGCCATCTGAAGACGTGACGGAAAGAAAGAGATAGAGGGAGTGAGAATCTTGCTAAAGAATCTCAGTAGGGCCTCCTACTACCTAGGTGTCATCATCTACGTCCTCAGGAACCTTGGGTTTAATTATACAAAATGACTGAACATGCATCAAGTTCATTTTAAACTTTAAAATATACTTTAGCCAAGGTCCATTCATTTTAGGATGATCTTAATGTCATGAATGCAACATAATAGAAAATGTATGCATGGCACTACCTAATGCACACACATAAAACATAACATCAAGCATCATCATACTTGGTGGCATAAAGTGGCAATAGTAACATTCATATGGGACAAACTTAGTGACATAATCATAATCATGAAACATCTCTTCCTCATGGGCCACCCTAAAAGACAATCGAACTGGGGGTGCTCGGCCGAACCGGTGTCACCCAGAACGTGTAACTAGTCGTCACTAGTTCTTACTTACCACTTAACGATAAGCGTATCATAAATCATAAATCCCGACTATCTGAGCACGGGTTAGGGGGCAAAACTCTTAGGGGTGCTCGGCCGAACCGGTGTCACCTAAGAGTATAAATGGGTACCGATGTCACATGAGTTCTATGGAGGTGCTCGGCCGAACCGGTGTCATCCTAGAACCCATCTTAGTACCTTAATTTTCAAAAATCTCTTTAAGTCCCCAAATTAAATGAGAATTCGGCGGCACGATGGCATTACGCCGAATTCCTTCCAAATTTGCTTTATGCCACATAAACATATATACTCATGAATTCCTCATATGAATAACATCATCATCATTTACATACCACATGCATCATCATGGAACATTCAACCGTTTATCCTTATGGTAGCTTATGCTTTGACCCTTACGGGTCTTAATCATGAGATATGGTTCTCTAACATCCGTCGCTCATATTTTATGCACCTAAGGGCTCATAATTAAGCATCATTCATCATCCTCATGTTCACACTTAAATCTAAATAGCATAGGGCAGAATTCCTAACTTGTGATTACGGGGTTCTAGAACTTACGTTTTAGACCCTTTCTTGGTTCCGTCTTCGCCTAAGGCGCTATGAATTAAATCTAAATCAATTATGAGGCATTCCTATGCTTAAGGACTAATTATTAATCATGTTTATCATGTTGTAAGGGTGCTGGACAGAATCCAGAAAAATAAATGTTCTAAGAGTTCTAAACTTGCACTTTTACGGTTTTCTAGTTACTAGTTTCCCTATAGGTGCTAGAATTCGATTCTAATCCAAATGTTACCAAGTTTTTCATGGCTAAACAATCCTAATCTGATTAAGCTCCCATTAAAACAGTTTGGATAAGTTCCATAAACAAATGGGTCAAAACTATGTTAAATTCTAGCTTTACGGTATTTCTAGTTAGCTAGTTTCTTACCTATTATGCATAGAATCACCTCTACATCATCATATGATATTTTCACACATTCTAGCACATCAAAACATCATCATACAGCATTACACTCATCATATCAAAACTGAAAACATTTAGCTTCAGTAAAGGATTTAAATTGACATTTATAGGTACATAAGTTAACTAGTTTCTCTTGGAATCAATTTAGAATTTCTAAAACTCTTTGCAAATCATTTTAATTCATCAAGAGGCTAAGAGAAGCCTTGGGTCAATGACCAAAATATATTTCATCTCCTAAAAGGGAATAAAGTCATATCTCATGACAACATAACCTTGAAAAGGTTTGTAAAGCTTTAAGGAAAACTTAGAACATAGGCTATTGCTCCTTGTAGCTAGATGAAAACTCATTGCAAGTCCATCATCACTACTTGGCCGAAAATATGCATTCAAAGAATGGTTTCACATTAAACTTTAACTTGAAATGAAATGGGCAAGTCTTTGAGCTCTAGGTTCTTAAGTTACGACATAAAATAAACGTGCTCATGCTTTTCATTTTTAATCTTGCTTACAAAATAAAGTGATGACATAAATTAAATATGCAAGGCATAAACTTAAACGTGCAAGCTTAAAAGTAAATATGCGAGGCATAAACTTAAACGTACAAGCTTGAAAGTAAATAAGCAAGATTCAATTCTTTATTTTAGTGCTCTTGGCCCAACAACAATCGACTTTAAGGCCGAAATAGATAGGCATTCGAGAAATTAATTAGGTGATGATGCAAGTTCAATTCTTTATTTTAGTGCTCTAGGCCCAACAACAATCGACTTTAAGGCCAAAATAGAAAGGCTTTGAGAATTAAATTAAGTGATGATGCAAGTTCCATTTTAATCTTTATGTTCTTAGGTGATAGCTTGAAAGTAAAGATGCATAGCAAGAATGAAAATATGAGTGCAAGCATAAAATAAATTATGCAAGTTCATTTTATCTTTCTAGAGCTCTTAACAAGACTTTAAAGGAACATAAACCTCAACCCAAACTCACCAAACCAAGATAAAGTAAAGTCTAGAGTTCTTGGAACTCAACATAATATTTTTAGGAATCAACCATGAAACTTAGAAAAAGAAAGGAAAAGGGCCGAAACTTCAAAAGGAAAAAGGAACATTTTAAAACTCTAGGGTCCATGATCTTGATGATATAATAACACCAACATCATGAAACCTCATCATTGGGTCCTTAAAACCATTTTGAAACATCACCAAAACTAAAGTTCTCAAGAGTTCAAGAAAGAAGAACTAGAAACATTTTTGGTCAAGAACAAAGATCAAGCTCTAGAGTTTGTTTCAAGTGATGAACATCATCATGAAACTCTCATCATCAAGCTCTCATTTCTTTGAACTTCAAGGCCCATGGCCGAAAATGAGAAAGAACAAGGAAAGGAAAAGAAGTTCTAAAAAGAATCAAGAGAAACTATGAACATAAAGCTTAGAACAAGAACTTTAAAGAAAGGAATACTTGAAAGAAAATCCCTACTTGGTGTGATGAACTTGAAGATGGAAGAAGAAGATGAAGATGATGAAGAACTCCAAGAACTTGAAGAACACAAGATCTTTGAGAGAAAAAGAAAAGCTTTGAGTGTTCCTAAACTTAGCAAATGATCTAAAAGTGGTGCAAGCTCCTCAAGGCATTCTATTTATAGAGAAATGAAACAAATGAAGGGTGCTCATGGAGGGGAAGAGCTTCAGCCATGTGTGCAGAATTGGAGGGCATCCATGAGTTCCATGAGGTGAGATAATGTGGTCTTGAGGCATGGTGAGGTATGGCTCAAAATATGGTGAGGTATGGTTCAAGGTATAGCCTCAAGCATGGTTCTTTGAGTGAGAAACAATTCAACATGTGTGGTAAAAGGAGAGAGATGGCCGAATATGCATCAGCCCATGTGTGGTTGTGTTTGCATTTTAATTGTGGTTTAGAGTTGTGTTTAGGTGTATCTTTGATTATGCTTAAGATTAGGAAGTTGTAAGAAAGTGTTTAGGTAAGGAAAATGGATAATTAGGGTGGTCTAGACATAATTAAGGAGTGGTCTTGCACCATTAGTGAGTTAGATCCTCAATTTAGAGTCTAAACAACTCTAGACACATTTCCTTGATTTAAGGAATTGGATAGAGAAAATACTATTCAAGATTTCAAGACTAGGAATCTTGAGTTCTAAAAAGGGATTTAAGTTTAATCTAAGCAATTTTAGGTTCTAATTAATTTTAATAAACTATTTTGACTCTAGATTAATTAGGGAAATTAATTAATCTTCGTTTAGAGCCTAATATTGCTTAGGTTTGCTTAATTACATCATTAAGCTCAAAAATACTATTCTAGGGGCAAAATCGTAATTTTGCACTAAAACTGCCCGGGACCACCGGGACTTGAACAGAGACCTCTAGACACATGAAAACATGTTTTTAAACCTCTGGGGAAAGTTTCGGGCTCAAACGGCACCTTTACCGCGTAAAACGCTATAGGGTATTTTGATCATTTTGACCAAAGCTGCGAAACGAAATTTTCGCTTCCGAAAGCATTCAAAGGCCATTCAATCCCCTTCAAACATTGAGTTGACCCTTCGAGGACGACCGAGTTGGTTACCCTCGAATTCGGGTCAAGAAATGACCTCAGGGGCATTTTGGTCATTTCCCTCGGACAGAAAAAATCGGGGTGTTACAAGTAACCTCTACTATCACGTTGAAAGTAGTCTTCACATTGGCCTCTCCAAGCCCAAACTGTGACTAGTAGCACCCACTACCATCGCGTTGCAAGTAGTTTTACAGTAGTCACTCCAAGCTATTTCATAACAATCATTACCGAATCGAAGATACAAAGGTTAAGTGTTTGGATTACTACTCAAACTAACCTATAGTCAAGTTTCCTTAACATATACATGAAAAGTTCTTAAGAAAAACTTGAATGACGTCCTTCTTCTACTTCTTCCATAGGAAGAGCATAAATCTAACTAAGAATATAGAAGGAATATTTTCTTACACTTCAAGGATAACACTGATTACATGATAAAGATTGAATATTCTAGGAAGTGGGAAGAGATTTTTGGAGAGCTTTCTCCCTTGAATATTCATATCTTCCATCGGTCTTTAAGCATAGCATCTCCTTATATAGTGGTCTTTCTTTATGACCATTGACATAGACCAGTTCCTCAAGTGACACATGTTGATTATCAGTGGTGTCTTGAAAGAAACAGCTAGAAGAGAGGGTGACAGATCTGTCACATCGGATGCATAAGCTGTTATAAAGTTGAGTTTTCTGATCTTCCTTTAGAAACTACTTTTCTACTTTTTAAGCATGTTTTCTAAACTCCTCCTTCATAAAGTTAGGGTGGTTGATCAAATAGGCAAAAGAGATAATGTACTAGTTTGAAACTGGGTTTGACTTGATCATTTGAAATTCAAATTTTAAATTTTCCTCATTTTCCTATAGCATTCTTTGCTCTACTCACGAGTGAGCTTTCTTATGTACGCAATTAGTTCCTTGAAGAGTTTTTTACTTTCTGATCTTCAATCAAATTCTTTGCTGATAATATCCTTGCAATTGTGATGATTGAAGATTAAATAACACATTGCTCTTGGACATGAGTTGATATCTTCATCTTGAGTGTACTTTCTAATGTCTCATGCTACTTTTTAAAGTCTTTGAACTTGTTTTCTTGTAGCATTGAAAACTTCTTCTATTCATTAGCTATCAATTACTTGGATAATTTCACTTCTATTTCATTTCAGATCTCATAACATGAGATAAACATGTTCACACATATATAGTAAAATATATTCTCATTTGAGTAAGCCTTATTCTTGCTAAATGATAGAACTTGTTATAATCTTACAATCAACTCAATAGAGACATTAGTCGTTCTTCAAAGCATTTTCTTTAAATTGGCTTTATTGTCATTCAAAACAAATGAGCGCAAAGGGTTCTGGAGCTAACAATACAATCTTGCTTTTGCTAGACATCCCCAAACTCGAAAATGGTTAAGGTTAGGTTTTCTACTAGTCCAAAATTCAAAAGATATTTTAGGAACAAATTTAGAAGGGACTCTATTAAGAATATTCAAGGTGGTTTTAAGAATCTAGCAATTTAGTCCTACTCATCATGCTTTTCATCATATCCTTAAGGGTACGATTATGCCTTTCGGCCACCCCATTTTGCTCAGGACTACCGAGCATGGTATATTGGGCAACTATCCCATATTCTTGTAAGTATTTAACAAACGGACCCATATGTTGCCTTGAAATATCATGTTTACCATAATATTCATCTACTCGGTTAGACCTCACAATTTTGATGACCTTTCCCAATTTCTTTTCAACTTTAGTTTTGAAGAGAATTTTTCTAAGGCATTTGATTTTTCTTTAATCAAGTAAAGATAGCCATATTGGGAAAAATCATCAACAAAAGTGATAAAGAACTTATTTCCACATATTGTAAAGGAATAAAGCCCACTAATATCAGTGTGAATGATTTTCAAAAGGTCTAAACTACGAGTTGCTCTTTTCTTTTTACTCTTAGTTAATTTTCCCCTAATGCAATCCATACAAATCTCTACATCATCAAAAATGAGCAATGGAAGAATATCATTTTTAACCAATCTATCAATCCTTTCCTTAGAGACATGTCCTAAGCATTTATGCCACAACATGTAAGATTTATCCTTAATTCTAGCATGCTTTACAATTGAAGATTCAACAACTAAAGAAGTATAAGGATCATCTATAGCCAAACATAATTTGTATAAACCATTATCTAAAAAACCATGTCCTAAAACTTTAAAGTCACGTATCAAATTAACCTTTCCACCACCAAAATTAAAATGAAAACCAACTTTGTCTAAAACAAAAATAGAAATTAAATTTCTCTTAAAGGAAGGCATATAAAAGGTATTCTTTAAAACAATCTCAAAACCAATCTTTAAAGACAACTTGACATTTCTAACGAACTTAACATCAACTTCAAGATTGTTTTTTACCCTCAGCTTCACTTTCATTAGATTTGGTTTTCATTTGTTTATGAATGCCTGCAAGGTAATAGCAACATGTGTTGTGGCACCACTATCAAACCACCAGGTATCTAAAGGGACATCAACTATATAAGATTCAAAACTAACAAAAGCTAGAGACATGCCTCCATGTTTCAATTTGTTTTGCATCCAAGACTTAAACCTATGACAATCCTTCCTTACATGACCTTTTTGCTTATAGTGGAAACATTTCACACTTTTTCCTATAGTAGCTTTGGGAACTCCTACAAAAAGGTTCTGACTAGGATTGCTTCCCTACCTATTAGTTCCTTTATGATGAACAAAGCCATTAGCATATTTTCTACTTTTCCTATGATCTGCAGGGCCCTTGCCATGATAAGAATTGGGCTAGAAGGTTAAAAGGCCACTCTTCCTCTTTTCTTTCTTATTTTTCTCTTCCTTAGCAACACACTTAGTAATAAGGTCATTTACAGTCCAGGTTTTATTCATAATGTTATAAGCAATCTTAATTTGGGAAAATTCAACTGGTAGAGAATTCAAGGCAAGATGAATAACAAAGCTATCATCAATGGGAATTAAGAGTCTTAAGTTTAGATTGGAGATGCACCATTTTCAAAATGTATTCCCTAACTCCCCTAGTGTTATCATACGACATAGTGGTCAGTTCTTTTATATAAGTTCTAGACTCGGCATTGTTGGTTACATGATACCTTTGCCCTATCATTATCATAAGTTGTAACATCTTAATTTTTAACCCAATACTCTAGAACATATATAGGTTAATCATTAGTCGGTTACGTCATAGTTCCCTTTTTACTTTAAAATACTTAGCGAAAATACTGGTAAATTTTTTTTTGAATTATAAAAGCAAAATGAGGGCCGCGCGACACAATGAGTAATAAAGTATGAAAGGAAATAGAGCAAGCATCTCACCATAACATAAAGCAAGAAAGGCACGTCACAATAAAACTGAACTGCATATGTATATAACATGATATGCCCACTTATGAAGAGTGGGACTTAGTTTAGTACAATAGGAAATGAATACATCAAAGAGAAAATACACGGAAAGTGCGACGGAAAACATAAAAGAAAACTCCCCTACCCAAGTGCAACTAAAGGGATAACCTCTAAACAAAAGAAGGTTTACCCTCATCTAAGTGTGTGTGCTCTACCCGGGTACTCTATTGGTCATACGTCACCTCCTACTGACGTCCATCCCACGAACGAGGCACATATCCGGGAAACTGGGCGAGCTTCTCCGGTGTGTAAAGGCGAAGTGGGGATCGAGAGTGACCCCCACGACGTGGCTGCATCTCCGGTCGTTGTGCTAGCCGTGGCTAAGTCACAGTATCCTCACTGTCCTCTCTCATCAGTAGTGGAGTGGGGGCGGAGCTCTCGTTGTACAATTGGGTAAGCGGGTCCTCCGACGAGTCGGTCTCCGAGAAGTATGTCCGGGGCACGTAGTCGGGATAGTCATGCATGGCTGAGGCGACGGTGTGCATGTGGAGCACTCTCTCGTTGTGCGTACGCGCTCTCAAAAACCCGCTCGTCGTCGCCGTAGGGTGCGGTCGGGGAGAAGCGATGGGTATGTACGGGGTGAGCGAAGGGACGTCCAATGAACATGAAGACTCGGACAATTCGTGCTCCGGATCATAGTGCACTTCCCACTTCAGGGTGTCCACAAAAACTACGAACGTCGCCATCTGAAGATGTGACGAAAAGAAAAGATAGAGGGAGTGAGAATCTTGCTAAAGAATCTCAGTAGGGCCTCCTACTACCTAGGTGTCATCATCTACGTCCTCAGGAACCTTGGGTTTAGTATACAAAATAAGTGAGCATGCATTAAGTCCATTTTTAAGCTTTTGAAACATAGTTAGCCAAGGCCCATTCATTTTAGCATGATGCTTAATGTCATGGATGCAACATATTAAAGAATGTATGCATGACTCTACTTAATGCAAGAATAATAATCATAATATTAAGCACATCATAGTAGTGGCATAAAGTGGCAATTGCAATCTCATATAGGAAAACTTTGTGACATAATCATCATACTTTATTTCCTCATAGGCCACCCTAAAAGACAATCGTTCTGAGGGTGCTCGGCCGAACCGGTGTCACCCAGAACGTGTCACATCTCTAGGTTATGAGCTCATACCTTAACTAGTCGTCACTAGTTCTTACTTATCAATCCCGATAAGTATATCATAATTATAAACATAATCCCGACTTATCCAGTACGGGTTAGGGGGTATTTCTTGGGGGTGCTCGGCCGAATCGGTGTCACCCAAGAATACATCTTGGTACCGATGTCATATAAGTTCTCTGGAGGTGCTCGGCCGAACCGGTGTCATCCGAGAACTCATCTTAGTACCTCATAAATAAAATCTCATAGGTTTTCCAAAAACTTTCTAAGTCCCCAAATTTGTCAGAAATTCGACAGCGCGACAGCAGCTTGCCGGATTTCTTCCAAATTTACTTTATGCCACATAAATAAATGGATCATGCATCCTCAACCATAAATTCATACATTGACATAATCATTTTCAAATAGAACATACTTTCACTTGTAACATTGAAACTCGTGATACTCTTGATCCTCCGGTATCTTATGCTTTGACCCTTACGGGTCTTAAACTTGAGATGTAATTATTCTATCATTCTCTATCAACCTCTCGTGCATCTAAGGGTTTAATTTTAACAAATCTTACTTTCATTTATGTTCCTTAATAATTCTGGGCAGCACCATACCCCAAGGGCAGAGTTACATAGCTATGATTACGGGATTCTAGAACTTACGTTTTAGGCCCTTTCTCAGATCCGTTTTTCGCCTAAGGCGCTA
Organism: Dalbergia cochinchinensis; assembly: GCA_031216125.1. Classification (NCBI taxonomy): domain Eukaryota; kingdom Viridiplantae; phylum Streptophyta; class Magnoliopsida; order Fabales; family Fabaceae; genus Dalbergia; species Dalbergia cochinchinensis. The sequence goes on along the minus strand of CM062368.1, from coordinate 57,632,687 downwards.
TAAATTAAATCTAAACAAATTATGAGGTATTCCTAAGCCTTTGAACTAATTATAAATCATTTATATCACATTTTAAGTGTGCTGTACAGAATCAGAAAATTAAATGTTCTAAGAGTTCTAGAATTGCAATTTTTACGGTTTTCTAGTTGCTAGTTTCTCTATAGGCTCAAAAATTCAATCCTACTCCAAATGTAACCAAATTTTTCATGATTATTCAATCCTAATCTGATCGTTATCATTCTAAAACAATTTGGGCATTGATTAAGATTAAAGGGATCAAACACTTGTTAAATTCCAACTTTACGGTTTTTTTCTAGAAAGCTAGTTTCTCTCCTATCATGCATAGAAATGTTCCTACCTCATCATACATAATTTTCACACATTCTAACACATCAAAACATCATCACACAGCAGCAAACTCATCATGGCCGAATCGAAACATCAAGTCCCAAAAAGATGCATAATTTGACATTTCTAAAGCATATAAGTTGCTAGTTTCCCTTGGAATCGTTTTAGGACTTCTAAAACTCTTTTGCAAAGCATTTTATTTTTTCAAAGAGGCTAAAAACACCCTTAGGTCAGTAACCAACTTGCTCCCTCCTTAAAAGAGGATTAAATTCATAGATCTCGTTGGTCTAAACTTCATAAAATTCATGAGGCTTAAAGAAAATCTTAAAACTTTGATTGTTAGCCCTTGTAGCTAGATGAAACTCATTCCAAGTTCATCATCACTACATGACCAAAATTATGCATTCAAAGAATGCTCCCACATTAAACTTTAACTTGAGATAAAATGGGCAAGTCTTTGAGCTCTAAGGTCTTTAAGTGATGACAAAATGTAAATATGCTATGCGCTTCATTTTTATTCTTTCATTATAAAGTAAAGTGAGAACTTTAAAGTAAATATGCAAGACTTGAAATTTAAATATGCAAGACTTGAAAGTAAATATGCAATGCAAGTTCATTTCTTTATTTTAGTGCTCTAGGCCCAGCAACAATCGACTTTAAGGCCGAAATAGAAAGGCTTTGAGAATTAATTAGGTGATAATGCAAGTCTTGTTTTAATCTTTGAGTCCTTAGGTGATAACTTGGAAAATAAAGATGCAAGGCAAGAACATAATCATGAGTGCAAGCTTAAAATAAATATGTAAGTTCATTTATATCTTATTAGAGCTCATTCAAGACTTTAAAGGAACTTAAACCTCAACCCAAACTCATTATGACAAGATAAAGTGAAGACAAGAGTTCTTCGAACTCAAAATAATATTCCTTAAAAAAACAAGGCCATAAATGATCTATATAACATTTTCATGAAAACTCAAGCTTTAGAGATTTCTTTGTGGTGAACATAAAGTCACCATTTAGAACTCTCATCATCAAGCTATCATGTTGGACCATCCAACAAGTGTTGGCCGAAATCATGAAGAAGAGAAAATGAAAGGAACCGAAACTTTTAAGAAGGAAAAGGAAACATTTGAAACTCTAGAGACCATGGTCTTAGTGATGTATTAACACTAACACCATGGGTCCTCATCATTGAGTTCATATAACCATTTTAAGATATCATCAAAGTTAAGGATCTCAAGGTTCAAGGAGAAAAGAACTAAAAACATCTTTAACTTAAAAACAAAGATCAAACTTTAGAGATTGTTCAAGTGATGAACATCATCATGAAATCTCATCATCAAGCTCTCATTCCCTTGTCCTCAAATGCCCATGGCCGAAAATGAAGAAGAAAAAGGAGAGGGAAAAAAGTTCTAAAAAGACTCAAGAGAAATCATAAACACATAACTAGAATAAGAACTTAAATGAAGGAAATACTTGAAAGAAAATCCCTACCCAGTGATTGAAGGTTGGAATGAGAGAAAAGGATGAAGAACTTGGACACTTGAAATTTGAGAGAAAAGAAAACTTTGAAGTGCTCTTTGGAAACTTACACTTAGCAAATGAACTAAAGGTATTTCAAGTTCACTCAAGTGTTCTATTTATAGAGAAATGAAACAAATGAAAGGTGCAAGAGGGAAAGGAAGGTTTCAGCCAAGCAAGGTAGCCCCATGAGGTCCATGAGGTGAGATGTTGTGATCTTGAGGCATGGTGAGGTATGGTTCAAGGTATGGCTCAAGTATGGGTCAAGCATGGTTCTTTGAGTGAGAAACAAATCAACATGTGATGAAAATGGGGGAGGAGTGGCCGAAGGTGCATCAGCCATGGGGGAGGGTTTTCTCGCATTTTAATTGTGGTTTAGAGTTGTGTTTAGGTGTATCTTTGGTTAGGATTAAGATTAGGAATTTGTAAGAAAGTGTTTAGGTGAGAAAATGGGTAATCAAGGTTGTCAAGACATGTTTAAGGAGTGGTCTTGCATCATTAGTGAGTTATAAACTCATTTTAATGCATAAACAATTCTAGACACAATTCCTTGATTTAAGGAATTGGAGAGAGAAAATACTATTCAAGATTCCAAGATTGGAATCTTGAGTTTTAAAAAGAGATTTAAATCTAATCTAAGCAATTTTAGGTTCTAATTAATTTTAATAGTTTATTTTTACTCTAGATTAATTATGAAAATTAATTAACCTTCGATTAGAGCCTAATATTGCTTAGGTTTGCTTAATTACATTATTAAGCTCAAAAACACTATTCTAGGGGCAAAATCATAATTTTGCACTAAAACTGCCCAGGACCATCGGGACTTAAACAGATGCTTTTAAACATGTAAAAACATTGTTTTAAACCCTCGGGGAAAGTTTTCGGGCTCAAGCGACACCTTTACCCTCGTAAAAACGCTATAGGGGTATTTTGGTCATTTTGACCCGAAACTGCAGAAAATGAGACTTTCGCCTCCGAAACCATTCAAGGGCCATCCAATCCTCTTCAAACATTGAGTTGACCCTTCGAGGACTGTCGGGCCGACCATCCTCGAATTCCGGACAAAAAATGACCTTAGGGGCATTTTGGTCATTCTCCTTTCAAACAGAAAATGGGGGCGTTACATAAGTTCCTTAGCATTGTTGGTATCTGGCAAGCCACTAAGAAAGTGATCTGAAATACCTCTCTTACTTTCCATAATAGTCCTTCTATTCCTGTGTACTCTCATCCATAAGATCAATATCAACAATACCCAGAGCAAAATCAATGTCTTGTTTCGATCTCTTATAGTTTGAACCAATCAAAGCCTCAGTCATAGTTGTACTATTATTAACAGAAAAGAAAACTACAATAAGAATGCAAAACAATAATTAGTCACATGGGCATTAGAACAAAAATAGCTTGCCAACAATATAAGCCATATCAAGGACCTAAATATAAAATCACAATCCCTTTTTAGGGTGGGTATGTAAAAATTATATGAAGATCCTTCATGTGAAGCTAATAGTGAGAAAATTTCCAATGCTTAGGAAAACCTCCTTTGGGGTGATAATCTCAAACATTAGAAAGTAACTCACATCAATATGCCCCATAGTTCCTAATTATAGCACACAATAACCCCTTTTGCAGTGGTGATTTTATGCAATAACTAGAAATATCCCTTACATGATGATCAAATTCAATGAATTCACATAAACAAACCACTTTGGTGATAAATATTTTTATGAATTCACAGAACCAATCATACAGGGAAACAATTCCCGATAGACAACGACAATGATCTAGTAAAATATGAGATACTTTTCAACATGTGTCTGTACCGGTCATAATATATTATAAAGTGCATTCCATGAATAATAGAATTTAGTCTAGCCCATACATATGTCCAAATCAAAATTAAATAAGTTAACACATTAATATTCAACATGTATAATATTCATTCATATGTGCTGTCCAAATAAATAAATAAATAAAAACTAAAATAAAATAAATTAGTCGCATAACACAAACCAAAAGCATCAATAACATGAGCATATAAGGCCTATACGGTCATGTTCACCAAATGATTAGAATTCCAAAATTGTCAAACCTTCAAACAAGGATTCAGATTGACATGTGTAGTGTATATAACATATGAGTTAATAATTAGGAACAAATATGTCTAAAAGAAAAGCATCCTAAATTGTGCATACTAATTATAATTATATATCAAATATTTCATCAAACAAAAAAGAATTTTTATCAAATACAAAAGTTAGTGCATATATTTCTTACTAAAAGGAGACCAAAAGACACACTCCTCATTCTCAGAAAACGTCGAGATGGAGATAAAAAAAAGATTAATAAATCAATGTGCGACCCTCATTAATCAACACCCCAGCAAAACAAAATCCAGGTTATTATTGTATGGGAAAGGTTAGACAAATTGGTTTACTCAGAAAAAAAAAAAAATAGGTTCACCGAAAAAAATATTTTCTCAATGATAAAGAATTTTTCTCGATTGACAAACAATGGATCTTGAATCTATATGATATGTCTCTGATACCACATGTAAGATAATTTTGGATCATATAAATTCAAGATACCATCATCAAATTAAGATAAAAGATATATCTGAATTGGCCATAAGAGATTAGTGATGGAGACGAGGAGTGTTTCTCTTACTAGACCCTTCTCCCTATCCATTCTTTCACAGGGTGGCAGTTGTCGATGGGGCAAGTCAAAAATGCGTATCACAATAAGTGGTAAGGCGGGGACCTAGCCTTATATTTATAACCACGACAGGTTCTCCTATCAAGAGTTGCTGTTAGGAAAACCCTTATAGGCTTATGATAATGTGCCTATACTATACCGTCTAATCATATTAACTTTTAGTAATAGGTGTACATAGCCCACAACATGAATCAATTATAATTATTGAGCTTATCGTACTTATTCCAATTTTCACAAAATAAAATCCACACTTAATTGTAGTCCACACAAGGAAATTCTAGCATAACGTTGCAAGGTCTCATGGAAAGAAATGCAAATGGCAGAGCCTCGTGGAAACTACATATGTCAACGTTTTAATCATTTCCATTATTTATCTTGAATTTCCAGTATATTATTCAGTTAGTTTCAAGAGAAATATTTGTGGACAAAATGGATACTTAAAATAAATAGAAATAATGACACAAAAAAGATAAATACGTAAATAGAAATAAAATAATCAAATCATGTGAATCGGAAGCAAGGAAGGACTTTTTTAAGAAATATGTTTTTTGTATCAATTGTGTATAGGACACAATATCGACTCACATGTCATCTACCATTGAATGAGATATGAACCTTATTTGAATAGAGTCTACACCCTATCCAATAGTGAATGGGATGTGAGTAGCACGATATCCCACACACAATGAATACAAATAACACAACTCCTTTTTTAAATGCCAATTTTTCATCAAAGTGAAAAGTAAATTGAATACACCAAATTAAAATAATTTCAAAAGCAAATGGCCTAGAGTAATAATGGTCAAACTTTATAACGCATATTTAAATTTTTCTCCTTAATTTTTTTTTCTATATATGTAATAGACACACGTTGTGATATATATATATATCTTGATATATTGATAATAATACATTTTATTGCAATTGCAGGTTTACATATAACAATTAATGCTTTGTGCAGTGAAGACTACATATGTAATAATAATAACTAATTGACCGGAACCTATTAATTTGGTTAATTTGTGTATTGGATTGCTAATCGAAAGGAACCACAGACATTGTATAAAAAGACAAACTTTCACGACGAAAGTTCTAAGGCCTACACTGTGACGGACACTAATCGATCTTCCAAATATCTAAGCCTAAGACTAATTATTTACTTTATCATTTTAATCCTTAAATCTTAAAATGAGTTAAATTAATTCTTGACATTACAAAATATAAATCATATTAGTCTCATAATTTATTTTTATTTAATATTTTATCAATTAACTAATGATAGGTAATCTTAAGTATTACATTAATATACCACTTATCTTTTGAAATAGAATGGAATTTAAAATAACTCATTTTAATGTCTAATATTAGACAAAATGAGTCATTTTATGATTTAGAATGAAAATTTAAATGATTTATTTTGTATAATTTTAGATACCAAAATAAGTCATTTTAAATACTATTATATTTTAAATAATATAAGGTATATCAATGTATCATTTAAGATTGCATATCATTATTTAATTGATAAAATATTAAGTAAAAATGAATTGAGAGACTAAAATGACCAATGTTTTATAACGTTAAGAACTAAACTAACTCATGTTAAATATTAAAAACTAAAATGACTTATAAATATAAAATCTAGGACTAAAATAAGGATTAATTCAAGCCTAAAACAAGCGAATCACTGGAATTAGTAATTGGACTTTAAGATTACATAGCCCGTTTTGATCAAAACCAAATATCGCAGTTGATCGAAACCCACACCAAGTATTAAATAATTTCAATATTCTCCCAATTAATCTTCAGGGCAGAAAAGGTGAGGAATTACTTCAGCACTTTATAAATGGACTTCGATATTATCGTGTGTCTACTAAGGCGCTCATAACTTCTCAGCAAAAGAAAAAGGTGTTGACTTCACGAAGTCATCAGCGGATGAAACAACTTAGAAAATTCGTAGCTACTAGAATCATGTGCTGAAAAAAATTCGTAATTGAGGATCACAGGTCGCGTCAACTCTGCAAATTTTCAAACTGCAGAAAAGAAAAAGTTAAATTGTTCTTTAGAAAGAATTTTGCTATAGTGTCGTATGCTAAGGGCACTAATTATGATTTCAAGAGTAAAAAAAAAATTCTAAAATGATAAATGAATTGAAAACTTCAAATATATATACTTTTTTCCATTTAGAACTATCCACTAATAAAAACTTGATCAATACCCATAAAATGCTAAGCCGAAATCTGAGTGGTTATGGCCACTGCGAATTTTTCAAATTTAAAAATAGTTTTCTAACATCATTTTTGAAAAATGCTGACCAATAAATTTTTTAATGATATAACATACTCGTTGCTACTTCGACGAAGAAATGTATCATATTACTTCACTTCGATTAAGTTTTGTTTCAACTTTTGAAAAAATTAGCTATGAAACTTAAACTTTACGTATAACTAAAAAAATTGAATAACAGATTCCATTTTTAAATTTTGATTATTTTAAAAAAATTATTCCAACATATGAAAAGTGAAAATCTTATCTAAATGCAGCTTTCATTTGACAGTTAACATAATTTCTATAAGTATTGGAAGTCAACGTTACCGTGACAAGCAATGCGCTAACCATTAACAATACTAGATGCAACGGCCCAGTAAACATGGGAATATATTCTCTATGCCAAAAAGGAGTAGCATTTAGGACCCAATAACTAAAAGCAACAAAATTACGCTTTTGTACAGGTTTGGTGCTTGACTAGATTTATTATTATAAGAGTAAAGTTGAGATTCGACCCAAAAAAAAAAAGGAGTAATTCATAGACTACAGGGGAAGTTATTGCTGTCAGAACCATTCACAGATGATATCTCAAGAGAGCAGAGAGACAAGAGAAACAAATTCCAGGGTGACCCGGCCCTTGGACCTGGTGTTGATGACAAAATGCTCTGGGTACTTCCTTAATAGCATAAGCAAACCATACCAAGGCTTCCCTTTGGATTCAGGACCAGGCCAATCCTCAGATGTCAGATACCTCCTCACTCTACTGTGGTGCCATACACTGCTATACTGCTCCACCAACTAAACAATAATAGAGGAGCAAATCAATTCAGAATTTAAAGATATGCGTTTATGCATCCTACCAAATGAATTTTAGATGCATAATAATAATGGATATCAAACATGTATTGTGGAGTTCTAAATCCTACCTCCTATACAAAAGTTTAGACGTTTGAAGTTTAACTTTCTCTCCAACTTCCCATTGCCAACCCAGCACTCCCCCCACCAAAATAAAATAAAAAATAAAAAATCTACATTCCCACCTTTCACCAGCCACAATGTTACCAGACACCCAGTTGATGCCACCAAGAAAAATGGAAAACATAAAACGACACTGTTCATGCATAGTTTTCATCTATGTGGATTGTAAGAATTGAAAATGAAAACATGACAACTCGTCATGCCACTAGGCAAGCAAAATATTTATTAAAGCGTCAATGTTACCTTGTACACACCCTCAATACAGTGGTAGCAGATCGATAATTAACTAGGTATATACCAATGAGAGGCAGGGCATCGGGTTGCCACCTAACGAGCCTCACGATACAAGAAGAAAAAGTCGAAGGTTAGTTAGCATCTCAGTAGTTATGTTTATTAGTTGTTAGAGAGAGGAAATGACAGGTAAGAATTGAGTGGTGAAATTAGCGAGTGAAGGTGTCTCTAATGCCCATCGGTCAGTAACTACACATTATCTTCCTCCGGGTCATTATTCTCATATAGAGACACTGATATTGAATAACCCACATCACATTCTCATTTATTCTCCCTCATCAACTCTGTTTTGTTTCTTTCCCTGAACCAATACTATCCACCTTGTGTCAGAATTCCTTGATCCAAGGGTGACATGGTTGGGACAGACAGACGCACAAGTAACAACATTGGAGAGAAGCCTGCAAGATTGGCATTGACAAGGTGAAGAAGAGGCTGAGCGATGCTTGCTGACGGATGCTTAAGAGTTCAAAACACGCAGGTTGTTGTCTGGGAATCTTGACCAAAACGAATGAGCCTATTGGCAATCCGTCAAGAGCCCATCACAATACTAGGATCAATTTTGGAGGGAAAACTGTTGAGGGTGGAGAACGGTACTAAGAGGGCATCGAAAGATGTAGAAAGATTGATGTTCCCCTATTTGCAAGTGAAGATGCATATGGATAGGTGAACAAGGTAGCAGGGTATTTTCAACTGAGGGAGTACCAAAGAGGAATGTATCTTTGCAAATTGCAGCTAGGTGGCCTTGGAAGGTCAGGCTCTAACATAGTTTTGATTGTGGGAATCCTGCAATTAGACCTAACCCCACTGGGTAATGCTCAGGAATGCTATGAATCAAAGGTTTCAACCCTCCATGATACAGAATCTATACAAATTCTTGGTAGGGTTGAAGCAAGAGAGAATGATGCAAGGTGCAGAGAGAAATTTGAGCCGTATGTGGGCCATTTCACATCATAGAACAAGAACAAAGATGTTTTATTGAATGAGCTGAGGGAAGAGGCAATGGCTGAACTTGAATAACAAACTGCTAGAACTTATCTGAATTGATGCATCTAAGGACTGGAAATACCTTTAATCCATGATCAGGGAGGAAATACAACCGAAGCCTCTCCAATTCAATAGGTAGTTCAGGAGAATGGAGCACTAGGTTAGGGCAAAGTGGGTAAGTCCAAAAAGATCCATGGAAGGATCAATCTCCAAATCCTGTCCCATCAGAGTCTCAGATGGGAGACATCAAGGAAATGTTAATGAATAAAGTCCCATCAGAGTCTCAGGTGGGAGACATCAAGGAAATGCTTGTAAATAAACAGATTGTGTAGGAGAGGAAGAAATTCCAGGCAGCTACCTAAGGCGGAGCATACAGACAGAATAAGGAAGGGATTATGTTTCCATTGTTAAGAGAAGTCCTTGCCTATGCATGATTGCAAAAGAGAGGGAAAAAATGAAAAAAATCAGGGTGATATGGTTGGAAGAGATACCAGAAGTAAAGGATGAGCTTCTCCAGCTGAAGAGGAGGAAATCATAGAATGGGAAGGGAAACCACTTCAGCTTGATCTCGAAGGTATGGTTGGACCCGCTTCAAACCAATCCCTAATGTTGGGGTGTGAGGTAAAATCATATGGGTCATGATGTAAGTAGATTGTGGAGCATCACAATTTTATCTTCCATTGGATTGCTGAGGAGTTTCACTTGTCAGCTAAGAAGCAAGGACACATTGACTTGGTGGTGTGTCTGTGTTGGACACCGACACCCAGACGACACATGTTAGACACATGTCCATAGGTGTTCAATTAAAAAACTAATTTTTTTGAGCTCGGACACGCACCAGATACAAAAAAACTAGTTGAGTCATTTTAAAAATTCTTCAATTGATGACAAAAAAAAAACAAAAAGAATAATTAATTAGATAAAAAAAATTATACAAACACGACAAAAAAAATTCAGACAAAAAAAAATATACAACAAAATAAAAAAAAATTATATATATATATATATATGCCGTGTCCGTGTCCGTGTCTGTGTCGTGTCCCGTGTCTATGTCAGCGTCGGTGTCTGTATCTGTGTCTGTCCTTCATAGCTTGCCAGTAATTGAAACAACTCAGTTTTGGGCTAAGGTGGGTGATAGACAATAAGCAAGTACTGACAGTTTGAAACATATGCTAGTGTTCTGAAGAACTCAAAAACAGGCTACTTGAAGGGCCAAAAGGAAGACGTACGAAATAAGTTGCACCCAATAGAAACTTCGAATTTGTAAAGAAATTTTGCTTCGGTAATAGATGAGAAAAATAAGCTTTATCGAAGAGAAAGGAGCTTTGATTTGGGGACAAGTGAGTATAGGAGGGAGGAAGAGGAGACAGTAGGCACAAGATTCAAGAATCTTGAGCGACATCCCATGGTTGATGTCAGGGTCAAGCTGGAGAAACGGCCACAGCAACTGCCTTTGCCAATCTCTGGAAGGCAGAGAGAAGTCGTCGACGGGCGACGGGGAAGGAAGAGAGATGATGTTGCAATAGGGCATGAAAGGAGAAGGCAAGGAAGAACAAGACCTTCCACTAGTCAATGTGCGAACCATTGGGCGTGTGATTGTAGCACAAAAGGAGAAGGGGGCAGTGATGGAATAGGAGGAACAGTAGCAGTAAATACCACTGGGTCGGGTGACAAACTTGAAGGCACATGGTACTGGTGTTGCCGATAGTACTGCCGGCCTCGCCAGCAGCAATGCTGAAGAGGGTAACCAAGAGAAGCCACAAGAAAAAGGCAGAGGACAGAAGAACAAGACTGGGTGACCGCTGACAACAGCAATGAAGTTCCAGCTATATCTAGATGCTTATCCAATTCTATTAGTTCAACTGATCCGGAGTACAAATGTACACAACATAGATAAAAATGGATACTAGATAGCAGAAATACCATACGCAAATGCAAAACAACATCATTACAAGTTAAGCATTGTAGAATTTTGGTGACAACTACAAAAATGGATAAAAATCTGTTCAGCCATTCTTGTAGGTCTATGAAATCAGGAAAGGAGTGGTGTCATGTGTCAAGTAGCAACTTAAAACAAATAATTCTAAGAACTAACCTCCGCATGAAGTTTCTCCATAGGCATCCACTCTCCAGGACCACAAAGATCAGAGAGAACAGTAGCTACAGATGATACTACATCCTTTTCTTCCAACTGCTGAAGCTGGAGATTATCAGCATCTCGATCTACTCGGGATCTTCCTTCTGGCTTCTTCTCTGCAGAAACCAAACCACCTCAATATTCAATAATAACCAAAGCTACAAATTCTGAGACTAATCACGTAGACTAGAGGTTGGAATCAAAGCAAAAGCATAAACAGTTGGGTTAACATGAATAAAGAAAACAAACAAAAGTTAGGTTTAGGCACTATTATGCCTTCACTTCCCGTAACTACTATGGAAAAGAATTTGAGTTTGACAGTATTTCAGAGACTTCAGCTTGCCATTATTATTTTTTGTTTCTTGCCTCTTCAACAGGATTCCTAATCCTTTCTTAGATAAACTTTTCCATTCCATTGTTGTTTTAATCCATTCTTCATTTCAAAGAAAAGCCTTTCATGCTTTAATGATTTTGAAGCCAAAAACTCTTTCTGTTCGGTTTCATTTATTTATTTTCCTCACAGCATTCAATTGGAACAGAAGCATTTGAATAAATCCAAACTAAAAAGTCTTGACACAAGCTGGTCAATTATGAATTATGGTTTTCAAAATGGCACGATAATTTTTCCATCCCACGTTTAAGCTAATTTGACTCCTTTGACCTATACCTAACCAATAATTACAAAAACAGACCAATTTGGAAGTTAAACTTAACCTACTTACATAGCACCTTACAATACAAAATCGGTAAACTATGAAGAAAGAACGTGTACAATCGTTCCCATGCAAGGAAACAAAACATCAAACCACACTATAGATAGTTAACGAGTCAAAATGAAAGCCAAAGCCAAGCAACCAAGTGTTGTCAAGTGGCCAATAACAAGAAGCCAAAACCAAAAACCAAGAACAGCGACCACTCATAAATTCCCATACTACTGCCTAGTTATTATTCCTTTTATGGAAGGATAAGAAAAAAAGAAAGGAAAAAAAAAAAATGGGACCAAGAGCATACAAGAGTTTCAAGATCTCAAATCAGCGGAAAGAAGGAACTCATCAAGGTGGATGGTATTGCTGGAACACCGTGTTGAAGTTATGAATTTAAGACAAAGCAATAAGGAAAAGACAAAGACTAGAGCCAAATAATACTAAATATATTATTGATATTAAAATAAAATTAAAATTTAATTAAATTACTATTAAAATATTAAAATATATTATCAAAAATATATAGAATAATTACAATTCCTGTTTAAATTTTTTTTTTAAAACAAAAAAAGAAAGCCTCTTGCAACAAAACAGAAATAAAAAATATAACAAAACTTTTTAGGCCTTGGCCCATAACATGGTATTGGAGATAAATAATAATAATTTCGGGTGATTTAAGAGTGATACCCACTTTCAGACAAAAAAAACAAAGGTAGTGAGACTCGCAGTTGACCAATAAACAAAAAGAGTGAAACTGAAAACCATTGCCCAATATCATGCTCCCACCACCTACTGACCACAAAACACTTCCGAGCCATTGACAATCACGGAACCAGCCACCCACAGTCGTCAGCCACCATAGACTGCCATAGAAGGCAATTGTAGCAAAACAAATGGCGCTGACAGGTGAAGAAACCCAGAACACTACAAAGATGAGGATTGATTGAGAAATGCAGGTGATCAGCAGGTCGCAGCTGAGAGAGAGGGAGGTAGTAGCATAGATGGAGATCAAGAGAGGGCAAGAGAGATATGCTCTTAGGGTTTTGGGTGGCCTGAGTCAGATCACAGAATGGGCACTCAACATTCAAAAATGGGATCAGGGCTAGGTCGCTAAACTTGCACGATCGTGATGACTAAACAATCTTACCCAGTGATCCCACCACAATCCCACATGTTCGAGTTATGCAGCAGGATCAGGATCAGAGACAGCATGTGGGTGCGTAAGATCATTTGATCTTACAGGTTATCTCACGATCCTAGCAACCTTGATTGTTGATGAAATTGAAATAACAATAAATTTAGGAATTGAACAAGGCATATATAAAACGTGGAAATGGAAGTAGCATGCAAAGTAGAAAGACAACAATTAGGGAAATAAAACTGAGGTGCCGTTTCCAGAAAATCCTCTGCAAATGAAGTGTGAGAATAATTAAAAAATGCCAGAAGTGGCATTTTAGGAAATGCTGCTACAACTTTCAATATACCAAATTATCTGCATCTAGACATCTACTCTACCTTCTTTTTCCATTCTGGCTACCAAATATGCCAAATTACCAACTGAACTGACTCAACAATCTCTTTCTTTATCCCCAGCCGCAAAGGGAATTTTTCATGATCCTCTTAGTCCCCTCAGCAATAGTCACCAAATCAGTGGTCTAAAACGAGAATAAATAGTAAAGAGAAATACCACATTAAGACGATATCTTTCTCTAAATGATTTTTATCAAAATTATGGTTTGTCATTGGATTCTAAATGATTTTTATTAAAATTGTGGTTTTTCATAGAGCCCAAAGGCATTGGTTGATCCATCAAAACAAACCCAACTAGTGGGATAATATATGGCTGTTGTACAAGGCAGACATGACCTCCTAAGGACAAGGATGCACCACTCTAGAGATCTTATAAAACACAAGAACAAGAAAAAGTCATTGCATGTATTACAACACTGTCGCACAACCAAACATGGGCAACAACAATCTAACCTAGCAAAATTTCTCATCTTCATATAAACACAATTTCCAATAACATAACAAGTCAAGCAAACTGGAAGATCCAAATATAAGATCTCCACTGCCTCCCTGTCATCCTAAAAGAATCCTTTTAGGATTTGTGGTGATGAAGCACAGCCTTAATTATATGTAAAACCAAGTGATAGTTGATAACGATGAAGAGCAGCATTCATTATACTTAAAAAGTTAAAACCAAGTGATAGTTAAAAACACAAAATCATAGAATGTAGAACACAAATCAACATCAATACCTCAAGAATCTCACAAATCATTACCATTGCAAGAACCTCTAACCGTATGTTCATGGGTCTGGGTTTTGGAGGGGAAGGAAGGGTTTGTCCATCAAAAGAACCTACAATACAAACCCTTACTTCCCCACCCTTTCCACCCCACACCCCAAACTCATTAACATACCCTCAGGGATTTTCACAAAAAGTAAAAACACAGTTCCATGCTAAAACTATCACAAAGCACAGCCTTCATTATACGTGAAACCAAGCGATAGTTGATAACGATGAAGAGCAGCATTCACTATACTTAAAACCAAGTGATAGTTACAAAACACAGAATCATAGAATGTAGATGACAAATCGACATCAATACCTCAAGAATCTTATAAATCATTACTATTCCGAGAATCTCTAACAGTATGTTCGTGAGTCTGGTTTTGGAGGGCAAAGAAGGTTTTGTCCATCACTAGAATCTACAAACCAAACAAACCCTTCCTTACCCTCTCTTACCCCTCCAAAAACCCGAACTCATTAATATTCCCCTAGGGATTCTCGCAAATAGTAAAAACACAATTCCATGCTAAAACTATCACAAAAATCTCATAATCCAATTACACAACTACAAAGAAAATGGTGTTATTCGGATCAGGTCATTCAGAACCCTATTCTTGACAACACATGCATCAATCAAAAGACAATTTTAAATGCTATAAATCCGATAACCAAATAAACATAATGCCAATTTCAGAACCCATATATCCTTTCAGGCAAACACACCAATCATGCAAAACACAATAATCCAAAACAACCCGATTATCCAGAAATGCAAGGCGAGTAAGAAACACTAACCCAGTGATCCAGCGATCGAAGCCTTGCTTCCAGAGCCCATTCCGCCGTACCCGTAACCTTCAAACCCATCCCTCCTCCCTTTCTTCCCACTACTGCCCCCGCCAGCACCAACATCATCTTCATCATCATACTCCTCCTCATAGTACTCCCTCCTCCCCTTCTTCACTACCGCGCCAGCCCCGGCCGCAGCAGCAGAGGCCAGGTGGTAGTTATAATGAGGCACGACCGGCCCTCCGGCTACCCCGGCGACGGAGGCGGAGTGGTTGGGGTAGTGGCGGGGGCCGATCGGGCCACCGAGGATGCTGCGGACGGGGAGGAGGAAGTAGAACTCCTTGTCCCCGATCTGGAGGAGGTCCTGGGAGTCGAGCTTGACGGGGGGGTTGCCGGGGAGGTGGAGGACGCCTTCGACGAGGCAGCCGTTCTTGCCGAGGACCTCGAGGGCGAAGCGGCGGCGGGCGAAGTCATAGAAGATGCGGGCGTGGTGGCGGGAGATGTTCATGCCGCCACCCAGGCTTGAGAGGTCGACGTCCACGGTTGATTTCTTGGAGTTGCGCCCAAGGACGATGGAGTAGGTCTGCATGTAGTACTCGAAGTCCTCGCCTTGGAGCTTCGCGAAGCCCGCCTCGACGTCGCCGCCGGGAGCTGCGGTTCCCATGGCGGTGTTAGTGGTGGTCGGAAAACGAGAATGGGAGAGAGAGGGAGAGAGGATGGAAATTGGTTTTTAGGAATGTGTGTGACGAAATGCTGGGAAACGTCAAGGGGGAGTTGTATGATTTGATTCTCGGCAAGGCTTGTTTGGTAGTTGTGGCCCTTGGGGGTTCCTGAGAATATGAAGAAAAACAAAATGCATTGTCTAGTAAATTAGTGTAAAAGTTACCCACTCAACAAACACTATTTGGAGTTTAGAAAGTTAGTATTGATATCTAAAATAATTATACCTTTTGATCTAGAATTCAGCATAGAATTGGAGTTTAGAAGTGGAATTGGAGGACCCAATCTCAATTCCATGTTTGAAGTAATATAAAGAATTGAAATTATAATTATAATTACGTAATTCAATTTCATAGACGTCAAAAACAATTGAAATAAGCTCTTCTTAATCTCAAATCTCTTATGAATTGTTAATATTAGGACTCATTCAATATCTCTTTCTCAATTGAAATATGTATAATTTTCTCTTTTTTTCTTTTTTTTTTTTGTAACAATCATATTGCAATTCTCTAGTAAAGTTAAATACAAAATTTAAAGTCAATTTCATGATTGAAATTGAAATCAAAATTCTATATTACAATTTTAGTTTCAACATCCAAACAAACCTTAATACGGATATTAAAAAAACAATTTCTACTTTTATTGTCACCAAAGAAAATATGGTTATAATAGTCTTTTAAATATTATGAAGCACAAACTAGCTCTTAAAAGCACCATTAGCTCTCAAAAGTCAAGAGCAAAAGCTCCTCAACTGAAAATTGGCTTATTTTTTCATATGTTGAGGCACTTATTTGAAAACCACTACTAAATCAAGCCTAATAAGTCATTTAATATAGTGGATTTCTTAATTGGTCTTTAATAGCATTCAATAAATAACTAAAGGAATTAACCGAAAAGAAAATTTTCATAACCTTTTAATAATGCATTAAATACATTAAAATATTTTAAAATTCTATAATTTTTATCAATATTAAATGCTTTGGATTTTGGGGAGCTACTTCGGTGAAGCCCTGAAAAAAGTTTCACCAATGAAGCTTTGGTGCGGCATCAATAAGATGAAAGCTGTGTGTTAATGCGCCCCACAAATTATTGATTCAAAAGAATGATTTGAAAATTCAAAACAATATTAAGTATTGTGATTAAAGTAAACAAATGATGGTTTTATAGAAAAATAAATGAAACAAGAAAAATAAAAATTTGAGCCCCATCTCAAGTTCCACCACCAGTAAGGTGCTTCTCCTTCCTCTCACGTCACTCAATTCTTCCTTTCTTTTTCCTTCTGCATGTTGATCAATTGAATTAATGTATGTGGGTTTGCAACTGTGGCAACATCAAAACCCAAATAAAGATTTGTGTTTAGGTGCACTCAACGATAATAACACTCAAAGTGCTTAGGTTTAGCTCAATGTTCTGAGATAAAAACTTCGCTTTCTTTTCAAAAAGAAAGAAGAAAGATTTGAGTAGAGTTCCAACACTTATGTTCTCTTCTACTCTCTATGTTCTTCTTCTTGTTATCTAGCCATATATATAGCCATCTCAAGGAAACTACTGTTGAGAAAAAGAGCATAGACCCATAAGACAAAATATTCACTTTAGTCTTACATCTGGCAGGATGAGAGAGAAACTTTTCTTTTTTTTTCTGTACACAACAACAATAGGAAATGTGCTTGACAAACAACTATATGATGTAGTCATGCACCCTTACGAAATCATCTCATATTTGAAGTTATCTTCTTGAGGAAGTTTTCGAACATAAGCATGATCAAAGCTTTTGATATGCATGAGCAAAGCCTTTTGATTGATGTTCATTCTAATGTTTGACTCTTGAGACTACATTCCTAACATATGCTTCTTCTTGGTGTGTAGCTTTCTAAAGAAGAGATATTCTAATTGAACTTGTGTCTTCTATCTGGGGTAGCAGGAGATGCTTTTGATGGATAATATATTGGATTCGCACCTTCTTTCTAAAGACATTTAGGCATGTTTCTCAAGAAACTTAACTTTCTGAACATGTTCTCTTTTAGTTATGATTATCAAATATAAAATACAATAGAATCAAAAATTTTCTTTTGAAATTAGTCTTATCCCTTATCATTAGCCTTTGCATCACAACACTACATAAACTATTAATCTTTAAATAATTTTGTTTAAGGGATTGGTTTGGTGTCATTAAAAATACATTGGACACATCAAGAAATTTACAAAGCCCAAACATAGCTTCTAAAGGATGTTGAAGTTTACATACATACATATATATATATATATAGGCATCTCTAAGATATTACTGTCATTAAATAAAGGTCAAACCCTAAAGTGAAAAAATTCCTGTTAGTCTTACACCTGATAGGATGAGAGAGAAAATTTTCTTTCTTTAGTACACAAGGACAACAAAATAGCACTTCACGAATAGTTGTACACTATAGTGGTACACCTTGATGATGATATCTCATATTTGAAGTCAGTTTCTAGAAGAAGTTTCCAAATATTTGCATGATCTTCAATGATAGATGTAAGAAGCTTTCTAGCAAAAGTTTCTTCTAATGCTCCACTCCTAAGATAGCTTTTTGATATATCATTTCCTTTTAGTGTGTAGCATGCTAAATAAAAGTCATTCTTTTTGAATGAATTCTTCTATCAGGTGCAATGAGAAATACTTTTGATGCTAGACTTGATTTCTGATTGATTCAGACCTTTTAATTTAAAGACAACAAAGCTTGTTTCCTAAGAAATTTAACTTTTTGACATATTTTCAATTAGATATGTTCATCATTATTCACAAAACATATTTATAAATGAAAAGCTTCTTTTGAAATTAGTCGTTGGTATCCCTTAACAATGTTAAACTATTAGTCTTGACAAAATCATTTCTTAAAGAGCGTTTTGATGTCATTCAAAACACAAAAATTACATTTAGAAACTTGCAGAGCCTAACGTGGCTTCTAAAAGATATTAGAGCTTATAAAAGTAAAACTTAGAATTCGACCAGCTAATGAATGACATTTTTGTTAGCTCCAGAACCCTTCCAAGAAGTGTTGACAAGTTTGAAAGACAACAAAGTCAATTTAAAGAAAATGCTTTGAAGAATGATTAATGGTTGTCATGGGTTTCTTAAAGAATTAAACAGGTTCTATCATTTAGCATATCAAGGCTTAATCAAACGAGGATATATTTTACTTTGAATGTACAAACATCATTTATCTCATGATAAGAGATATGAACTGAAAAGGAAGTAAAATTATACCTTATTCAAGCTTAAAATAGCTAACGATTGGAAGAAGAAATCAACGCTGTAAGAAACCAAGATTAGAGACTTCAGAAAATAACACTAGACATTAGAAAGTATATTTACAATGAAGATCTCAGGCAAACTTTGAGAATGAGGTGTTGAACTATCGTCAATAAGCATAATCGTAATCCTTTTATCATCATAAAAATTGGATTGAAGACCCGAAGATCAAAAAATCATCAAGGATCTGATACCGCATGTCAGAAAGCTCACTTCACTGTAGAGTGCTAAACATTATTGGAAAATGAGGGAAATTTGAATTTTTGAATTTCAAATTTAAAGTCAAACCCAATGTCAGAACTAACATGTCATCTCTTTTGCCAATTGGATCAACTTACCCCAGCTTCTAAAAAAAAGTGTTTAGAAACCACGTTCATAAAGTAAGAGTAGTTTCTTAAGGGACTTCAGAAACCTCTGCGCCATAACGGCTTCTGCAATAGATCTAACAAACTACCAGCTTACTCTTCTAGACTGCTTTTCCAAGACACAAACGGATGATTAACACATGTCACTTGGAGATCTGATCAATGGCAAGGGTCACAAGGAAGACCATCCTTAAATAGAGATGTTGTGCTTAAACGAAATAGTGAGAGGCTCTATGCAAGAAGGAAAAATGCTATAAAAATCTCTTCTCACATCCAATAAGGTTCATATCATTATGTAATTAGATTCCTTACTTGGAAAAAAAATCTTCTTTCTACGTTCTTAATAGATATATGTTCTTCCTAGGAAGAAATGATAGAAATAAGTCATTCAAGCTTTCCTAGGTTTTTCAAGTATATGTTAACGAAACTTGAGTATAGGTTAGTTTAAGTGGCAACCCAAACACAAAACTTTTGTATTCTCGATCTAGTAGTGATGATCAGTGTGAGATAGATTGGAGAGGTTAATGTAAAACTACTTGTAATGCGGTAATAAGGTGTTATTATTGATCATGGTTTAGCTTAGAGAGGCTAGTCAAAGACGACTTACAACAGGACAGTAACAGTTAGTTTACTTGTCACGATTTCAGCTTGAAGAGGCTGGTGAATAACTACTCGGTTTAGCTTGAAGAAGCTGGTGAATAACTACTTAGTTTAGCTTGGAGAGGATAGTGAATAACTACTTAGGTTTGTGACAGTAGGGATTGTCTACTGGTCACAGGTGTCAGCTTGGAGAAGCTAGTACAAGATTACTCGGTTCAGCTTGGAGACGCTGGTGAATAAGTACTCAATTTGTGACAGTGGGGGTTGTCTGTTGGTCACAAATGAGAGCTTGGGAAGGCTAATATAAAGGCAATCAATTTTGTTCTTTCTCCGGTTGAGAAAGATGTTTAGTGGAACCTCAAAATGTGTTAAGTATTGGAAGTGGGCAGGTTTGGCTAAACCAGTATAAAAATATTTGTGTCACATCTTCTTTTCCTTAATCTTCTTTATTTTTACTTGTTATGTTTTACAGTTGAACTTATACTGGTACATTGTTTTAAGCTCTTACGTTTTCTATCATTTACTTTAAAAATCTACTTTCCAAAACTACTAAATGCATTTCTGTTGCACTACAAGTTTTATACTTAATAGTACTTTGGTTAAAGATTTCAAATATGCAAAAATAAGTATTCAATCCCCCTTCTTGTGTACACTTTTACCTACAAGTGGTATCAAAGCAAGGCCTCTGAGGGGTTGAGCAATCCAATGATTACAAAAGACAAAGATCTAAGGGACAAAATGGCATGAATCCACACAGTAGACAAGCCTCTTATCAATTGACCATCTTGTCTGATGACTCTCTAGGATCTGAAGAAGCTTTCTCAAACATCAAAGAGGAGTCCCGAGAAGCAGGTGGACTAGAACAACAAAGTCAGAGTTCAGTTGAACTCCTAAGCTAAGCTCCTGCTCATATGTGCACTAACCAAAGATGAATATGACATATTTGTTGCTTGTGACATATCAAAGAAAAATATGGGATAGTTTGTGCATGCTGATTGAAGTTTCTCTCAATCAACTCAAAAGTAGTTGGCCCTAAAGTTATCATATCAGAAACGGTGCAAAGCTAAAGCAATGAAGATTGCTAAAACCTCAAATAAAGAGGAAAGATCTAATGTAGAATCTAAGATTGAAATTGGAGATGAAATCTCTATGTCTGTTGAAAATGTCAAAAGTCTAAGAAAGTTAAACTAAGGAAAGAAGAGACATCAATCTCAGGAAAGTCAGAGAAGGTAAAGAAAAATCTTGAAAAAAGAAACCTACTATCCATGGCATGCTAGCTACTAGGTGCAACTATGAAAAAGAAAAAGATGAGTCAGAAAGTCATGAAGAGTTAAAAGATGTTGCTATTTTGTGTTTCACAACTTAGTGCACCTCAACAGAGAGATGCAAGATAAATGTATCTGCACCTAATCCTTCATATCATGCATTAATTGTATTATATGATGAGTTGCTAGAAGCTTCTCAAGTTTTTTCCTCTAGATATCTCAAACCAGTCAAGAAACTCATAAGGTCACTTTGAAACTTGAGAATATCAAGCATAAAGCTGGAAAACTTAAGCTTAAGTGAGATACATTATAAGGAGTTTTTCTCTTCTCAAGTTCTCTAAAACTGAAGCCTCCAAAAAGAAATGAAAAGAATGTCAAGAAAGTTATTTCTAAATTTTTGAGTGGACTTCATGGTTTCTAAGATCTGATCTGGAACGTTTGATATATTTCAAAACCATGTTTATGATAATGGTTAGAATTTATAGTTTCTGAAAACTAGTTTAGGATATATAGAGGAAATAGGAGATGAAAAGGCCATGAAACCTCATCTGTTATCTCTAAATTTTGTTTCTTACTCTGCCACAAGAAGAGATACCCACCTAACAAATATTTCTTAAAAAGAAATCCATTGGAAAGGTTAGAAAATCTCGTTCTTGATATCTAACCAAAAGGACCTGAGAAAGTCAGGGTACCAAAATCGAATACCTTCTTATTGCAGACATGGTTCATATATTTGAGTATCAAGGAACAAACAGATGATGATCATTCCGGATACCATGTTTTGAACTTGAAAGTTAATCAGGAAGCTTGAAGGATAAGAAGTCAAATGTCTTAGGTACGATGATGAAAGAGTTTAAGGAGGACCTTACTGAAAATCTCAATCATCTTGTAAAAAGCCTAGCGACAATGAATCTCAAGGAAGTTCCAAAAAGCAAGCAGATAAAAGCCAAAACATCAGAAAGTGATCTCTAGACCATTAACGCTTCGTAAAGTATGCTCAGAACTTCCAAGCTATCAGAAAGTAACCTTTCTGGACTTGGAGATGAGTAGTCTGAAGATAAAGGAGAAACTGAAGAACCTCAAAGTCACACAAACTACAAAGGTGTTTCTGGTTTAAAGGCAGTTCCTCAAAACAAAGTTCATGGAGACACTTCCAAGGGTATAAGACCAGGTCATCCCTTAGGGATATGTCAAAATTGTGCTTTCATTTTAACCTCTGAACCTGAATACATTACAAAAGCTTTGAGAGATCAAAGATCAGGTGGAAGCTATGCAAAAAGAGCTGACCAAATTCGAGAAAGGCAAAGTCCGCATGACATGTTGAAAAATCATCATCAGTACAAAGTAAATGTTCAAGAACAATCTGGATAAAGCTGACATCATCACTTCAAATACAGCAAATTTGGTTGCATAGGGTTATAATCAACAAAAAGGAACTGATTATGATAAAACCTTTGTACCAGTAGCTAGGCTTGAAGCCATCAGAATGCTACTTGTTGTTGCTGACTTTAAGGGATTCACTCTCTACCAAATTGGTGTGTAGTTTGCATTTCTAAATGTATTCATTTTTAAGGAAGTATACGCAAAGCAGGATCCTAGTTTTGAGAGTGAAGAACTTCTCAACCATGTCTTCAAGCTAACGAAGGCTCTCTATGGTCTGGAACAAGCTCCTTGAACTTGGTACGATTGACTAAGCCCTTCCTGCTGAAGAATAGGTGCAAGAAAAATTATTTGGGATGCTAAATCTTTGGAGATAGAGCTGAAAGAAAAAGGTCCAGTGGTTGCTGCTGCTTCTCTGAAAAATCCTAATTCTTGATCATGCTGCAAAAAGCAGAATATTGTTGCTCTCTCCACAGCAAAATTAGAACATGTAGTGATAAGGGGCATTTGTGCCATTTCTCTTACTTTTAAACATTAGCTTTTTACATGAGTTTTAATGTGTTGTTGACACAATTAATAAGGATTTTGATTTATTCCTCATTGTGTGATTTTGATAGAATTGATGACTTTTGCATTGATTATGGGATAATTTGTAATTACATCCTGTTGCATTTGACTTGTCTCTTTGAGTATAGTTTTGAGTACAGGAGTTTTGGATCAAAAGCAATTGTCAAGAACAAGGGATCGGATTAAGACAAATAAAGATATTTTGAAAAGCTTAAGAAGTCCTCTACAACTTTCATGTTCAGCTCAAACCCAGTTTTAAGAGTATTTTGGTGAAAATCGAGTTGCAAGATTAAAGGTTACTAATGTTCTAATGCTGTCTAACTTGATCTCCAGTTAATATTTTCACAATATCTAGAACTACTGATGTCCGATTAAGGTGGTCTTGGTGGCATTGGAAAGCTTATTTAAAGGGCTACAATTGGTATTTCTAGTGCCAAGGACTAATTCGGATGCTTAAGAGCCCAAAATAACCAAATACATGAATACATCAATTATGTCTAGTGCTATAGCTCGTGAGATGATGAGTTTTGTAGCCCACTTATCTGTTTTTAGGCCCACTTTGGCCCATTATTAGAGAGTAGTATTTAAGAGATTGTTATAGACTTTTACCTAGATTTTTTTACTCAGTTTTAAGCCGCCACTTTCAGTTGCTATTATTCTTTCTCTACATCTCTCTCTTCTCTATCTCTATCCTTCTCTCTCTAAAGGTTCCATTGGTGAAAGTATTGTGTCTTAGAGATTGTGGCAAGGATCATTGCTATTATTTTCAGATTCTTTTATCTTCATTGTTGTAATCCTCCAGAGATGGAGGAGTAGATTTCTTTACTAGTGTAGAGATTTTCGGATGGATTGGTATAACATTTGAGACCTTTTGTTTATATTGAATGCATTGGTTTTCTTAATCTTTTGCAGTTTCTATTCCTTTAATTATTGTAGTGATTGCTATAATTTTTATTGAAATAACTAAATTGGAAATTGTCATTTAGGGAAACCCTTTGGGCACAAATTGATAGATCTATTGGTTTATGTTTGAGGGAGAACATTAGAATTAACTTTCCGATTGGAGCTTAGGCTATAGCAATTAGTTCATTAAATCAATGTGATTTCTAAATAAATTGGCAATCATCATTTATTAGTTATTTGCATTGGACAAATTCTAGAGGTCGATTGATCACTAGTAGAATTGTCAGTAATTTATTACTAATAGCTATCAATGTGTTTAATATTTGGTCAATGATAATTGATTTCCAATCCTAAGAATACCTTGCACTAGTGTTTTCTTCACTGTTACTATTATCTCATTGTTATTAACTTTTAATTTTAATTGTTTTAATTTTCATTCTTCCAAATTCCTAATTTTCCAACTAAGTGTTGAAGCCTTCTTGAGAAACGACCTAGGTTGTGCTCTTTATTACATTTTTTGTGCAACTTAGCATTTTATAAATTTTAATTTGTTTGTGAGTTGTGATATCTCGCATCAAATTTTGGTGCCGTTGCTAGGGAGGCATTAAAACTTATTTTTTTCTTTATTTTTTTCTCTAGTTTTTATTTTATTTATTTATTTATTTACTATTTTTATTTTCTATAATTTATTTTATTCAGCAGAAAAAAATGAAAAAAAATTTGTTCCCTTGTATGAGGTGTTCCTTGTCTGTTGGAAATTTAATACCTCTTGATTCTGAAATTGAGAAAACTTTGAGAAAAATCAAACAGGTAAAGCATCAACAAGCGGTACCATTTGAGCATTTTCATCCTCTATTCAGTGTTAGAGGTAATACAAGTGACATGGGAGATAGGAACATGACACTTAGGGAGCTCACTACCCTTGATTTCACCTAGCAGCCCTTGGCCATTACATACCCCAGGCTAGACAATGATTTTGAGCTCAAAGGGTACATAGTTCATGCTTTGCCCAAGTTCCATGGGCTGTTTGGAGAAGACCCCTGTCAACATTTGAAGAAGCTTCGTATGATGTGTTCTGGCATGAGACCTAATGGGGTAGAGGTGGATGGTTTTAAACTGAGAGTATTCCCCTTTTCCCTTGAGGGTGCTCAGAAAATTGGTTCTTTAACCTTCCTGATAGGGTTGTTAATAACTGGACTAGAATGAAGAGGCTTTTCTTGGAGAGATATTTTCCTGCCTTTAGAGTAGCTTCTATTAGAAAAGTGATCTCTGGAATCCGCCAGTCATATGAGACTTTCCATGAGTATTGGGAGTGTTTCAAGCTCCTCTGTGCCAACTGCCCCAACCATCAAATTCCCGAGCAATTCCTTCTCCAATACTTTTATGAAGGTCTTGTACCTGCTGATAGGTGCATGATTGATGCTGCCAGTGGAGGGGTGCTCTTGGATAAGACACTAGAAGAGGCCCATGCTTTGATTGAGAATATGGCTGCCAATTTTCAACAATTTGGTTCCAGAGCAGCTGCAACTACTAGAGGCCTTCATGGAGTGAGCTAGACAGAGAATCCATTGTTGGCCCAAACTTTGTAGTAATTTTCTGGCCTTATACAGCAATTAATGGTGAGTCGGGCAGCAACTCCAGTGGTTTCTAAGGTCTGTGGCATATGTACTTCAAATGACCACCATACTGATATGTGCCAAGCATTGCAAAATGACTCAACCACTGTGGTAGCAGCAACATACCTCTTCCAAAGTCAACCTCAGAATCAGGCAAGCTAGTTCCCATTTGGGAATACTTATAACTCCAGCTAGAAGAATCACCTTAATTTGAAATGGGAAAATAATTCTCAACAACAGGGCCAACCTTCACAGCAAAAGTACCAGGCACCTTATCAGAGGCAATCGGCTCTTCCTGCACCTCCTTCATCAAATCTTATTATGACTGAGATGATGAAAATGATGATGGAGCAAATGCAGGAAATTAGAAGAGAAAATGCCCAACTGAGAGAGGAGGTGAGTCAGATGAAAAATAGTCAGAGCCAGTAGGCCCTAACTGCTCAGTTACCCTCTCAAGCTATGCCCAATCCAAAAGGAAATGTTTGTGCTATCAATCTTAGGTCTAGGATGAAAATTCCAAAAGTGACTAGGCCTGTCTAGGAAAAGGAGCAAGTTGAAGACAAGTCTGAAGAGCATTTGGGTGAGAGTTGTAGCGGTCAACCAATGCTGCAGTGCTCCAATGAATCTATAAAGGTTCCAAACTTTACTCTTCCACTGCCATTTTCACAGAGGATGCAATCCAGGAAGGTCACTGTAGTAGATTTGGATCCAGACATACTAGAAAACTTTTGAAAAGTGCAAGTGAATATTCCTCTATTGGATGCAATAAAGCAAATTCCTAAATATGCAAAATTCTTGAAAGATCTTTGCACTAATAAAAGGAAGATCAAAGGCAGTGGGGAGGACAAGGTGACTATGGGGGTCAATGCTTCCTCCATTATCAAGCCAAGCAACCTGCTAACCAAGTGCAAGGACTAGAGCACATTCTATGTTCCTTGTACCATTGGGAACTTGCGTATCACAAGAGCTCTAGTTGAACTTGGGGCGGGCATTAATGTTATACCCAAATCACTCTACCAGTCCTTGGACTTTGGAGAGGTCAAGCCAACCGGGTTACAAATTCAGTTGGCCAATCACAACATCACAAGACTAGAGGGAGTATTGGAAGATGTTCTTGTCTAGGTAAATGATTTAATATTCCCTGTTCATTTTTATGTGCTTGAGATGGATAATGACACCAATGCCAGCCAGTATACATTGATCTTGGGTAGACCATTTTTGAAAACTACTAGAACCTTGATTAATGTTCATGCTGGCACATTATCCATGGAGTATGGGGACATAAAAGTCCAATTTAATTTATTTGATGCTATGAGATATCCCCATGAGGAACACTCTGTGTTTGGCATTGATATCATTGACTCTTTAGTTGATGATGCTTGTAAAGAACCAGACCCCCCTCCTCCATTTTTTCTTCTTCCATGGGATATGATGCACTTGTTATTTTAGAATGTCCCAAGTTTTTAGATACAAATACACCACCCAGGCAGCAGTTATTAGTTTGCCAGGTACTCCATGACTAGCCCATATTGGATAAGAAGCCTTGTGAGGGGCAATGGATCTTGCTGCATGAGCCCCGGGCAAAAATAATGGCTGGAAGACTTAAGTCTGGATGGAAGGGACCATTCTTGGTCACCCATGTTCATCCTGACGGTGTAATTAAATTAGAGAACTCCATGGTGCATCGAGACTCCTATAGATTTGTGAGCTCAGACAACCTATCTGTGGGTTGAAACTGTTCACCCTCCATGAGGGTGCTGGCCGTCCAACTTAGGAATGTTAAAGCAAAGTGCTAGGTGGGAGACAACCCATCGTGAATTTTTTTTCCTTTACACTTCCATTTTATTTTTTATTTTTTATTTTTTTACATTTTATTTATTTTAATTTTAGTTATGAGTCTTACATCATATTTATTTTTATTTACATTTTACATCATCTCTTTGGCACCTTAGAGGTTACATGCATAGGTTCACACCACATACACCTTATTGACTTGCTTGGCATTGACTTTATCTTGTTTTGCATGCTTGGTGGATTCATTGTGTTGCTTCGATTGAGTACATGCACTTTTACCTGTAAGATTTTGAGCCTCTTTGATTGGATTATAATATGTCATCCTTATTTATTCATATGTTTCCCTCTTTGAATTTGCATTCTAGAACTTGCTTAGGGTTTTGCTTGAAAATATGTTTCCATGTGCATGCTTAAATATGATTGAGGCATTTTTCTTGTCTTTTTCCACTTGCCCATACAGCCAACTTTTGCATGTTACCATTGTTTAGCCCCTTTGAGCCTTATTACCCATTCTTTTGTTTTAGCACATTCTTAGCCAAAAGTGAAAAACCATGAAAATTCCCAACCTTTTAGGCTTAGGAGAGCATTTGTACAACTCTTATATGTGCTTGAGCATAAGTGTAAGGGAGAGCATGAGAACATGCCCCAATTTAAATGTAGGGGAGGAACAATGTGTACAAAAATAAATTCAGCAAGTGGCATACTAAGAAGGAAAAAAAAATTTGATTGGAAAAATAAAAAAAAAGAGTTTGGTTGAAGGTGCGCCACATTACAAAAGAAAGGCCTATAATTGTGTTGAGTTGGACAAAGTGTACCTTTAAGCACTTGTGCTCTTGGTATATGCATTTGCTCTCCTTTAACATGAGGTTTAACCCTATTGGCCTATATTTTTATCCAACTTCACCCAAGCCCCATTACAACCAAAGGTAAGTCCTCTTGATCCAGTATGCATATGTGTGTGACAAAAGGGAGAACGAGACCTGTAGCAAGCTTATGGTAATACATTTTGATTTGAGGTGATTGAGTGTACATCATAACCTAAAACACTTGAGTGAATGAGGGGTAAACACTGACATTGGAAGGATTTTTGTACTTAATTCATACATCATATATGGATTCTACCTTGTGTGCTATGTTGTTGATCATGCCTTGCTTGTTATAATTCTCTTGATTGTTGGTGTGAAAGCTTATTGTTATGCCTCTAGGTTCATTGGATTGGTGTTTTATCATTTAATTTCATGCATCATGTATTTTAGGTTAGGAGTCAACTGTAGTCCTTGTTTACTACTCCTCATCCATGCCTTGGTTTGAACTTAGTTCCACATGAGGACATGTGAAGGCTTAAGTTGGGCGCGGGGGAGTTTGATAAGGGGCATTTGTACCACTTATCTTATTTCTAAACATTAGCTTTTTACATGAGTTTTAATGCGTTGTTGGCACAATTAATAAGGATTTTGATTTATTCCTCATTGTGTGATTTTGATAGAATTGATGACTTTTGCATTGATTATGAGATAATTGCGTTTGACTTGTCTCTTTAAGTATGGTCTTGAGTACAGGAGCTTTGGATCAAATGCAATTGTCAAGAATAAGGGATCGGATTAAGACAAATAAAGATGTTTTGGAAAGCTTAAAAAGTCCTCTACAACTTTCATGTTCAGCTCAAAACCCAACTTTAAGAGTATCTTGGTGAAAATCGAGTTGTAAAATTAAAGGTTGCTGATGTTCTAATGCTGTCCAACTTGACCTCCAGTTAGTGTTTTCTCAATATTTGGA
Organism: Dalbergia cochinchinensis; assembly: GCA_031216125.1. NCBI lineage: Eukaryota > Viridiplantae > Streptophyta > Magnoliopsida > Fabales > Fabaceae > Dalbergia > Dalbergia cochinchinensis. The sequence continues at coordinate 57,603,395 of CM062368.1, read as the reverse complement.
ACTACAGATGTCCGATTGAGGAGATTTTGGTGGCGTTGGAAAGCTTATTAAAGGGCTACAATCGCTATTTCTAGTGCCAAGGACAGATTTAGATGTTTAAGAGGCCCAATTGACCACATACGTGAATTATCAATTCTGTCTAGTGTTGCAGCTCGTGAGATGACGAGATTGCAGCTCACTTATTTGTTTTTGGACCTACTTTGGCCCATTATTAGAGAGTAGTATTTAAGGGATTGTTATAGACTTTTACCTAGCTTTTTTTACTCAGTTTTAAGCCGTCACTTTCAGTTGCTATTATTCTCTCTCTGCATCTCTTTCTTCTCTTTCTCTATTCTTCTCTCTCTAAAGGTTCCATTGGTGAAGATGCTTTGTTTAGGAGATTGTGGCAAGAATCATTGCTATTATTTTTAGGTTCTTTTTGTAACACCCTAATATTTAACTCAACACGCCTAGGACACATTTAAGTTAATTATTAGTCATTACTCTTTTGTTCCAGTTTTTAACTCAAACTTCTTTAAAATACTTTAGTGAAAATATGGGTAAAATTTTTTTTGAACTTAAATACCAAATCGTGAGTCAAGATACTAAATATCTAACGTCATTACCTTGCCTGCGTAAGAGAGATGTTAGAAACGAATAACAGGTAAATACATAATACAACCATAACATAACATAACTCAAATAATAATGATATATCAATAACTGTATCATAATAGTGATGTCTTGTAATCTTAAGGACATCAATATATATCCATCAATAGTATACAAACTGATAACTGAGATACGATTACTCTAAGGGCAAATATCCAAATGGAAGTTATCTCCGTAGCTCCTCATCCACTCTCAAGACAAATCACGAACTACACCTTCATTCATGTCTGGAGACGACACGGAAAAGAAAAGGGATGAGAAACTTATACAAGAATCTCAGTAGGGCTTCCCGACTATAACACAAGTGTCATCGTCATCGTCCCCAGGAACCTCGGGTTTAATTATGAAAATGGTGAACATATATATAAGGTTCATTTATTAAGTTCTAAATATCATTAGCCGAGGCCAGTATCTTTTAGCATGAATCTTAATGTCATGAATGCAATATATTAGTCATGGATGCATGTTAATTTCATATACATAATATCATAAAATCCATAAAACGATGTATATAATATAAAGAACATCATGATCATTATTCTTACAGGTGACTTAAAATTCTTCATTCTCTTTTCCTTGGGGGCTGCCCTATAATTCTCTCTTTTCTCGAGAGTTCTAGATTATGAGCTCATACCTTACTAGTCGTCACTAGCGTAATCTTATCCCTTTTGATAAGTTAAATTCCCGACTCTTAAGGTACGGGATAGAGGGCATTAGGATCACCTTTCATAACCTTTAATTCGGGGAGTCCAAAGGATCACTTCCCATTTGGATCACTTCTCATAACCTTTAATTCGGGGAGTCTAGAGGATCATTTTCATGTGTCTTATGTCACCTTTAATCTTGGCATATTATATGAAGATGCAAATATGAATACCACAATTATAACTCATCAATTCAACATTTCATGTGCATCTCAATGAATCAAACATAATTATAACATGCCATAATTTAAATCATATAAACATGCATCATATTTCATCTCATATATCCATAAGCCATATAAGTTTCCGCACATAAACATACCCTTCACACAACATCATTCACATTCATCTCATCATATCATCAATATTTACGTTTAAACCCCAAAGGGGTTAAATCTCAATTTCTCAAAGGTTACGGGTCAAAATATAATTACCCCTTTTTAACATCTACTTATAAATTAAAGACCTTTAACATTAACCAATACATTTCAAGAGACATATAACTATTAGTAACCATTCAAACTTATCATAAAAACCTCTTAGGGCCATAGACTAATTTTAACATATTTTAGGGGTCAAAGTGCAAAGTAACACAATTTTTGACACTTAATAGCGACCGAAAATTATAAAACTTTTTCTAAACATTATATATGGTATTTTGAACACATGGACACATTTAACATCATTAGTTGGTCTTAATTAAAAACATTTGGCTGAAATAACATAGTTGATAGTTCAAAACATAACTTTCTACATTTTGCAAAACAACCCAAACTAACATTTATAATTACCCTTTTATGCATCTATGGTACCAAAAACAATTCTTACAACAAATGTAAGTAATTCTAAAGTATGTGAACAATATGAACAGCCTTGAACAACCCTTGAACAGAATCAGAAAATTAATCTCCTTAAAGCTTTACAAAAACACAATTTTAATCCTTTCTAGTTACTAGACTTTCCTAAAATGCTAAGAACAATTTTTATAACAATTATTAGTGATCCTCAAGTGTGTGAACAGCTATAAACAGTAGTGAACAGTGGTGAACAGGGCCTAACAGTAATCAGAAAAATTAGCATTCTAAAAGCTTCATAAAAACACAATTTTTGATCCTTTTTAGTTACTAGTTTTTCCTAAGACACTAAAAATAATTTTTATAGTAACTATTTGTGATTTAAACTCATCTAAACATTCCAAATCAGTAACCATCCCAATTTCTAAAGGACTAGATCAGAATCCTAAAACTCTAGTATTTAAAATTATGAGAAAAATCATATTCTTAACTCTTTGCAACTTCTAGGTCTTTCAAAATTTCTTTGTACAACTTTAAAGACAAGATTATACCTAAAAATAAAATACAACAAGCTTCAAATCAGAATCATACAAGGGCCAAAAATAAGTAGATGAGAAGTGTCCATGATCAAAATTACCATTTATGATTAAAAGAAGTAAATCTTGAACTTTAGGATTTAGGTGATGACTAGAATCATAAACTTATCTCTTAACCTTATTATTATCATTATAAGGTGACAACTTGGAAATATAAATATGAAATGCAAGGCTTGAAATATAAATATAAAGATGCAAATTCATTCTTAGATCCTTATTTTTAAGTAATAACTTGAAATGTAAATATGAATATGCAAGTTCATATTATTATCTTCAAGAATTAAAGTGATAACTTGGAATATAAATAGGATTATGCAAAGCTTGAAATATAAATATGATGTGTAAGAACTTGAAACATAAATATAGATGCTAGTTCATTTTTATATTTTGTTAAGCTTAAAACTCAAAACTTAATAATTCCTTTGTTAATCTTTTAACATCAAGAATTAAACCTTGAGCTTTAGAGGTCATTTAAATGATGGATTCACAACCTCCACCATGATTCCTCATCATCAAGCCATGGTCAATATCAAGTCATAAAAACCGAAATATAAAGGAAGAACAAAGAAAGAATATGAAATAAAATCCCTACCAAGTTGTTTCTTGTTCTCAAATGTTAAAGCTTGATGTCTTAAGAAGTGAAAGAAGAAAATCTCCTCTAGATGATGATGATGGCTTCGGCCAAGACAAGAACTAATGGAGGAAGGATTTTTCTTGTGATTTTGTGTTTGATAATGGAAAGGTTATGTGTCTAGGAGTTAGTTTATGGTTGGAATATGTATGCTTGAGGTTTAGAGCTTGGTTAGAGGTTGGGAATGGAGGCTCTTGAATGTGAATAAGGAAGAAGAAGAAAGCTTGAAGTATTGAGAGAATTTGAGAACTTTGAGCAAACTTTGATCAAGAAAACTATCAAGTAACTAAACACCAAGGCTATGGATGTTTGTGTGAACATTTTAGCAATGGAAGAGCTCTTATTTATAGGCCAAGGAAGGCCATATGACCGTGCAACCAAGGCTGGAAAAATGGGATTTTAATTTCATTTTTCAATTAAAGAAACATAGAGAAAGAAAGCATAATGTGTAGTCATAATTGTGTTCATGTATCATGGCTTGAAGATGCATAAAATATTATGTAAATGGGAGGCAAGGAATCATGGCTGATGAGGCTAAACATGGATGGATTTCTTTTGATTAAATTTAGCCAAAAAAATAATGAAAAAGAAAGCCAAAGGTATGGTGTCATGTTGGATATGTTTCATGTTGGAAGAAAAGCAATAAAATATGGTTATTTGGGCTGATCATGGGCGCTGGTTTCTGATGCTTTCATGATCAGATTGGTGTTATTTTATAAGTGATAAATCATGTATTAGATGTGTATTTACTTAGGTAAAAGATTAGGAATTGATAGGTTAGTGAAAATGGTAAAAGGTCAAGTGTTTAGGACAAATCAAGACAAGATAAAAAGCGAAATCTTACACTAGTAAATGAGGTTAATTTCAAATGAGTAAAAACCAATTTGTAACTTAGGTTCGAATCTTAGGATAAGAAAATATAAATGTACAAGATTTTACCAAACCAGTAAATTTAACTTTGACCTAAAACATTACTAAATTTATGAGCTTCTAAAATCAAGGAAAGGTAATTTAAATTTATCTTAGGTAAATCTTGACTCTAATTACCTCAAGTAATTATTTTTAACCTTGGGTAATTAATTTTAAACTCAAGGTTAATGAATAAAATCAATTTGAGTCCCAATAGAGTTTTAATACTATCTTAATTACACAAGTAAACCTACTTTACCACAACTAGGGGTAAAAAGGTAATTTCACATAAAAACTCTCTGTAAATATTGGACAACCTCAAATCATACTTGAAATAGCTATTTTGAATCTTTGGGTGAAAACCGAATTCAAAAATTATATAAGTTTATGAAAAATTACTGCAGGGGTAAAACGGTAATTTTACTTACGGTAAAAATTGAGAATTTGAGATTTTTACCTCTAAACTTACGGTAAAAATTGAGAATTTGAGATTTTTACCTCTAAGGCACATATAATCCCCATCAAGCCTTAAACTAACCCTTCAAAGATAATCTAGATTGGTTATCTTTGATTTTCTAGGTAAAAATGACCTTAGGGGCATTTTGGTCATTTTACACGTATAGAAAAATCAGGGTTTGCGACTTTCACAGGAATCGCTAAACAAGTCTCCTATGATGTTTCTCTAATGTTATATTCCTTTATTGAGAATTATTTGACCTTGAATTACGTGTAAAAATTACCTAGGGGCATTTTGGTAATCTTAACATAGCAGTAAAAATTGGGGCGTTACACTTTTATCTTCATTGTTGTAATCCTCCAGAGATGTTGGAGTAGATTTCTTTACTAGTGTAGGGATTTCTGGATGGATTGGGATGACATTTGAGACCCTTTGTTTGTATTGAATGCATTGATTTTCTTAATGTTTTGCAGTTTCTATTCCTTTAATTATTGTGGTGATTGCTATAATTTTTATTGGAAGAACTAAATTGGCAATTGTCATTTAGGGAAACCCTTTGGGCATAAATTGATAGATCTATTAGTTTATGTTTGAGGGAGAACATTATAATTAACTTTCTGATTGGCGGTTAGGCTATAGCAATTGGTTCATTAAATCAATGTGATTTCTAAATAAATTGGCGATCGTCATTTATTAGTTATTTGCATTGGTCAAATTCTAGAGGTCGATTGATCACTAGTAGAACTACCAGTAATTTATTACTAATAGCCATTAATATGTTTAATATTTGGTCAGTGATAATTGATTTCTAATCCTAGGAATACCTTGCACTAGTGCTTTCTTCACTGTTGCTAGTATCTCATTGTTATTAACTTTAAATTTTAATTGTTTTAATTTTTATTCTTCTAAATCCCCAATTTTCCAACTAAGTGTTGAAGCCTCCTTGAGAGATGACCTAGGTTGTGCCCTTTATTACATTTTTTGTGCAACTTAGCGCTTTATAAATTTTAATTTGTTGGTGAATTGTGATAGCTCGCATCATGTAGCTGTTGAAATTCGTTGCACCCAGATGCTACGAACAAGGAACAAACTAGAAGACTATCTCTTGAAGTATTTTGTAATTCCAATCTACTAAAATAATACTAGTGTTATTCATCTTATTAAGAATCCTTTCAGCACTCAAAATCCAAGCTCATGTTACAAAATCCTTTTATTCTATATCTTGTTCAAAACAGAGATATTGAGTAAATAGATGTGCATACTAAAGGCCAAGTGTATTTCAGATATATCCACAATATCTTTTGCAAAAGATCTTTTGTGTGTTTTTCTCATTTGAAAAAGCTTTTACATCTGCATAAACATTCATGCATAAAACATCTCTAGGGATCATCTCTTTATAACTCCCAACTGAAGACCTTGCAAAGCCTTCAGAAGACATCAATTTGCTTGGCCAAGTATCTTCTTGAAGATATAAAAATTCCAGTATGAAAGAACAGCAGAAGTTCAGTATACAAGATTAGCTGATTGGTTAGTGGATCAGAAGGTTTGTTTGAAAATCAAAAGTGCATTTTGTGAGCTTTGAAAGAAGACGGGTTAATCAGAAAGAAGATGTATGGTTAGAAAGAAGAGATGAGGATCAGAAAACAAGGAATAAATGAGGTTATAGACTCCAATATATGAAGATGAGCCTGTGATGAGTATGGGAAGATTCTCTGATGGATCAGAAAGTAAATAGTAAAGTTCAGAAAGTAACTCATTTAAAAAGTAATCTCAAGAGTTAGAAATCTCTCTCTCTGAAAGAAGGATAAAAAGGCAGGATAATTCTTACTCTTCTATGTTTCTCTCTCCTATATAACTTCAGTTTCAGCCACGTCACATCACTTAAAAACTCCACTCCTCACACATTACCTTACCTTCATCTTCAACCTCAACTGTTTCATCTTTTCTCAAACTCTTATCTCTACAACAAAAACCATTTTCCATCTGACAATCAACCTCTTCTATTCTTTACTTTTATCCTCTTCAAGATTCAATCTTTCAACCTCTTCCTCATAAACACACCCATATACCTCATCAATGGTTAAAGAAAAAAGCGTAGCTCAACTTGCTGCTAAGAAGCCTCTTTTCAAATGTATGATGATCCTCGCATGCAAAATCACTATGAAAAGTTCTTTGCCACAAGAAACATGGCACATGCGAAGTCATTGAGAAAGAATCTTTGTGAAGAAATATCAGTTCTTGATGAAGTTTTCTCTTTTCAAAAGTGGGAAGAATTTTTGGAGATTAATGAACGAGGCTTTCCAAGACTGGTTATTATCTTCTATTCCCATCTAGAAGGAAACTCTGTTTTATCCTTAATGACCATGATCAGAGATTGTGCCATCAAAATCACTCCTTCAAGACTCTCAAAGATCATCAAAGCACCAAATGCTGGAATCGTCTGCAGTTCCTCACCAAACTAGGCTCACTTACTAGGGATAAATGAAGAAGACGTGTCCAGGTACCTTATGTAGGTAAAAATATGCAAGAGAAAGGGGGTTGAATCGTGCTTTGCTTCATTTTACTTATCTGAAACATTTAAAATAAATACTATCAAGTATGAAACTTGTAGTGCAGTGGAAACTCAATTTCTAGTTTCAAAATGTAGATTTCTAAAGTATGAGATAAACAACAGAATGGAAAACATATTATATCGGCATATATTAAAGAATAACGTGTAACAAAGAAACATAAAGGAGATCAAGGAAAAGAAGATATGACACAAATATTTTATACTGGTTTGGCCAAAACTGCCTACATTAAGCACTTAACACATGTTGAGGTTCCATTAAAACATATTTCTCAACCCAAGAAAGAAAAACTGGATAGTCTTTACATTAGCCTTCCCAAGCTCTCATTTGTAACCAATAGACAATACTTGTTGCCACAAATTGAGTAGTGATTCACCCGCCCTTCCAAGCTAAATCGAGTAGTTATTCACCAGCTTCTCCAAGCTGAACCGAGTAGTCTTGTACTAGCTTCTCTAAGCTAACACCTATGACCAGTAGACAACCCCTACTGTCACAATCCTGAGTAATTATTCACCAACCTCTCCAAGTTGAACTAAGTAGTTATTCACCAGTCTTTCCAAGCGAAACCAACTAGTTATTTACCAGCTTCTCCAAGTTGAACTAAGTAGTCTTGTATTAGTCTTTCCAAGCTAAATCGTGATCAATAAGAACACCTTACTGTCACGTTGCAAGTAGTTTTACATTAGCTTCTCCAAGCTATCTCACAGTGATCATTTCCGGATCAAGGATACAAAGGTTTAGTGTTTTGTGTAACACCCTAATATTCAACCCAATACTACTAGCATTTACTGAGGCTAAATATTAGTTGTTACTTCTTGATTTAGTTCTATTATCTTTGAAATTACTTACTGAAAATACGAGCCAATTTTTTTTTGTAACAAAACCTCGATAAAGTATGAGCCGCGTATAATGTAATCGAACGATATCGTAAAGTGCGGAAATGTAAACGCATAAAAGACTCCATCCACAACATCATGAATACATATACTGAAATACCTCATGCATTAATACTTAAGATGCCCACCAATAACGGCGAGACTGTTTGATACATAGAGTGCAATACAACTGAAAAGTAGGAAATACATAAAAACATAAACGATACATGCAAGAGAATACCCATACCCAAGTGCATCTGAAATGGATAACCTCAACACAAAAGAAGGTTTATCCTAACTACGTGTCGTGTGTGCACTAAGGACTACCCTTTAAACCATATGGCTACAGTCACGGGTAAGGTGGGACATAGCCGATCCACGGGCGAAGCGTGGCAGGAGTGGGCACTCGGACACGCCCTCTGTGCTGAGGTCGCATCTCGGGCATCCGAGCCCTCCGTGGCTGGGTAACTGTCTCCTCACTGCCTGCTGGCACACGTGGGGGAGCGGGGGCAGAGTCCTCTCCATACATGTGGGCGGGTGGCTCCTCCGAAGGGTCTTCCTCCGAATGCTGCGAGCGGGGTACATATTCGGGTACGGCGCCCGAGCCTACGGTGTAAGTCCGGAGGATCCTCTCATTGCGTGTGCGAGCACGCTCAAAAACTATGTCGTCGCCATAGGGCGAGATTGGGGAGAAGAGGTAGCTATCTATAGGATGGGTGAATGGCCATCTGGGAAACATAAAGACGCGAACAGTGCAGCGGCCTTCAAAATGAGACGATCCGTGCTCTGGATTGTAGTGAAACTCCTATGTGGGTGTCTCAACGTAGAGTACGAACGCTGCCATTCGAATCTAGAGACGTAACGGAAAGAAAGAGATAGAAGGAGTGAGATTTCTTACTAAAGAAACTCAGTAGGGTTTTTCCTGATATCTAAGTGTCATCATATACGTCTCCAGGACCTCAGTTTCTTAGTAAAAACATGGGCATATAATGGTTCAATTATGAAGTTCGAAAATGTTAACTTTCGAGGCTCGTTCCTTTTAATTATTAAAACCTCTTGGTTACATAGTCTATAAATCATGAAACTCAAATCATAAATCATGGTTCATTATATCATGGATCATGGCACTTAAACTCATGATTCATGGTGCATAAAATCGTAGTTCTTAGAACATGGTACATGGTAACTTATCTTGGTTACTTTAGGTGACATTATAACCTCATCATTTTCTTCCTAGGGCCAACCTAACTGATCTCCCTTTGGAGAAACTTCTAGGTTATGAGCTCATACCACGTTAGTCGTCACTAGCACATGGACTTATCCCTTTTGATAAGTTAAAGTTCCCGACTTAAAGTACGGGTCTAGGGGGCTAGAATCATCTCATCCCCACCTTTGGTTTGGTGGTTCAAGGATCATTTTCACATAGTTTAAGTCACCTTAAGTCTTAGCATGTTTTATTGAGATGCCACATAGTTTCATGCATGTCACATATCCTTTAATACAACATAGGCATCTCTAAGTTCTCAAAGAACAATCACATGCAATAATAAAACTATCATTTAGGAATAATAGTTCACATAGCATCATATAAGTCATGAGGTAAGCACCAATTCATCATTCATAGAGTAATGCTTAAACCTTTCCCTTAAGAGTGGAAACCCTCAATCGGGTAATCTCAAACTTCTAAATTATTTCCGTACGCCTCTAAGGGATTGATCAACCTTATTACCATAATTTATTAAGTCTTAAAACCTAATCAATCATGGCTGGACAGCATTGGCAGTAAGCTAAGTTAGATGAATTACGGTGTTCTAAAAGATTCATTTTAGACCCTTTCTCACATTCGACTTTTTCTATGATGCAACAATTAATACCTAAGCCAATTATGAGTCACTCTCACTGATCTAGACATCATATAATGTGATTCTATGGATGTTAATAATGCTGGGACAAAATTCATATTTTCTGTACCTATGGGGTTCTAGAATTCACATTTCAAGCAATTCAAGTAACTAAGCATGCTCCAAAATGTCTAGAACAATTATCATGTACTTGGCAAGGTATTTAAACATATTTAGACCACCCAAAACATGATTTAAGGTGCTGGAAATGAACATGGTAGAACTAAAAATGGTTAGTCATTAAATTATGTATAAACTTCTTTTTCAATGTACATAGGTAGCTAGTTTCTCTTGGAACAATTTTAGGACTTCAAAAACATCTTAGAAATCAATTTATCTTGTCAAGAACTCTTATAAAATACATGGGGCAGCAGCTCTTTAATTTTTCTCATGGTTGAAATCCTAAATATAAGAACATACTCAAAATACTTTTAAATGTCACTTATGTTTAGGAAAAACTTAAAACATAAACTATAGGCTTTTGTAACTAATGAAAACTCATCCTAGAGCTTTCATCATCACATGGCCGAATGCATTTTCAAGAGAATACCCCTTGATTTAACTTTTCTCAAGATGAAATGGGCAAGTCTTTGAGCTCTAGTAATCTTAGGTGAGAGCATAAAAGTAAACGTGCTATGCATTCCATTTTTATAGTCCATTAGGAAGTAAGGTGATAGCTCAAAATAAATATGAGATGCACCTTCATTTTAGTCTTTGAGTTTAGTGATGGCTTAAAAAATAACATGAAATGCAAAGCTTGAAATTTAAACGTGCATTATGCAAGTTCATTCTTTATCTTGGGGTTTAGTGATAACATAGAAAATAAATGTGCTATGCAACGCATAAAGTAAACGTGAATGCAAGTTACTTTTATATCTTGTCTAGAGCTTTTGAAAGACTTTAAAAAGGAACATAGTTTTAACCCAAACCTCATCCTCACAAGAAAAGAGAACTACTAGTGCTAGAATACTCAAAATAAATCACAACCTTCAAAATCTTGAAGGTGGCCGAATCTCCATCATGAAGAATGAACCATTTCTTAAACTCTAGGAACCAAGATCTTGATGATCTATGACATCAACATCCTAAGTCCTCATCATTGAGTACATAGCTTCCTTAAAACCAACATTTAAACAAAGTTTATGCTAAAGAAGAATGCAAAACCGAAACCATGCTTAGTTTAAGATCAAAGTTTCAAGCTTTAGAGTTTATTCATGTGACAAGCATCAACATGAAACCCTCATCATCAAGCTTTCATCTTTCCAAGCCTTGAAAGCTTACATGGCCGAAAATATGAAAGGAAAAGGGAAGTCCAAGAAATGTTTAAGAGAAACATAAACTCTTCCTTTACTCATCCTTAAAAAAGGATGAAACTTTTCTTAAGAAAAATTCAAGCTTTAGGGGTTGTTAAGTGACAAGCACCATCATAACACCCTCATCCTCAAGCTTTCATTTTTCCAAGGGCCAAAGTCCTTCATGGCCGAAACATAAAGGAGAAAAGGGAAGTTCAACTATTCAAGAGAAACATAACCTCATTCTTAACTAAACTTATAAAAGATGAAACTTTTCTTAAGAAAAACTCAAGTTTTAGAGGTCTCATGTGAGATGAACTCATAGTCACCTCTAGAGAGCACTCATCATCAAGCTATCATGTTCAAGGCCTTAAGGCTGAAAACCAAAGGAAAAGAAAAGGAAGAAACCGAAAATAAAGAAGCAACATGGAGGTTCCACCTTTCATCATTTCCCAACAAGATTCAACATGAAAATCAAAGACATATTTAGAAATGTTCCCTACTTTGAGTTTTCGAAAAAGAGAGGAAGAGCTTGAGCTTGAAGAACTCTTGGAAACTTGAAAGAAAAAGAAGTAAGAAAGTTTGAGACTTTTAGAGATTTTGCAAGAAGTGAGCAAAGGAATGAAGTTGTGTAGTGTTGTGTATTTATAGGTAAATGAATCATGAAGGAGTGGAGGGGGAGGGGCTGGCCGAAACTTCTTCAAGAAGAAAGAGGGAAGAAAAATCTCTTGTGTTGTCATTCATGGTGTGATTGAGAGCATAGGTCATAGGTCTTTAGGGTGGCTTTTTGAAGGACAACTTGATTGACTACATAAAATATCATTCTTTTGAATTTTTGGAGGGAGTGGCCGAAAATTATAAGGCTAAGGGAGGGAAGATTTCATTCAATTTAATCATGTACTAATGGGGTGTTTAGGAGTAAACAAGGTTAGGTTACTCATTAAGGTTGTGTGCCTAAGTGTTTAGGTGAACTAAGTAGGTGATTAGGACCATTAATACCTTGGATTAAGAGTGATCTTGTAGGATTAATAGAGTCAAACTCCTATGACTATTGATTAAAGTGTGACAACTTTTTCTTGAGAAAGGAAGTGTTCTTGGGAATGGAAGTGTGAATAGTAAAAATACTATTTATAGTTGCTTTTTCTTTAAAGAAAGAAAAGAATTAGAATTGAGTTGTAAATTTCCTTAAGCAATTTTAGGTTCTAATCAACCTTAAATAATTATTTTAGCTCTAGAGTAATTAAGAAAATTAATTAACCTTTCATTAGAGCCTAATATTGCTTAGGTTTGAGTTAAGTAACTCGTTAGACTTAAAATGCACTAAGTGGGGGTAAAATCCTAATTTTTACCAAAGTTGCCCGGGACCTCCGGGACTTAAACCAACATTGTTTATGTCTCCGGGACGAGTTCGGGTCGGAGTCAAAACTTAAAATTGCCTTAAATCAGGTTAGGGGTATTTTGGTCATTTATACACAGAAACCTCAGAAATTAGATTTTTTTGCCTTGTTAACATTCATAAACATATGATCCCCTTCATATATCATAAAAGCCTTGTGAGGATGGCTGAGCCCGGTCGTCCTCATGTTTCAGGTAAAAATGACCTCAGGGGCATTTTGGTCATTTAAAAGTTTAGAGAAAAAACGGGGTGTTACATTTTGGTTGCCACTCAAACTAATCTACACTCAAGTTTCCTTAACATATACATGAAAAGATCTTGGGAAAGTTTGAATGACTTCTTTTTATCATTTCATCTTAAGAAGAATATAAATCTATTTAAGAATATAGAAAGAAGAATATTACAAGTAAGAAATCTGATTACATTGATGATATAAACCTTATTAAAGATGAAGAGATATTTTTGAAAAGTTTTCTCTTTATGTGTGAGGTCTCTTTCTTTTTCAATTGAGCACAGCATCTTTATTTAAAGATGTCTTTCTTGTGACCGTTGCCTTTGATTAGATCTTCTAGAGACACGTGTTGAACTTTTATTTGTGTCTTGGAAAAATAGTCTAGAAGAATAGCCTGTCTATCTCAAATCAGTTTGCAGAAGCTATTGTGAAATAGAGGTTTCTGATGTCCTTCAGAAAACACTCTTATTTTCTAAACCAAGGTTGCTGAACATTTTCTTCTAGGACATGGAATAGTTGACTTCAAAGGCAAAAGAGATGATTAGCCGATTTTGACACTAGGATTTGACTTTTTCAAATTCAAATTTGAAATTCAAATTTCCCTCCTTTTCCAGTAACGTTCAGCGCTCCACAGTGAAGTGAGCTTGTTGACATGCAATATCAGATCCTTGAAGAAACTTTGACCTTCTAATCTTCAATCCAAGCTTTATTATGATGAAATATTTGCTATTGTGCTTATTAAAGATAATGTAGCATTTAGTCTTTAGAGATTACTTGATAATCTTCATTGTGAACGTACTTTCTGATGTCCAGTGCTACTTTCTTAAGTATTGAAACTTGGTTTCTTGTATTGTTGATGTCTTCTTCAAATTGTTAGCTATCTTGCGCTTGAATAAGGATATAGTTTCACTTCCTTTTCAGTTCATATCTTTTAACATGAGATAAACATGTTTGCATATACAACGTGAATTTTATCCTCGTTTGAGTAAGCCTTACTCTTGCTAAACAATAGAATCATGTTATAAACATACAAGAAACTCAAGATAACCATTAGTTGTTCTTTAAAACAATTTCTTTAAATTGGCTTTGTTGTCACCCAAGACTAATTAGAACATCTTGACAGGGTTTTGGAGTTAACAATCTCCCCCTTTGTTTTATGATGACAAACTAATTTGAAGAAAATCTTTTGAAGAGATATTGAAAGAAATTTTACTTAAATGTTAGTGTGATAAATCATATTCTTTCAACATATTTCATGGAATAATTTTTCAAGAAGTGTTGACAAGTTTTGAATGACAACAAAGCCAATGTAAAGAAAATGCTTTTAAGAATGGCTAATGGTTATCTTGAGTTTCTTGAAGAATTAAACAGACTCTATCATTTAGCATATTAAGCTGGCTTAATCAAATAAGGATACATTTTACTTTGTATGTGTAAACATGTTTCATCTTATGATAAGAGATATTGTAACGCCCCGATTTTTTTGTCTGAGAGGAAAATGACTAAAATGCCCCTAAGGTCATTTTCTGCTCGGAATTCGAGGACGGCCGGCCCGACAGTCCTCGAAGGGCTAACTCAATGTTTGAAGGGGATTGGATGGCCCTTGAGTGGTTTCGGAGGCGAAAATCTTATTTTCTGCAGTTTCGGGTCAAAATGACCAAAATACTCCTATAGCGTTTCTACGCGGGTAAAGGTGCCGCTTGAGCCCGAAACTTTCTCCGAAGGTCTAAAGCAATGTTTTTACATGTTTAAAAGTGTCTGTTTAAGTCCCGGTGGTCCCAGGCAGTTTTTGTACAAAATTACGATTTTGCCCCTAGAATAATGTTTTTGAGCTTAATGACGTAATTAAGCAAACCTAAGCAATATTAGGCTCTAATCGAAGATTAATTAATTTTCATAATTAATCTAGAGTCAAAATAAGCTATTAAAATTAATTAGAACCTGAAATTGCTTAGATTAAACTTAAATCTCTTTTAAAACTCAAGATTCCCATATTGGAATCTTGAATGGTATTTTCTCTTTCCAATTCCTTAAATCATGGAATTGTGTCTAGAGTTGTTTTTGAACTAAAATGAATTTATAACTCACTAATGATGCAAGACCACTCCTTAACATGTCTTGACAACCTTGATTACCCATTTTCTCACCTAAACACTTTTTTACAAACTCCTAATCTTAATCCTAATCAAAGATACACCTAAACACAACTCTAAACCACAATTAAAATGCAAGAAATCCTCCCCCATGGCTGATGCATGTTTCGGCCATCCCTCCCCCATTTGCATCACATGTTGATTTATTTCTCACTTAAAGAACCATGCTTGACCCATACTTGCACCCATACCTAGCCATGCTTCCCACCATGCCTTGAACCATGCCTTGGAGAAGATATTTTTCTCCTCCTTGTAGCTATAATGGCCGAAGCCATTCCCTCCCCAAACACCCCTCATTTGTTTCATTTCTCTATAAATAGCATGCTTGGGTGAACTTACATCATTTTGGGTTCATTTGCTAAGTGTAAGTTTTCAAAGAGCACTTCAAAGTTTTCTTTTTCTCTCAAAGTTCAAGTGTCCAAGTTCTTCATCCTCTTTGCTCATCTCAACCTCTAACCACTTGGTAGGGATTTTCTTTCAAGTGTTTCTTTCATTTAAGTTCTTAATCTAGTTGTGTGCTTTATAGTTTCTCTTGAATCCTTTAGAACTTCTTTCTTCCTCTTTGTTTCTTCTTCCATTTTCGGCCATTGGCCTTTAATGAGCTTGGAAATGAGAGCTTGATGATGGGGATTGCATGATGATGTTCATCACTTGAGCAACCCCTAAAGCTTGATCTTAGTTCTTGAGGAAAAATGTTTTTAGTTTCTTTCTTATTATTTTGAAAACTTTACTTTGATGATGGTCTAAAAATGGATGTATGAACTCAATGATGAGGACTCATGATGCTGGTGATAATCCATCTTCAAGATCATGGTCCCTAGAGTTTCAAAATGGTTTTTTTCTTTGCTCATGGTTTTCGGTCCCTTTCCCTTTTTCTTTCTCAAAAATTTCGGCCATCATTGATGGTTCAACATGAAAGCTTGATGATGAGAGTTTCTAGATGATGACCATGTGTTCATCACAATGAGACCTCTTGAGCTTGAGTTTTAACAAAAATGCTACTTATGATTTTGCTTCAAAGAATGATATTTTGTTTGCTTTAGCTTGTGTGATAAGTTGGGTTAAGGTTTAAGTTCCTTCCAAAGTCTTGTAAGAGCTCTAGTAAATATATAAAAATGAACTTGCATATTTATATTCCTAGCACCTCATATTTATATTTCAAGCTCTTGCATCTCATATTTACTTTCCTATGTTATCACTAAACTCTAAAGATTAAAGAAAAGGACTTGCATTATCACGTTTAAGTTTCAAGCCTTGAGTTGCACGTTTATATTTCAAGTCATCACTTAAAGAACGTAAAGATATAAAACAAGAGCTTGCATATCACCTAATTAATCTCGAAGCCTTTCTATTTCGGCCTTAAAGTCGATTGTTGCTGGGCCTAGAGCACTAAATAAAGAATTGAACTTGCATATTTACTTTTAAGTTTCGCATATTTACTTTGTGCCTTGCATATTTAATTTCAAGTTCTTGCATTCCATATTTACTTTAAAGCCCTCACTTTACTTTATAATGAAGAATAAAATGGAATGCATAGCACGTTTATATTTTGTCATCACTTAAGGAACCTAGAGCTCAAAGACTTGCCCTCATTATCTCAAGTTAAATTTTGATTATGGAAACATCCCCAAGGATGTAAATTCGGCCATATGATGTGAATGAACTCAAAATGAGCTTCATCTAGTTGCAAGGGTCAACAATTTATGTTCAAAAGCTTCCCTATGTTTTTCAGAGTTCTATAAGGTCATGATCAACAAGATTTGTAAATTAAACCTCTTCCAAGAGTGATCTAAATTTGTTACTTCCCTATGATTGTTCTTAGCCTCTTTTACAAGAATAAATGTTTTTCAAAAGAGTTTTAAAAGTTCTAAAACAATTCAAGCGGAAGCTAGCAACCTATGCTTGTGAAAAATGAGATTTTATGCAAGATATGTATATGCATGAATTCAGTTCTACCATGACATGTTTGCTGCTGTATGATGATGTTTTGACATGTTAGAATGAGTGAAATTTATATGTTGAGGTAGGAACCTTTCCATGCATGCTAGGAAAGAACCTAGTCTAATAGAAAACCGTAAAGTCAAGTTTTAGCATAGTTATGACCCATTTATTTTTAGTTTTTATCCAAAATATTTTAGTGGGATAATAATCAGATTAGGATTGTTTAATCATGAAAAACTTGGTAACATTTGATGTAGGATTGATTTTTAGAGCCTATAGAGAAACTAGTAACTAGAAAACCGTAAAAATGCAATTCTAGAACTCTTAGAACATTTAATTTTTTTTATTCTAGACAGCACCCTTATAATGTAGTAAACATGATTTATAAATAGTTCAAAGGCTTAGGAATACCTCATAATTGGTTTAGATTTAACTTATACTGCCTTAGGCGAAGACAGAATCAAGATGAAATTCTGCCCTTAAAGTATGGTGCTGCCTAGATTTATTAAAGAACATAAATGATAGTAAGATTTATTAGAAGAGAATCCTTAGGTGTGTAACGTCCTAATTTTTAACCCAATACTCTAGAACATATTTAGGTTAATCATTAGTCTGTTACGTCATAGTTTCCATTTACTTTAAAATACTTAGCGGAAATACTGGTAAATTTTTTTTGAATTATAAAAGCAAAGTAAGAGCCGCGCGACACGATAAGCTATGAAGCATGCAAGGAACTATAGCAAGCATCTCATAATCATCATAACATAAAGCAAGTAAAGGCACATCATGATAAAACTGAACTGTATATTTGTATAATATGATATGCCCACTTAAGGAGAGTGGGACTTAGTTTAGTACAATGGGAAACGAATACATCAAAAGGAAAATACAAAGAAAGTGCGACGGAAAGCATAAAAGCAAACTCCCCAATCCAAGTGCAACTAAAGGGATAACCTTTACACAAAAAAGGTTTATCCTCATATAAGTGGTGTATGCACTACCTAGAGTACTCCATCGGTCGTCCACTACCTCCTACTGACGTCTATCCCGGGAGCGAGGCACATACCCGGCAAACTGGGCGAGCTCCTCCGGCGTGTAAAGGTGAAGTGGGGATCAGGAGTGACCCCCACGACATGGCCGCATCTCCGATCATTGTATTAGTCGAGGCTGAGTCACGGTGTCCTTACTGCCCTTTCTCATCAGTGGTGGAGTGGGGGCAGAGTTCTCACTGTACAGATGGGTAGGTGGGTCCTCTGACGAGTCGGTCTCCGAGAAGTATGTCTGGGGCACGTAGTCGGGATAGTCACGTATGGCTGAGGCGGCAGTGTGCATGTGGAGCACTCTCTTGTTGTGCGTACGCGGGCACTCAAAAACCCGCTCATTGTTGCCGTAGGGTGCTGTCGGGGAGAAGCGATGGGTATGTACGGGGTGAGCAAAGGGACATCCAATGAACATGAAGACTCGCACCGTGCACTGCCCCTCAAAATGGTATGATCCGTGCTTCAGATCATAGTGCACTTCCCATGTCGGGGTGTCCACAAAAACTACAAATGTCGCCATTTGAAGACGTGACGGGAAGAAAAGATAGAAGGAGTGAGAATCTTGCTAAAGAATCTCAGTAGGGCCTCCTACTACCTAGGTGTCATTATCTATATCCTTAGGAACCTTGGGTTTAGTGTACAAAATAAGTGAGCATGCATTAAGTCCATTTTTAAGCTTTTGAAACATAGTTAGCCAAGGTCCATTCATTTTAGTATGATTCTTAATGTCATGGATGCAACATATTAAAGAATGTATGCATGGTTCTACCTAATGCAAGAATAGTAATCATAACATTAAGAACATCATAATAGTGGCATAAAGTGGTAATTGAAATCTCATATGGGAAAACTTTGTGACATAATCATCATACTTTACTTCCTCATAGGCCACCCTAAAAGACATTCGTTCTGGGGGTGCTCGGCCTAACCGGTGTCACCCAGAACGTGTTACATCTCTAGGTTATGAGCTCATACCTAACTAGTCGTCACTAGTTCTTACTTATCAATCCCGATAAGCGTATCATAATCATAATTCCGACTTATCCAGTACGGGCTAGGGGGCATTTCTTGGGGGTGCTCGGCCGAGCCGGTGTCACCCAAGAATACATCTTGGTACCGATGTCACATGAGTTCTCTGGAGGTGCTCGGCCGATCCGGTGTCATCCGAGAACTCATCTTAGTATCTCATAAAGAAAATCTCATAGGTTCTTTTTTTCAAAACTTTCTAAGTCCCTAATTTTGTTAGAAATTCGGCGGTATATGACTGACTTGCGGATTTCTTCCAAATTTACTTTATGCCACATAATCAAATAAAACATGCATCCTCAATCATAATTCCATACGTTTGCATAATCATTCTCAAATAACACATACATTCACATGTAACATTGAAACTCATTATGCTCTTGATCCCACGATATTTTATGCTTTGACCCTTACGGGCCTTAAACTTGAGATGTAATTATTCTATCATTCTCTACCAATCTCTTATGCACATAAGGATTCTCTTCTAACAAATCTTACTATCATTTATGCTCCTTAATAAAATCTGGGCAAGGTTATACCTTTATGATTACGGGGTTCTACAACTTACGTTTTAGACCCTTTCTTGGTTCAGTCTTCGCCTAAGGCGCTATAAATTAAATCTAAACCAATTATGAGGCATTCCTATACCTAAGAACTAATTATAAACCATGTTTTCCATATTATGAGTTTGCTGGACAGAATCCACGAATTAAATGTTCTAAGAGTTCTAGAATTGCATTTTTACGGTTTTTTAGTTACTAGTTTTTCTATAGGTGTTAAAATTCAATCCTACTTCAAATGTAACCAAATTTTTCATGTTTAATTAACCCTAAACTGATTGTTATCATACTAAAACAGTTTTGGCATTGATTAAGATTAAAGGGGTTAAACACACGTTAAATTCCAACTTTACGGTTTTTCTATGAAGCTAGTTTCTCCCTTAACATGCATAGAAGTATTCCTACCTCATCATATATCATTTTCACACATTCTAACACATCAAAACATCATCATACAGCATCAAACATATCAGGGCAGAACCGAATTGTTCAATGTTCAAGAGACACATAATTTGACATTTCTAAAACATCTAAGTTACTAGTTTCCCTTGGAATCATTTTAGGACTTCTAAAACTCTTTGCAAACCATTTTACTTTATTAAGAGGCTAAAAATAAACTTAGGTCAGTAACCAATTTAATACTTCTTTGGGAGAGGATTAAAATCATAAATCTTATTGGTCATAACTTTATAAAACTTATCAAGCTTAAAGAAAATACTAGAACAAAGGTTGTTGGCCCTTGTAACTAGATGGAACTCATTCCAAGCCCATCATTATTACTTGGCCAAAATTATACATTCAAAGAATGCTTCCATATTGAACTTTAACTTAGATAAAATGGGCAAGTCTTTGAGCTGTAAGGTCTTTAGTGATGACATAATATAAACATGCTATGCACTTCATTTTTATTCTTCATTACAAAGTAAAGTGAGAAATTAAAGTAAATATGCAAGACTTGGAAATAAATATGCAAGGCTTAAAATTTAAATATGCAAGACTTGAAAGTAAATATTCCATGCAAGTCCATTTCTTTATTTTAGTGCTCTAGGCCTAGCAACAATCGACTTTAAGGCCGAAATAGAAAGGCTTTGAGAATTAATTAGGTGATAATGCAAGCTTTCATTTTAAATCTTTATGTTCTTTAAGTGATGAAAAGTAAATATACTAGACAAGAACGTAAATATGAGATGCACTCCATTCCTTGTCCTTTAACTTTAAGTGATGGCTTGGAAAATAAATATGAATGCAAAGCTCAAAGTAAATATGCAATGCATAAGCTTGAATATAAATATGAATGTGAGTTTATTTTATTTCTTATTAGAGCTCCTACAAGACTTTTAGAGGGACTTTATCCTTAACCCAAACTCATCATGACAAGGTAAAGTGAGGTCTAGAGTTCTTAGAACTCAAGATAACATTCCTTGAAAATATAACTATGAATGAACTCTATAACACCTTTATGAAAACTCAAGCTTTAGAGATTTCTTTGTGGTGAACATAAAGTCACCAACTAGAACTCTCATCATCAAGCTATCATGTTGGACCACCCAAGTTGGTTGGCCATGTAACATCCTAATTTTTAACCCAATACTCTAGAACATAATTAGGTTAATCATTAGTCTGTTACGCCATACCTTCCTTATTACTTTAAAAATACTTAGCGGAAATACTAGTAAATTTTTTTTTGAATTATAAAAGCAAAGTGAGAGCCGCGCGACACGATAAATAATAAAGCACGAATGGATTTAAGCAACATCACACAGCAGCATAACATAAGCAAGTAAAGGCACATCAACAAAACTGAACTGCATACTTATATATAATAGAATATGCCCACTCATAAAGAGTGAGACTTAGTTTAATACATCTGGAATAAAGATACATGAAAACAAAAGTACAACAAAGGCATAAAAGAAAACTCTTGTAACATCCTAATTTTTAACCCAATACTCTAGAACATATTTAGGTTAATCATTAGTCTGTTACTTCATAGTTCTCATTTTTACCTTGAAATACTTAGCGGAAAATACGGGTAATTTTTTTTTTTGAAATATAAAGTGAGAGCCGCGTGATGCGATGTATCATGTAACGATCAAATCATACATCTCATAACATCATAGCATAAGGCACAACATGAATAACACTGAATATCATCTTATATATATATATATCTTGCCCACTTATAAGTGTGGGACTTAATTTAGTACAAGGGAAATACAGGAAAGGAAATACAACATAAACATAAACATGATCTACTCCCCTACCCGAGTGTATCTAATGGGATAACCTCTAAACAAAAGAAGGTTTATCCCCATCCAAGTGGTGTGTGCTCTAACCGGGTACTCCATCGGTCGATCGTCACCTCCTCATCGACGTCAGTCTCGCGAACTAGGCAAGTATCAGGAAGCGAGCGAGCTCCTCGGGCGTAAAGAGGCGGAGCGGGATCGAGTGACCCCGCGGTGTGGCCGCATCTCCGGTTGCCGTGCAAGTCGGGGCTGAGTCACGGTATCCTCACTGCCCTCCCTCATCAATGGTGGAGAGGCGAGCTCGCTATATCTGGATGAGTAGGCGGGTCCTCGGACGGGTCGGTCTCGAGAAGTAGGTCCGGAGCACGCATGTCGGGATAGTCTCACATGGGTAAGGCGGCGGTGTGCATGCGGAGCACTCTCTCCTCATGCGTCTGCGCGACGCTCAAAAAACCCGCTAAATGCGTCGCCATAGGGTGCGGTCGGGAGAAGCGATGGGTGTGCGGGATGAGCGAAGGGCGTCCTACGAACATGAAAACCCGCACCGTGCTGCGCCCCTCAAAATGGTATGACCGTGAGCCAGGTCATAGTGCACCTCCCATGTCGGGGTGTCCACGAACACTACTTAACGCGTCGCCATCTGAAGACGTGACGGAAAGAAAGAGATAGAGGGAGTGAGAATCTTGCTAAAGAATCTCAGTAGGGCCTCCTACTACCTAGGTGTCATCATCTACGTCCTCAGGAACCTTGGGTTTATTTATACAAAATGACTGAGCATGTATTCGGTTCATTTTAAACTTTAAAATATATTTTAGCCAAGGTCCATTCATTTTAGGATGATCTTAATGTCATGGAGGCAACATATTAGAAAATGTATGCATGGCACTACCTAATGCACATACATAAAACATAACATCAAGCATCATCATTCTTGGTGGCATAATAGTGGCAATAGTAACATTCATATGGGACAAAACTTTGTGACATAATCATAATCATGAAACTTTTCTTCCTCATGGGCCACCCTAAAAGACAATCGAACTGGGGGTGCTCGGCCGAACCGGTGTCACCCAGAACGTGTCATACATCTAGGTTATGAGCTCATACCTTAACTAGTCGTCACTAGTTCTTACTTACCACTTAACGATAAGCGTATCATAAATCCCGACTATCTGAGTACGGGTTAGGGGGCAAAACTCTTAGGGGTGCTCGGTCGAACCGGTGTCACCTAAGAGTATAAAATGGTACCGATGTCACATGAGTTCTATGGAGGTGCTCGGCCGAACCGGTGTCATCCTAGAACCCATCTTAGTACCTTAATTTTCAAAATCTCTTTAAGTCCCCAAATTTGTCGGAAATTCGGCGGCCCAACGGTCATTACACCGAATTTCCTTCCAAATTTTCTTTATGCCACATAAACATATAACCTCATAAATTCCTCATATGAATAACATAATCAACATTAGCATACTTCATGCATCATCATAAAACATCCAAATGCTTACCCTTACGGTAGCTTATGCTTTGACCCTTATGGGTCTTAATCTTGAGATATAGTTCTCTACATCCGGCGTTCATATTTTAAGCACCTAAGGCTCATAATTAAACATCATTCATAATCCTCTCATTTTACTTTTAAATCTGAATAGCATAGGGTGGAAATCCTAACATGTGAATACGGGGTTCTAGAACTTACGTTTTAGACCCTTTCTTGGTTCCGTTTTTACTTGAAAGCTATATATTAAATCTAAATCAATCATGAGGCATTCCTATGCTTTAAGGACTAATTAATAATCATGTTTACCATGTTGTAAGGGTGCTGGACAGAATCCAGAAAATTAAATGTTCTAAGAGTTCTACATTTGCATTTTTACGGTTTTCTAGTTACTAGTTTCCCCATAGGTGCTAGAATTCAATTCTAACTCAAATGTTACCAAGTTTTTCATGTCTAAACAATCTAAATCTGATTATGTCCCCATTAAAACAGTTTGGAAAAGTTCCATAAACAAATGGGTCAAAACTATGTTAAATTCTAGCTTTACGGTATTTCTAGTTAGCTAGTTCCTTACCTATCATGCATAGGATCGCTTCTACATCATCATATGATATTTTCACACATTCCAACACATTAAAACATCATCATACAGCATCACATTCATCACATCAGAACCGAAAACATCTTGCCTCAATAAGAGAAGTAAATTGACATTTCTAGGTACATAAGTTAACTAGTTTCTCTTGGAATCATTCTACAACTTCTAAAACTCTTTGCAAGACATTTTAAATCATCAAGAGGCTAAGTGAAGCCTTAGGTTAAAGACCAAAATATATTTCATCTCCTAAAAGAGGATAAAATCACAACTTGTGATGACATAACCTTATAAAGATTTGTAAGGCTTTAAGGAAAACTTAAAACATAAACTATTGGACCTAGTAGCTAGATGAAAACTCATTGCAAGTCCATCATCACTACTTGGCCAAAATTATGCATTCAAGGAATTACATTCACACATAACTTTAACTTGGAATGAAATGGGCAAGTCTTTGAGCTCTAGGTTCTTTAAGTTGCGACATAAACTAAACGTGCTCATGCTTTTCATTTTTAATCTTGCTTACAAATCAAAATGATGACATAAATTAAATATGCAAGACATAAACGTAATGTGCACGCTTGAAAGTAAATATGCGAAGCATAATCTTAAACGTGCAAGCTTGAAAGTAAATGTGCAAGATTCAATTCTTTATTTTAGTGCTCTTGGCCCAACAACAATCGACTTTAAGGCCGAAATAGATAGGCATTCGAGAAATTAATTAGGTGATGATGCAAGTTCAATTCTTTATTTTAGTGCTCTAGGCCCAACAACAATCGACTTTAAGGCCGAAATAGAAAGGCTTCGAGAATTAAATCAAGTGATGAGACAAGTTCCATTTTTAATCTTTATGTTCTTAGGTGATAGCTTGAAGGTAAAATGCATAGCAAGAATGTAAATATGAGTGCAAGCATAAAATAAATTATGCAAGTTCATTTTATCTCTCTAGAGCTCTTAGCAAGACTTTAAAGGAACTTAAACCTCAACCCAAACTCATCGAACCAAGACAAGGTAAAAGTCTAGAGTTCTTAGAACTCAACATAACATATTTAGAAAATCAAACATTTTGCATGTAGGAAGAAAGGTAATGGCCGAAACTTCAAGGAAAGAAAAGAAATATTTGAAACTCTAGAATCCATGATCTTGGTGATATATTAACACCAACATCATGAGACCTCATCATTGAGTTCATAGAGTCATTTTAAAACATTATCAAAGTTAAAGTTCTCAAGAGTTCAAGAAAGGAAAAACTAGAAACACTTTTGCTCAAGAACAAAGATCAAGCTCTAGAATTTGTTTCAAGTGATGAACATCATCATGAAACTCTCATCATCAAGCTCTCATTTCTTTGAACTCCAAAGGCCCATGGCCGAAACATAAAAAGGAATGAGGAGAAGAAAAGAAGTTCTAAAAGGAATCAAGAGAAACTATGAACATAAAGCTTGAAACAAGAACTTTAAAGAAAGAATACATGAAAGAAAATCCCTACTTGGTGTGATGAACTTGAAGATGGAAGAAGAAGATGAAGAAGATAAAGAACTTGAAGAACTCCAAGAACTTGAAGAACACAAAGACTTTGAGAGAAAAAGAAAAGCTTTGAGTGTTCCTAAACTTAGCAAATGATCTAAAAGTGGTGCAAGCTCCTCAAGGCATTCTATTTATAGAGAAATGAAACAAATGGAGGGAGCTCATGGAGGAGGAGGTTTCGGCCATGAGGGTGCAGATTGGAGGCTTTCCATGAGTTCCATGAGGTGAGATAATGTGTTCTTGAGGTATGGTGAGGTATGGTTCAAAGCATGGTGAGGTATGGCTCAAGGTATGGCTCAAGCATGGCTCTTTGAGTGAGAAAATAATTTAATATGTGTGGTAATTAGAGAGTGATGGGCGAATATGCATCAGCCCATGGGGGAGGTTTCTTTGCATTTTAATTGTGGTTTAGAGTTGTGTTTAGGTGTATCTTTGATTATGCTTAAGATTAGGAATTTGTAAGAAAGTGTTTAGGTAAGGTAAATGGGTAATTAAGGTGGTCTAGACATAATTAAGGAGTGGTCTTGCACCATTAGTGAGTTAAATCCTCAATTTAGAGTCTAAACAACTCTAGACACATTTCCTTGATTTAAGGAATTGGAGAGAGAAAACACTATTCAAGATTCCAAGACTAGGAGTCTTGAGTTCTAAAATGGGATTTAATGTTTAATCTAAGCAATTTTAGGTTCTAATTAACTTTAATAAATTATTTTAACTCTAGATTAATTAGGGAAATAAATTAATCTTCGTTTAGAGCCTAATATTGCTTAGGTTTACTTAATTACGTCATTAAGCTCAAAAACACTATTCTAGGGGCAAAATCGTAATTTTGCACTAAAACTGCCAGACCACGGGACTTGAACAGAGACCTCTAGACACATGAAAACATGTTTTTAAACCTCTGGGGAAAGTTCCGGGCTCAAACGGCACCTTTACCCGCGTAACAACGCTATAGGGGTATTTTGGTCATTTTGACCAAGCTGAAGCGAAATTTTTGCTTCCGAAAGCATTCAAAGGCCATTCAATCCCCTTCAATCATTGAGTTGACCCTTCGAGGATGACCGAGTTGGTTACCCTCGAGTTCGGGTCAGGAAATGACCTCGGGGGCATTTTGGTCATTTCCCTCGGGCAGAAAAATCGGGGTGTTACAGCTAGGGTCGGACTCATACTTCATTAACTGAGAGACGTGAAAGACGTCATGAAGGTTAGAAAGATTAAGGGGTAAGGCTATTTTGTAGGCAACTGTTCCTATCTTTTGAAGAATTTGGAAGGGACCAAGGAATCGGGGGCTCAACTTTTTGACTTTCATGGCTCTCCCTATGCCTGTAGTGGGGGTAATCCTAAGGAACACATGTTCTCCCTTTTCGAATTCCAAGGGCTTGCACCGCTTGTCCGCATAGCTCTTTTGTCTACTTTGAGCAGTGAGCATCCTATCCCGGATTCTCTTGATTTGTTTTGTGGTTTCCCTCACTACATCGGGTCCTAAGACACTCTGCTCCCCAGGCTCGTACCAACACAAAGGTGATTGGCACTTCCTTCCATACAACGCCTCGTACGGTGCCATACCGATGCTTGCGTGATAACTGTTGTTATACGCAAACTCGATCAAAGGCAAGTACTTATCCCAACTTCCCCTTTGGTCTAACACACAGGCTCTTAGCATGTCCTCTAGGGTTTGGATCGTCCTTTCGGATTATCCATCTGTTTGTGGGTGGTAAGCGGTGCTCAAGCACAGCTTTGAACCAAACGCCTTTTGAAAGGCTCCTCAAAAACATGACGTAAACCGCGGATCTCGATCCGAGATTATCGTCGACGGCACTCCATGCAATCTTACGATCTCTTGGATGTATAACTGAGCCAATTTATCTAAAGAGTATGTCACTCTAATAGGCAGAAAGTGTGCTGACTTGGTTAGTCGATCCACTATCACCCATATAGCATCATGGCCAGCTTGGGTCTTAGGCAATCCCGTCACGAAATCCATAGATATGCATTCCCACTTCCACTCGGGGATTGACAGGGGTTGCAACAAACCTGAAGGGTTTTGGTGCTCGATTTTCACTTTCTGACATACCAAGCACTTACTAACCAAGGCGACTACATCCTTCTTCATTCCGGGCCACCAAAACATCTTATTCAAGTCTTGATACATCTTGGTAACACCGGGATGGATGGTGAAATAGCTTTTGTGAGCCTCCTCCAAGATCTTCTCTCGGAGGTCACCATCTTGGAGTACGCAGATCCTTCCTTCAAACCTCCATATCCAATCCTCACCTCTTTCAAAACCCTTCAACTTTCCCCGCTATGCGCATCTATGATCTCTTCGAACTCCTTATTTTCTCGTTGTGCTAAGATGATTCTTTGCTTAAATCCACTTGTTACACCAAGATAGCACATCCTCATCCCTTTATTGGTCGCTAACATCCCTAGATTCATATCCCTAAACTTCTCTATCAACTCAACTTCTTTGATCATCATGTGGGACAGGTGTAACGACTTTCAGCTCAAGGCATCGGTGACTACATTAGCCTTGCCGGGGTGGTAACTTAAACCAAAATCATAATCTTTGAGGAATTCCATCCACCTTCTTTGCCTTATGTTCAACTCCTTTTGATCAAAGAGGTACTTGAGACTCTTATGATCAGAGAAAACTTCAAACCTTACACCATACAAATGGTGTCTCCATATCTTTAAAGCAAACACTACGGCGGCTAGCTCTAGGTCATGGGTGGGCTAGTTAGCCTCGTGAGGCTTGAGTTGTCGAGATGCATAGGCTACCAGTTGCCTATTTTGCATCAACACACACCCTAGTCCTTTGCCCGAAGCATCGCAATATACCTCGAAAGGTACATTGGGGCTATGTAAGACTAAGACTGGGGTCGTGGTTAACCTTTCCTTAAGCTCTTGGAAACTCTTCTCACACTCGGGATTCCACACAAATGGTGCATTCTTTCTAGTTAGCTTGGTTAGGGGTAGGGCAATTTGGGAAAATCCTTTGATAAACCTACGGTAGTAGCCTGCTAAACCCAAAAAGCTCCGTATTTTCGTTACGGTGGTCGGTCTATCCCAATTCATTATGGCTTTTACCTTACTAGGATCAACGGCTATACTTCCTTTTGACACAACGTGCCCTAAGAACTTAACCTCCTCCAACCAAAATTCACACTTAGAGAGTTTTGCATACAGCTTCTTCTCCTTCAAGATCTCCAAAACTATCCTCAAATGACGCTCATGCTCCTCGTGGGTCTTCAAATAGATGAGTATATCATCTATGAAAACGACCACGAACTGATCTAAATAGGGTCTAAAGATCCTATTCATGTAATCCATAAATACCGCAGGAGCATTCGTCAGTCCAAAAGACATCACCGCGAACTCAAAGTGTCCATACCGAGTTCTAAAGGCGGTCTTTGGTATATCTTGATCTCTCACTCTAATTTGGTGGTATCCTGACCTTAGGTCGATCTTGGAGAATACTACTGCTCCTCTCAATTGGTCCATAAGATCATTTATCCTAGGCAAGGGGTACTTGTTTTTCACTGTCACACGATTCAATTGCCTATAATCTATACACAACCTCATGCTCCCGTCCTTCTTCTTCACAAACAGGACTGGAGCTCCCCACGGTGAGGCACTAGGTCTAATGAAACTCTTTCCCAAAAGCTCCTCAAGTTGGGTTTTTAATTTGGCTAGTTCTAGGGGTGACATTCTATACGGGGCAATGGAGATCGGTCCCGCTCCAGGAACCAACTCAATGGAGAACTCCACTTCTCTCTCGGGAGGGAACTCAGGTATATCTTCCAGAAACACCTCAGGATAGTTTCTCACTATTGGTATATTCTCTAAATTCTACTCAAAGTGTACTTCGCTAGCGGCTAGGAGAACGTATCCCTTAGTCTTTTTCCCACTATAGTAGACCTCTACGGCATTGAGGTAGAGTCTCAAAGGTTGACTTATTTCACTAGGGGGAGAAGGAAAGACAACTGTTTTGGTGTCACAGTCTAACAACACACGGTTGGCGTGAAGCCAATCCATGCCAAGAACTACTCCTATACCTTTCATGGGTAAACAAATTAAATCCACAACATATGATCTATTTTCTGTGGTGAGGTGATAGTTTAGACAACAATAACAAGTATTCACAGGATGATTTGTGGGGGTAGAGACAATAAGATCAAAAGGAAGTTTGGAAGTTTTCAAATTTAGAGCCTCGACACTAGCATATGAAATAAAAGAATGTGTTACACCAGAGTCATAGAGTACAGTTAAGGTCCTATCATCTATTTCGCACTTACCTTCTATGAGACCGTTGGATGTGTCCGTTTCGTCTACATTGAGGGTGAAGACCCTCCCTTGGTGTTGCGGCCTAGGGTTCTGATTCGCTGGCCCTCCGTTGTTACATCTGTTGGCGTAGTGGCCGGGCTTCCCGCACTTGAAGCACACGTTTTGTCCAGCTAGGCAGGGACGGTTGCCATGATCTTTCCCGCACTGGGGGCATATTATCGCCGGTGTAGGCCTAGCAAAGGTGGCGGGGGCTCCTTGGGGCGTCTTGTTCTTGGTCCCACTTGATCCTCCTTGATTGTTTCGGGGGCCGCCCGACCTTCCTTGTCGGTTGTTGTTGTTGTTGTTGCGGTTGTTGTTGTTTTGGAATTGTGGTCGGTATGGTTGCTTGGGTTGTTGGTGGAAGGGGGTTCTTTGTTGTTGTTGTGGTTTGAACTGGTTGGTTTGGTAGGGATTATAGTGATTTCGCGATTGGTTTGGATATTGGGGCTTGAATTTTGGGGCTTGAGGTGCTAGCCCCTTGTTTCGTGCTACCCTTGCAGCATTGATTTTCTTCTGTCCCTCTTCCATGATCCGGCACTTGTTGACTAGGGTTGGGAAGTCCCTAATCTCCATGTGCGCCACAACATAGTTGAGCTCCGCCGTTAATCCAGCCTCATATTTGACGCACTTCCACACCTCATCGGGGTTTCCTTGAAACACCCTAGAGAACTTGATCAGCTCCTCGAATTTCGCCGTGTCTTTGGCGGCGATGACCCTCCTTGGGTCAGTTGCATAAACTCAATGTCCTTTGCATTCCTCACAGACTCCGGGAAGTACTTCTCATAGAAGTAAGTCTTGAACAGCTCCCAGTTGATAGCAGTGCCCGAAGCCTCAAGCAGTCTTCGGGTGCCGACCCACCAGAATTCGGCGTCGGACTCCATCATGTATGCAGCAAATGTGACCTTTTGCTCCTCCGAGCAAGCTACCACGGAGTAGATCTTCTCCATGTTCTTGATCCACTCATCAGCTTTGTCGGGGTCCATGGCTCCTCGGAAGGTTGGTGGGTTCGCCTTGCGAAACTCATCAAACCTCGCTTACTCGACCATTTCAGCAGTAGGGGGAGCACGTCCGGTGTCCCCTTGTTGGTTCATCCTCTCGAACATTCGTTCCATGGCCCTAGCCATGTCACGAACAGCAGCAGCAGTAGCATCATTTTGGCCCCCCTCGGTCGGGGTCCTAGGTTGTCTCCTTGGTGCCATTGGTTCCTAAACACACGAGACAATAAACACTGAGGTGATCAGGCTCAATATTCCATGTAAAATGAGCTAGTTACCATGGCACACGCAAGTAGACAAGGGTCATGCACTTCTACCCTATAGCTTATCTCTAGCTAAGCTCTACGCATAACATAACTATCGTACTACGCTTTAGAAAGCATAGTCAGTCCAATCCTCAGGCTCCATGAGAATTGAACTGCTCTGATACCATAATGTAACATCCTAATTTTTAACCCAATACTCTAGAACATATTTAGGTTAATCATTAGTTTGTTACTTCATAGTTCTCATTTTTACCTTGAAATACTTAGCAAAAAATACGGGTAATTTTTTTTTTTTGAAATATAAAGTGAGAGCTGCGTGATGCGATGTATCATGTAACGATCAAATCATACATCTCATAACATCATAGCATAAGGCACAACATGAATAACACTGAATATCATCTCATATATATATATATATCTTGCCCACTTATAAGTGTGAGACTTAATTTAGTACAAGGGAAATACAGGAAAGGAAATACAACATAAACATAAACATGATTTACTCCCCTACCCGAGTGCATCTAATGGGATAACCTCTAAACAAAAGAAGGTTTATCCCCATCCAAGTCGTGTGTGCTCTAACCGGGTACTCCATCGGTCGATCGTCACCTCCTACTGATGTCCGTCTCGCGAACGAGGCAAGTATCCGGGAAACTGGGCGAGCTCCTCGGGCGTAAAGAGGCGGAACGGGGATCGAGAGTGACCTCCGCGGTGTGGCCGCGTCTCCGGTCGCCGTGCAAGTCCAGGCTGAGTCACGGTATCCTCACTACCCTCCCTCATCAATGGTGGAGAGGGGGCAGAGCTCTCGCTATACGGATGAGTAGGCGGGTCCTCGGACGGGTCGGTCTCCGAAAAGTAGGTCCGGGGCACGTAATCGGGATGGTCTCGGATGGTTAAGGCGGCGGTATGCATGCGGAGCACTCTCTCGTCATGCGTACGCACGCGCTCAAAAACCCGCTCATCGTCGCCATAGGGTGCAGTCGGGGAGAAGCGATGGGTGTGCACGGGATGAGCGAAGGGGCATCCTACGAACATGAAAACTCGCACCGTGCACTGCCCCTCAAAATGGTATGACCCGTGAGCCGGGTCATAGTGCACCTCCCATGTCGGGGTGTCCACGAACACTATGAACATCATCATCTAAAGACGTGACGGAAAGAAAGAGATAGAGAGAGTGAGAATCTTGCTAAAGAATCTCAGTAGGGCCTCCTACTACCTAGGTGTCATCATCTACGTCCTCAGGAACCTTGGGTTTATTTATACAAAATGACTGAGCATGTATTAAGTTCATTTTAAACTTTAAAATATACTTTAGCCAAGGTCCGTTCATTTTAGGATGATCTTAATGTCATGAATGCAACATAATAGAAGATGTATGCATGGCACTACCTAATGCACATACATAAAACATAACATCAAGCATCATCATATTTAGTGGCATAAAGTGGCAATAGAAACATTCATATGGGACAAACTTAGTAACATAATCATAATCATGAAACATCTCTTCCTCATGGGCCACCCTAAAAGACAATCGAACTGGGGGTGCTCAGCCGAACCGGTGTCACCCAGAACGTGTAACATATCTAGGTTATGAGCTCATACCTTAACTAGTCATCACTAGTTCTTACTTACCACTTAACGATAAGCGTATCCTAAATCATAAATCCCGACTATCTGAGTACGGGTTAGGGGGCAAAACTCTTAGGGGTGCTCGGCCAAACCGGTGTCACCTAAGAGTATAAAATGGTACCGATGTCACATGAGTTCTATGGAGGTGCTCGGCCGAACCGGTGTCATCCTAGAACCCATCTTAGTACCTTAATTTTCAAAAATCTCTTTAAGTCCCCAAATTCGTCGGGAATTCGGCAGCACGATGGCGTTACGCCGAATTCCTTCCGAATTTGCTTTATGCCACATAAATGTAACGCCCGGGGATTGCGAAGTCGGGGAGTGATCGCCGGTGCAAAGAGGCACGGACAAGGAGCGGCTCCTGGCAGACTTCGAAAGCGGAGGGGTACATGAATGAACCGATTACACACCCGAATGAGAGGGATCCTAAGACTGTATAGGTATGGGACTATACAGTTGAGGAGGGCTTATATGAATTGATTTGTACTACCTATACCAACAAGATGCATCTTCTTTTCGGTAGTCCAAACTAAAAGAACTTCACAGTTAAGCGTGCTTGACTTGGAGCAATTTTGGGATGGGTGACCTCCTGGGAAGTTTTCCTCGGAAGCGTGCGAGTGAGGACAAAGCACGCTGAAAAGACCCGTGTTGGTTTGTAGGGACAGTCGTCAATCCATAAAGCAGCAGGGGATGTTACAAATGGTATCAGAGCCTGCACCTCTCCCAGTACGGTGTGGTTCGGGGACGAACCAGGCGGAAGGTGGTGGGCATGTAACGCCCGGGATTGCGGTCGGGAGTGATCGCCGGTGCAAAGAGGCACGGACAAGGAGCGGCTCTGGCAGATTTCAAGCGGAGGGGTACATGAATGAACCGATTACACACCCGAATGAGAGGGATCCTAAGACTGTATAGGTATGGGACTATACAGTTGAGGAGGGCTTATATGAATTGATTTGTACTACCTATACCAACAAGATGCATCTTCTTTTCGGTAGTCCAAACTAAAAGAACTTCACAGTTAAGCGTGCTTGACTTGGAGCAATTTTGGGATGGGTGACCTCCTGGGAAGTTTTCCTCGGAAGCGTGCGAGTGAGGAGGACAAAGCACGCTGAAAAGACCCGTGTTGGTTTGTAGGGACAGTCGTCAATCCATAAAGCAGCAGGGGATGTTACAATAAACATATATCCTCATGAATTCCTCATATGAATAACATCATCATCATTTACATACCACATGCATCATCATGGAACATTCAACCGTTTATTTTTACGGTAGCTTGTGCTTTGACCCTTACGGGTCTTAATCATGAGATATGGTTCTCTAACATCCGACGCTCATATTTTATGCACCTAAGGGCTCATAATTAAACATCATTCATCATCCTCATGTTCACACTTAAATCTGAATAGCATAGGGCAGAATTCCTACCTTGTGATTACGGGGTTCTAGAACTTACGTTTTAGACCCTTTCTTGGTTCCGTCTTCGCCTAAGACGCTATGAATTAAATCTAAATCAATTATGAGGCATTCCTATGCTTAAGGACTAATTAATGATCACGTTTATCATGTTGTAAGGGTGCTGGACAGAATCCAGAAAAATAAATGTTCTAAAAGTTCTAAACTTGCACTTTTACGGTTTTCTAGTTACTAGTTTCCCTATAGGTGCTAGAATTCGATTCTAATCCAAATGTTACCAAGTTTTTCATGTCTAAACAATCCTAATCTGATTATGCTCCCATTAAAACAGTTTGGATAAGTTCCATAAACAAATGGGTCAAAACTATGTTAAATTCTAGCTTTACGGTATTTCTAGTTAGCTAGTTTCTTACCTATTATGCATAGAATCATTTCTACATCATCATATGATATTTTCACACATTCTAACACATCAAAACATCATCATACAGCATCATACTCATCATATCAGAACCGAAAACATTTAGCTTCAGTAAAGAATTTAAATTGACATTTCTAGGTACATAAGTTGACTAGTTTCTCTTGGAATCAATTTAGAATTTCTAAAACTCTTTGCAAATCATTTTAATTCATCAAGAGGCTAAGAGAAGCCTTAGGTCAATGACCAAAATATATTTCATCTCCTAAAAGGGAATAAAATCATATCTCATGACAATGTAACCTTGAAAAGATTTGTAAAGCTTTAAGGAAAACTTAGAACATAGACTATTGGTCCTTGTAGCTAGATGAAAACTCATTGCAAGTCCATCATCACTACTTGGCCGAAAATATGCATTCAAAGAATGGTTTCACAGTAAACTTTAACTTGGAATGAAATGGGCAAGTCTTTGAGCTCTAGGTTCTTAAGTTATGACATAACATAAACGTGCTCATGCTTTTCATTTTTAATCTTGCTTACAAAGTAAAGTGATGACTTAAATTAAATATGCAAGACATAAACTTAAACGTGCAAGCTTGAAAGTAAATATGCGAGGCATAAACTTAAACGTGCAAGCTCGAAAGTAAATGTGCAAGATTCAATTCTTTATTTTAGTGCTCTTGGCCCAACAACAATCGACTTTAAGGCCGAAATAGATAGGCATTCGAGAAATTAATTAGGTGATGATGCAAGTTCAATTCTTTATTTTAGTGCTCTAGGCCCAACAACAATCGACTTTAAGGCCGAAATAGAAAGGCTTTGAGAATTAAATTAAGTGAAAATGCGAGTTCCATTTTAATCTTTATGTTCTTAGGTGATAGCTTGAAAGTAAAGGTGCCTAACAAGAATGTAAACATGAGTGCAAGCATAAGATAAATTATGCAAGTTCATTTTATCTCTCTAGAGCTCTTTACAAGACTTTAAAGGAACTTAAACCTTAACCCAAACTCATTAAACCAAGATATGATATAGTCTAGAGTTCTTAGAACTCAACATAATATTTTTAGGAATCAAACCATGAAACTTAGAAAAAGAAAGGAAAAGGGCCGAAACTTCAAAAGGAAAAAGGAACAATTTAAAACTCTAGGGTCCATGATCTTGATGATATAATAACACCAACATCATGAGACCTCATCATCGAGTCCTTAAAACCATTTTGAATCACCATCAAAACTAAAGTTCTCAAGAGTTCAAGAAAGGAAGAATTAGAAACATTTTTACTCAAGAACAAAGATCAAGCTCTAGAGTTTGTTTCAAGTGATGAACATCATCATGAAACTCTCATCATCAAGCTCTCATTTCTTTGAACTCCAAGGCCCATGGCCGAAAATGAGAAAGAAAAAGAAGAAGAAAAGAAGTTCTAAAAAGAATCAAGAGAAACTATAAACATAAAGCTTAGAACAAGAACTTTAAAGAAAGGAATACTTGAAAGAAAATCCCTACTTGGTGTAATGAACTTGAAGATGGAAGAAGAAGATGAAGAACTTGAAGAACACTAGAACTTTGAGAGAAAAAGAAAAGCTTTGAGTGCTCCTAAACTTAGCAAATGATCTAAAAGTGGTACAAGCTCCTCAAGGCATTCTATTTATAGAGAAATGAAACAAATGAAGGGAGCTCATGGAGGAGGATGGCTTCGGCCATATGTGCAGATTGGAGGGCATTCCATGAGTTCCATGAGGTGAGATAATGCGGTCTTGAGGCATGGTGAGGTATGGTTCAAAGCATGGTGAGGTATGGTTCAAGGTATGGCCTCAAGCATGGTTCTTTGAGTGAGAAACAATTCAACATGTGTGGTAATTGGGGGAGAGGTGGCCGAAACTTCATCAGCCATGGGGGAGGGTTCTTTGCATTTTAATTGTGGTTTAGAGTTGTGTTTAGGTGTATCTTTGATTATGTTTAAGATTAGGAATTTGTAAGAAAGTGTTTAGGTAAGGAAAATGGATAATTATGGTGGTCTAGACATAATTAAGGAGTGGTCTTGCACCATTAGTGAGTTAGATCCTCAATTTAGAGTCTAAACAACTCTAGACACATTTCCTTGATTTAAGGAATTGGAGAGAGAAAACACTATTCAAGATTCCAAGACTAGGAATCTTGAGTTCTAAAAAGGGATTTAAGTTTAATCTAAGCAATTTTAGGTTCTAATTAACTTTAATAAATTATTTTGACTCTAGATTAATTAGGGAAATTAATTAATCTTTGTTTAGAGCCTAATATTGCTTAGGTTTGCTTAATTACGTCATTAAGCTCAAAAACACTATTCTAGGGGCAAAATCGTAATTTTGTACTAAAACTGCCTGGGACCATCGGGACTTGAACAGAGAACTCTAGACACATGAAAACATGTTTTTAAACCTCCGGGGAAAGTTTCGGGCTCAAACGGCACCTTTACCTGCGTAAAACGCTATAGAGGTATTTTGGTCATTTTGACCCGAAACTGCGGAAAATGAGATTTTCGCTTCCGAAAACATTCAAAGGCCATTCAATCCCCTTCAAACATTGAGTTGACCCTTCGAGGACGACCGAGTTGGTTACCCTCAAATTCGGGTCAGGAAATGACCTCAGGGGCATTTTGGTCATTTCCCTCAGACAGAAAAATCGGGGTGTTACAACTCTCCTAACTCTAGTGCGCCTACAAATGGATAGCCCCAAAGACAAAAGAAGGTTATCCTAGCCTAGTCAAAGCTCGAGCACCAGAACCGCGACGGTCGTCTCCTACTGCGGGCCTCTCTGGAAAGGAGGGATGTACCCGATCCACTAGGCTATCTCAGCCGGGGTGGCGATGCGCTGCATCGGCGAGCATGAGCTCCACGGCGGGGAATCATCCTCACCCGTCCTCCACGTACTGGCTGAGTGACAGAGGTCTCGCTACCCTCCCCAACATCCATCGGCACAGTGGGGGAGGATCCCTCGGAGGGTACCTGAGTGGCAGAGTCCTCCGATGGGTCGATCTCGGAGAATGATAAGGGTGAGCGGGGTACATTCTGTGGGTAGTCTCGGATGGCAGAGGCCATCGGTGGGGTGCGGTAGATCCGCTCCTCTCGAGGGCGTGCGTGCTCGAACACGAAGTCGTTGCCGAAGGGTGAGACAGGAGAGAATTGATGGCTATGTACGGGGTGACTAAAGGGCCATCCAACAAACATAAACACTCGAACGACGCAGTGACCCACAAAATGGTATGACCCGTGGTCTGGATCATGATGTACCTCCCAGGTTGGGGTGTCCACAAAAACCATGAACGTCGCCATCTGAAGATGTGACGGAAAGAAAGAGATAGAGGGAGTGAGAATCTTGCTAAAGAATCTCAGTAGGGCCTCCTACTACCTAGGTGTCATCATCTACGTCCTCCGGAACCTTGGGTTTAGTATTTAAAACAAGTAAGCATGTATCAAGTCCATTTTTAAGCTTTAGAACATAATTAGCCAAGGTCCATTCATTTTAACATGATTCTTAATGACATGGATGCAATCATATTAAAGAATGTATGCATGGCTCTACTTAATGCAAGAAAATAATCACAACATTAAGAATATCATAGTAGTGGTATAAAGTGGCAATTAAATTCTCATATGGGAAACTTTTTGACATAAACATCATACTTTACTTCCTCATAGGCCACCCTAAAAGACAATCGCTCTAGGGGTGCTCGGCTGAACCGGTGTCATCCAGAACATGTCACATCTCTAGGTTATGAGCTCATACCTTAACTAGTCGTCACTAGTTCTTACTTATCAATCCCGATAAGCGTAACATAATCATAAACATAATCCCGACTTATCCAGTACGGGCTAGGGGGCATTTCTTGGGGGTGCTCGGCCGAACCGGTGTCACCCAAGAATTCATCTTGGTACCGATGTCACATGAGTTCTCTGGAGGTGCTTGGCCGAACCGGTGTCATCCGAGAACTCATCTTAGTACCTCATAAAAATCTCATAGGTTTTCAAAAACTTTCTGAGTCCCGAATTTGTCAGAAATTCGACAGCATAACTGCAGCATGCCAAATTTCTTCCAAATTATTCTTTATGCCACATAAGTCATTCAAACATGCATCCTCCTTCATAATTTTCATGCATTCACATAATCATTCTCATACGTTCACAAGCAACATTAAAAATCCATTATGCTCTTGATCCTACGGTATCTTATGCTTTGACCCTTACGGGCCTTAAACTTGTGATGTAATTAACTTATCATCTTCTATCAACCTTTTATGCACCTAAGGGTTATCTTCTAATAGATCTCATTATTATTTATGCTCTCTATTGAATCTGAACAACATCATTCCTTAGGGGCAGCATTATAAACTTAAAATTGCGGGGTTCTAGAACTTACGTTTTAGACCCATTCTTGGTTCTGTCTTCGCCTAAGGCGCTATAAGTTCGACCTAAACCAATTATGAGGCATTCCTATGTCTAAGAACTAATTATAAGCCATGTTCTCTTCATTATAAGGTTTCTGGACAGATTCTAAAAATTAAATGTTCTAAGAGTTCTAGAATTGTGGTTTTACGGTTTTCTAGTTACTAGTTTCTCTATAGGTGCTAAAATTCAATCCTACTTCAATTGTAACCAAATTTTTCATGATTAAACAATCATAATCTAATTATATTCCCATTGAAACAGTTTGGGCAGTGTCCAAAAATAAATGGGTTAAAACTATGCTAAATCTTGACTTTACGATTTTTCTAGAAAGCTAGTTTCTCTCCTATCACGCATAGAAATGTTCCTACTTCAACATACATAGTTTTTACTCATTCAAACACATCAAAACATCATCATACAACAGAAAACTCATCATGGAAGAACCGAAGCATTAAGTCTCCAAAAAGATGCATAACTTGATATTTTTAAAACATATAAGTTGTTAGTTTCTCTTGGAATCACTTTTAGGACTTCTAAGACTCTTTTGCAAACCATTTTATTTTGTAAAAGGGACTAAAAACATCCTTAGGTCAGTGACCACTTAATCCCTCCTAAAAAGAGTATTAAATTCATAAATTTTGTTGGTCTTAATCTCATAAACTTCATGAGGTTTTAAAGAGAATCTTAAAACTTAGATTGTTGGCCCTTGTAGCTAGATGAATCTCTTCCCAAGTTCATCATCACTACATGGCCGAAATTATGCATTCAAAGAATGCCTCCACATTAGACTTTAACTTGAGATAAAATGAGCAAGTCTTTGAGCTCTAAGGTCTTTAAGTGATGACATAATTTAAACATGCTATGCACTTCATTTTTATTCTTCATTACAAAGTAAAGTGAGAGCTTATAGTAAATATGCAAGACTTGAATTATAAATATGCAAAGCTTGAATTAAATATGCAAGACTTGAAATATAAATATCCAAGGCTTGAAATAAATATGCGAGACTTGAAATATAAATATGCAAATTCATTTCTTTATTTTAGTGCTCTAGGCCTAGCAACAATCGACTTTAAGGTCAAAATAGAAAGGTTTTGAGATTTAGTTAGGTGATAGTGCAACTCTCATTTTAAATCTTTATGTTCTTTAGTGATGAAAAGTAGATATGCTAGACAAGAATGTAAATATGAGATGCAATCCATTCTTTATCCTTTAACTTTAAGTGATGGCTTGGAAATTAAATATGAATGCAAAGCTCAAAGTAAATATGTAATGCATAAGCTTGAATTTAAATATGAATGCTAGCCCATTTTATTTCTTATTAGAGCTCATATAAGACTTTTAAAGGAACTTAAACCTCAACCCAAACTTATCATGACAAGATAAAGTAAAGACAAGAGTGAACCTCAAGGGTTCTTTAAAACACAAAGTTTCTTTTCTTGAGATGTAGTCATAGATAGCATTTTTATTAAAACTCAAGCTCTAGAGACTTCATTGTGATGAACACATAGTCATCATCTAGAAGCTCTCATCATCAAGCCATTGAGAACCTCATGGGCCAACATGGCCGAAAATGTGAAGAAAGAAAAGGAAAAGGAACCAAAACTTTTAAGAAGAAAAGGAAACATTTGAAACTCTAGATACCATGATCTTGATGATGCATTAACACCATCATCATGAGTCCTTATCATTGAGTTTATGTAACCATTTTAAAACATCATCAAAGTGAAAGGTTTCAAGGATTCAAGAAGAAAAACTAAAACATCTTTAACTTCAAGAACAAAGATCAAGCTTTAGAGGTTTGTTCAAGTGATGAAGATCATCATGAAACCCTCATCATCAAGCTCTGATTCCTATGCTCTCAAAGGCCCATGGCCGAAACAAGGAGGAGAAGAAGAAGAAAAGAAGTTCCAAAAAGATTCAAGAGAAACTATGAACACATAAAGAGATTAAGAACTTTAAATGAAAGAAACTCTTGAAAGAAAATCCCTACCAAGTGATTTGAGGATTGGGATGAGAGAAGAGGATGAAGAACTTGAAGACTTGAACTTGAGAGAAAAAGGAAACTTTGAAGTGCTCTTTGAGAACTTACACTTAGCAAATGAACCCAAAATGATGCAAGTTCACCCAAGCAAGCTATTTATAGAGAAATGAAACAAATGCAAGGTGCAAGGAGGGAGGAGGGCTTCGGCCATCAGCACAAGGGCAGCCCATGAGTTCCATGAGGTGAGATAATGTGGTCTTGAGGCATAGTGAGGTATGGTTCAAAGTATGGTGAGGTATGGTTCAAGGTATGACTTCAAGCATGGTTCTTTGAGTGAGAAACAAATCAACATGTGATGCAAATGGGAGAGAGATGGCCGAATGTGCATCAGCCATGGGGGGAGGATTTCTTGCATTTTAATTGTGGTTTGGAGTTGTGTTTAGGTGTATCTTTGATTAGGATTAAGATTAGGAATTTGTAAGAAAGTGTTTAGGTGAGAAAATGGGTAATCAAGGTTGTCAAGACATAATTAAGGAGTGGTCTTGCATCATTAGTGAGTTATAAACTCATTTTAGTATATAAACAACTCTAGACACAATTCCTTGATTTAAGAAATTGGAGAGAGAAAACACTATTCAAGATTTCAAGAGTGAAATCTTGAGTTTTAGAAAAGAGATTTAAATCTAATCTAAGCAATCTTAGGTTCTAATTAATTTTAATAATTTATTTTGACTCTAGATTAATTATGGAAAATTAATTAATCTTCGATTAGAGCCTAATATTGCTTAGGGGTAAAATCGTAATTTCGCACTAAAACTGTTCGGGACCACCGGGACTCAAACAGATGCTTTGAAACATGTAAAAACATTGTTTTAAACCTCTGGGGAAAGTTTCGGGCTCAAACGGCACCTTTACCCACATAAAACGCTGTAGGGGTATTTTGGTCATTTTGACCCAGCTATGAAAAATGAGACTTTCGCCTCCGGAACCACTCAAGGGTCATTCAATCCCCTTCAAACATTGAGTTGGCCCTTCGAGGACTGCCGGGTCGGCCATCCTTGAATTCCGAGCCGAAAATGACCTCAGGGGCATTTTGGTCATTTTCCACTCAGACAGAAAATCAGTGCATTACAGGCCAAATTTTTTAGAGAAAAGGAAAAGAAAGAAACCGAAACTTAAGTGCAAGAAAGAAACATTTTGAAACTCTAGAGACCATGATCTTGATGATGTATTAACACCAACATCATGAGTCCTCATCATTATGTTCATGTGACCATTTTAAAACATCATCAAAGTTAAAGATTTCAAGGTTCAAGAAAGAAAGAACCATAAACATTTTCAACTCAAGAACAAAGATCAAGCTTTAAAGGTTTGTTCAAGTGATGAACATCATCATGAAACCCTCATCATCAAGCTCTCATTCCTTTGTTTTCAAAGGCTCATGGCCGAAAATGAAGAGGGAGGAGAAGAAGAAAAGAAGTTCCAAAAAGATTCAAGAGAAACCATGAACACATAATTAGATTAAGAACTTAAATGAAAGAAACTCTTGAAAGAAAATCCCTACCAAGTGATTGAAGGTTGAGATAAGAGAAGAGGATGAAGAACTTGGACACTTGAACTTTGAGAGAAAAGAAAACTTTGAAGTGCTCTTTGAAAACTTACACTTAGCAAATGAACCCAAAATGATGCAAGTTCACCCAAGCATGCTATTTATAGAGAAATGAAATAAAATGAGAGGTGTAAATGGGAGAGAGAGCTTCGGCCATTTACAGCACAAGGAGGAGAGAAAATATCTTCTCCAAGGTATGATTCAAGGCATGGTGGAAGGCATGGCTAGGTATGGGTTCAAGTATAGGTGAAAGTATGGGTCAAGCATGGTTCTTGAGTGAGAAAAAAATCAACATGTGATGCAAATGGAGGGAGGAGTGGCCGAAACTTTCATCAGCCATGGGGAGGATTTCTTGCATTTTAATTGTGGTTTAGAGTTGTGTTTAGGTGTATCCTTGATTAGGATTAAGATTAGGAATTTGTAAGAAAGTGTTTAGGTGAGAAAATGGGTAATCAAGGTTGTCAA
The DNA here is from genome assembly GCA_031216125.1 of Dalbergia cochinchinensis. Classification (NCBI taxonomy): domain Eukaryota; kingdom Viridiplantae; phylum Streptophyta; class Magnoliopsida; order Fabales; family Fabaceae; genus Dalbergia; species Dalbergia cochinchinensis. Next base: position 57,560,272 of record CM062368.1, on the reverse strand, counting down.
GGCATGTTTAAGGAGTGGTCTTGCATCATTAGTGAGTTATAAACTCATTTTAGTGCATAAACAATTCTAGACACAATTCCATGATTTAAGGAATTGGAGAGAGAAAATACTATTCAAGATTCCAAGATTAGAATCTTGAGTTTTAAAAAGAGATTTAAATCTAATCTACGCAATTTTAGGTTCTAATTAATTTTAATAGCTTGTTTTGACTCTAGATTAATTATGAAAATTAATTAATCTTCAATTAGAGCCTAATATTGCTTAGGTTTGCTTAATTGTGTCATTAAGCTCAAAAACACTATTCTAAGGGCAAAATCATAATTTTGCACTAAAACTGCCCGGGACCACCGCGACTTAAACAGATGCTTTTAAACATATAAAAACATTGTTTTAAACCCTCGGGGAAAGTTTCGGGCTCAAACAACACCTTTACCCGCGTAAAAATGCTATACGGGGATTTTGGTCATTTTGATCCGAAACTACAGAAAAGGAGACTTTCGCCTCCAAAACCATTTGAAGGTTATCCAATTCCCTTCAAATATTGAGTTGGCCCTTCAAGGACTGCCGGACCGGCCATTCTTGAATTCCAGGCAGAAAATGACCTCAGGGGCATTTTGGTCATTTTCCTCTCAGACAAAAAAATCAGGGCGTTACAAGGTGCATAAGAGGTTGATAGGGAATGATAGAATAATTACATTTCAAGTTTAAGGCCCATAAGGGTCAAAGCATAAGATACCGTAGGATCAAGAGCATATTGAGTTTCAATGTTACATGTGAATGTATGTTCTATTTGAGAATGATTATGTCAATGCATGAATTTATGATTGTGGATATATGTTCTATTTGTTTATGTGGCATAAAGTAAATTTGGAAGAAATCCGGCGTGCTGTTGTTATGCTGCCGAATTTCTGACAAATTTAGGGACTTAGAAAGTTTTTGAAAAACCCATGAGATTTTCTTTATAAGATATGAGGTACTAAGATGAGTTCTTGGATGATACCGGTTCGGCCAAGCACCTCCAAAGAACTCATGTGACATTGGTACCAAGATGTATTCTTGGGTGACACCAGTTCGGTCGAGCACCCCCAAGAAATGCCCCCTAGCCCGTACTAGATAGTCGGGATTATGATTATGATACGCTTATCGGGATTGATAAGTAAGAACTAGTGACGACTAGTTAGGTATGAGCTCATAACCTAAAGATGTGACATGTTCTGGGTGACACCGGTTTGGCCGAGCACCCCCAGAAGGAATGTCTTTTAGGGTGGCCTATGAAGAAGTAAAGTATGATGATTATATCACAAAGTTTTCCTATATGAGATTTCAATTGCCACTTTATGCCACTATTATGATATTCTTAATGTTATGATTACTATTCTTGCATTAGGTAGAACCATGCATACATTCTTTAATATGTTGCATCCATGACATTAAGAATCATTCTAAAATGAACGAACCTTGGTTAATTGTATTTTAAAAGCTTAAAAATGAACTTAACGTATGCTCACTTATTTTGTACACTAAACCCAAGGTTCCTGAGGACGGAGATGATGACACCTAGGTAGTAGGAGGCCCTACTGAGATTCTTTAGCAAGATTCTCACTCCTTCTATCTTTTCTTCCCATCACGTCTTTAGATGGCGACGTTCATGGTTTTTGTGGACACCTTGACATGGGAGGTGCACTATGATCCGGAGCACGGATCATACCATTTCGAGGGTCAGTGCACAGTTCGTGTCTTCATGTTCATTGGACGAACCTTCGCTCACCCTATACATACCCATTGCTTCTCCCCAACAGCACCCTACGGTGACGACGAGCGGGTTTTCGAGTGTGCACGTATGCACAATGAGAGAGTGCTCCACATGCACACTGCCGCTTCAGCCATGCGTGACTACCCCAACTATGTGTCCCGGACATACTTCTCGGAGACCGATCCATTGGAGGATCCGCCTACCTATTTGTACAGTGAGAGCTCTACCCCCACTCCACTACTGATGAGAGAGGGCAGCGAGGACACCGTAACTCAGCCTCGGCTAGCATGACAATCGGAGATGCGGCCATGTCGTGGGGGTCACTCCCGATCCCCGCTTCGTCTTTACATGTCGGAAGAGCTCTCCCAGTTTGCCGGGTATATGCCTCGCTCATGGGATGGACGTCAGTAAGAGGTAGCGGATGACTGATGGAGTACCCGGGGTAGTGCACACACCACTTAGATGAGGATAAACCTTCTTTTGTTTAGAGGTTATTCCTTTAGTTGCACTTGGGTAGGGGAGTTTGCTTTTATGCTTTTCGTCACACTTTCCTTTGTATTTTCTTTTTGGATGTATTTGTTTCACGTTGTACCAAACTAAGTCCCACTCTTCATAAGTGGGCATATTATATTATATAAATATGTAGTTCAGTTTCATTGTGATATGCCTTTACTTGCTTTATGTTATGATGTTTATGAGATGCTTGCTTTATTTCCTTACGTGCTTTATTGCTTATTTTGTCGTGCAGCTCTCACTTTGCTTTTATAATCCAAAAAAAACATTTACCAGTATTTTCCACTAAGTATTTTAAAGGAAAAAGGAGACTATGACGTAATGGACTAATGATTAACCTAAATATGTTCTAGAGTATTGGGTTAAAAATTAGGATGTTACAGATATGAACTGAAAATGAAGTAAAATTATACCCTTATTCAAACTTAAAATAGCTAACAATTGGAAGAAGAAATCAATGCTGCAAAAAACCAAGATTAGAGACTTTAGAAAGTAGCACTGTACATCAGAAAGTACATTTATAAAATAGGTTTTCTAAACATATGACTTCTTCACTGTGGTATATACGTATAATATAACTTTGATATTTTTAATAACATTTTTAATTTTATTTTTTTATTTTATATTCATTATATTTATTATTCTTCATGTTTATATTTAATTTATATTTAATATATTTATTATTTTATATATTTATACATATTAAATGGGTTGCTCGGGACTCGAACTCAGAACTAATCGGATGGAGTACAAATTTGAACAATGAAGATATCAAGCAAACTCTGAGAACTAGGTGTTACACTATCTTCAATCAGCATAATCACAATCTTTTTATCATCATAATAATTGGATTGAAGACCTGAAGATCAAATAATCATCAAGGATCCGATACTACACGTCAGAAAGCTCACTTCACTGTGGAGCGCTGAGCGTTACTGGAAAAGAAGGGAAATTTGAATTTTTGACATTCAAATTTAAAGTCAAATCCAGTGTCAGAACTGGCATGTCATATCTTTTTCCAACTGGATCAACTTACCCCAGCTTCTAGAAGAAAGTGTTCAGAAATCATGTTCAGAAAGTAAGAGTAGTTTCTGAAAGGACTTCAGAAACCTCAACGCCACAACGGCTTTTGTAATAGAGTTGACAAACTATTAGCCTACTCTTCTAATCTGCTTTTCCAAGACACAAATAGATGATCAAAAAATGTCACTTGGAGATCTGATCAAAGGGCAATGGTCACAAGGAAGACCATCCTTATATAAAGATACTGTGCTCAAACGAAATAGTGAGAGACTCTATGCAAGAAAGAAAAACTCTATAAAAATCTCTCCTTACATCCAGTAAGGTTCATATCATTATGTAATCAGATTTCTCACCTATAAAAAATCTTCTTTCTACGTTCTTAATAGATATATGTTCTTCTTAGGAAGAAATGATAGAAAGAAGTCATTCAAGCTTTTCTAGGTTATTCAAGTATATGTTATGGAAACTTGAGTGTAGGTTAGTTTAAGTGGCAACCCAAGCACAAAACCTTAGAGAGGCTAATGTATAACTATTTGCAACGTGATAGTAAGGTGTTCTTACTAATCATGATTTAGCTTGGAAAGGCTAATCAAAGACTACTTACAACGGGATAGTAATAGTTGGTTTACTTGTCACGATTTTAGGTTAAAGAGGCTGATGAATAACTACTCGGTTCAGCTTGAAGAGGGTGGTAAATAACTACTTGGTTCAGCTTAGAGAGGCTAGTGAATAACTACTTAGGTTTATGATAATAGGGGTTGTATATTAGTCATAGGTGTTAGCTTGGAGAGGCTAGTACAAGACTATTCGGTTCAGCTTGGAGAGGCTGGTGAATAACTACTCAATTTGTGACAGTAGGGGTTGTTTGTTGGTCACAAATGAGAGCTTTGGAAGGCTAATGTAAAGACTATCCATTTTGTTCTTTCTCTAGTTGAGAAAGATGTTTAGTGGAACCTCAACATGTGTTGAATACTAGATATAGACAGATTTGGCCGAATCAGTATAAAAATATTTATGTCACATGTTCTTTTCCTTAATCTCTTTTATTTTTCCTTTTTATGTTTTACAATTGAACTTATGCTGGTACATCATTTTAAGCTATTACGTTAATTATTGTTTACTTCAAAAATCTACTTTATGAAACTACTAACTGTATTTCCATTGCACTACAAGTTTTATAGTTGATAGTACTTTTAGTTAAAGATTTTAGATATGCAAAAAAAAGTAAAACATGATTCTACCCTTTTCTCATGTATATTTTTACCTATAATTTTATTTCAAGCATCTTGAGATCACCTAAATTTGTGGACACCAACTCTTTTGGTGCTTTTTCCTCCTCTAGGCTTTGCAATAATTAAGCTATTGTTAATTGGTATATAAATAATATATTAAATTTTTTTCTGATGAATATCATATTATTCAAGTATGATTTATCAAAAGTTTGTTACAATATATGTAGTGTATCTCGTGATTTGGAAGAAAAATAAAATGTGTTAGCTCTAGAACCCTTGAAAAAACAATAATAGCTTATGTTTTGAATGATAACGAAGCAAGTTTTGTTAAAATATTTTGACGAAAGAACTAATGGTTTATTTAAGTTTCTGTAGAACTTAACAAGTAAATTCTCATATACATATAGTTCAATTCATGATATATTTTTCACATCATCATGATTTAATAACATTAAAATCTTATTCAAAGTGATTCAGTTTCTTAAGAACGTGAAAAAGAAGTAATGTTGATACTACTTTTTTTACTCTTGAATAAGATAATCACTTTTTGATAGTTCAAATATATGTTGATGATATTATATTTGGCGCCTTTGATCATTCTCTTTGTGAAAAGTTTCCTAAATTAATGTAGAGTGAGTTTGAAATGAGTATGATGGGTGAATTCAAGTTTTTCCTTGGTTTGCAAATTAAACTAAAAAGACTAAAACCCTAAATAAGTTCCTCAGGTTTATAATAGGGGACAAATTAGTTTGTCAGATTTAGAAAATCACATGTTAGTCCCTCAAATTTTATAAAACGGGACAAATTAGTCCCTCTGTAAAATTATCGTATAAACTGTGTCTTGTTAATTTACATATGTATACTGTTAACTTATTTACAACTTTCATGGTGGACCCTAACTTGTCTCATTCCTCTAAAAAATTCATTGAGACCTTTTTCTTCATCTACTATCTCTATTGAGAAGAAAGATTTTTACTTTAAGTTGGCATTTGTTCTACACAGAACAGAGAAATGAGACAAGTTAGAACTCATTGTGAAAATTAATAGCACACGTAAGTAAGTTAACAGAATACATGGGCATTTCTGTTAACAGTTTAGACAATAATTTAACGGAGGGAATAACTTGTCCCTTTTTATAAAATCTAAGGGACTAATTTGTCCCTCACTATAAACCCGAGGGACTGATTTGCGATTTTAATCAACAAAAGAAAAATGGAACCTTGATCCATCAAGAAAAGTATACAAAAGAGCTCTTGAAAAAGTTTAATATGGAACGAGCCAAACCAATCAACACCTTCATGCATCTATCTCAAATCATTGATGCTGATGAGAATGGTGAAAAGGTCTCAAAAAGTAATTATCATGGAATGATTGGTTTATTGTTGTATCTTACAGTCAATAGACTAGACATTCAATTAAGTGTGAGAATTTGTGCTTGATTTCAATGTAATCCAAAGTAATCACACTTAAATGTTGTGAAGAGAATTTTCAAATATTTATCTGGTACTACTAATCTTGGCTTTTGGTATGAGAAAGGAACATCCTGTGAGATTGTAGATTACTGTGATGCTGATTTGCTTGAGACCGAGTAGAGGGACTAGATAAAAGATATTCTAACTCCAAAATAGTTAGAAAAATCTTGAGAAGCCTTCCTGCCAAGTGGCTGCCTAAAGTCATATCCATTACAGAAGCTAAAGACCTTCAAACTCTTGGTCTAGATGTACTAATTAGGTCACTCAAAACCTTAAATCAAATTGAAGATCAAAATTTCAGTTTGTAAGCTCAGAAAAAAGATGGGTTGATCATTAAGAAATATTGAGGATCCGAAAATGGGGAACATATGGCCTTATGAAGTTAAGAATATGAAGATGAGTTTATGATGAAAACATGGTGAGACTTCGATAGGTTAGAAAGTGAAAAGTGAAGCTTAAAAAGTAACCTATTCAAAAAGTAATATCAAGAGTTAGAAAGCTATGCCAGATTTTTATGCAGTGGAAAATGACCAGAAATGTCCCTGAGGTCATTTCGGCCGAAATCGAGGATGGCCGACCCGGCAGTCTCGAAGGGCCAACTCAATGTTTGAAGGGATTGAATGACCCTTGAGTGGTTCTGAGGCGAAAGTCTCATTTCATGATTTAGTCAAAATGACCAAAATACCCCTATAGCGTTTCTGCGATAGCAGTGCCGTTTGAGCCGAAACTTTCCCCAGAGGTTTAAAACCATGTTTTTACATGTTTCAAAACATCTGTTTGAGTCCCAGTGGTTCCGGGCAGTTTTAGTGCAAAATTACGATTTTGCCCCTAGAATAGTATTTTTGAGCTTAATGACGTAATTAAGCAAACCTAAGCAATATTAGGCTCTAAACGAAGATTAATTAATTTCCTAATTAATCTAGAGTCAAAATAAATTATTAAAATTAATTAGAACCTAAAATTGCTTAGATTAGATTTAAATCCCTTTTCTAAAACTCAAGATTTCACTCTTGGAATCTTGAATAGTGTTTTCTCTTTCCAATTCCTTAAATCAAGGAATTGTGTCTAGAATTGTTTATACACTAAAATGAATTTATAACTCACTAATGATGCAAGAACACTCTTTAATTATGTCTTGACAACCTTAATTACCCATTTTCTCACCTAAACACTTTCTTACAAACTCCTAACCTTAATCCTAATCAAAGATACACCTAAACACAACTCTAAACCACAATTAAAATGCAAGAAATCCTCCCCCTATGGCTGATGCACATTCAGCCACCTCTCTCTCTTTTACCTCACATGTTGAATTGTTTCTCACTCAAAGAACCATGCTTGAGGCCATACCTTGAACCATACCTCACCATACTTTGAACCATACCTCACCATGCCTCAAGACCACATTATCTCACCTCATGGAACTCATGGGCTGCACTCCCCTTGGCCGAAAATGCATCAGCCCCTCACCCGCTCCATTTGCTTCATTTCTCTATAAATAGAATGCCTTGAGGAGCTTGCACCACTTTTAGATCATTTGCTAAGTTTAGAAACACTCAAAGCTTTTCTTTTCTCTCAAAGCTCTTGTGTTCTTCAAGTTCTTGGAGTTCTTCATCATCTTCATCTTCTTCTTCCATCTTCAAGTTCATCACATCAAGTAGGGATTTTCTTTCATGTATTCTTTTCTTTAAAGTTCTTGTTTCAAGCTTGATGTTCATAGTTTCTCTTGGTTCCTTTTAGAATTTCTTTTCTTCTCCTTCTTCCTCTTTATGTTTCGGCCATGGGCCTTTGGGAATGAAGGAATGAGAGCTTGATGATGAGAGTTTCATGATGATGTTCATCACTTGAAACAAACTCTAGAGCTTGATCTTTGTTCTTGAGCAAAAATGTTTTTAGTTTTCCTTTCTTGAACTCTTGAGAACTTTAGCTTTAATGATGTTTTAAAATGGCTCTATGAACTCAATGATGAGGACTCATGATGTTGGTGTTAATATATCATCAAGATCATGAACTCTAGAGTTCTAAAATGTTCCTTTTTCTTCTTGATGATTTCCGCCATTCCCTTAAATTTTGCTTGGCTTCATGGTTTGATTTCCTAAAAATATTATGTTAAGTTTTAAGAACTCTAAGCTTGACTTTACCTTGTTTGGATGAGTTTGGGTTATGGTTTAAATTCCTTTAAAGTCTTGTTAAGAGCTCTAGAAAGATAAAATGAACTTGCATAATTTATTTTACGCTTGCATTCATATTTACATTCTTGCTATGCATCTTTACTTTCTAGCTATCACCTAAGAACATAAAGATTAAAATGGAACTTGTATCATCACTTAATTTAATTCTCGAAGCCTTTCTATTTCGACCTTAAAGTCGATTGTTGTTGGGCCTAGAGCACTAAAATAAAGAATTGAACTTGCATTATCACCTAATTAATTTCTCGAATGCCTTTCTATTTCGGCCTTAAAGTCGATTGTTGTTGGGCCAAGAGCACTAAAATGAAGAATTGAATCTTGCATATTTACTTTCAAGCTTGTACGTTTAAGTTTATGCCTCACATATTTACTTTCAAGCTTGCACGTTTAAGTTTATGCCTTGCATATTTAATTTATGTCATCACTTTATTTTGTAAGAAAGATTAAAAAATGAAAAGCATGAGCATGTTTATTTTATGTAGTAACTTAAGAACCTAGAGCTCAAAGACTTGCCCATTTCATTCCAAGTTAAAGTTTAATGTGAAACCATTCTTTGAATGCATATTTTCGGCCAAGTAATGATGATGGACTTTCAATGAGTTTTCATCTAGCTACAAGGACCAATAGTCTATGTTCTAAGTTTTCCTTAAAGCTTTACAAACCTTTTCAAGGTTATGTTGTCATGAGATATGACTTTACTCCCTTTTAGGAGATGAAATATATTTTGGTCATTGACCTAAGGCTTCTCTTAGCCTTTTGATGAATTAAAATGATTTGCAAAGAGTTTTTAGAAATTCTAAATTGATTCCAAGAGAAACTAGTTAACTTATGTACCTAGAAATGTCAATTTAACTCTCTCATTTAAGTTAAATGTTTTTGGTTCTGATGTGATGAGTGTGATGCTGTATGATGATGTTTTGATGTGTTGGAATGTGTGAAAATATCATGTGATGATGTAGAAGCGATCCTATGCATGATAGGTAAGAAACTAGCTAACTAGAAATACCGTAAAGCTAGAATTTAACATAGTTTTGACCCATTTGTTTATGGAACTAATCCAAACTGTTTTAATGGGAACATAATCAGATTTAGATTGTTTATACATGAAAAACTTGGTATCATTTGAATTAGAATTGAATTCTAGCACCTATAGGGAAACTAGTAACTAGAAAACCGTAAAAATGCAATGTAGAACTCTTGGAACATTTATTTTCTGGATTCTGTCCAGCACCCTTACAACATGATAAACATGATTAATAATTAGTCCTTAAGCATGGGAATGCCTCATAATTGATTTAGATTTAATCCATAGCGCCTTAGCGAAAGCGGAACCAAGAAAGGGTCTAAAACGTAAGTTCTAGAACCCCGTGATCACAAGTTAAGAATTCTACCCTATGCTTTTCAGATTTAAATGTAGATATGAGGATTATGAGTGATGTTTAATTATGAGCCCTTAGGTGCATAAAATATGAGCGACGGATATTAGAGAACCAAATCTCATGATTAAGACCCGTAAGGGTCAAAGCATAAGCTACCGTAAGGATAAACGGTTGAATGTTCCATGATGATGTGTGTTATGTAAATGATGATGATGATATTCATATGAGGAATTCATGAGGATATATGTTTTATTACGAGAACAACTTGAGCATGTGATCTCTGATGAGAGTGTATAGTATTGATGTGTTGATAGTCCCGCCACGATGCGTTATGTAAAATTATGATATTATGATGCTTACGATGCATACGATGAATATGATGCCTTATGTTGATGTTGAATGGCTATGCATGCTCTATATGTTTCGTGGCATAAAGCAAGTTTGAAGGAAATCCGATGTATGCCGTTCTGTTGCGAATTTCCCATCAAACTTGAGAATTTGAAAAAGTTTGTGAAAACTCTGGGTGACAAGTTGGCCCGAGCACCCCCAGGATAGGTTCTGGGTGACACCGGTTCGGCCGAGCACCCCCAGAACAGATGTGACATAGTACTGAGACGCATTTCTCCCGCTACGGTGGGGAGGAAACAAATCCGTGAGGGTATTGACATTGAGCTTGCCAAAGCGGATAATTTGCTGTGTACTAGATACGATGGGCGTTTCAAAGAAGGAAATGATCCTAAGATAGGTGATCCAAGAAAGTTATGTATACCCTCTATTAGCCCATGTTAAATCTAGTAGCGATTAGTTAGGATTGAGCTCATTCCTAGGCGATAGGTGAGGCGTAGTTTGGTGACGGATTATCGCGGTGGTGAATCGGTTGGACTTTTGGTGGATATGTTAAGAGGGTGGTCTTTAAGAAAAAGAACTTAAGAGTTTTAGTTATGAGAAAGATGTCACATGAAAAGTACTATGCCTTTTATGCCACATATATGATTTATGTTTCTTTATGATGTGCCCAAATATTACGATTTTCGTGTTAATGTGCATATGGTATTGTCATGCATTCATCAAATATCTGTCGCATTCATGTCATTAAGACACATACTAAAAGACACCCACTTCGGATAAATAGATTTGTAAAGCCTAAAACCAATCCTTATGCATGTACACCTTTTTCATAATTAAAACCGAGGTGGCTGGGGATGACAACGATGACACTAGTGTTAGAGTCGGGAATCCCTACTGAGAATCTCGAATGAGTTTCTCATCCCTTCCTTTTCTTCTGTGTTGTCTCTAGACGAGGATTACAATGAGGCTCGTGACTTCTTTTGAGGCGCGCACTTAAGGGACACACTAGCAGATGGAGCAGAGGGTCGCTGCAGAGGCATAGATAGCTTAGCTTTTGGGTTGACACTTATCTAACCTCATAGGTGGATAAGGATGACTTCACTTATATGGGCATGTTTTGATGTAAATGATGGTACAATGATGTTAGTAGTCTATGTATCTACGAAGATGTGATGATATTATGATTGTTATGTATAATACTATGTTTCATGATTATCAATGGTGTGGTTACTTTTTCTTGCACGTGATGGTTATGACGAACGTTAGGTTAGTGCGCGACTCGCGTTTTGCTTTCAAGTTTCAAAAAGAAAAATTTATTCGTATTTTCCGCTAAGTATTTTAATGAAAGGTTGTAAGAAATGAGACTAAAAGAGTAATAGACTAATGATTAACCTAAATATGTTCTAGAGTATTGGGTTAAAAATTAGGATGTTACAGAAACCACTCTTTCTGAAGAAGGATGGAAAAGGCGAGATAATTTCCACTCTTTTGAGTTTCTCTTTCCCACGTCGCTTTATCTTCAATCCATCATGTCACATCACTTAAATAACTCCCATTCCTTACACTTCGCATGTTACCTTCATCTTTAACCTCCAAACACACAAACCCTACCTGTTTCATTCTTCTACTCATAAACCTTCTCTATAACCTCTCTTTTTATCACAAACCTTCTCAAGATTTAATCTTTTCTCTCATCCCTTTGTTTCTTCTTTATACATATACCTTACCAATGGCAAAAGGAAGACACTATGTTGGCTACATTGCTAATATGGGAACTCTTCTCATGTACGATGAACCAATATATCAGTAGTAACATGCTGAGAACTTCTTGTAGTGACCACTAGCTCCTGGAAAGAGGCTGATATAGGAGCTAATGACTCGGATCCTCATCCTATTAGAAGTTATCTCTTTACAGGGATGGGAAGGGTTTTTATTCTAATTGATCGGGTCTTCATTGGGATGGTCATTGCTTTCTATTCTCATTTAATGTAGGAGTCTGACTCTGTACTGACCTCTTACATTAGAGGCATTGACTTGTGTAGGTAAATAAGTGCACGAGAAGGGGGGTTAAGCTGTGCTTTGCTGCATTTTATGTATCTAAAACATTTAAAACAAATACTATCAAGTATGAAACTTGTAGTACAATGGAAACTTAGTTAGTAGTTTCAGAAAGTAGGTTTTTAAAGTATGAGATAAATAGCATAATGGCAAAAGCATTATATCGGCATATATTGAAAAATAATGCTTAATAGAGAAACATAAAGAAGATCAAGGAGAAGAATATATGATACAAATATTTTATACTGGTTCAGCCAAAATTGCCTAATTTAGTTCTCAATACATGTTGAGGCTCCACTAAAACATCTTTCTCAACCTGAGAAAGAAAAACTGGATGGTCTTTACATTAGCCTTCCGAAGCTCTCATTTGTGACCAATACACAACTTCTACTGCCGCAAATTTAGTAGTGATTCACCAGCTTCCTCAAGCTAAACCGAGTAGTCTTGTACTAGCCTCTCTAAGCTAACACTTGTGACCAGTAAACAACCTCTATTGTAACAATCCTAGATAGCTATTCACTAGCCTCTCCAAGCTAAGCCGTGACAAGTAAACTAACTGTTACTGTCTTATTGAAGTAGTCTTTAACTAGCCTATCCAAGCTAAACTATGACTAGTAAGAACACCTCATCGCATTGTTAGTTTTACATTAGCCTCTCCAAGCTATCTCACAGCAATTACTACCGGGTTTAGGATACAAAGGTTTTGTGTTTGGGTTGCCACTCAAACTACATACACTCAAGTTTCTGTAACATATACATGAAAGGATTCTGGGAAAGATTGAATGACTTTTCTCTATCATTTCTTCCTAAAAAGAACATAAATCTATTTAAGAATGTAGAAAGAAGATGTTTACAAGTAAGGAATCTGATTACATTAATGATATAAACTTTACTAGAGATGAGGAGAGATTTTTGCACAGTTTTCTCTTTATATGTGGAGTCTCTCTCTTGATCATTGCCTTTGATTAAATCTTCCAAGGACTCATGTTGATCTTCTATTTATGTCTTATAAAGATAGTCTAGAAGCATATCCTGTCTGTCTGTAAGTCAAATCAGTTTGTAGAAGCCATTGTGGAATAGAGATTTTTTATATCCTTCAGAAACTACTCTTATTTTCTGAGCCCTAGTTTCTAAACTTTTTCTTCTAGAACTTTTGGATAGTTGACTTCATAGGCAGAAGAGATCATTAGCCAGTTCTGACATCAAGATTTGACTCTTTCAAATTCAAATTTAAATTTGAAATTCAAATTTCTCTCCTTTTCTAGTAATGTTCAGTACTCCACAGTGAAGTAAGCTTTCTGATATGTGGTATCAGATTCTTGAAGAAACTTTGATCATCTAATCTTCAATCTAAGCTTTATATTGATGAAAGATTTGTGATTGTGCTAATTGAAGATAGTGTAAAATCTGGTCTTCAGATATTACTTGATAATCTTCATTATGAACGTACTTTCTGATGTCCAGTGCTACTTTTTAAAGTCTTGAATCTTGATTTCTTGTATTGTTGATATCTTCTTCAAATTGCTAGCTATTTCTATGCTTGAATAAGGATATAAGTTCACTTCCTTCTAGTTTATATCTCTTAACATGAGATAAACATATTTGCACATGCAGCGGGATTTTTATCCTCATTTGAGTAAGCCTTACTTTTGCTAAATGATAGAATCCTGTTATAATCTTACAAAAAACTCAAGACAACAATTAGTCGTTCTTTAAAGTATTTTCTTTAAATTGGCTTTGTTGTCACTCAAAACTAATTAGCACATCTTGATAGGGTTCTGGAGCTAAAAATCTCTCCCTTTTTGATGATGACAAAATAATTTGAAGAAAACCTTTTGAAGAGATATTGAAAGAAATATTGCTGAAATGTAAGCATGATAGATCATATTCTTTCAACATATTTCATGGAATAATTTTTTAGGAAATTATTTTCTTAAGGCATGATATGAACCAGTTTAAAACATTTTCTTGAAGCTCTGGTTAGGTTTAACATACTATCTGAAGAATATCAGAGAAGTATAATAAGGAGAAAAATGTTTAAGCAATGGTTATACCACCAGCTTGATTTTTAGACATAAAAGATACTTTTTGAAGATCCACGTGCTTGAATAACTAACAAGAAATATTTGTAATATTTTACCTTAATTAATTATGTATTCAGCACATCTTTATCCAAACAAATTTTGATACGAATGATCAAAGAAAAAAGATAAACTTAATAGAGTATGCATGATTTTTTGAGAAAACCATACTGATGCTTATGTAGTTTCTGATGCTCAGAGAAACTTAATATGATAATATCAACATATTACTATGTGAGGTTTCTAAAGTTTATTAGGGATCAATCCTAGAAATAACAAAATATTGATGAGTTTTTGATATGAGCTATAAAACTTTTCTCATAAGTATCAGATCATGAATGGTTATTTGTAAAACAAAAACATAAGTTTGCCCATTGATACACTTTTGAGCGTAACACATTTTATGACATATAAGCACAACACACTTCTGGAGAGCTCTGAAGCTCATTAATTGATTTTAGTTGTATCAAAATGTGTAAGCATGATTTCTAAAGACTTATTAGAAACTATATACAACTATATTTTGATCAAGTTATACATAGCCTTTTTGAAAGACATCCCATATGTGTGTTAAAGACAATGTGTTTTGTAAGAGCTAAAGAAAAACTTTTAAGCACATCATACACATTGAGGCTCAGCAGATTAAAACGAGTATCAGAGCAACAAACAAATTATGCTTTTAAAGATACTTGCCAGAGCTAAACATAAGAAAACATGTAGGCTAAGTATCCCAGCGTACAGATGATTAAGCAAGACAATGCATACGCATAAGAAATAAGAAGCAGACATTTAGCAGTATGATATATGATTAGTTGAGCATGAAAAGAGCATCGATATGAATCAGAGCTTAATAAACATATATGTATTAGAGCTTAAAACATATAACATGATATAAGAATAAAGAGAATGAATTGTATAAAACATAATAAGCTAAATGTTAAAATCTCTCTATTGAGAAATAACAAAAGCATGTAAAACATCAAAAGAAAAAAGAATATATGCATGCTAAACAAAATCTAATCTCTAAGCTCCCCCTGAATTCCTTAGTATAAGCTCCCCTGAATTCCATAGCACATGATTTTCTTCAATTCTTCTCTTCTTCCCTTTTTGGCATAATCAAAAAAGAGTGTGAAGAATTTGAGACACAAGTTCTTCATGGTGTTGAAGTTAAGCATGTCGGGCAATAGACATAGCTTCTGCCTTGTCCAACCTGTTACTAATAAGGCAGAGATCACGCAGCAGTGCTTGTTCTTCCGTGATGCTTGGCTGTGTCTCTGGTGAAGGTTAGCTTGATAAGCGATCAACATTATGAGCTTGAGATGACTCAGGAATAGTTATAGCAGGAAAAGAAGTTGGTTCCTTCAAGAAGGTAGGAATAGAGTCTGCTACTAGAGGTATATTCAGAGTAGGGACTGTGCTTATATGTTCATATTCTGAAGGCTTTGACTCAGAATTTGAAGACTTTTAATGTTTGAAGGGATCTGAGTCAAAACTTGAAGACTCAAATGAAGAGGATGATCCTTGCATATGAGATCCTAAGGGTTTAGAGGTGAAAGAGGATCTCTGTTCTTCCTTATCTGCCCCATGTCCAGGTCGATAATGTATCCCTTCTCCATAAGACACAGTTAGTCCATGATGTGATTGAGAAGAATCAGAAGATTCTTCAGATACAGTAGTATCCTCATCTGAGCTGCTCTCAATCTCTATCACTGTTCTTTTCCTTTTCCTATCCCTTTCGTCTGCATCTTGTGCAGCAAAGTATCTTTTATCCTATGGCTTTACCTTCTACTGGATGAGGCAGCACCTATTGGTCTTCTTAGGGTCCTGAATGAGTTGAAAGAATACACAGTAGCTTCCAAAAACACATACCATTCATTTTCAAGAGGGTAATGCATGTGTTCAAAGATTTTGTCATCAGAACCCCATATGGAATAGTAGCAGTTCTTTTCTTCTTTGGAGAAATTGCATTAAACATGTAATCAAAGATCAATCTAGGCAAGTTTGCCTTTCTTTTTGCTAATAGATAGAACAGAAGCATGCAATCCATTCCAACCAGCAGATGTGTACTCCCCAAACATGGAAGAAGAGAATACTAGATTATGATGAAGATTTGACAAGCCTTGGGATTCAACATAGAAGTGTTTATCTCCTGAGGTTGATATCTAGGAGAATTTGTCAGACATTCACACACTTCTTCTACTGTGATGCTAAGCTTCTCAAACTAGTTGTTCTCAGAGAAGCATCTGACTCATTCGTTGGGAGCATGAACGATGTTTGAAAAGTCATTTATGCTCAGTCCCATATCAACCCCTCTGCCGTAAAAGGTTAGCACTGAATTAAACAGTTGAATTATCTGGGAGTAGAAGGCAGTGGCCATCCTAGTAAAGACTTGATTGGTTAGGTCAAAGAACCCTTCCTATCCTTGAAAGAAAATGACCTCCAAAAGGATGAGAACCTAAGCCATTAACTCCTGAGTTAGCCTTTTCCTAGGGGCTACAGGCCATTGTGAAAAGTTATCAGCATAGTATTGCTAATGCAAAAGCTCTTCAAACATGAGAAAAGTTCCCATATTCACAATGTACCAAGAACAATGTTTTCCTTTAGCCATTTTAGAGTAGTATGTGTAGATGGAACAAGAACAAAGGTTAAAGCTTAAAGGGGATTGGAGTTACAATTACAAGACAGAGGGTTTGAGAGAAGAGGTTTGTGGTTACAGGAAAGAGATATTTAAGAGAAGATAAAACAGTTAAGGTTATGAGTTTGAGGTTGAAGACAATGGTAAAATGGTGGTAACATGTGAGGAGTGAGGATTATTTAAGTGATGTGATGTGACGTGACTAAAGGAAAAACGACATAGGAGAGAGAAACACAAAAGAGTGGGAATTATCCCGCCTTTTTATCCTTTTTTTAGAAAGAGAGTTTTCTGACTCTTGAGATCACTTTTTGAAGGAGTTACTTTCTAAACTTCACTATTTACTTTTCGATCCATCGAAGACTCACCACATAGCTCATCTTTATATACTCACTTTTGCAACCCCATATATTCTTCATTTTCTGATCTTCATCATTTCTTTCTGGCCAACCTATCGTCTTTCTGATCAATTTGTCTTCTTTCTGATCTTACAAACTGCACTTCTGATATTTTATCCTGACTTTCTGATATTCTGACTAACCAACTAATCATGTAGACTGAACTTCTAATGTTCTTACAACCTAACATATTATATCTTCAAGAGGATACTCTTTCTGATGACTTCTGATGGCTTTGCTAGGTCTTCAAATGGGGTTTATGAAGAGAGAATGCCCAAAGATGTTTTATGCATGAAAGTTTATGCAGATGTGAAAAACTATTAACGAAAAACCTTTTCAAAATAGAAAATTACACAGGAGATCTTTAGCAACAGATGAGTATATCTAACACAAGCTCTTTACTATTCCCATCTATTAACTCAGCATCTCCCTTTTTATTAAAGAAAAAAGAGAATAAAATAGTTTTACAAAAAAGCCTTGGATAAGGAGTGCTGAAAGGACTCTTGACAAGATAAATTGTACAAATATTATCTTAGAAGATAGGAAATATGAAATACCTCAAGAGATAGTTTTCTAGTTTGTTCCTTATCCGTAGTGTAACACCCTAGTAATTAACCAAATACACCTAGGTTGAATCTGATTAATGACTAGACTTTACTCCTTGTTTTGGTTCTTTCTTCATAATTTGAAAATACTTAGTGAAATTACGAGCCATTTTTTTAAAAAAAAAAAAACATAATTGAAAACGTGAAATTTGAGTACAACGTGAGCAGGTAGCGGAGTATAATAAGACGTTTAAGAATATATCACATCATATCACTTTGGCTCCATCATATAACATTCATAAGCACATTATAACATATATTTACATACAATAACCTCACTCAAAGGGTGGGTTATGATCATACATCATTGTCTTATGCAAACCCATAAAAGAAAATATACATAAGGAAATACATGTCCCTAAACTAGATAACTCCATAAGCCGGGAAGGTTATCCTAAAACTAGGGTGCATGAACACACATAAATCTACTAAGAACCTTCTATGGCCTTTGTCACTGGAAATGGGGAATAAATCCGATCCTTCGATGAGCTCCCTCGGGAGGGACACACGAGATGCACCAGTGGGAGTCGCATGGGCTGACCTTCTTGCTAACCTCGGCTAAACAAGCTGTTTCCTCACTACCCTCTCTTACGTGTGGGAGTAGGAGCGAGCTCTCAGAATATACATGAGTAGGAGTGTCCTCTGAAGGATCAGTTTCAGAATATCTCGTCTCGGGAACATACTCTAGAAATCCATGGACAGCAGATGAATCGGGATAAGAACGTAACATCCTTTCATCAAGTGGACGTGCATGTTCGAAAACCATTTCATCGCCATAGGGAGAAGTAGGAGAAAATCGATAACTAGGGACAGGATGTGCAAATGGACGACCTATGTAAATAAAAACACGAATCACTAGCACCTCCCTTCAAAATGATACGAGCGATGCACCGGATCATAGTGGAATTCCCAAGTAGGGGTATCAACGAACAGGACGAATATCGCCATTTGAATCTGGAGACAATGACGGAAATAAAAAAAAAGGGAGTGAGAATCTTGCTAAAGAATTCTCAGTAGGGTACCTCCTTCTACAATTTCATCATCAAAGTCCCCAGGAACCTCAGGATTATTCTAAAATAGTGAGTATGCAAAGATTCATTTTAAGTTCGGACAAATACTTAACCGAGATTCGTCAATTTTTAATCATGCGTCTTATAATGCATCATAATCTTAACATGTCATATTTACAATGAACTTTTCCTTTATCGTTACATCATATTCCTCATCATCATTATCAAAATAACATGCATAAAAGAACGTCAAATAATATTAGCTACACATGGACACTGTGCACATATTTCATTTCTTTAGTGCCTTAGGTGACTTAAAATCTTATCATCATCATTATTTTCCTTGGGCCACCCTATACTCCACCCTTTTGGGAGTAATTTAGGTTATGAGCTCATACTTTACTAGTCGTCACTAGCATATACTTATCCCTTTTGATAAGCTAAAGTCCCGACTCTACCCTTTTGAGAGAACGGGTTAGGGGGCTAAAATCACCTTTTCACCACCTATAGTCTGATGGTTCCAAAGGATCATTTTCTTATAAGTTTAAGTCACCATTAAATCTTTGCATGTTATATCACAATACAATTCATAAACATCATAGCATTTTCTCATTTATAGTCTTAAGCTAGAATAATATATATCAACTATAATCATGCATCTGGGATATTCCTAGGAAAGAGAGGTGGGTCACAATGGACACGCTTAAATACCAAGTCTTTCCTTAGCCAGAACCTTTCCAAATTACACTTTTACAATGATACACTTTCTTCTAGCAACAAAGGTAAATTTTACATAATAAAGAATATTTCATGCATAAGCATTCTCATTATTTGCAACAACAACTATAACATGCAAGCCAGGAAATCATTCAATGATATCAAGTACTTAATAAGCATCCAATACTTACATAGAATTATCAATTATAGAACTAATTAGTTATGCACCTAAGGGATTTATTACCATCCTTACGATTATTTATAGGCCTTAAGAACACTATTAAATCAAATGGGGTAGCATAGGTAGTAAGTTGTTCCTAAGGTTTTACGGTATGCTAGAAGTTATGTTTTAAATCCTTTCTTGTTACCAGCTTTCCCTATGATGCTGAAATTAGTTACTAAACCAATTATGAATCATTATCATACATTGATACTAAACTCAGATCAATGGCCGAATCATGAACCTCATGCAATTACATAGAATCATATTTTAAGTGCATATAAAATACTAGTTCCCCGTAAAATCCTTGCAAAGTCTTAAAACTCATTTAGAAACTAGTTCTTTTGTCAAACTTGGGAGGATCTTCACAATTAAAATTCTCACTTAAGATAAAAGGAGTAAGTCTTGAGCTTTAGAGATTTAGGTGACATCTTAGAATTATAAACATGCTATGCAACCTTATTTTAATCTTATCTTTATAAGGTGATAGCTTGGAATTATAAACATGATATGCAATTCTATTTCTTTATCTTTAAGATTTAAGGTGATGACTTGAAAATTAAACATGATGCAAGAACTTGAAATATAAACATGATGCAAGAAAGCTGGAGCGGCGGTAATCCGCAGGACGATAGAGGAGAAGAGAATATTAAGAAACCGGAGGCGGTAGTCCGCAGGACGATGAAGGGAGAAGAGAATTATTATTACATCTTTTTAGCTCCAATCTCAAGACTTTTTAAAGAATAAATTCTTTAACTCCAATAATCATATTTCTTTGCTTGTGATACATGGCCAAGTCTTTGACCTCTAGGATCTTTAGGTCTTTGGCATAAAATAAACATGTCATGCGTTGATTCTTTTAGCCATTATAAAATAAAGTGAGAGCATAAATTAAATATGAGATGCAACCTCTTTATTATCTTGAAAGATTAAGTGATGACTTGAAACATAAACATGAAATACAAGCTTGGAAAATACATCTTTCAAGTTCTAAACTAAAAATCTTTGTTTTAGCATCATAAAACATTATTCTTTAAAGTTTTGCATCAAGTGGAATTTTCAAGCTTTAGAGGCCTAACTTGTGATGGATTTACAACCCACCCTCAAGGTCCTCATCATCAAGCCATCATCTTAGTTCCACCTAGGCCATATGGCCGAATTGGTTAAAGAAAAATGAAGAGGAAAATCGAAATGAAAAGCTAAGGTAAGTTCATAATTTCATCATTTTGAGCTAAAAACACAACTCCTCGAAGCATAGAAATAAATTTAGAAACTACTCCCTACCTAATTTGAGTTGAAGAAGAGGAAGAGAACTTGATTTCTTGAAGTGAAATGAAACAAAATCTCTTTGAAAAATTGAAGAAAGAATTCAGCCAAAGAGGAGGAAGAAAGAAAGTTTTTGGTGCTCCTAAAAACTAGTTATGAACAAAGCATTCCAAGACCACTCAAGCAAGCCTATTTATAAAAGATTTTGAGGCTTCTAATTGGCCAAAATGAGGAGGTAGTTGGCGGAATTTTGCAGGAGAAATAAGGGAGGAAAAATCATTTTAGACAAAGTTGTATGAAATTAAGGAATTATGTCTCTTATGGTGACATTTTGGCATTTTGTTTTAGTGCAACTTTTGGCAATAATTCAGCTACATAATGGCATCAATAATTTCGTCCATTACAGCCCAAAGAAGTGAAATTTGTGTGTTCCATGCATTATTTAGGTGTAGGTAAGGTATTCATGTAATTTAGAGAATTTATGGTTAAGGGCTTAAGTGAATTAGTAAGCAATTTGGGTGTTTTTGAGCAATTTTGGGTTCTAATCAATCTAAATACATAATTTTGACTCTAGATTAATATTTAGAATTTAATAAGCTTTAATTTGAGCCTAATATTGCTTAGGTTTCGATATCTGAATCAAAAATCCCGAAATTCACAAAGCGCCCAAAACAGGGCAAAATCGTACTTTCACTTAAAAGCGCCGAGGCCACCCGAGCTTAACCAATGGTTAATCATGGCTTAAAAACAAATTTTAAAACATTTTAGTGAGGTTCGGGCTCGGTGCACGCACATCGGAGTTAAAGCGACCCTTGAGGGCATTTTGGTCATTTCGCGCGTCGGAACTCAAAATTGAGATCCTTCTGCTCTGTTAACACACATAACACAAACAATCCCTTATTATCATCAAAACATCCCCTTGAGAATAGGTGGGGCCCATGATCCTCATTTTCTGAGTAAAATAAATTCAGGGGCATTTTGGTCATTTTATACGTACAGAAATTCGGGATTTGCGACTCTCGCATGAATCGCTCCTAACCTCTCTTCTAATGTTATATTCCTTTATTGAGGATTGTTCGGCCTCAAATCTTATGTAATAATTACCTACAGTAATTCGGTAATTTCTAATGACAGTAAAAATTGGGGCGTTACACGTAGCATCTGGGCGTAACAGATTGCAGTATCTATGTGTTCTGAATCAACTTGTGCAGCCATATCTGCTCTGATTAGAGTGATGATGTCAGCTTCATATAGATTGTTCTTGAACATTGACTTATGCTGATGATGATTTTTCAACATGACATTCAGATTTTGCCTTTCTCGAACTTGGTCAGCTCATTTAGCATAAAAAAAAGATGAAAAAAATCTAATGGATTTCAAATTCAAATTTATGCAAAATGTTTTTCAATTTCTAAAATGTCCAATATATGTTTTACATCTTCCATCCACCTAACTTTGATTACTCAAAGCCTTTTTAATATATTCAGGTTTAGTGGTAGATATGAAAGCATAGTTTGATGTATTCCTAAGGGATGACTTGTACTCATACCCTTGGAAGTGTCTCCATGAACTTTGTTTTGAGAAGACTATTTTTAAATTAGAAACTCTCATGAAGTTTTTGTACATAGAGATTATTCAGCTTCTATGTCATCACCCTTGGAAGTGTCTCCACGAACTTTGTTTGAGAAGACTATCTTTAAATCAGAAACTCTCGTGAAGTTTCTGCACATAAAGATTCTTCAGCTTCTCATCACTAGTTTGCTTATCTTCATGTCTAGAAAAGTTACTTTCTAGTTGCTTGAGGGTTCTTAGCATACTTTCTGAAGGGTTATTGTTATGGAGCTCATAATTTGATGGTTTGGCTTTCGTCTACTAGCTTTTTTGGAGCTTCATTGAGATTCATTCTCTCAAAAGTTTCCTTAGAATCATCAAGATTATCAGCAAGATCTTCTTTAAGCTTTTTCATCATATTACTTAAGAGATTCTGACTTTCTAAGTGGTTTATCCTTCAAGTTCTATGAAAACTTTAAGGTTTAGAACATGATATCTGGAATGATCATCATCTGTTTGCCCCTTGATACTTCATCCCTTGAACCTTTTTAGGTATTCCTGCAAAGAGAACAATTTTGATTTTGGTACCTGGACTTTCTCAGGTCTTTTTGGTTAGTTTCAAAGAAAAAGATTTTTCAACCTTTCTAATTGAATTCTTTCTCAAGAATTATTTGTTAAGTGAGATATCTCTTATTGCAGCAAGAAGAAGAAGAAGAAGAAGATATAGATATAATAGATGAGATTGCATAGTCTTTTCATTTTCTATTTCCTTTATATATCCTAGGCCAGTTTTCTAAAACTATAGATTCTGACCACTACCATCAAAACAAAGGTCTTGCGATATATCAAATGTTCCAGGTCAGATCTCAGAAGTCATGAAGTCCTCTCAAGAATCTAGAAGTAACTTTCTAACATTTTTCACATATCTTTTGGAGGCTTCAATTTTACAGAGCTTGAGAATAAGGAAATCTCCTTGTAATATATCTTACTTTCAGCTTTCCAACTTCAGGCTTGATCTTCTCAAGTTTTCATAGCAACCATATGAGTTCCTTGACTAGTTTGAGATATATAGAAGAATATGTTTAAGAAACTTCTAGCAACACATCATATAAAGCAGTTAATAGATGATATTAAGGATAAGATGCAAATACATTTACCTTACTTATCTCTGTTGAGATACTTTCAGTCATGAAACACAGAATAGCAACATATTCTAGCACATCATGACTTTTTGACTTATCCTTTTTATTTTCAGAGATATTCTAGGTATCCAAGACACTCTTCTACTTGATGTTGGGATATTTCTGTGATGTTCTAAGCTTGGAACTCCTGACACATGATGTTCCTTTTTATTGTGGTTAGCAGGTCACTCTTTTGAAGCTAGTCTTTGTCTCTTTTCATCTTTCTTGAGATTAATGTCTCTTCATTCTAGTCTTTACAGACTTTTGACATTTTCCACAGAATAAAGATCTCTTCTCCATTTTCAATGCCAGATTTCTATATCATATCTTTCCTCTACATTTGACGTTTTAGCAATTTTCGTTGCTTTAGTATTACATAGCATCTGATATGACAACTTTAGTATTCCAGATAACCTTTCATATGTTACAAGCAATATATGTGTGTCACGACCCGACTTGGGCACATGACCGGCACATGAGAAATCCTCATTCCCACGTAAGCCTCGTGATCTCTGAGTCCCTCTATATGCATAATTTAATATAAAATCCTTTTCCAAAATATAAATACATCTCTGATACAAAACACTTGAGTTGCTCTTAATACAAAATAAACCATAGAACTCGTAACCATGAAAACACAAAATATTCATGATAAAAATATGCCAGTCTATCTCTATGGTCCGGGACCCTGCCCGTCATGCACACTGGAGCACTCTATCTCTAAACAGAATACCAAAAGTACTTCACTCACAAAGTGAAGCTCACCAACTGGGAAATCTCTCTGTAGTCTGCACTTTTTGTAATGGAGGAAGGGAGGGTGAGTTTCATCTAAAACTCAGTGAGTAAGTCCTCACCCATAACCCTCTCATGGGACAGTCAAAGGAAATAAATAATATATATATATATATATATATATATATATATATATATATATATTCATCAAACTAGTTAATGCAATAACTCTGAAGTTCATATTCGTAGGAATAACAAATAGTTCTGAAATCATTACTCTGTAGAAATCATAAACCATAGTATGCTAATAAAGAAATAGGAATCTCTGGTTATGCCCAATTCATGTGACATAACAAATCTCTGGTTATGCATAGCATAACAAAGTCTCTAATCTCTGGGCACCTAAATAGGTCCCGTTTGTTATTTCTCAAGCCCGAAGGCCACTTGGTATACCAAGGTTAATGGAATAACTGCCGTTAACTCACAGTCTGTTTCTCTATAGCTACTGTCCAGTTCAATCAAAAATCTAAATCTTTTCTCCATATCTCGTAAGTATTCTACCCTAGAGTTCACAAGCTCTAGCATATAAATCAACAGTTCTGAAATTCATAAAATTATTTAAATATGAAAACTCTTGAAACTCGAAAGTTCTAGTCACATATAACTCTAACAATCTGACTTTAGCATAACTATGACTATGAAATCATGCCCAAGGGATCACCCATTTGTAGGCATTCTGATTTCAAGCCTTCAGAATATGTATCTGGCAATTGTTACAAATCATATTGAATTTCATACTTCTGAGAATCATAAAAACACTTATTTTCTCTAAAACTCTATCATATACATATTCTCCACTATGGAAATCATCATAATGTTCCATAAATATTTAAATATATACTTTAGCTCTTTGATAAAAATCACTTTAACAATAATGGTCCCATGAGTTTTCAGAAAAACATATATATCTCATGCTATAATTTACTGAAATTTGTAACGCCCCGTTTTTCTCTAAACTTTTAAATGATCAAAATGCCCCTGAGGTCATTTTTACCTGAAACATGAGGATGACCGGCCTCAGCCATCCTCACAAGGCTTTTATGATATATGAAGGGGATTATATGTTTATGAATGTTAACAAGCCAGAAAAATCTCATTTCTGAGGTTTCTGTGCACAAATGACCAAAATACCCCTAACTTGATTTAAGGCAGTTTTAAGTTTTGACTCAGGCCGGACTCGTCAGGAGATCAAAAATGATGTTTTAAGGCATGAACTATGTTGGTTTAAGTCCCGGAGGTCCCGGGCAACTTTTGGTAAAAATTACGATTTTACCCCCGCTTAGTGCATTTTAAGCCTAACGAGTTACTTAACTCAAACCTAAGCAATATTAAGCTCTAATAAAAGGTTAATTAATTTCCTTAATTAATCTAGAGCTAAAATAATTATTTAAGGTTGATTAGAACCTAAAATTGCTTAAGGAAATTTGCAATTCAAATCTAATTCTTTTCTTTCTTTAAAGAAAAAGCAACTATGAATAGTGTTTTCACTATTCACATTTCCTTTCCCAAGAATGCTTTCTCTTCCAAGAAAAGTTGTCATACATCAATCAATGGTCATAGAAGTTTGACTCCATCAATCCTACAATAGTACTCTTAGTCTAAGGTATTAGGGTCCTAATTACCTAACTAGTTCACCTAAACACTTGATTACACAACCTTAATTAGTGACCTAACCTTGTTTATTCCTAAACACTCCATTAGTACATGATTAAATTGAATGAAATCTTCCCTCCTTTGGCCCTATAATGATCAGCCATTTTTCCCCCCAAAAATTCAAAAGAATGATATTTTATGTAGTCAATCACATTATCCATCAAAGCCACCCTAAGACCTAAAACCTATGACACCATGGATGACAACACAAGAGATATTTTTCTTCATTCTTCCTCAAGAAGTTTCGGCCAACTTCTTTCCCTCCACTTTCTCATGATTCATTTGCCTATAAATACACAACACCACACAACTTCACTCCTTTGCTTACTTCTTGCAAAAATCACTAAAAGTCTCAAGGTTTCTTACTTCCTTTCTCTCAAGCTTCCAAGAGTTCTTCAAGCTCAAGTTCTTCCTCTCCTTTTTGAAAACCACAAGGTAGGGAACCTTTCTAAATATGTCTTTGATTTCTATGTTAGATCTTGTTGGGAAATGATGAAAGGTGGAACCTCCATGTTGCTTTTCATTTTCGGTTTCTTCCTTTCCTTTTCCTTTCATTTTCGGCCTCAAGGCCTTGAACATGATGGCTTGATGATGAGTGCTCTCTAGAGGTGACCATGAGTTCATCTCACATGAGGCCTCTAAAGCTTGAGTTTTTCTCAAAGAAAAGTTTCATCTTTTACAAGTTTAGTCAGGAATAAGGTTATGTTTCTCTTGAATGTTTGAACTTCTCTTTTCTCCCTTAATGTTTCAGCCATGAGGGCCTAAACCCATGAGAAAAATGAAAGCTTGATTATGAGGTTGTCATAATGGTGCTTGTCACTCAACAACCTCTAAAGCTTGAATTTTTTTTAAGGAAAGTTACATTCTTTTTTCCAAGTTCGAGAAAGAAAGGAGTTTATGTCTCTTGAACTCTTTTGGACTTCACTTTTTCCTTCCATGTTTTCGGCCATGTAGGCTTCTAAGACTTGGAAAAATGAAAGCTTGATGATGAGTGTTTCATGTTGATGCTAGTCACATGAACAAACTCTAAAGCTTGAAACTTTGATCTTAAACCAAGCATGGTTTTGGTTTTGCTTTCTTCTCTAGCATAAACTTTGTTTTAGATGTTGGTTTTAAGGAAGCTATGTACTCAATGATGAGGACTTAGGGTGTTGATGTCTTAGATCATCAAGATCTTGGTCCCTAGAGTTTAAAAATGGTTCATTCTCCATGATGGGAATTCGGCCACTTCCAAGTTCTTTAAGGTTATGATTTATTTTGAGTATTCTAGCACTAGTAGTTTCCTTTTCTTGTGAGGATGAGGTTTGGGTTAGAACTATGTTCTTTTTAAAAAGTCTTGCAAGAGCTCTAGACAAGATAAAAGTAACTTGCATTCACGTTTACTTTATGCTTTGCATAGCATGTTTATTTCTATGCTATCACTAAACCCCAAGATAAGGAATGAACTTGCATAATGCACGTTTAAATTCCAAGCTTCGCATTCCATGTTTATATTTCAAGTCATCACTTAAGAACTTAAAGATGTAAAACGAGAGCTTGCATATCACCTAAGATAATCTCAAAGCCTTTCTATTTCGGCCTTAAAGTCGATTGTTGCTGGGCTTAGAGCACTAAAATAAAGAATGGAACTTGCATATTTACTTTCAAGTTTTGCATATTTACTTTGAGCTTTGCATATTTAATTTCAAGTTCTTGCATTTCATATTTACTTTGAAGCTCTTACTTTACTCTCTAATGAAGAATAAAATGGAATGCATAGCACGTTTACTTTTATGCCATCACCTAAGAGACTAGAGCTCAAAGACTTGCCCATTTCATCTTGAGAAAAGTTAAATCAAGAAGGTATCTTCTTGAAATGCATTCGGCCATGTGATGATGAAAGCTCTAGGATGAGTTTTTCATTAGTTACAAGAAGCCTATAGTTTATGTTTTGAGTTTTTCCTAAACATAAGTGACATTTATAGGTATTTTGAGTATGTTAATATATTTAGGATTTTAACCATGAGTAAAATTCAAGAGTTGCTGCCCATGTATTTTATGAAAGTTGTAACATCCTAATTTTTAACCCAATACTCTAGAACGTACTTAGGTTAATCATTAGTCTGTTACTTCATAGTTCTCATTTTTACTTTGAAATACTTAGCGGAAAATACGGGTAATATTTTTTTTGAAATACAAAGTGAGAGCCGCGTGGTGCGATATAACATGTAACGGACAAAACATACATCTCATAACGTCATAGCATAGAGCACATAAAGGCATATCATGAGAAATACTGAATATCACCTCATATAAATATATATTTATATATATATATATATATATATATATATATATATAACTTGCCCACTTATAAGTGTGGGACTTAATTTAGTACAAAGGAATACATGAAAGATAATACAACATAAACATAAACATAAACTACTCCCCTACCCGAGTGCATCTAATGGGATAACCTCAAATCAAAAGAAGGTTTATCCCCATCTAAGTGGTGTGTGCTCTAACCCGGGCCATCCACAACCTCCTACTGGCGACTATCCCTCAAGCGTGGCACGTAACCAGGAAACTGAGCAAGCTCCTCCGGTGTGAATAGGCGGAACGGGGCTTGGAAGTGACCTCCACGGTGTGGCCTCATCTCCGGTCGTCGTGCAAGCCTCGGCTGAGTCACGGAGGATTCGCTACCCTCCCCAAGGTCCATGGGTATGGTGGGGGAAGATCCCTCAAAGGATACCTGGGTTGCCAAATCCTCGGAAGGATCCGTCTCCAAAAAAGACGATGGGCAACAGGGCACATACTGGGGGTAGTCTCGAACGGCGGACGTGGACGGTGGAGAACGGCGAAGCCTCTCCTCTCGGGGACGTGCGCGCTCGAACACCAGGTCATCGCCAAAAGGTGAGACGGGAGAGAAAGGATGGGAATGTACAGGTGGAGTGAAGGGTCGATCCATGAACATGAATACTCTAACCGTGCATCGACCCACAAAATGGAATGACCCGTGGTCCGGGTCATGGTGTACCTCCCATATCGGCGTGTCCATGAATACCACGAACGTCGCCATCTGAAGACGTGACGGAAAGAAGAGATAGAGGGAGTGAGAATCTTGCTAAAGAATCTCAGTAGGGCCTCCTACTACCTAGGTGTCATCATCTATGTCCTCAGGAACCTTGGGTTTATTTTTGTAGAAGCAAGTGAGCATGCATCGAGTTCATTTTAAACTTAAAAAATACTTTAGCCAAGGTCCATTCATTTTAGGATGATCTTAATGTCATGAATGCAACATAATAGAGAATGTATGCATGGTGCTACCTAATGCACATACATAAATCAGATCGTCAAGCATCATCATACTTAGTGGCATAAAGTGGCAATAGAAACATTCATGGGACAAACTTAGTGACATAATCATAATCATGAAACTTCTCTTCCTCATGGGCCGCCCTAAAAGATAAGCGCTCTGGGGGTGCTCGGCCGAACCGGTGTCACCCAGAACGTGTCACATCTCTAGGTTATGAGCTCATACCTTAACTAGTCGTCACTAGTTCTTACTTACCACTTAACGATAAGCGTATCATAAATCATAAATCCCGACTATCTGAGTACGGGTTAGGGGGCAATTCTCTTAGGGGTGCTCGGCCGAACCGATGTCACCTAAGAGTATAAATTGGTACCGATGTCACATGAGTTCTATGGAGGTGCTCGGCCGAACCGGTGTCATCCTAGAACCCATCTTAGTACGTTAATTTTCAAAATCTCTTTAAGTCCCCAAATTTGTCGGAAATTCGGCGGCACATTGGCATTACGCCGAATTCCTTCCAAATTCTTTTTATGCCACATAAACATATATCCTCATGAATTCCTCATATGAATAACATCATCAAAATTTACATACCACATGCATCATGATAGAACATTCAAACGCTTACCCTTACGGTAGCTTATACTTTGACCCTTACGGGTCTTAATCTTGAGATATAGTTCTCTAACATCCGTCACTCATATGTTATGCACCTAAGAGCTCATAATTAATCATCATTCCTAATCCTCATGTTCATACTCAAATCTGAAAAGCATAGGGCAGAATTTCTAACTTGTGGTTACGGGGTTCTAGAACTTACGTTTTAGACCCTTTCTTGGTTCCACCTTCGCCTAAGGCGCTATAAATTAAATCTAAATCAATTATGAGACATTCCTATGCTTAAGAACTAGTTATAAATCACATTTATCATGTTGTAACGTTGCTGGACAGAATCCAAAAAACTAAATGTTCTAAGAGTTCTACATTTACATTTTTACGGTTTTCTAGTTACTAGTTTCCCTATAGGTGCTAAAATTCAATTCTAATCCAAATGTTACCAAGTTTTTCATGTCTAAACAATCTTAATCTGATTATGTTCCCATTAAAACAGTTTGGATAAGTTCCAAAAACAAATGGGTCTAAAGTATGTTAAATTCTAGCTTTACGGTATTTCTAGTTAGCTAGTTTCTTACCTATCATGCATAGAATCGTTTCTACATCATCATATGATATTTTCACACATTCTAACACATCAAAACATCATCATACAGCCACAAGCTCATCATGATAGTACCGAAAACATCTAACTTCAATAAGAGAACTAAATTGACATTTCTAGATACATAAGTTAACTAGTTTCTCTTGGAATCAATTTAGAATTTCTAAAACTCTTTGCAAATCATTTTAATTCATCAGGAGGCTAAGAGAAGCCTTAGGTCAGTGACCAAAATATATTTCATCTTCTAAAAGGGAATAAAGTCGTATCTCATGATAACATAACCTTGTAAAGATTTATAAAGCTTTAAGAAAAACTTAGAACATAGACTATTAGTCCTTGTAGCTAGATGAAAACTCATTGCAAGTCCATCATCACTACTTGGCCGAAAACATGCATTCAAAGAATGCATTCACATTAAACTTTAACTTGAAATGAAATAGGCAAGTCTTTGAGCTCTAGGTTCTTAAGTTATGACATAAAATAAATGTGCTCATGCTTTTCATTTTTAATCTTGCTTACAAAATAAAGTGATGACTTAAAATAAATATGCAAGGCATAAACTTAAACGTGCAAGCTTGAAAGTAAATATGCAAGGTTCAATTCTTTATTTTAGTGCTCTTGGCCCAACAACAATCAACTTTAAGGCCGAAATAGAAAGGCATTCGAGAAATTAATTAGGTGATAATTTTAGTGCTCTTGGCCCAACAACAATCGACTTTAAGGCCGAAATAGAAAGGTTTTGAGAATTAAATTGAGTGATGGTGCAAGTTCCATTTTAATCTTTATGTTCTTAGGTGATAACTTGAAAGTAAAAGTGCATAGCAAGAATGTAAATATAAATGCAAGCATAAAATAAATTATGCAAGTTCATTTTATCTTTCTAGAGCTCTTAACAAGACTTTAAAGAAACTCAAACCTTAACCCAAACTCATCAAACCAAGATCAAGTAAAGTCTAGAGTTCTTAGAACTCAACATGATATTTTTAAGAATCAAACCATGAAACTTAGAAAAAGAAAGGAAAAGGGCCGAAACCTCAAGAAGGAAAAAGGAACATTTTAAAACTCTAGGGTCCATGATCTTGATGATATATTAACACCAACATCATGAGACCTCTTCATTGAGTCCTTAAAACCATTTTGAAACATCACCAAAGATAGAGTTCTCAAGAGTTCAAGAAAGGAAGAACTAGAAACATTTTTGCTCAAGAACAAAGATCAAGCTCTAGAGTTTGTTTCAAGTGATGAACATCATCATGAAACTCTCATCATCAAGCTCTCATTTCTTTGAACTTCAAGGCCCATGGCCAAAAATGAGAAAGAAAAAAAAGAGAAGAAAAGAAGTTCTAAAAAGAATCAAAAGAAACTATGAACATAAAGCTAGAACAAGAACTTTAAAGAAAGAAGTACTTGAAAGAAAATCCCTACTTGGTGTGATGATCTTGAAGATGGAGAAGAAGATGAAAAAGGTGAAGAACTTTGAAGGACACTAAAACTTTGAGAGAAAAAGAAAACTTTGAAAGTGCACTAACTTAGCAAATGATCTAAAAGTGGTGCAAGCTTCCCAAGGCCATCTATTTATAGAGAAATGAAGCAAATGGAGGGGTTGAGGGGCTGATGAAGCTTCGGCCATGAGTGCAGAATGGGAGAGAAAAATATCTCTTACAAGGCATGGTTCAAAGCATGGTGGAAGCATGGGCTCAAGTATGGTGAGGTATGGTTCAAGGCATGGTTCTTTGAGTGAGAAAACAATTCAACATGTGGTCAAATGGGGGTGAGAGTTTTGGCCATGTGCATTAGATTTGGGAGAGGATTAGTTTGCATTTTAATTGTGGTTTAGAGTTGTGTTTAGGTGTATCTTTGATTATGCTTAAGATTAGGAATTTGTAAGAAAGTATTTAGGTGAGGAAATGGGTAATTA
This sequence comes from Dalbergia cochinchinensis, assembly GCA_031216125.1. Lineage (NCBI taxonomy): Eukaryota > Viridiplantae > Streptophyta > Magnoliopsida > Fabales > Fabaceae > Dalbergia > Dalbergia cochinchinensis. Next base: position 57,527,767 of record CM062368.1, on the reverse strand, counting down.
AGGTTGGCAAGACATAATTAGAGAGTGTTCTTGCATCATTAGTGAGTTATAAATTCATTTTAGTGTATAAACAATTCTAGACACAATTCCTTGATTTAAGGAATTGGAGAGAGAAAACACTATTCAAGATTCCAAGACTAGGAATCTTGAGTTCTAAAAAGGGATTTAAGTTTAATCTAAGCAATTTTAGGTTCTAATTAACTTTAATAAATTATTTTGACTCTAGATTAATTATGGAAATTAATTAGTCTTTGTTTAGAGCCTAATATTGCTTAGGTTTGCTTAATTACATCATTAAGCTCAAAAACACTATTCTAGAGGCAAAATCGTAATTTTGCACTAAAATTGCCCGGGACTGCCGGGACTCAAACAGATGTTTTGGAATATGTAATAACATGGTTTTAAACCTCTGGGGAAAGTTTCGGGCTCAAACGGCACTTCTACCCGCGTAAAAACGCTATAGGGGTATTTTGGTCATTTTGACCCAAAACTGCAGAAAATGAGACTTCCGCCTCCGGAACCACTCAAGGGTCATTCAATCCCCTTCAAACATTGAGTTGGCCCTTCGAGGACTGCCGGGTCGGCCATCCTCGAATTCCAGGCCAAAAATAACCTCAGGGGCATTTCGGTCATTTTCCACTCAGATAGAAAATCGGGGCGTTACAAAAGTTCTTGACAAGTTAAATTGATTTCCAAGGTATTTTTGATGTCCTAAAATTGTTCCAAGAGAAAGTAGTTACCTAAGTACATGAAAAAGGAAGTTTACACATGATTTGATGACTTTGAGGTTTCGGTTCTGCCATGATCATTTCCAGCACCTTAAATTATGTTTTGGATAGTCTAAATATGTTTAAATACCTTGCCAAATATATGCTAATTGTTCTAGACATTTTAGAGCATGCTTAGTTACTTTAATTGCTTGAAATGTGAATTCTAGAACCCCATAGGTACAGAAAATATGGATTATGTCCAGATTGATTAACATCCATAGAATCACATTATATGATGTCTAGATCAGTGAGAGTGACTCATAATTGGCTTAGGTATTAATTGTTGCATCATAGAAAAAGTCGAATGTGAGAAAGGGTTTAAAATGCATCTTTTAGAGCACCGTAATTCATCTAATTCAAGCTTACTGCCAATGCTGTCCAGCCATAATTAATTAGGTTTTAGGACTTAATAAATTATGGTAATGAGGTTAATCAATCCCTTAGAGGTATAAGAAAATAATTTGGAAGTTTGAGGTTACCCGATTAGGGGTTTTCACTCTTAAGGGAAAGGTTTAAGCATTACTCTATGAATGATGAATTGGTGTTTACCTCATGACTTATATGATGTCATGTGAACTATTATTCCTAAATGATAGTTTTATTGCATGTGATGGTTCTTCAAGAACTTAGAGATGCCTATGTTGTAATCGTTGATACTTGACATGTATGAACTAAGTGGCTTCTCAATAAACATGCTAAGACTTAAGGTGACTTAAACTATGAGAAAATGATCCTTGAACCACCAAGTTAAGGGTGGGGATAAGGTGATTCTAGCCCCCTAGACCCGTACTTTAAGTCGGGACCTTTAACTTATCAAAAGGGATAAGTCCATGTGCTAGTGATGACTAGCAAGGTATGAGCTCATAACCTAGAATTTTCTCCACAGGGAGATCAGTTAGGGTGGCCCCAGGAAAATAATGATGATGTTTTAATGTCACCTCAAGTAACCAAGATATGTACCATGTACCATGTTCCATGAACTATGATTCTATGCCCCATGATATAAGAAACCATGATTATATGAGTTTATGTGCTATGCCCCATGATATAAGAAACCATGAATTTATGAGTTTATGTGCTATGCCCCATGATATAAGAAACCATGAGTTTATGAGTTTATGTGCTTTGCCCCACGATATAATAAACATGAATTTATGAGTTTATGTGCTATAACCCATGATATAGGAACCCATGATTTATGATTAATGTACCATGACTTATGATCCATGTTTTATGACTTCTAGACTATGTAACCAAGAAGTTTTCATAATTAAAAGGAATGGGCCTCAGAGGTTAATGTTTGTGAACTTCATAAATGAACTATTATATGTCCACGGATTTTACTAAGAAACCGAGGTCCCCGGAGACATATATGATGACACTTAGATATGAAGAAAAACCCTACTGAGTTTCTTTAGTAAGAAATCTCACTCCCTCTATCTCTTTCTTTCCATTACGTCTCTAGATTTGGATGGCGACGTTCGTACTGTACGTTGAGACCCCCACATGAGAGTACCACTACGATCCGGAGCACGGATCGTACCATTTTGAGGGCCACTGCACTGTTCGCGTCTTTATGTTTCCCGGACGGCCTTTCGCCCATCCTGTAGATAGCTACCTCTTCTCCCCGATGTCACCCTATGGAGATGACATGGTTTTTGAGCGTGCACGCACACGCAACGAGAGAATCCTATGAACTTACATCGCAGGCTCGGGCGCTGTACCCGAATATGTACCCCGCTCGCAGCATTCGGAGGAGCCACCTGCCCCTATGTATGAGGAGGACTCTGCCCCCACTCCCCCACGTATGCTAGCAGGCAGCGAGGAAACGGTTACCCAGCCATGGAGGGCTCGCATGCTTGAGAGGCGACCCCAGTACGGAGAACGTGTCCGGGTGCCCACTCCCGACGCGCTCCGCCCGTGGATCGGCTACGTCCCACCTTACCCGTGACTGTGGCCGTAGGGTTTAGAGGGTAGTCCTTAGTGCACACGCGTCACGTAGATAGGATAAACCTTCTTTTGTGTTGAGGTTATCCATTTCAAATGCACTTGGGTGTGGGTACTCTCTTGCTTGTAGCGTTTATGTTTCCATGTATTTCCTTCTTTCAGTTGTATTGCACTTTATGTACCAAACAATCCCACCACTATTGGTGGGCATCTTAAGTATTAATACATGAGGTATTTCAGTATATGTATTCATGATGCTATGGATAGAGCCTTTTACATGTTTATATTTCCGCACTTTACGTTATCGTTCGAATTACACTATACGCGGCTCATACTTTATCAAGGTTTTGTTACAAAAAAAATGGCTCGTATTTTCAGTAAGTAATTTCAAAGGTAATAGAACTAAATCAAGAAGTAATGACTAATATTTGGCCTCAGTACATACTAGTAGTATTGGGTTGAATATTAGGGTATTACAAAATTAACTTTAATGATCAACATAAGGATCATAGGATTTGAACCCACTCACCGTTTAAAGCCGGGAGTGTGTGGGTCCCACCAACTTGACCTGAAGAGCTTGGAATGGCACCAACAACTGCCATGGAGCAACCATAACTCTAGATTAACATCTAAAAATCTCTAGAGAGCTCTATTCTAACTCTACTAAAATTAGGGAAACACCCCTACTTGACAAAAATGAGAAAAATAATCGGTCCAAATCCAAGATCATGGAGAAATAATGACATAATCTAATAACATGAACTTACCTTGAAGCTTGGAACGATGGATTGGAGTGAATTTGAGAGAAAGGGAGAAAAAATGGAGGAGAATGGATGAGTTTCACATTTCTGCTTCTCTTCTGCCCGATTTGGGGGTTTTTAAACTTACTGACACCGCTATAGCGGTATATGACCGCTATAGCGGTCTAACAGTGTCTGACGGTCACTTATGACCGCTATAGCGGTACCTTAGTCCGCTGCACCGCTTGAACAAGTGCTGGTGACCCCTATAGCGGTGACAGAAACTCCCAACTTCTGTGTTTTTCAGTCATTCCAGCATCTGGATTGTTCCAACACTCACTTATTTACATTTATTAATTTTAAGTTAATGTCCATTAACTTTAAAACATAAATGTAAATAAGAAAATACCCCCTATCTGGATTCAAATAAAATATCACAAAAATCAAAACTCCATCAAATCAGAATCCAAATTTTGGGTTTTAGTTCAAATCCGGCAATTTCTGAGATTTTCTAAACTTGTAGGCTAACAACGAAACATTTGCAGGTTTCATAAAATCTATTAAAAATCACCCTTCAACTTGTTTTCCGTCAAAGAACAATTACCGGGACTTTTGATCCCAAGAATATGGTTCTATCATATAGCCCTCCAAGGAGGTATAAGATCCAGACTTAGTAAAATTTTGGACCCGACGGTGGTTCCTAGGGAATCCTTGAGGCTATACAGAACCTTACTCTGACCCGTGTATCTCGGGTATCACAATGTGTCATATTTATCTTCTGCTTAGTGCACATATGAATTGGATAGTGCACATATGAACTAGAGCTTGGCATAGTGGAACAACTGAGGTCTTTCCTTTTTATTGTTCTTGTCTACCTGCCTTTTGAAATCCCTTTAAACATTGAGTGTGCTGAGACATTTCCTTGGTACCTCATCAACAAAAGATGGTCATTGATCTGTTGCAGTGGATTTATGTCATTCTGTCCCTCAAATCTTTGTCCTCTATAATTGTTGGATTGCTCAAACCCTTAGAGGCCTTGCTTTGATACTACTTGTAAGTAAAAAAGTGCACAAGAAGCGAGTTGAATCATGCTTTACTTCATTTTACTTATCTGAGACATTTAAAACAACTACTATCAAATTTGAGAAATAGCAGAATAAGAAAAGCATTATATCGACATATATTAAAGAATAAGAAAAACAGTAGAATGGCAAAAGCATTATATCGTCATTTATTAAAGAATAACACGTAACAGAGAAATGTAAAAGAGAACAAGGAGAAGAAGATATGACACAAATATTTTATATTGGTTCAGCCAAAACTGCCTACATCTAGCACTCAACACATATTAAAGTTCCACTAAAACATCTTTCTCAACCCGAGAAAGAAAAATTGGATAGTCTTTACATTAGCCTTCTCAAGCTCTCATTTGTGAGCAACAGAAAACTCTTGCTGTAACATCCTAATTTTTAACCCAATACTCTAGAACATATTTAGGTTAATCATTAGTCTGTTACTTCATAGTTCTCATTTAACTTTGAATTACTTAGCGGAAAATACGGGTAATTTTTTTTTGAAATAAAAGTGAGAGCCGCGTGATGCGATAAGCGGTAAACCATGTATGGTAAACAAATGTCTCACAACATCATAACATAAGGCACAACATGAACATCACTGAAAATCATCTTATATATATATAACTTGCCCACTTATAAGTGTGGGACTTAATTTAGTACATGGAAATACATGAAAGAAAATACAACATGAACATAAACATAATCTACTCCCCTACCCGAGTGCATCTAATGGGAAACCTTTAGACAAAAGAAGGTTTATCCCCATCTAAGTGGTGTGTGCTCTAACTCGGGCCATCCACGGCCTCCTACTGGCGATTATCTCGTGATCGAGGCAGAAATCCGGGAAACTGGGCGAGCTCCTCGGGCGTGAAGAGGCGGAGCGGGGATCAAGTGTGAGCCCCGGGGTATGGCCGCATCTCCGGTCGTCGTGCGCCTCGGTGAGTCACGGTGGGTGGGCTCGCTATCCTCTCCAAAGTCCATAGGTATGGAAGGGGAAGATCCTCGGAGGGTGCCTGGGTTGCGAATCCTCGGAAGGATCCGTCTCGAGAAGGGCGGCGAACAGCAGGGCACATCTTTGAGGGGGTAGTCTCGGCGGCGGGCGTGGATGATGGGGTGCGGCGAAGTCTCTCCTCTAGAGACGTCTTGGCGCTCGAACACCAGGTCATCGCCAAAAGGTGAGGCGGGGAGAAACGATGGGAATGTACAGGGGGAGTGAAGGGTCGACCCATGAACATAAATACTCTAACCGTACATCGTCCCACAAAATGGAATGACCCGTGGTCCGGTCATGGTGCACCTCCCATGTCGGCGTGTCCACGAACACCACGACGTCGCCATCTCAAGACGTGACGGAAAGAAAGAGGTAGAGGAGTGAGAATCTTGCTAAAGAATCTCGGTAGGGCCTCCTACTACCTAGGTGTCATCATCTACGTCCTCGGGAACCTTGGGTTTATTTATACAAAATGGTGAGCATGTATTCGGTTCATTTTAAACTTTAAAATATATTTTAGCCAAGGTCCATTCATTTTAGGATGATCTTAATGTCATGGATGCAACATATTAGAAAATGTATGCATGGCACTACCTAATGCACATACATAAAGCATAACATCAAGCATCATCATTCTTGGTGGCATAAAGTGGCAATAGTAACATTCATATGGGACAAAACTTAGTGACATAATCATCATCATGAAACTTCTCTTCCTCATGGGCCACCCTAAAAGACAATCGAACTGGGGGTGCTCGGCCGAATCGGTGTCACCCAGAACGTGTCATACATCTAGGTTATGAGCTCATACCTTAAGTAGTCGTCACTAGTTCTTACTTACCACTTAACGATAAGCGTATCATAAATCCCGACTATCTGAGTACGGGTTAGGGGGCAAAACTCTTAGGGGTGCTCGGCCGAACCGGTGTCATCCTAGAACCCATCTTAGTACCTTAATTTTCAAAATCTCTTTAAGTCCCCAAATTTGTCGGAAATTCGGCGGCCCAACGATCATTACACCGAATTTCCTTCCAAATTTGCTTTATGCCACATAAACATATAACCTCATAGATTCCTCATATGAATAACATCATCAACATTAGCATACTTCATGCATCATCATAAAACATCCAAACGCTTACCCTTACGGTAGCTTATGCTTTGACCCTTACGGGTCTTAATCTTGAGATATAGTTCTCTACATCCGTCGTTCATATTTTAAGCACCTAAGGCTCATAATTAAACATCATTCATAATCCTCTCATTTTACTTTTAAATCTGAATAGCATAGGGTGGAAATCCTAACATGTGAATATGGGGTTCTAGAACTTACGTTTTAGACCCTTTCTTGGTTCCGTTTTAAGGCGCTATATATTAAATCTAAATCAATCATGAGGCATTCCTATGCTTAAGGACTAATTATTAATCATGTTTACCATGTTGCAAGGGTGCTGGACAGAATCCAGAAAATTAAATGTTCTAAGAGTTCTATGTTTGCATTTTTACGGTTTTCTAGTTACTAGTTTCCCCCTAGGTGCTAGAATTCAATTCTAACTCAAATGATACCAAGTTTTTCATGTCTAAACAATCTAAATCTGATTATGTCCCCATTAAAACAGTTTGGAAAAGTTCCATAAACAAATGGGTCAAAACTATGTTAAATTCTAGCTTTACGGTATTTCTAGTTAGCTAGTTCCTTACCTATCATGCATAGGATCGCTTCTACATCATCATATGATATTTTCACACATTCCAACACATTAAAACATCATCATACAGCATCACATTCATCACATCAGAACCGAAAACATCTTGCCTCAATAAGAGAAGTAAATTGACATTTCTAGGTACATAAGTTAACTAGTTTCTCTTGGAATCAATCTAGAACTTCTAAAACTCTTTGCAAGACATTTTAAATCATCAAGAGGCTAAGTGAAGCCTTAGGTTAAAGACCAAAATATATTTCATCTCCTAAAAGAGGATAAAATCACAACTTGTGATGACATAACCTTATAAAGATTTGTAAGGCTTTAAGGAAAACTTAAAACATAGACTATTGGACCTAGTAGCTAGATGAAAACTCATTGCAAGTCCATCATCACTACTTGGCTGAAATTATGCATTCAAGGAATTACATTCACACATAACTTTAACTTGGAATGAAATGGGCAAGTCTTTGAGCTCTAGGTTCTTTAAGTTGCAACATAAACTAAACGTGCTCATGCTTTTCATTTTTAATCTTGCTTACAAATTAAAATGATGACATAAATTAAATATGCAAGGCATAAACGTATCGTGCAAGCTTGAAAGTAAATATGCGAAGCATAATCTTAAACGTGCAAGCTTGAAAGTAAATGTGCAAGATTCAATTCTTTATTTTAGTGCTCTTGGCCCAACAACAATCGACTTTAAGGCCGAAATAGATAGGCATTCGAGAAATTAATTAGGTGATGATGCAAGTTCAATTCTTTATTTTAGTGCTCTAGGCCCAACAACAATCGACTTTAAGGCCGAAATAGAAAGGCTTTGAGAATTAAATTAAGTGATGGTACAAGTTCCATTTTAATCTTTATGTTCTTAGGTGATAGCTTGAAAGTAAAATGCATAGCAAGAATGTAAATATGAATGCAAGCATAAGATAAATTATGCAAGTTCATTTTATCTCTCTAGAGCTCTTAGCAAGACTTTAAAGGAACTTAAACCTCAACCCAAACTCATCAAACCAAGACAAGGTAAAAGTCTAGAGTTCTTAGAACTCAACATAACATATTTAGAAAATCAAACATTTTGCATGTAGGAAGAAAGGTAATGGCCGAAACTTCAAGGAAAGAAAAGAAATATTTGAAACTCTAGAATCCATGATCTTGGTGATATATTAACACCAACATCATGAGACCTCATCATTGAGTTCATAGAGTCATTTTAAAACATTATCAAAGTTAAAGTTCTCAAGAGTTCAAGAAAGGAAAAACTAGAAACACTTTTGCTCAAGAACAAAGATCAAGCTCTAGAATTTGTTTCAAGTGATGAACATCATCATGAAACTCTCATCATCAAGCTCTCATTTCTTTGAACTCCAAAGGCCCATGGCCAAAACATAAAGAGGAATGAGGAGAAGAAAAGAAGTTCTAAAAGGAATCAAGAGAAACTATAAACATAAAGCTTGAAACAAGAACTTTAAAGAAAAGAATACATGAAAGAAAATCCCTACTTAGTGTGATGAACTTGAAGATGGAAGAAGAAGATGAAGAAGATGAAGAACTTGAAGAACTCCAAGAACTTGAAGAACACAAAGACTTTGAGAGAAAAAGAAAAGCTTTGAGTGTTCCTAAACTTAGCAAATGATCTAAAAGTGGTGCAAGCTCCTCAAGGCATTCTATTTATAGAGAAATGAAACAAATGGAGGGAGCTCATGGTGGAGGAGGTTTCGGCCATGAGGGTGCAGATTGGAGGCTTTCCATGAGTTCCATGAGGTGAGATAATGTGTTCTTGAGGTATGGTGAGGTATGGTTTAAAGCATGGTGAGGTATGGCTCAAGGTATGGCTCAAGCATGGCTCTTTAAGTGAGAAAACAATTTAATATGTGTGGTAATTAGAGAGTGATGGCCGAATATGCATCAGCCCATGGGGGAGGTTTCTTTGCATTTTAATTGTGGTTTAGAGTTGTGTTTAGGTATATCTTTGATTATGCTTAAGATTAGGAATTTGTAAGAAAATGTTTAGGTAAGGTAAATGGGTAATTAAGGTGGTCTAGACATAATTAAGGAGTGGTCTTGCACCATTAGTGAGTTAAATCCTCAATTTAGAGTCTAAACAACTCTAGACACATTTCCTTGATTTAAGGAATTGGAGAGAGAAAACACTATTCAAGATTCCAAGACTAGGAGTTTTGAGTTCTAAAAAGGGATTTAATGTTTAATCTAAGCAATTTTAGGTTCTAATTAACTTTAATAAATTATTTTGACTCTAGATTAATTAGGGAAATAAATTAATCTTCGTTTAGAGCCTAATATTGCTTAGGTTTGCTTAATTACGTCATTAAGCTCAAAAGCACTATTCTAGGGGCAAAATCGTAATTTTGCACTAAAACTGCCCGGGACCACCGGGACTTGAACAGAGACCTCTAGACACATCAAAACATGTTTTTAAACCTCTGGGGAAAGTTTTGGGCTCAAGCGGCACCTTTACCCGTAAGAATAACGCTATAGGGGTATTTTGGTCATTTTGACCCGAAACTGCTGAAAACGAAATTTTCGCTTCCGAAAGCATTCAAAGGCCATTCAATCCCCTTCAATCATTAAGTTGACCCTTCGAGGATGACCGAGTTGGTTACCCTCGAGTTCGAGTCAGGAAATGACCTCGGGGGCATTTTGGTCATTTCCCTCGGGCAGAAAAATCGGGGTGTTACACTTGCTGCCACAAATTTAGTAGTGATTCACTAGCCTCTCCAAGTTGAACCGAGTAGTTATCCACTAGCCTCTTCAAGCTGAATCGAGTAGTCTTGTACTAGCTTCTCCAAGCTAACACCTATGACCAGTAGACAACCCCTACTATCACAATCCTGGGTAGTTATTCATTAGCATCTCCAAGCTGAACCATATAGTTATTCACCAGCCTCCCTAAGCTGAACTAAATAGTCCTGTACTAGCCTCCCTAAGCTAAACCGTGACCAGTAAACTAACTGTTACTGCCTCATTAAAAGTAGTCTTTAACTAGCCTCTCCAAGCTAAACCGTGACCAATAAGAACATCTTACTGTCGCGTTGCAAGTAGTTTTACATTAGCCTCTCCAAGTCATCTTACAGCAATCACTATCCAATTGAGGATAGAAAGGTTTTGCGTTTGGGTTGCCTGTCAAACTAACCTACACTCAAGTTTCCTTAATATATATATGAAAAGATCATGGGAAAGCTTGAATGACTTCTTTCTATCATTTCTTCCAAAGAAAAACATAAATCTATTTAAGAATATAGGAAAAAGATTTTTACAAGTAAGGAATCTGATTACATTGATGATAAAATCCTTACTAGAGATGAGGAGATATTTTTGCAGAGTTTTTTCTTTATTTGCGGATTCTCTCTCTGTTTCAAATGGACACAACATCTTTATTTAAAGAGAACTTCCTTGTGACTGTTGCCTTTGATTAGATCTTCCAGGAATACGTGTTGATCTTCTATTTGTGTCTTGGAAAGACAGTCTAGAAGCATAGCCTATCTGTCTATTAAATCAATTTGTAGAAGTTGTTATGGAATAGAGATTTCTGATATCCTTAAGAAATTACTCTTACTTTCTTAACCATGGTTTCTGAACTTTTTCTTTTAGAACTTTTGAATAATTGACTTCAAAGATAGGAAGAAATTATTAGTCGGTTCTGACACCAGAATTTAACTCTTTCAAATTCAAATTCAAATTTGAAATTCGAATTTCCCTCATTTTCTAGTAATGTTCAGTGCTCCACAGTGAAGTGAGCTTTCTAATGTATGATATCAGATCCTTGAAGAAACTTTGATCTTTTAATCTTCAATCCAAGCTTTATGATGATGGAAGATTTGCGATTGTACTCATTGATGCTAGTGTAAAATCTAGTCTTTAGAGATTATTTGATAATCTTCATTGTGAACGTACTTTCTGATGTCTAGTGTGACTTTCTAGAGTATTGAATCTTGGTTTCTTGTATTGTTGATATCTTCTTCAAATTGTTAGCTATTTCTATGCTTGAATAAGGATATAAGTTCATTTCCTTTTCAGTTCATATTTCTTAACATGAGATAAACATGTTTACACATATAGCATGAATTTTATCCTTGTTTGAGTAAGCCTAAGCCTTGCTCTTACTAAACGATATAATCTTGTTATAATCTTACAAGAAACTTAAGTCATTCTTTAAAGCATTTTCTTTAAATTAGCTTTGTTGTCACTCAAAACTAATTAGTGCATCTTGATAGGGTTCTGGAGCTAAAAGCTTGGAGTTAGGCATCATCAACCTCTCCAACATCATCAACGCTCCTGACGAGGGACTCACATGCTCCTATAAATATGACTAGTTTATGACTCTTGGGATTCCGGCAGAGAAGGTTTCTAGATGTCTCGCGGACTCTCCCAAACACCAACCTATTGAGATAACAACCGCAATGCTGAGAACTAGGGCAAGGTAAGTCTTTACCTTCATTCAATTCCCTCTCCTCTAAAGACTAGGAAGCATGCACTTTCTGGTAGGAATGGACTGCATGTTGCTCTATCATCTATTGGCAAAAAGAAAGGTAAATTTGCCTAGAATTATTTTCAATCACATGCTAAGTGCCATCTCCCTAAAAAAAAGGAGAAATGCTGCCATTCTTTATAGAATTTTGTTGTCCAAAATCTTTGAGCACCTACACTACCTGCTAGCAAATGAATGGTATGAGTAAATGAAAGGTACTCTATATTCCTTTAATCCCTTCAGGATCCTACGAAAACCTATTGGCGCTACCAAATCAAGTGTCAGGAGACAAAGCCAGAGAATAAAGGATGCACTACTCAACTTCGCCGCCAAGGATGTAGAGGAGGGGAAAAGAAAAAGAAAAAGAACAGTGATGAAGACTGAGAGCAGTTCAAAGGACACTAAAGAATATGAGGAAACATTCGATTCTTCCCAATCATGACAAGGATTGACTATGACATATAGAGGTGGAAGACATCGCAGGTCAGGGCAAGAATCAGAGAAAGATGAACAAAGACCATATTTTTCATTTAAGCTCTCAGGGTCTCTTATACAAGAACCTTTATCTTCACCTCAGCCTTTAGATTCTAAAGAAGATTTCTCAAAGGATGAGTAGGGTAATGATAATTCTAAGGCAAGCTCTTTTTTAGTTGCTAAGCCTACTATTGCTTCAGTTGAAGGACCTTTTATCCTTACTCTCGCAATACTTAGGCCATTTCTCTCTCAGACTATTGATCTTTCACCAAGCTAACCTGCACCAATAGTGTAGTCAAGCTACATAGAAGTTCAGTTACTTATGCAAGAGCAATGCCTCATTAACAATCAGCTAGATAATATGGAAGCTCTATCACAAAGACATGAAGCACTGTTGTTGGAGATTCTCCAAGAAATAAGGCACCGAGGCAGATGATGTTGTTCTTGGCTTCTAGCACACCTCCTTTTTGTTGATGTCAAAAGAGGGATAAGGAAAAAGAAGAAAATCTTATCTTGAGGAAGACAGGGGGAGTACATTGAGGAGGAGTTGCTCAGAGATTCATTTTAGCCATCTCTGCATTTTTTTCTTATTTTTTTTATGATCAGACAGTTTTTTTTCACTCTGATACGTTTCTTTATTTCAACTGCTCTAACACATGTTAGTTATGCTTTGATACAGTTATTTCATATTATAACTCTTTTTTTTACTTGCCTTGAGATATATATATATATCCTGCTTAGCTAATCATGCATACTATGCTCAGTGTGTTCTAAAGCTTAAGCATACAGAGATAAGATAGATCAATAAAAATAAACACACTGAGCATAGTATGCATGATTTGCTAAGCGGGATATATATATATATATATATATATATATATATATATATATATATATATATATATATATATACATAGTGTGCGAGCTTACTTGACAAGCATGTCATATGTTTTAAGCTTTACTTTACAATATTTCATGCTCTTATACCTATATGAAGAGTTTCTTAGCTCATCACTAAAAGCTCTTTTGTGTGTTGCTCTAATTCAAATGGATATGATCTAGGTTGAGCTTCAAAAACCTCATATAGTAATATGCTGATAAAATTGTATTAAGGTTTCTTTGAACATCAGAAACTACATATGTATCAGTTTGTTTTTCATGTAGACTCTGATATGTTTGTTTTACAAATATGAGCATGTGTTGAAAATGAGTTTGAATAAAGATGTGTTGTATAAGAGAACTAATAAAGAAAGATATCATATGTATTACTCTCTTTATTCAAAACAGATGTTCTTCTCAAAAAGGTCACATTGACTGAAAATCAAGCTGTTTTTGTAAGAAGGGCTTAAACGATGATATTCTTTTCAGTATTGACCTAATACCTCTCAAAAAGAACTCTGAGTATCTTCGAAAACTTCATTGACAATCAAAACAGCTCTGATTTAAGTCACTTAAGGTTATGAAACATTTTTTTATCCTACTTATATCATGCCTTAAGAAAATAACTTCCTGAAAATTACATCATGCAAAAAGTTGAAAGAATATTGATTATCACGCTACAGTTTTTGTAATATTTCTTTCAATATCTCTTCAAAAAAATTTCTTGAAATTAGTTTATCATCATAAAAGAGGGAGAGATAGTAAGCTCCAAAACCCTTAAGAAAGCTTCAAGATAATATGTTTCGAACGACAACAAAATCAATTTAAGGAAAATATTTTGAAAAATGACTAATTTCTACCTTGTGTTTCTTCGAGATAGCAAACAGGTCTTTTCGAATTGCATAATGTGTCTTGAATCGAAAATAAATTCACTTTACATATACAAATATGTTGTATCTCATGTAAAGAGACAGGAACTTAATAAAAGTGAACTTTATATCATGCAAAGTACGTACATATGCTTTACAGATTGAAGAAAAATCAAATCATAAACAAGAAACCAAGGCTAAGATATTCATAAGTAGAACATGACTTCAGAAAGTAAGCTTAGAATGAAGATATCAATCAAACTCTTAAGCCTACGTGTTTTACAATCTTCAATCATCATGTTCGCAATATTTTTATCAACAACAAGCTCTGCTTGATGACTGGAAGATCGTTCGTTCATCATGGAACTGATTCTGCACCTCAAAAAGCTCACTTAACAGTGAACTAGTGCGTTCTATAAGAAAATGAGAGAAATTTAAAATTCAGATTTAAAGTCAAACCCAGTGACAAACTGGCGTGTCATCTCTTCTGCCAACTTGGTCAACTACTCCAGCTTATAGAATGAAGAGTTTAGAAACCAAGTTTAGAAAGTAAAAAGTAGTCTGTGAAGGGTCATCAGAAACCTCAACTTTTCAATGGCTTCTGTAACAAATCTGACAAACAGATAGGTTACTCATCTAGACTGCATTTGCAAGACATAAACAAATGATCAACACGTGTTACTTGAAGAACTGATCAACGGCAATAATCATACGTGAAGTTCATTACAACTTGTAATCAGTTTCTGTATCTATAAAAATCTTCTTTCTATGTTTCTAAATAGTTTATACGTTCTTCCAAGGAAAAATCATTAGAAAAAGTCATTTAAGCTATCCCAGGTCATTCATTGTATATCTTAAGGAAACTTGAGTGTAGGTTAGTTTGAGTTGCAAACCCAAACACAAACCTTTGTATTCTCAATTCAATAGTGATCGATGTGAGTTTCGCTTAGAGAGGCTAGTCAAAGACTACTTGCAATGCAATAGTAAAAGTGTTTCACTGGTCATAGTTCAGCTTGAAGAAGCTGGTTAAAGACTACTCAGTTTAGCTTGGAGAGCCTGGTGAAAGACTATTCGGTTTAGCTTAGAGAGGCTGGTCAAAGACCATTTAGTTAAGCCTAAAGAGGTTGGTGAATAATTACTTTGTTTGAGAGAGTAGGGGTTTTCTATTGGTCTCTATTCAACTTAGAGAAGCTAGTGAAAAGACTATTTAGTTTATGATAGCAGGGGTGTCTACTGGTCACAGGTTAGAGCTTGAGAAAGCTATTGTAAAGATTATCCGATTTCTTTGTCAGGTTGAGAAAAGAGTTAGTGAAACTCAATGTGGTTAAGAACTGGTTATAGGCAGGTTCGCCTAACAAGTATATAAATTCTTGTACAATATCTTCCTTCTCCTTCACCTTTTATTTGTTTACTGCATTTTGTTTAATTATTTTGCTGATTCTAAAAAGCTTTACTTTGCACCTTTAAATATATTTTTTAGTTCAGAAAGTTTGCTTTCTGATATTTCTAAAGTTATTTCCATTGTATTTCAAGTATATTATTTGATAGTAATTTGTCTTAGCTTTTCAGAAAGTAAGAGTGAAAAAGAAAGGCGAAACACGATTCAACCTCCTTTCTCGTGTGTTTTTCTACTTACAGTTATCAATGTAATGCTCATGGCAAAGCAAAGTAAAACATAGATAGCAGCTGAGATTTTGAATTTCAGCATTTGTTTATTATTAACCATAATTTGGCAGCTGTAACCTTGTATGAGGAGGTTAAGATCTCCAGAGATGGTAGCGTCGTAATTTCTGGTTTTAATGCGTTTTACTTAATGTTTAAGGGCATTTTTTAAAATTTGTTAATTGTTCCTCACCGAAAATAATAAACAATCTAGGTTACTGTTCAAGCTACAGGACAAGAAAAGTTAACTGGTAGAAAGCTATAACCAGGCGTCTTATCCTATTGTAGCCACCTGCACACGGCACCATTCCTTGTTCAATGTGTAATGCACTCTAGAACGCACCTTAAAACAAATTAAAGTGGAAACTTAACAAACCAAAACCATCCATGATCATAGGGAGCATGAAATCAAACCGCAAATCCACTCAACCCTGACAGCTTCAAAATAAAATAAAACCTAGCTTTACCTACTGAAACCCACTAACCAGAAGTCCAGAACGACACCTTGCCACAAACAAACCTAACTCATCCCCTCTTGCCTTTTCACTTTCATATGCGCACACAAAAAACATTTCAAAAACACAAACAAAATAACTATATTAAAAGAAGTCCTTGATTATGTAATTGTGAAAGAGTAATAAAAAAAAAAACAGCTACTGAGCGAAAAAGGAAACAAGCACTCAACAACACCAGATCACTAGAGGATCACACAAATTACAAACTTTCCAAGCAAATATTTTCATGCTTATTTTTCAAATCACAGCAACAAGAAGCCTATAGTCAAATTAAAATAAACTGCTCAAAAATTGAAGAAGGCTGTTGATCAGTGAGGATCTAATTATCATCTTGTATAAATTTGATACTACCTTTATTGCCATTAACTATTGATGTACTTCACCTATTACAGTAACAACGAGGTTCTTGAGTTCCGTCCGAATAGCAATGGCTGGCGTTGCTTTGCGTTGGGCTAGAGCTTCAAATCGCGGTGGCCTTCCAAGCCTCGTTGTTTGGAATTCATCTTCGACGTCGTTGCTGCCACTGATTGCTTCGGGTTGTCCTTGCTCTTCGAAGCCGTCACCTCTGTGGCTTCCTCTTCGCGTGGCCTTCTCTGTGGGTTCCAAGCCGCGGCAGTTCCGGCGCCACTGGCCTGGACTATTTGGTGCGGAAGAAACGCATCGTCTCCTCTTTCTGGGCGTGGCAGCTGGTGCTTGGGGTTATGCCTCTTAGAGTATTTTGGGGTTGGGGCTATTCGTGAAATCTGAGGATTAGGATTCTTGGTGAATCTGGGGTCTACGGCAACGTATGTTCAGTGATTTTATGATTTAACGAGAGTTATTACAGAAAGTATAAGTTTGCTGCGATATATAAGTAACATACGCGGATATTGATATTTCAATATCTAAAAGTTTGTGTCTAGGTGAGTTTCACTCTATTATTATTGGATGTGATGGATGAATACTATTCAATTTAATAGTGACGAAATGAGTATTTCAATTAGACACCAACTTTTAAGTGTTCAATAATATTAATAGTTTGCATAGTAAATAATATTTGAGGTTATTGCATCTTGAGTTATAATATTTCAACGATGTGATGTGTCTACGGAATGAGAGAAAGTAAGAACATTTTATTTTAATTAGAACCTGCATGAAATTTAGAGGTGATGGATTAGACATAGACACCGTGTTGAAAGTGTTGGGTGTTGAAGTAAAACTTTTCTTTTTCGTTTCCGGTGTTATTTTTTTCTGTTTCAAAAATGCAAAACAAAAAACATAAAGTGGGGCCCTTTTTTTTTTTTTCCGTTCATGTTTCTATTGTTCCACGCAGGCAGGGTTGACATTTGTTAACTAGAAAGACATGCCTAACATGTCATCCACTCAGTTGAACATGCAACAAACGGGTTGTGCCTTGCACGTAAAACCGCGTTACGTTCTACCAAATTTCTTTCCCTTTCATATCTATAACATCATATATTATATGAATCGCGTCAAACACAAAATAAAAATACTATATATATATTTGCCAAAGATCACCACAACCAGCCTCACAAACAAAAGCATCAAGAAACCATGCATTCCATAACAGCTTACGGCAAAGTTGATGAAGTTGAGCTTGTCATGCTGGAAGCTCGCCGGAAAACCCGAAAGCGAATCGTGATCATAAGCCTGTCCGCAATAGTTCTTGTTGGCGTTGTGTGTGCTGCAGTGTTCGGAACCGTCGCACGCGACAACGGTCGTGACAACTCAAATAACGATGACAGCGCTCAATCTCTTTCCAATTCGGTGAAGGCTATTTGCGATGTGACACTGTACAAGGATGAGTGTTATGGCAGCCTTGGTCCTCTTGTCAAGTCAGGCCAGCTTCAACCGGAGGAGCTGTTCGTTCTGTCAGTCAAAGTGGCCTTAACTGAGGTTTCAAGAGCTGTTCATCGTTTCTCTGAGCAGGGAGCTTTCAAAGGCTTGAATGATGACAGGGCCAAGAAAGCTTTGAAAAATTGCCAGGATCTTTTGGGCCTTGCAGTTGATCATCTGAATAGCTCGTTGAATTTGTCTGCTGGGGAAAGGTCTTCCTTGCTTGATGTTTTGGAGGATCTTACAACTTGGTTGAGTGCTGCAGGTATTGACATGTTTAATTAAGCATTTCTACACTCATGCTTATGGTTTTCAACTGCGTTGTGGTTGCGATCGCGATTGTGATTATATTATGATGCAAAAATAATTGCAAAAAGTATTGTAGTCGCAATTGCCATTGCACTGATTTCAGAAGACATTATGATGACAATATTATTGTTATAATTGCGATTACACGCCACAATTTAAAATCATCCTTAACCTAAAATACATGCATCATCAAGATGAATGAAATTTCTATTTTGGCCTGACTACATATTCATTTGGCTTACTTTGATTAGAATGCTTGACAAGAAGGCTAATTGTTAGTCCTCGCTAATTCAAGCCGTATAAACCTTTCTTCATTCCTTCAACTTGGTTCAACGTAGGACTCATATATCCCTAACATACTGTGCTTTTCCTGACAATAACATTATATTCATCTCCTTAAGGTTTCATACGGTCTTTTAAGAGCTATATTAATGCTTCCGTTCTTGCCCATCCTTTTACTGCAATTTGAGCATGCAATGGCAGCTAGCAAATTTGTTAAAAACAAGGGGTAAATAATTATAGTCATCTCTTTAGGTTCCAGTTGTCCAACCTGTACTAACCTTTCCTAATTTACCCATTTTAAAAGTGAATACCAAAAGTAACCCTCACCCATTCAAACTCTTATCTTCTCTCTTCTCTCTCCCAAATTGAGAGGAAGAAAAGGAAAGAGTGTCCTTCCTATGTTCATGTCAGTCGTCATTGTGCCATCGGGCTCCACCTAAAAATCTAGGGTTTTCAGGATAAAATCTTTACTAGATTTTCCCTCCTCTCTTTTTTTTTCAATTCTTTGAATATGGTGGGTGGAGAGAGAGAGTATAGTGAAGAGGAGAATGAGAGTTAGAGAGAGTAAGGGTGAGGGTATTTTTGATTATTCATCTCACAAATGATTAAATCAAAGGAGATGAGTGTAATTTATCAAAAAAAATGGTTGTTAATATTTCCCATAAATTATACAAAAATGTTTTCCAAATTCATATTAGAAGAAACTTTCTATATAAAATGGGATAAGTGTACAAATAATTAGAAGCTATTTGGAAGTGTCTTGTATTTATAATTTTTTAAAACTGTTTTAGAAAATAGAAATTTCAATTACATTTTTAACAAATATAGTGAATAATAGGATCTATTATGTCACCTTACCATATATATAGCTAAAATTGTCAGTATAATATTTACATTGATCTTCAATTATAATCATAAAATTTTTTATTTGGAGATTCACACCGTAACTAAAATTGTAAGCTAATACATAATTTTTAATGTGTGTCAGCAAATAAGAGCACTTTAAATTGTGGAACAACAACTCCATTAAGATTTGAATATAAGAACATTGCTTATACGTGTTATGAACAGGTACTCACCAGCAGACATGCATTGATGGCTTTGAGGAGGAAAATGAAGCATTGAAGACTAGTGTTCTAAGCAATCTAAAAAATTCCACGGAGTTCACCAGTAACAGTCTTGCCATCATTACTTGGATTAACAAGGCAGCAAGAACAGTGAACTTGAGGCGCTTGTTAACTTTGCCGAATAAAGAACCAAAGTGGCTTCCTTCTAATGATCGAAAGCTGCTTGAAAATGATGATTTGAAGAAGAAAGCCAACATTGTTGTGGCGAAAGATGGCAGTGGGAAATACAAAACAATTTCTGCTGCACTTAAACATGTCCCTGAAAAAAGTGACAAGAGGACAGTGATCTATGTTAAGAAAGGGATTTACTATGAAAATGTGAGGGTGGAGAAGACCAAATGGAATGTCATGATCATTGGTGATGGTATGAACGCCACTATCGTGTCTGGTAGCCTTAACTTTGTGGATGGCACCCCAACATTTTCAACTGCAACTTTTGGTACGTAAAATTCCCGCTTATTTGAGTAATGATATTTGAATGGAAATAATTGTGTGTAAATAATTGGGAATTTCATATACACTAATGGAAATCAATTCACTAGAAGTCATAAGTGATAATAAATAGCAGGGTTTTAAATTGCGATTGCGGTCGTAGATGCAGTCATGGTTGTGGTTGTTGCAGTTGCAGATAATGCAGTCGTCGTGACACTAGTTGTGGCTGATGCGGTGTAAAATTTTTGCGCGTCTACAACTTAAAAAAGGAACCCGTTGCAGCTTATTGCAACATTGATAAGGCCTGTTGCGGCTTGATGCGGTCCCGTTGCGGCCCGATGCGGTCCCGTTGCGACCCGATACAGTCCCGTTGCAATTATATTGTGATCAACTTGTGTGAAAATGCATCACACCACAATTGCTGTCTGATGCGATTGCGCTATAGATTGCAACCGTAATATTGTGACAACATCACATGATGCAGTCCATAATTTAAAACCCTAATAAATAGTATTATCTATTTGGGACAATGACCGGTAGTATTACAAGTTATCACCACAAGCATCCAATTATCCAATTATGAAGCGAAACCCCCAACTATTTATAGAAGAATTCCTTGTATCTATGGACACCTCAAGAAAAACTATCACGTGTATCATTCTTCTTTATTTAATTTGAAATGTAATTTGTCTCTTTTATAAACACTACATGGATGCTTGGGTAATCTTTTTTGTTTCTATTTTGGTTGCAATTCAGCTGTATTTGGGAAGAATTTTATTGCTAGGGACATGGGATTTCGCAACACAGCTGGTCCACAGAAGCACCAGGCAGTGGCATTAATGACAACTGCTGATCAAGCAGTTTACTATAGGTGTCAAATTGATGCATTTCAGGACACTCTCTATGCTCAAGCCAATCGCCAATTCTACAGGGAATGCAACATCTATGGGACAGTTGACTTCATTTTTGGCAACTCTGCAGTTGTCATCCAAAACTCTAACATTTTGCCAAAGTTGCCTATGCAGGGCCAACAGAATACAATAACAGCACAGGGCAAAACTGACCCTAATATGAACACAGGAATTTCAATCCAAAATTGCAGCATTTCACCCTCTGGAAACTTAGGTTCTGTCCAAACATACCTCGGCAGACCTTGGAAGAATTACTCAACCACAGTATTTATGCAATCCACGATGGGAAGTTTCATTAACCCAAATGGGTGGTTACCATGGGTAGGGAATTCAGCACCGGATACCATATTTTATGCAGAATTTCAGAATGTTGGACCAGGTTCTTCAACGAAAAAAAGGGTGAAATGGAAGGGTGTGAGAACCATTAGCAATAAACAAGCTAGCTTGTTTACGGTGAAGTCCTTTCTTTCAGGGGACAGATGGATTCCAGCTTCGGGTGCCCCCTTTAAATCTTCTCTTTGACAGCTTTGATACATACACAACATACGGAGGACACCTTTCTTTGTCACATTGGTCTGTAATGTTGTTATTTTGTCGTTTCCCTTGATCTTATTGCTTTGTATTATTAATTTGACACAATATATTTGATCAATTTAATTTGAGTCTCCTTTTGAATCTCTCTAAACCTATTAGCGGCAAATATAGTATCCTTGTTATGCAATATTTGTACCAATCTCTATTTCTATCTCTCTAGCCTCCTTTTCTTAGACGTGCATGCAACTCTAATTCGTATATAATTAGTGTTCTAAATTGCGGGCATTGTGGCTTCTGCCATGCAGATTACGACCATTGCGGCATGATTTTTTTTTCCACAAAATGTAAAAATAAGAGAAGTACAACAATTATAGCACCAAAGTAAATAAGTCTCCAACATATTTGACACAAACTTGTGTTTCTAACATATTAAATACAAACTTCTTATGTTTTTAGAATAATACAATAAAATTAGAATTTCTAAAAAAAACTCAACATCTTACAATTGTGATCAAGTCACTAATTGGCTCATGCAATGAACAAATTGCACCACAATTTTAAAGATATCACTTCACTATAAAATAAAATATAATAATAAATCATAATTAGAATCTTAATATTTTAAGAGAATAGATGTTTTAAATGCCATCCAATATCATCACTTGGAGCACTCTCTAGCCTCCCTATTGAAAACTCTTCTCTTAGTGGCATTGTAATTACAATACCTACTTATAAAAATATATAGTAATTAATAACTTAATTTAAGACAATTTAAATATGGCAAGCTAATTAATTTAACACAAAATATTTAACCAAAAAATACATTATATATAAATATTAAAATAAAATAAAATTCACATCCTCCTTTTTTGTTTCCTTATGCACCTATTTTATATAAATAAAAATATCTTCAAAACACATTTTTTTCAATATATTTTATCTTAATATAAAATCCAAGTGCTGCCAGCATACCCCCTCCCAAAATGTTTTACTTTTTATTTTTTAAAAAAATGCATCCGTTATCGAGGTTCACTAAACATCTCTACGTAGATATATATATTTAACTATATTATATATAGAAAAAATAAAAACCCTACATTCGCCCTACGTTTAGTAAACCTATTCTACACTTTTCTATATATATATATATATAATGTATTATTGTATTATATATAGATATATTAAAATGAAAAACTTCATTCTTCTCCAGAGTTCCACGGTCTTCTTCTTCATCTCATGGAGATGGAATAGCAGCCAACCACCCACAGCACTCTTCTTCTCATAATCTCGTGGAAGAATAGCACCCCTAAATCCCTACCGTGACATCCTTCTACAACCTCTCTTAAGCCCTCAGTCTTTCTATTTTTCATTTTTCAAAATGAACGAACCACAGCCTTCCTCCTCCCAAGTCACAAAGAAGACAGATCTACACTTATTCACAAAAACAAAAAAATCCAAAATAAATGACAAAGGCAAAGAATGCAGAGCTTACTCCTCTTGGCTTTCAAGGATTACAATTGCAAAGTCTCAACCTAGATGGCAATGGAGAATGCAAAACTGAAAGAGAATCATCGTCTCATAATTCACAGTGACAAGGCTTTTGGGTTGGCATGGAACTCTTCATCTTCCTCTTCCTCTTCTTCCGGCCATCACCACCCACTTTGCATGCCTTCTGTTGCCGCCAACAGCACTGTTCGTCTCTCAGGTTTTCTTTGAGATTACAATCGTGGAGAAGATGAGGAGAACGAATAGAGAGGTAGAGTTTCTAAATGTGTTAATTTAAATTTTAGATCTTAGTCTACTATTAAAAAATAATATAGTTTTGTCTTGATTTGTTAATGATTGATGGGGAATTTCTGCCTTTTCTCTTTTGACCTATGAACATTGAAGAATCTTTTCTTTGAAAAATAAAAAAAGGGACAAAAAATTGATGTACTAGAAGACTGGCATAAATATAATCGGGGACATTTTCTTTGATGCATTCCATTGCGGCCGCAACACCGTTATGCTGCAGCCGCAATGGAACGTATCAAAGAAAATGTGCAATATCATTACATCACGATTTTTTTCGTGATTTCAATTCACACCATGATTGGGATGCCATGTCATTGCGGGCACTGTTGCAACCACAATATTAAGGCCGCATCATGTGATGCGGTCGGCATTTTAGAGCACAAACATATTAGAATAGGTTGTATTTAGATTGCTAGGAAGCCGTTGACCGGTTTCCTACCTATCTAGTAGATTTTATATACATACATATATATATATATATATATATATATATATATTACTTGAATATAAATTTAGTTACCTAATCTAGACCAAGTCTTGTAGAGCAGGGTATATCTTTGTCAGAAAGCCATGTATCCCCCAAGGTAAAATAAAGGATAGTGAAGTCCAAGATTGAGTTGCATTCTATAGATTGTACCCTTGCGATCATACCCTACTGCTGGCATTCACACTAAGTCCATAGCTATTGAACTCACCATAGAGAAGTGTGTCCAACCCAACAGTGCCATTCCACTCTAACCATCCAACAGGACAAATAACATCCCTCATATATGACTGCATATACATAGTCCTTGAATACTGGCATACCCAAGTAATTTTTAACTGAATTCAAGTCCAAAGCCCAATCAGGTGCGGCTTCAATCCTGCAATTTTGAATTTAGATTTTGGTGTTCTAATTAGGATTTGTTCACCCTAGTGCTATGACAACATTCTTCTGGTTTGGTAACAGTTTTCTAGCATAGATGTTGCTATTCTAGAAGAACACAACAGCAATGCCAAAAATAAAACCCATGGTCCCGTAGATATCACATTCCCTGTGGAATTGCATGAGTGAGCAGTGTTTTAAATTGCAGTTGTAGATGTAGTTGCGATTGCGATTGCTGCAATTGCAGAAAATGTGGCCGTCACATCATGCATTGCGGCTAACGCGATGTGAAATTTTTGCATATCTTCAAATTGTAAAAACTCCCATTGTGCCTTGTTGTGGCCTAAATGCAGCCTAATGTGGTCCGTTATGGCTCTGATGAGGTTCGTTGCACCCTGTTATGGTCCTGATGTTATTGCATTGTGGTTAAATTATGATCAATTTATGTGAAAATGTATCACACCGTAATTGAGGTCCGATGCGGTTGCGTTGTGAACCAATATTGTAGCTGTAACACCCTAATATTTAACTCAACACGCCTAGGACGCATTTAAGTTAATTATTAGTTATTACTCTTTTGTTTCAGTTCTTAGCTTTAGTTTGTTAAAATACTTAGCAAAAATGGGGGTAAATTTTTTTTTGAAATCATACAATGAAAAATGTGAGCCGTTCGATCTTAAAGAACTACATTGTACCCTACGCAACAAGTTGATGAGGAACTAAACACACCATAAGCATAACACAACACCATGGAGGCATATATTGATAACATCAAAGATTCCAAATTACATATCATAATATAAATACTTAAATAGAGTAGCAACATACCCACCATGAACGGTTAGGTCAGTACAGTTATCCAGTAAGCATAAAAGAAAAGAACAGATATAACTAGCCATGGTCTCTCCTCCCACTACGCCTAAACGGATAACCTCTAAAAATAAAAGAAGGCTAAGGACTACAAGACATGAGCACAGGCGTTCTACGAGATCCACCGTCACCTCCTACTACTGCCCACCACTGGAGGGAGGGAGGTATCCAATCCACTAGGCCAGCTCATTGGGTGTGGCCAAATGGTAAGCCATACGGGCATGAGCACTTCGTTGTGATCGCATAGCTACCCTAGCTCCTCTCATAGGCTGGGTCACATTGGCCTCACTACGGCCTCTAACATCCATGGGGACAGTAGGCGCGGAACCCTCCAAAGGGCATTGAGTAGCCGAGTCCTCGGTCATATTGAGAGTCCATCATGGGTGATCAAGGAACATACTCCGAAAGTCGCGGACGGAAGAAGTGGCAGGATAGGTGCAGCGGGTTTGCTTCTCAAAAGGACGAGCACGCGCGAAGACGAGATCATCACCGAATGGTGAGGTAGGAGAAAACCGAAAGCTAAAGACCAGATGTGCAAAAGGGCGTTCCATGAACACAAAAAGAAGTACAGCACAACGACCCACGAAATGATATGATCGATGGACGGCATCACAGTGCATCTCCCAAGTGGGCGCGTCAACGAAAATCACGAACGAAGCCATCCTCCTCTGAAGACAAGATGGAAAGAAGAAAGAGGGAATGAGAATCTTGTACAAGAATCTCAGTAGGGCTATCACCTCCTAATTAGTGTCATCATCTATGTCCTCGGGAACCTCGGGTTTTATTATGAAATGGTGAGCAAGTATATGCAGTTTAATTAATTAATTTCAAAGGTTATTAATCTGAGGCCCGCCTATTTTAGCATGTGTCTTGATGCAAGGATGCAACGTGATATACCATGAACAAATGACCAATGCCACAAACAATGTCATAAAGTAAAGAATGCAAAGTCTTATTCATGATCTTTTTCTCATTAATCGTTAGGTGACTTAAAACTTCTCATTCTCTTTTCCTTCGGGGCCGCCCTATAATTCTCTCCTTTGAGATTTCTAGGTTATGAGCTCATACCTCACTAGTCGTCACTAGCTTACACTTATCCTCTCGATAAACAAATTTCCCGACTCGTAGAGTACGGGATAGGGGGCATAGGATCACCTTTCATAACCTTTAATTCCGGGGGTCTAAAGGATCATTTCCATATATTTTATGTCACCTTAAGCTTATCATATTACTTAGAAATGCAAACATGAACAAATCTCTTTAATGGCTCACCTCTCATAACCTTTAATCCGGGGAGTCCAAAGGGCCAATTTATCAGATCACCTCTCATAACCTTTAATTTAAGGAGTCTAGAGGATCATTTTCCTATGTTTTATGCCACTTAGCTTTACCATGTTCTTCTAGAGATGCAATGCAATCATACCACATTATTCAATATGTCATGCTCCTAATCATGCATCTCAATCAATTGAACACATCATATCATACCACCCTTCATCTGTAATCAATTGCACGAGCATGCTCAACATTCATTGCATACATCCTCTAACAAGTTATAATTCAATATAACAATAAACATGCTCCTATCCAATATGCCAAAAATCAGGGACTGGACTCAGCTAATGCACATGCTTGCTTAACAGGATATATGTATATGGTTATATCAAAGATCATCATTCATATAGCTTAAGGTCAAGCATGCAATGTCATCAATCCATGTTATTTCAAGTGAAGACACGCTTATTTGCACATATAAGGTTCTGGTAATCGATTACATCATGCTGGTAATCGATTACATAATTCAATTTTTTGAAACAGACAGATTTGAGCTACTGGTAATCGATTACAGGGGCCATGTAATCAATTACCAGTGTTGAAAATACTTTTGGACATTCAAGAATATCTTGTGTCGATTACAGAGGATGCTAATCGATTACCAAGGCCAAAAACTCATCTTTGGGAGTCCCAGATACTCTGGTAATCTGTAACATTCTAATTTTTAACCCAATACTCTAGAACATATTTAGGTTAATCATTAGTCTATTACTCTTTTAGTCTCATTCCTTACAACCTTTTATTAAAATACTTAGCGAAAAATACGAATAACTTTTTCTTTTTGAAACTTGAAAGCAAAATGCGAGCCGCGCATTAACCTAACGTTCATCATAACCATAACGTGCAAGAAAAAGTAACCACACCATTGATAATCATGAAACATAGTATTATACATAACAATCATAATATCATCACATCTTCATAGATACATAGACTACTAACATCATTGTACCATCATTTACATCAAAACATGCCCATATATATGAAGTTATCCTTATCCACCTATGAGGTTAGATAAGTGTCAACCCAAAAGCTAAGCTATCTATGCTCATGGCGACCCTACGCCCGATGCGCTAGTGTGGTCCTTAAGCACGAGTCTCAGAAGAAGTCACGAACCTCGTTGTAATCCTCGTCTAGAGACGACACGGAAGAAGAGGAAGGGATGAGAAACTTATTCAAGATTCTCAGTAGGGATTTCCGACTCTAACACAAGTGTCATCGTCGTCGTCTGACCACTTTGGTCTTAATTGTGAAAACGGTTTACATGCATAAAGATTGGTTTTAGGCTTTTCAAATCTATTTATTCAAAGTGGGTGTCTTTTAGTATGTGTCTTAATGACATGAATGCAACAGATATTTGATGAATGCATGACAATACCATATGCACATTAACACGAAAGTTGTAATACTTGGGCACATCATAGGGAAACATAAATCATATACGCAGCATAAGAAGGCATAGTACTTTTCATGTGACATCTTTCTCATAAGTAAAACTCTTAAGTTCTTTTTCTTAAAGACCACCCTCTTAACATATCCACCAAAAGTCCAACCGATTCACCGGCCCAACGATAATCTGGTCACCGAACTACATCTCACCTATCACCTAGGAATGAGCTCAATCCTAACTAGTCGTCACTAGATTTAATATGGGCTAATAGAGGGGGCATACTTTAATTTTCTAGGATCACCTATCTTAGGATCATTTCCTTCTTTGAAACGCTCTACCGGTATCTAGTACACAGCAAATTGTTCGATTTGGCAAGCTCATCGTCAATACCCTCACGGATTTGTATCCTCCCCACCGTAGCGGGAGGAATGCGTCTCAGTGTTTACGTCACATCTGTTCTGGGGGTGCTCGGCTGAACCGGTGTCACCCATGAGTTTTCACAAACTTTTCTCAAATTCTCAAGTTTGATGGGAAGCTTAGCAGCAGAACAACGTTCACCGAATTTCCTTCAAACTTGCTTTATGCCACAAAACTTGTAGGACATGCACAACCATTCATCATCATCATAAGACATCAAGTCATTCTCATAATCAATCATACGTCTACTGGAAGTCATAAGGTTCGTTATGTCTTGGGACCTATGGTGTCTTATGCTTTGACCCTTACGGGTCTTTAACTTGCGGTATAACTATTCTAACATTCACTATCCACCTTTGATGCACTTCAGGATTCTCTTCTAACAAACCTTGTTATAATTTATGCTCTCTATTAAATTTGAACATCATCATTCCTTAGGGGCAGCATTATAAATTTATAATTGCGGGGTTCTAGAACTTACGTTTTAGACTCTTTCTTGGTTCTGTCTTCACCTAAGGCGCTATAAGTTAAACCTAAACCAATTATGAGTCATTCCTATATCAAAGAACTAATTATAAACCGTGTTATCTACATTATAAGGTTGCTGGACAGATTCTAAGAATTAAATGTTCTAAGAGTTATAAAATTGCGGTTTTACGGTTTTCTAGTTACTTGTTTCTCTATAGGTGCCAAAATTCATTCCTACTTCAAATGTAACCAAATTTTTCATGATTGATCAATCCTAATCTGATTATATCCCCATTGAAACAGTTTGGGCAGTGTCCATAACTAAATGGGATAAAACTATGCTAAACTTTGACTTTACGATTTTCCTAGAAAGCTAGTTTCTTCCCTAACTTGCATAGAATTGTTCCTACTTCATCATACATAATTTTTTACTCATTCAAACATCATCACATGGCAGCAAACACATCATGGAAGAACCGAAACATTAAGTTTCCAAAAGGGTGCATAACTTGATATTTTCTAAAGCATTATAAGTTGCTAGTTTCTCTTGGAATCGTTTTCAAGACTTCTAAAACTCTTTTGCAAACCATTTTATCATGTCAAAGAGACTAAACATATCCTTAGGTTAGTGACCACTCAATCCCTCCTTAAAAGAGTGTTAAATTCATAGAACCTTGTTGGTCTTAAACTTAAGCGAATTCATGAGCTTTAAAGGATTTCTTAAAACTTGACTTCTTGGTCCTTGAAGCTAGATGAAACTCATTCCAAGTTCATCATCACTTCATGGCTGAAATCATGCATTCAAAGAATGCTCCCTCATTAAACTTTAACTTGAGATAAAATGGGCAAGTCTTTGAGCTCTAAGATCTTTTAAGTGATGACATAATTTAAACATGTTATGCACTTCATTTTTGTTCTTCATTACAAATTAAAGTGAGAGCTTAAAGTAAACATGCTAGACTTGAATATAAAAATGCAAGGCTTAAAATAAATGTGCAAGACTTGGAATATAAATATGCAAGTTCAATTCTTTATTTTAGTGCTCTAGGCCCAGCAATAATCGACTTTAAGCCGAAATAGAAAGGTTTTGAGATTTAGTTAGGTGATAGTGCAAACCTCATTTTAAATCTTTACGTTCTTTAGTGATGAAAGGTAAATATGCTAGACAAGAATATAAATATGAGATGCACTCCATTCTTTATTCTTTAACTTTAGGTAATGGCT
This sequence comes from Dalbergia cochinchinensis, assembly GCA_031216125.1. Lineage (NCBI taxonomy): Eukaryota > Viridiplantae > Streptophyta > Magnoliopsida > Fabales > Fabaceae > Dalbergia > Dalbergia cochinchinensis. The sequence continues at coordinate 57,497,852 of CM062368.1, read as the reverse complement.
TGAAAATTAAATATGAATGCAAAGCTCAAAATAAATATGTAATGCATAAGCTCAAATTTAGATATGAATGCTAGTTCATTTTATTTCTTATTAGAGCTCATACAAGACTTTAGAGGAACTTAAACCTCAACCCAAACTCAACATGACAAGATAAAGAAAAACAAGAGTGAACCTCAAGGGTTCTTTAAACACAAAGTTTCTTTTCTTGAAATGTAAACATAGATAGCATTTTTATTGAAACTCAAGCTCTAGAGGCCTCATTGTGATGAATACATAGTCATCATCTAGAAGCTCTCATCATCAAGCCATTGTGAGTTCCCTTGGCCAACATGGCCGAAAATCATAAAGAAAGAAAAGGAAGAAGAACCGAAATTGTTGAAGAAGAAAAGAAGCATTTGGAACTCTAGAGACCATGATCTTGATGATGCATTAACACCAACATCATGAGTCCTCATCATTGAGTTCATGTGACCATTTTAAAATATCATCATGGTGAAAGGTTTCAAAGTTCAAGAAGAAAGAACAAAGAAAACCTCTTTAACTTAAGAACAAAGATCAAGCTTTAGAGATTATCCAAGTGATGAACATTATCATCATGGAACCTCATCATCAAGCTCTCATTCCTTTGCTCTCAAAGGGCTCATGGCCGAAACACAAGGAGGAGAAGAAAAAGAAAAGAAGTTCTAGAAAGGATTCAAGAGAAACTAAGAACACATAAAGAAATTAAGAACTTTAAATGAAAGAACTCTTGAAAGAAAATGCCTACCTAGTGATTAGGAGGTTGGAATAAGAGAAGAGGATGAAGAACTTGAAGAACTTGAAGACTTGAACTTGAGAGAAAAAGGAAGCTTTGAAGTGTTTCTTTGAAAACTTACTCTTTGCAAATGAACCCCAAATGATGCAAGTTCACCTAAGCAAGCTATTTATAGAGAAATGATACAAATGCAAGGTGCAAATGGAGAAGGAAATTTCGGCCATCAGCCTCATGGGCAGCCCATGAGTTCCATGAGGTAAGATAATGTGGTCTTGAGGCATGGTAAGGTATGGTTCAAAGTATGGTGAGGTATGGTTCAAGGTATGGCTTCAAGCATGGTTCTTTGAGTGAGAAACAATTCAACATGTGAGGTAAAAGGGAGAGAGGTGGCTGAAATGCATCAGCCATGAGGGGAGGGTTTCTTGCATTTTAATTGTGGTTTAGAGTTGTGTTTAGGTGTATCTTTGATTAGGATTAAGATTAGGAGTTTGTAAGAAAGTGTTTAGGTGAGAAAATGGGTAATTAAGGTTGTCAAGACATAATTAAAGAGTGTTCTTACATCATTAGTGAGTTATAAATTCATTTTAGTGTATAAACAATTCTAGACACAATTCCTTGATTTAAGGAATTGGAGAGAGAAAACACTATTCAAGATTCCAAGAGTGAAATCTTGAGTTTTAGAAAAGGGATTTAAATCTAATCTAAGTAATTTTAGGTTATAATTAATTTTAATAATTTATTTTGACTCTAGATTAATTATGGAAATTAATTAATCTTCGTTTAGAGCCTAATATTGCTTAGGTTTGTTTAATTACACCGTTAAGCTCAAAAATACTATTCTAGGGGCAAAATCGTAATTTTGCACTAAAACTCCCCGGGACTGCCGGGACTCAAACAGATGTTTTGAAACATGTAAAAACATGGTTTTGAACCTTTGGGGAAAGTTTCGGGCTCAAACGGCACCTTTACCCGCGTAAAACGCTATAGGGGTATTTTGGTCATTTTGACCAAGCTATGAAAATGAGACTTTCGCCTCCGGAACCACTCAAGGGTCATTCAATCCCCCTTAAACATTGAGTTGGCCCTTCGAGGACTGCCGAGTCGGCCATCCTCGAATTCCGGGCCGAAAATGACCTCAGGGGTATTTTGGTCATTTTCCACTCAGACAGAAAATCGGGGCGTTACATAATCAATTACCAAAAACGCCAGAAGTTGAAAAACTCAAGTTTTGACATCCCTCAAGTTATCCCTTCATTCTAAAACCTTTTAACATCATTCCAACATCTTTCTTAAAATCAAACACACATTTTACTCCTCTTGAGTTCATTGATCTTTCAAAACCCTTTTGCATATCATAAAAACCAAGATTCATCATCGACAAGGCCATTTCAAAATCTCTAACTTTTTAAGATCAAAACATCCATTTCAGATGAAAGAGGCAAGTCTTGAGCTTTAGCATTTAGGTGATAACTTGAAATGTAAATATGATATGCAAGATTTGAAATTTAAACATGAAATGCAAGTCCATTTTCTTATCTTTCAAGATTTAAGGTGATAGCTTGAAAATAAATATGATATGTAAGACTTGAAAATTAAATATGAAATGCAAGAGCTTGAAATATAAATATGATAATGCAAGCCCATTTTAGATCTTTAAGATTTAGGTGATAGCTTGGAATATAAACATGCTAGACTTGGAATTTAAGCGTGATATGCAAGTCCAGTTCCTTATCTTCAAGATTTACGGTGATGGCTTGAAAATAAATATGATATACAAGACTTGAAATTTGAATATGAAATGCAAGAGCTTGAAATATAAATATGAAAATGAAAATGAGCTTTAAGCTCCAACCTCAAGACTTTTAGAGAACCACTCCTTAACCTCAATCAACTTCACAAAATGGAAATGAGCTTTAAAGTCCCTCAACACCATGGTTCTAAGAATCTCATTTCCTTGGACTCATCATCAAGATCAACAAAACAACTCAAGAACAATCATAAAACAAATCTTTTCTCATTTTTTTTCTTGAAAGCAAAAAAATCAAACCTTGAGCTTTAGAGGTCAAATAAATGATGGTTTCACTACCAACATCAAAGATCCTCATCATCAAGCCATGGTTTTTAACCATTCAATAACAATAAACCCAAAAGAGTAAATAGAAGAGAAAAGGAAGCTCAAACCAAAAAGAAGAACAAAGAGAAGAAAAAAAACTCAAAGAGAAAAATCCCTACCAAAGGTAGTTTCTTGTTTGCAAGAAAAAGGCTTGATCTTTACAAAGAAATGAGAAGAATGTATCTTCTCTAGGAGCTCCTTAAGGATTTCGGCCAAGAGGGGAAGAAGAGGAAGAAAGGTTTCTCTTGAGTTTTGATGTGTAAAGATGGAAATGTGGTGTTTCTTGATAGTGGTTTATGGTGGTTTGAGGTTGAAAGGTAATGGTGGATGGTGGTTCTTATGGTGGTGGAGGAAAAAAGGAGAGTTATTGAAAACTAAGAGAAGAGAGGATTTGAGAGCTCTTTTTTGACACAAGGCTTTGGCCAAAAAGTAGATGGGAAGAAATGAGAGTTTGTGTATGCTTGAGTGTTAAATTAAAAAACTACAAATGGGGGAGAGGGGGGGGGAGGAGGGAGGGTATGGCCAAGGAGTGCCTGGCCATGAGGAAGGCATGGGGGAGGGAAGGTATTTTCATCTCTTTGATGTTAAGAGTTGTGTTTAGAGATAAGTTTCATTAGGCTTTTGGTTAAGAATTGGTAAATGAATGTTTAGGTAAGATAACAAATGATTAAGGCCATGCAAGACAAGATTAAAGACTTTTCTTGCTCAATTAGTGGAAATCCACCTTTATTAGCAAGGAATCTCATCACATCATGGTTTCCTATGATTTAAGGAATTGGAGAAAGAAAACACTATTTCAAATGACATGACACAAAGTCTTAGATTAAGGAAGGGATTTTGAATTTCCCTAAGCAATCTTAGGCCCTAATTATCCTCAATTAATTATTTTGACTTAAGATTAATAATTAGAATTTACTAATCTTTAATTAGAGCCTAATATTGCTTATATTTCCTTAATCGCACGATTAAGCTCATTACGTGTTTAATCAGAGGTAAAATGGTAATTTTGTACAAAACTCCCTAGGATCTCCCGGGTTTATACAAATGTCATGCATCCTTTAAAAACAATATTTCAAACTCTTGGGTGACGTTTGGGTTCAATCAGCAAACAATTCCTATGTTGGATTACCTTAGGGGTACTTTGGTAATTTCACATACGGGAAAAACCAGAAATTGAGGTTTTTGCCTCTAATAGCATCAACAATACATCCACTCCCCTTCAAACATCAAACTAACCCCTAGAGGATAGTCTGAACTGGCTGTCCTCGAATCTCAGATAAAAATGACCTCAGGGGCATTTTGGTAATTTGTACACAGGGAAAAATCGGGGTGCTATAGTAGCTGCATAATGTATTGCAATCCACAATCTAAAACCTTCTGAAGGAGTGAACATAGAGAGTATCTTAGTATCCTTCAAAACTATATCATAGAATGTTGAGAGGTAAGCATTGTCTCTCACAGCCACTTCTCTAGATTAGTTGTGTTTCATAATATAACATATGGTGCAGTGAATCTATCTCTAGAGACAACTCATGCATTACAGATATAAGGAGACATACTGGCATTAAATTTCGGGGAACACATGCTTCAATGACTAACATTTTCGTATAACTAAGCTCTACCGTTATTTGAACATATTATTTAGTGATGTTTTTTACTCTTTGTGAATGCTTGTGAATGATTTTGATTTAAGTTGTTGCAGATTAATTGTAAATTTTTAGGTTTGAGAATATGAAAAAGAATAGAGTTTTACCAAGATCATTTATTGATGTGTGGACGAAATTCTTTTGAAAGCTTATAGGCCTTTTGGAAACCCCTGCAATTGAATTCCTTCAAGAATTTGAATTCAATTCTTTGCTTTGGAACTAAATATGAGCCAAGAATTTAAATCTCAACAGAATTGAATTTCATGAAAACTCCCAAAAGTAAATAAGACCCAAATAGGTCTAATTTGATGATGAAATTGAGCTAAGAAACTGAAATTACCAAATTAATCTTAACTATAGTTTCCTTACCTAAAATAACCAACATTACATGAAGCCCTAGCAAACCAAAAGACCCTTTCTGCTGTAACCTGTCAACCACCCCTTTACTATCATTGTCGGCTACCAGTCTGTATAGTGCCACTGCCAGCCATCACTATTCCTAGTGCCACATACGCCACCCAGACTAGTGAAGGTATTTTTCTTTCATAGAGTTCTCTTTTGCTCGTGTTTCATCTGTTCTCTTTTGCTTGTGTTTCATTATTAAATTAATATGATAGAAACATGGTTAATTTGAAAAGCTTAAGCTCTATTTGATTATCTTTTTTTCTTTTTTGGTTAACATATGCTTGTCCGAGGGAGAGCTTTACAATGATTGTACTTCTTTCTTTTTTTTTCCCTTTAGTACAACTTTTTTCCATTTATGTTATTTTTTATTTGCTTTTTTTCCACGATTTTAGTAAGCCTTGGCCAATGACCACACAAGTCTTTGATCTGTGTTTTAATGTGAGATTTTCTCTATCATGGTAATACGAAGGTAACATAGGACAAAAATTTGTTAGGTGTTCTTAGCTAGAATAAATATTTTTTAAAAATACATTATTTCATTTTAATGTCAAATATTTTTGTTTGGTTTTGTTTCCTCTATTCACATAGCAGTTTGCTCCTAGAAGTCACTCTTTTGTTGAAACCATTTTAATTTGTATAATTGTAATACCTCGAGTATACGTGGCCCTAGGCAAGTTCGATACAACCTTAGGGTTCCCCAGGACCCATTTGTGTTGCCGAGAAGGCCCCACGTACCAAGATGAACCAATCATACAAAATTATGTAGAATCTAGTGTTGTTGTCACTGCTATAGTGGTCATAGATATGGGAAATGGGTATTTTAGCTCTCTACTAACCATTATAGTGGTCATGTGTTGTTCTGCAGGGGGTTCCTGATGCGCCTTGACCACTATAGCAGTGTGCCCGAACTGAAACCTTCACCTCCTAACTCCCTTCATCCTTTTTTTCACTCAATCTAACTCCAATCACTTTCAAAGCTCAAAGGTAAGAGATTTTGTTAGTTTTGCTTCTTTTTTCCCCCCAATTTTCATTTTATAAGGGTTGGCATTGTTGTTTTTTCATGTTTATCAAGTCATAGTGCTCTCCCATTATGCATAGAGTTAGATCTGAGTTATCTAGTGATTATTAGATGTTAATCTAGAGTTTTATGGTTGTTTGTCATTCCTGCTTCTGAACCCTGTTGGTATTAATCCGTTACATTTCACTTCTTTAGGTGAGTGGGTTTAATCATGTGATCTCTATGTTAATCATTATAGCTATTTTTGTCAAAAATGTGGCAAAATGCATGATTTTAGAGATTTTTACAAAGATATTAAAGATTTTTATTGCTTTATCAAGTTTATGAAAATGTGGTTTTTAGAATAGCATCAATTATATGTTTTTATGTAAAAGCATGGGACCATTATTGCTAAAATGAGTTTATAAAGAGCTTGGTTACAAATGCGACTATTTAGAGATGTTATGATGAGTATATGATTTCCAAAACAGTATGTTTGAACATGATAGAGCTTTTAAAATCAAAATAGAACCCAGACACAAGAGTTTTACAGATAAAAGAACTAGTTTGATGATTTTGAACTAGACAGTAGCTATAGAGAAACAGACAGTGAGTTAACAGCTGTGAGTAATCGTTAATCTTAGTACCAAGTTATCCCTAAGGGACAATCTCACCCTTAGAGTAAAGAGGGAACCTAGTTAGGTGCCCAATTTGGGTTTTGAGGAGCTCCAGCGTTTAGAGATTATCATTATGCCGTGGTTGACATAAATTACCAGAGATTTATTTGTTATGCCATTAGTCATTAGGCATAACCATGTCACATGTTTTGTGTATAACCAGAGATCCTTGTTTCTCTATTACAGTAATGTTAATTATGATTCAGAGAAAATGATAATATTTTATTATATGTATGTAAATATGAAATGTTTTGGAGCTTTATTATTATTATTATTATTATTATTATAAATCTTTCCTTGGTGTCTTATAAAGGAGGTTACATGTGAGAATTCACAAACTGAGTTTTTGGATAAAACTCACCCTCCCCATTTTCCTTCTTTACATAAACGGTAGCTATTGTGGGTTCTTCACAGCCACCTTCTTCTCAACAGCATTAGAGTTCCAGCTAGTGAGCTTTACTCGAGTGAAGCATCTTTGTTATAGATTAGAGTGCTCCAGTGTCATTGCAGGCAGGAGTCCTCGATGATAGAGCATGTTTTACAGTTTCATTTCCATGATTTACTTGTATTTAAAATGATTAGATTCATGGTTTATTTTGTACTAAAGTAACCCTATATATGTTTGTATTATGATTTCAAACTTTAGAGTTTGATTATGAAATTACAATTATGATTATTATGATTTCAAAGAGCGGGTGGTTCATATTTAGAGATGAATTTATGTCTTAAATAGATTTTCATATTTTAAATATGCATATAAAGTGACTCAAAAATCACAAGACTTACATGTAGATGAGATTCCTTGTAACATCCTAATTTTTAACCCAATACTCTAGAACATATTTAGGTTAATCATTAGTTTGTTACTTCATAGTTCTCATTTAACTTTGAATTACTTAGCGGAAAATACGGGTAATTTTTTTTTTTGAAATAAAAGTGAAAGCCGCGTGATGCGATAAGCGGTAAAACCATGTATAGTAAAACAAATGTCTCACAACATCATAACATAAGGCACAACATGAACATCACTGAATATCATCTTATATATATATATAACTTGCCCACTTATAAGTGTGAGACTTAATTTAGTACAAGGGAAATACAAGAAAGAAGATACAACATAACATAAACATAGTCTACTCCCCTACCCGAGTGCATCTAATGGGAAACCTCTAAACAAAAGAAGGTTTATCCCCATCTAAGTGGTGTGTGCTCTATCTCGGGCCATCCACGGCCTCTTACTGGCGACTATCTCATGATCGAGGTAGATATCCGGGAAACTGGGCGAGCTCCTCGGGCGTGAAGAGGCGAAGCAGGGATCGAGTGTGAGCCCCGGGGTATGGCCGCATCTCCGGTCGTCGTGAACGCCTCGGCTGAGTCACGGTGGGCTCCCTATCCTCTCCAAAGTCCATAGGTATGGAGGGGGAAGATCCCTCAGAGGGTACCTGGGTTGCCGAATCCTCGGAAGGATCCGTCTCCGAAAAAGACGACGAACAGCGGGGCACATCTTTGGGGTAGTCTCGGCGGCGACGTGGATGATGGGATGCAGCGAAGCCTCTCCTCTAGGGGACGTGGCGCTCGAACACCAGGTCATCGCCAAAAGGTGAGGCGGGGAGAAAGCTTGATGGGAATGTACAGGGGAGTGAAGGGTCGACCCATGAACATGAATACTCTGGCTGTGCAGCGACCCACAAAATGGAATGACCCGTGGTCCGGGTCATGGTGCACCTCCCATGTCGGCGTGTCCACGAACACTACGAACGTCGCCATCTGAAGACGTGACGGAAAGAAAGAGATAGAGGGAGTGAGAATCTTGCTAAAGAATCTCAGTAGGGCCTCCTACTACCTAGGTGTCATCATCTACATCCTCAAGAACCTTGGGTTTATTTATACAAAATGACTGAGCATGTATTAGGTTCATTTTAAACTTTAAAATATATTTTAGCCAAGGTCCATTCATTTTAGGATGATCTTAATGTCATGGATGCAACATGATAGAAAATGTATGCATGGCACTACCTAATGCACATACATAAAACATAGCATCAAGCATCATCATTCTTGGTGGCATAAAGTGGCAATAGTAACATTCATATGGGACAAAACTTAGTGACATAATCATAATCATGAAACTTCTCTTCCTCATGGGCCACCCTAAAAGACAATCGAACTGGGGGTGCTCGGCCGAACCGGTGTCACCCAGAACGTGTCATACATCTAGGTTATGAGCTCATACCTTAACTAGTCGTCACTAGTTCTTACTTATCACTTAACGATAAGCGTATCATAAATCATAAATCCCGACTATCTGAGTACGGGTTAGGGGGCAAAACTCTTAGGGGTGCTCGGCCGAACCGGTGTCACCTAAGAGTGTAAAATGGTACCGATGTCACATGAGTTCTATGGAGGTGCTCGGCCGAACCGGTGTCATCCTAGAACCCATCTTAGTACCTTAATTTTCAAAATCTCTTTAAGTCCCCAAATTTGTCGGAAATTAGTGGCTGCTTGGTCATTACATAATTTCCTTCCAAATTTGCTTTATGCCACATTAACATATAACCTCATGAATTCCTCATATGAATAATCATCATCATCATTTGCATACTACATGCATCATCATAAAACATTCACACGCTTACCCTTACGGTAGCTTATGCTTTGACCCTTACGGGTCTTAATCTTGAGATATAATTCTCTAACATCCGACGCTCATATTTTTATGCACCTAAGGGCTCATAATTAATCATCATTCCAAATCCTCATGTTCATACTTAAATCTGAAAAGCATAGGGCAGAATCTCTAACTTGTATTTACGGGGTTCTAGAACTTACGTTTTAGACCCTTTCTCGGTTCCGTTTTCACCGAAGGCGCTATATATTAAATCTAAATCAATTATGAGGCATTCCTATGCTTAAGGATTAATTATTAATCATGTTTATCATGTTGTAAGGGTGCTGGACAGAATCTAGAAAATTAAATGTTCTAAGAGTTCTACATTTGCATTTTTACGGTTTTCTAGCTACTAGTTTCCCCGTAGGTGCTAGAATTCAATTCTAATCCAAATGTTACCAAGTTTTTCATGTATAAACAATCTAAATCTGATTATGTTCCCATTAAAACAGTTTGGATAAGTTCCAAAAACAAATGGGTCAAAACTATGTTAAATTCTAGCTTTACGGTATTTCTAGTTAGCTAGTTTCTTACCTATCATGTATAGGATCGCTTCTACATCATCATATGATATTTCCACACATTCCAACACATCAAGACATCATCATGCAACATCACACTCATCATATCAGAACCGAAAACATTTAACTTAAATGAGAGAGTTAAATTGACATTTCTAGGTTCATAAGTTAACTAGTTTCTCTCGGAATCGATCTAGAACTTCTAAAACTCTTTGCAAAACACTTTAATTCATCAAAAGGCTAAGAGAAGCCTTAGGTCACTGACCAAAACATATTCCATCCCCTAAAGATAATAAAATCACATCTTGTGATGACATAACCTTATAAAGATTTGTAAAGCTTTGAGGGGAACTTAAACATAGACTTTTGGTCCTAGTAGCTAGATGAAAACTCATTGCGAGTCCATCATCACTACTTTGGCCGAAAATATGCATTCAAAGTATGGCTTCACATTAAACTTTAACTTGGAATGAAATGGGCAAGTCTTTGAGCTCTAGGTTCTTAAGTTTCGACATAAACTAAACGTGCTCATGCTTTTCATTTTTAATCTTGCTTACAAAGTAATGTGATGACTTAAATTTAAATATGCAAGGCATAAACTTAAACGTGCAAGCTTGAAAGTAAATATGCGAGGCATAAACTTTAGACGTGCAAGCTTGAAAGTAAAGATGCAAGGTTCAATTCTTTATTTTAGTGCTCTTGGCCCAACAACAATCAACTTTAAGGCCAAAATAAATAGGCATTCGAGGAATTAATTAAGTGAGGATGCAAGTTCAATTCTTTATTTTAGTGCTCTAGGCCCAACAACAATCGACTTTAAGGCCGAAATAGAAAGGCTTTGAGAATTAAATTAAGTGAAGATGCAAGTTCCATTTTAATCTTTATGTTCTTAGGTGATAGCTTGAAAGTAAAGGTGCACAACAAGAATGTAAACATGAGTGCAAACATAAGATAAATTATGCAAGTTCATTTTATCTCTCTAGAGCTCTTAACAAGACTTTAAAGGAACTTAAACCATAACCCAAACTCATCCAACAAGGTAAAGTCAAGCTTAGAGTTCTTAAAACTCAACATAATATTTTTAGGAAATCAAACCATGAAGCTTAGAAAAAATTAAGGAAATGGCCGAAATCTTCAAGAAGAAAAAGGAACATTTTAAAACTCTAAAGTTCATGATCTTGATGATATATTAACACCAACATCATGAGTCCTCATCATTGAGTTCATAGAGCCATTTTAAAACATCATTAAAGCTAAAGTTCTCAAGAGTTCAAGAAAGGAAAAACTAAAAACATTTTTGCTCAAGAACAAAGATCAAGCTCTAGAGTTTGTTTCAAGTGATGAACATCATCATAAAACTCTCATCATCAAGCTCTCATTTCTTCATTCCCAAAGGCCCATGGCCGAAAATGGAAAGGAAAAAGGAATGGAAGAGAAGTTCTAAAAAGACAAGAGAAACTATGAACATCAAGTTTGAAACAAGAACTTTAAAGAAAAGAATACATGAAAGAAAATCCCTACTTGGTGTGATGAACTTGAAGATGGAAGAAGAAGATGTAGATGATGAAGAAGATGGAGAGCTCCAAGAACTTGAAGAACACAAGAGCTTTGAGAGAAAAGAAAAGCTTTGAGTGTTCCTAAACTTAGCAAATGATCTAAAAGTGGTGCAAGCTCCTCAAGGCATTCTATTTATAGAGAAATGAAACAAATGGAGGGAGCTCATAGGGGAGGATGGCTTCAGCCATGAGGTGCAGATTGGAGGCATTCCATGAGTTCCATGAGGTGAGATAAGGTGTTCTTGAGGTATGGTGAGGTATGGCTTAAGGTATGGTGAGGTATGGTTCAAGGTATGGCTTCAAGCATGGTTCTTTGAGTGAGAAAATAATTTAATATGTGGTCAAAGGGGATGAGGTCTGGCCGAAATGCATCAGCCCATGGGGAGGATTAGTTTGCATTTTAATTGTGGTTTAGAGTTGTGTTTAGGTGTATCTTTGATTATGCTTAAGATTAGGAATTTGTAAGAAAGTGTTTAGGTAAGGAAAATGGGTAATTAAGGTGGTCTAGACATAATTAAGGAGTGGTCTTGCACCATTAGTGAGTTAAATCCTCAATTTAGAGTCTAAACAACTCTAGACACATTTCCTTGATTTAAGGAATTGGAAAGAGAAAACACTATTCAAGATTCCAAGACTAGGAGTCTTGAGTTCTAGAAAGGGATTTAATGTTTAATCTAAGCAATTTTAGGTTCTAATTAACTTTAATAAATTATTTTGACTCTAGATTAATTAGGGAAATAAATTAATCTTCGTTTAGAGCCTAATATTGCTTAGGTTTGCTTAATTACGTCATTAAGCTCAAAAACACCATTCTAGGGGCAAAATCGTAATTTTGCACTAAAACTGCCCGGGACCACCGGGACTTGAACAGAGACCACTAGACACATGAAAACATGTTTTTAAACCTCTGGGGAAAGTTCCGGGCTCAAACGGCACCTTTACCCGCGTAAAAACGCTATAGGGGTATTTTGGTCATTTCCCTCAGACAGAGAAATCGGGGTGTTACATTCCTTACATACCAGTCACGTTCCCAAATCAAATGATGACAATAATACACACAAGACTTTGAAAAGACACTACAACTTTGTTAGCATGAAAATTGAAAGATACTTTCGTTGTAGGTAATATGAGGCAATTTGAAAGAAATGCAATCTTAGCCATAGTTGCTTATGCGAGTTATTTAGCTTGCATGCAATATATGACTCAACATATGCCTCCTATTGAAAGACCAATCATCCAATCACAACGATATAATAGAGATCAAGAACGTTGAAAATTGATGGTTAAATTAGAAGCACATTATAACTCTTTGTAATATGTATGAGTTATGATGCTTTCACTCGATTAGTTGCAATACTTCATGGAAGGAGACTTCTTAGGGATAATCAATATAGTTTTATTGAGGAACAAGTTGCTAAGTTTCTACATAATTTAAGTGGTCAAGCACGTGTTCAGTTAGAAAGTTTTTTCTTGTAACATCCTAATTTTTAACCCAATACTCTAGAACATATTTAGGTTAATCATTAGTCTGTTACTTCATAGTTCTCATTTAACTTTGAATTACTTAGCGGAAAATACGGGTAATTTTTTTTGAAATAAAAGTGAGAGCCGCGTGATGCGATAAGCGGTACACCATGTAAAGTAAACAAATGTCTCGCAACATCACAACATAAGACACACCATGAGTAACACTGAAGATCATCTCATATATATATAATTTGCCCACTTATAAGTGCGGGACTTAGTTTAGTACAGGGGAAATGCATAAAAGAAAATACAACATAAAACATGAACATAATCTACTCCCCTACCCGAGTGCACCTAGTAGGATAACCTCTAAACAAAAGAAGGTCTATCCCCATCTAAGTGGTGTGTGCTCTAACCGGGTACTCCATCGGTCGATCGTCACCTCCTACTGACGTCCGTCTCGTGAACGAGGCAAGTATCCGGGAAACTGTGCGAGCTCCTCGGGCGTAAAGAAGCGGAACGGGGATCGAGAGTGACCCCCGCGGTGTGGCCGCATCTCCGGTCGTCGTGCAAGTCGGGGCTGAGTCACGGTATCCTCAACGCCTCCCTCATCAATGGTGGAGAGAGCGAGCTCTCGCTATCTGGATGAGTAGGCGGGTCCTCGGACGGTCGATCTCAGAAGTAGGTCCGGAACGCATGTCGGGATAGTCTCGCATGGCTAAGGCGGCGGTGTGCATGCAGAGCACTCTCTGCGTCATGCGTCTGTGACAGCTCAAAAACCCGCTCGTCGTCGCCATAGGGTGCAGTCGGGGAGAAGCGATGGGTGTGCACAGGATGAGCGAAGGGGCGTTCTACGAACATGAAAACCGCACCGCACCTTGCCCCTCAAAATGGTATGACCCGTGAGCGGGTCATAGTGCACCTCCCATGTCGGGGTGTCCACGAACACTCTGACGTCGCCATCTGAAGGCGTGGCGGAAAGAAAGAGATAGAGGAGTGAGAATCTTGCTAAAGAATCTCGGTGGGCCTCCTACTACCTAGGTGTCATCATCTACGTCTTGAGGAACCTTGGGTTTATTTATACAAAGTGGTGAGCATGTATTAGGTTCATTTTAAACTTTAAAATATATTTTAGCCAAGGTCCATTCATTTTAGGATGATCTTAATGTCATGGATGCAACATAATAGAAAATGTATGCATGGCACTACCTAATGCACATACATAAAACATAACATCAAGCGTCATCATTCTTGGTGGCATAAAGTGGCAGTAGTAACATTCATATGGGACAAAACTTAGTGACATAATCATAATCATGAAACTTCTCTTCCTCATGGGCCACCGTAAAAGACAATCGAGCGGGGGTGCTCGGCCAAACCGGTGTCACCCAGGCGTGTCATACATCTAGGTTATGAGCTCATACCTTAACTAGTCGTCACTAGTTCTTACTTACCACTTAACGATAAGCGTATCATAAATCATAAATCCCGACTATCCGAGTGCGGGTTGAGGGCAATTCTCTTAGGGTGCTCGGCCGAACCGGTGTCACCTAAGAGTGTAAAATGGTACCGATGTCACATGAGTTCTATGGAGGTGCTCGGCCGAACCGGTGTCATCCTAGAACCCATCTTAGTACCTTAATTTTCAAAATCTCTTTAAGTCCCCAAATTTGTCCGAAATTCGGCGGCACTGTGGTCATTACATAATTTCCTTCCAAATTTTCTTTATGCCACATAAACATATAGTCTCATAAATTCCTCATATGAATAACATCATCATCATTAGCATACTTCATGCATCATCATAAAACATCCAAACGCTTACCCTTACGGTAGCTTATACTTTGACCCTTACGGGTCTTAATCTTGAGATATAGTTCTCTACATCCGTCGCTCATATCTTTATGCACCTAAGGGCTCATATTTAATCATCATTCCTAATCCCCATGTTCATACTTAAATCTGAAAAGCATAGGGTGTAACACCCCGATTTTTCTGTCCGAGGGAAATGACCAAAATGCCCCTGAGGTCATTTCCTGACCCGAACTCGAGGGTAACCAACTCGGTCATCCTCGAAGGGTCAACTCAATGTTTGAAGGGGATTGAATGGCCTTTGAATGCTTTCGGAAGCGAAAATTTCGTTTTCATGATTTGAGTCAAAATGACCAAAATACCCTATAGCGTTTTTCTGTGGGTAAAGGTGCCGTTTGAGCCGGAACTTTCCCAGAGGTTTAAAAACATGATTTCATGTGTCTAGAGGTATCTGTTCAAGTCCCGGTGGTCGGGCAGTTTTAGTGCAAAATTACGATTTTGCCCTGGAATAGTGTTTTTAAGCTTAGTAGCGTAATTAAGCAAACCTAAGCAATATTAGGCTCAATACGAAGATTAATTTATATCTTTAATTAATCTAGAGTCAAAATAATTTATTAAAGTTAATTAGAATCTTAAATTGCTTAGATTTAACTTAAATCCTTTTTAGAACTCAAGATTCCTAGTCTTGGAATCTTGAATAGTGTTTTCTCTCTCCATTTCCTTAAATCAAGGAAATGTGTCTAGAGTTGTTTAAACTCTAAATTGAGGATTTAACCCTCTAATGGTGCAAGACCACTCCTTAATTATGTCTAGACTACCTTAATTACCCATTTACCTTACCTAAACACTTTCTTACAAATTCCTAATCTTAAGCATAACCAAAGATACACCTAAACACAACTCTAAACCACAATTAAAATGCAAGAAACTCTCCTCCCTTGGCTGATGCATTTCGCCAGCCCACTCCCCATTGACCACATGTTTAATTATTTTCTCACTCAAAGAACCATGCTTGAGCCATACCTTGAGCCATACCTCACCATGCTTTGAACCATACCTCACCATACCTCAAGAACACATTATCTCACCTCATGGAACTCATGGAGAGCCTCCAATCTGCACCCTCATGGCCGAAACCTTCTCCTCCATGAGCTCCCTCCATTTGTTTCATTTCTCTATAAATAGAATGCCTTGAGGAGCTTGCACCACTTTTGGATCATTTGCTAAGTTTAGGAAACACTCAAAGCTTTTCTTTCTCTCTCAAAGTCTTTGTGTTCTTCAAGTTCTTGGAGTTCTTCAAGTTCTTCATCATCTTCATCTTCTTCTTCCATCTTCAAGTTCATCACACCAAGTAGGGATTTTCTTTCATGTGTTCTTTCTTTAAAGTTCTTGTTCTAAGCTTAAAGTTCATAGTTTCTCTTGATTCTTTTTAGAACTTCTTTTTCTTCCCTTTACCTTTTCATTTTCGGCCATGGGCCTTGGAGAACAAAGGAATGAGAGCTTGATGATGAGAGTTTCATGATGATGTTCATCACTTGAAACAAACTCTAGAGCTTGATTTTTGTTCTTGAGCAAAAGTGTTTCTAGATTTTTCCTTTCTTGAACTTTTGAGAACCTTAACTTTGATGTTGTTTCAAAATGGTTCTAATGACTCAATGATGAGGTCTCATGATGTTGGAGTTTGTATATCACCAAGATCATGGATTCTAGAGTTTCAAACATTTCTTTTCTTTCCTTGAAGTTTCGGCCATTACCTTTTCCTTTTCATGCTAGATGTTTGATTTTTAAATATGTTATGTTGAGTTCTAAGAACTCTAGACTTTTACCTTGTCTTGGTTTGATGAGTTTGGGTTGAGGTTTAAGTTCCTTTAAAGTCTTGTTAAGAGCTCTAGAAAGATAAAATGAACTTGCATAATTTATTTTATGCTTGCATTCATATTTACATTCTTGCTATGCATCTTTACTTTCAAGCCATCACCTAAGAACATAAAGATTAAAATGGAACTTGTATCATCACTTAACTTAATTCTCAAAGCCTTTCTATTTAGCCTTAAAGTCGATTGTTGTTGGGCCTAGAGCACTAAAATAAAGAATTGAACTTGCATTATCACCTAATTAATTTCTCGAATGCCTATCTATTTCGGCCTTAAAGTCGATTGTTGTTGGGCCAAGAGCACTAAAATAAAGAATTGAATCTTGCATCTTTACTTTCAAGCTTGCACGTTTAAGATTATGCTTCGCATATTTACTTTCGAGTTTACACGTTTAAATTATGCCTTGCATATTTAATTTCAAGTCATCACTTTACCTTGAAAGCAAGATTAAAAATGAAGAGCATGAGCACGTTTAGTTTATGTCGTAACTTAAGAACCTAGAGCTCAAAGACTTGCCCATTTCATTCCAAGTTAAAGTTTAATGCAAACCACACTTTGAATATGCGTTTTTCGGCCAAGTAGTGAAGATGGACTTGCAATGAGTCTTCATCTAGCTACTAGGACCAATAGCCTATGTTTTGAGTTTTCCTTAAAGTTTGACAATTCTTTATAAGGTTATGTCGTTATAAGTTGTGATTCCAATCTCTTTTAGGGGATGGAATATGTTTTGGTCAGTGACCTAAGGCTTCACTTAGCCTCTTGATGATTTAAAATGTCTTGCAAGGAGTTTTAGAAATTCTAAATTGATTCCAAGAGAAACTAGTTAACTTATGTACCTAGAAATGTCAATTTAATTCTCTTATTGAGGCAAGATGTTTTGGCTCTGATGTGATGAATGTGATGCTGTATGATGATGTTTTAATGTGTTGGAATGTGTGAAAATATCATGTGATGATGTAGAAGCAAACCTATGCATGATAGGTAAGAAAACTAGCTAACTAGAAATACCGTAAAGCTAGAATTTAACATAGTTTTGACCCATTTGTTTATGGAACCAATCCAAACTGTTTTAATGGGAACATAATCAGATTTAGATTGTTTAGACATGAAAAACTTGGTATCATTTGAGTTAGAATCGAATTCTAGCACCTATGGGGAAACTAGTAGCTAGAAAACCGTAAAAATGCAAATGTAGAACTCTTAGAACATTTAATTTTCTGGAATCTGTCCAGCACCCTTACAACATGATAAACATGATTAATAATTAGTCCTTAAGCATAGGAATGTCTCATAATTGATTTAGATTTAATGTATAGCGCCTCGGCGAAGACGGAACGAGAAAGGGTCTAAAGCGTAAGTTCTAGAACCAGTAAAAACAAGTTAGAGACTCTGTCCTATGCTATTCAGATTTAAGTATGAACATGAGAATGAAGAATGATGTTTAATATGAGCCTTAGGGGCATAAAAATATGAGCGACGGATATTAGAGAGCTATATCTCAAGATTAAGACCCGTAAGGGTCAAAGCATAAGCTACCGTGAGGGTAGCGTTTGAATGATGTATGATGATGCATGAAGTATGCTAATGATGATGATGTTATTCATATGAGGAATTTATGAGGTTATATGTTTATGTGGCATAAAGCAAATTTGGAAGGAAATTGATTGTAATGACCGTTTTGGCGCCAATTTCCGACAAATTTGGAAGGAAACTTCGGTGTAATGACCGTTTTGCGCCGAATTTACGGCAAATTTGGGGACTTAAAGAGATTTTGAAAATTAAGGTACTAAGATGGGTTCTAGGATGACACCGGTTCGGCCGAGCACCTCCATAGAACTCATGTGACATCGGTACCATTTTGTACTCTTAGGTGACAGGTTCGGTGAGCACCCCTAAGAGATTTGCCCCTAACCCGTACTCGGATAGTCGGGATTTATGATACGCTTATCGTTAAGTGGTAAGTAAGAACTAGTGACGACTAGTTAAGGTATGAGCTCATAACCTAGATGTATGACACGTTACGGGTGACACCGGTTCGTGAGCACCCCAGTTCGATTGTCTTTTAGGGTGGCCCATGAGGAAGAAAAGTTCATGATTATGATTATGTCACTAAGTTTTGTCCCATATGAATGTTACTATTGCCACTTTATGCCACCAATGATGATGATGCTTGATGTTATGTTTTATGTATGTGCATTAGGTAGTGCCATGCATACATTTTCCATTATGTTGCATTCATGACATTAAGATCATCCTAAAATGAAACGGACCTTGGCTAAAGTATATTTTTGAAGTTTAAAATGAACTAAATGCATGTTCGGTCATTTCATATAATTAAACCCAAGGTTCTGAGGGCGTAGATGATGACACCTAGGTAGTAGGAGGCCCTCTTGAGATTCTTTAGTAAGATTCTCACTCCTCTATCTCTTTCTTTCCGTCACGTCTTGAGATGGCGGCGTTCGTAGCATTCATGGACACCCGAGCATGGGAGGTGCACTATGACCCGACTCACGGGTCATACCATTTTGAGGCGTGCGGTGCGGATTTTCATGTTTGTAGGGCGCCCTTCGCTCATCCGTGCACACCCATCACTTCTCCCAGCGCACCCTATGGCGGCGGCGGCGGGTTTTTGAGCGTGCGGCGTCACGCGCATGACGAAGAGAGTACTCCGTAGGCACACCGCCGCCTTAGCCATGCGAGATTATCCCGACTATGTGCCCGGACCTATTTCACGGAGACCGACCCATCCGAGGACCCGCCTACCCATCCGTATAGCGAGGACTCGCCCCTCTCCACCACGGATAAGGGAGGCGGTGAGGATACCGTGACTTCGGCCAGCCACGGCTTACGCGACGGCCGGAGATGCGACCATACCGTGGGGTCACCCTCGATCCCCATTCCGCCTCTTCACGTCAGAGGAGCTCGCCCGATTTCGGATATCTGCCTCGTTCGCGAGATGGGCCTTGATGAAGGTGACGATCGTCAGATGGAGTACCGGTTAGAGCACACACACCACTTAGATGGGGATAAACCTTCTTTTGTTTAGAGGTTATCCTATTAGATGCACTCGGGTAGGGGAGTAGATTACGTTTATGTTTTAGGTTGTATTTCCCTTGTACTGAATTAAGTCCCACACTTATAAGTGGGCAAGTTATATATATATGAGATTATATTCGATGATGTTCATGATGTGCCTTATGTTATGATGATTGTAAGGCGATTGTTTTACTTTGCATGGTTTACCGCTTATCGCATCACGCGGCTCTCACTTTTATTTCAAAAAAAATTACCCGTATTTTCCGCTAAGTAATTCAAAGTTAAATGAGAACTATGAAGTAACAGACTAATGATTAACCTAAATATGTTCTAGAGTATTGGGTTAAAAATTAGGATGTTACATTATAATATCGAGCGATTCGATTCTCATGGAGCCTGAGGATTGGGTGACTATGCTTTCTAAAGCGTAATACGATAGCTATGTCATGCGTAGAGCTTAACTAGAGATAAGCTATAGGGTAGAAGTTCATGACCCTTGTCTACTTGCGTGTGCCATGGTAACTAGCCCATTTTACATGGAATATTGAGGCTGATCACCTCAGTGTTTATTGTCTCATGTGTTTAGGGACCAATGGCACCAAGGAGACAACCTAGGACCCGACCGAGGGAGACCAAGCGATGCCCTTCTGCTGCTTTGTTCGTGACATGGCTAGAGCCATGGAGCAGAATGTTCGAAGGATGAACCAACAAGGGGACACCGGACGTGCTCCCTGCTCTTTGAAATGGTCGAGCAAGCGAGGTTTGGTGAGTTTCGCAAGCGAACCCACCAACCTTCCGAGGAGCCATGGACTGACAAAGGCGATGAGTGGATCAAAAACATGGAGAAGATCTACTCCGTGGTGGCTTGCTCGGAGGAGCAAAGGTCACCTTCATTTGCTTATATGATGGAGTCGGATCAGGGAGTTACGGTGGGTGGCACCAAGAAGCTGCTAGAAGCTTACGATGCTTCTTGTCAGCGGGAGCTATTCAAGACCTACTTCTATGAAGTACTTCCGAGTCCGTGAGGAGCGAAAGATATTGAGTTCATGCAAGCCGACTCGGGAGGGTCTCTGTCGCCCGATGCAGCGAAGTCGAGGAGTGATTAAGTTCTCTAGGGTGTTTCAAGGAAACCCGGCGAGGTGTGGAAGTGCGTCAAGTATGAGGCGGACTAACGGCAGAGCTCAACTATCTTTGTAGCGCACATGGAGATTAGGGACTTTCCAACCCTAGTCAACAAGTGCCGGATCATGGAAGAGGGACGAGAAGAAAATCAATCTTTGCAAGGCGACCTGAAAACAAGGGCTAGCACCTCAAGCCCCAAAATTCAAGCCCCAATATCCAAACCAATCCGAAACCATTACAACCCCTACCACACCAACCAATTCAAGCCACATCAACAACAACAAAGAACCCCCTTCCACCAACAACCCAAGCAATCATACCGACCACAATTCCAGAACAACAACAACAACCGCAACAACCACAACAACAACCGACAAGGAGGGTCGGGCGGCCCCCGAAACAACCAAGGAGGGTCAAGTGGGACTAAGGACAGGACGCCTCAAGGAACCCCGGCCCAAGCTATCCCGGTAGTGCTATGTCCCAAGTGCGGGAAGGATCATGGCAACCGTCCACTGCCTAGCGGGCGAATATCTGCTTAGATCGCGGAAAGCCTGGCCACTATGCCAGCAACTGCACTAATGGGAGGCCAGCAAGCCAAAATTCCTGGCCGCAACACCAAGGGAGGGTCTTCACCCTCAATGTTCACCACGCGGACACATCCAACGGTCTCATAGAAGGTAAGTGCGAAATAGATGGTAGAACCTTAACTGTGCTATATGACTCTGGTGCAACACATTCTTTTATTTCATATGCGGTGTAATAGGCTCTAAATTTGAAAACTTCCAAACTTCCTTTTGATCTTATTGTCTCTACCCCACAAATCATCCTGTGAATACTTGTTATTGTTGCCTAAATTGTCACCTCACCACAGAAAATAGATCATATGTTGTGGATTTAATTTGTTTACCCATGAAAGGTATAGGAATAGTTCTTGGCATGGATTGGCTTCACGCCAACCGTGTATTGTTAGTCTGTGACACCATAACAGTCATCTTTCCTTCTCCCCTTAGTGAAATAAGTCAACCTTTGAAACTCTATCTCAATGCCGTAGAGGTCCTTTGTAGTGGGAAAAAGACTAAGGGATATGTTCCCTAGCCGCTAGCGAGGTACACTTTGGCGAATTTAGAGAATATACCTATAGTGAGAAACTATCCCGAGGTGTTTCAGGAAGATAT
This sequence comes from Dalbergia cochinchinensis, assembly GCA_031216125.1. Lineage (NCBI taxonomy): Eukaryota > Viridiplantae > Streptophyta > Magnoliopsida > Fabales > Fabaceae > Dalbergia > Dalbergia cochinchinensis. Next base: position 57,476,026 of record CM062368.1, on the reverse strand, counting down.
ACAGAGTTCCTCCCGGCGAGAAGTGGAGTTCTCCATTGAGTTGGTTCTGGGCGGGACCAATCTCCATTGCCCCCTATAGAATGTCACCCCTAGAACTAGCCGAGCTTAAAACCCAACTTGAGGAACTTTTAGAGAAAAGCTTCATAAGACCTAGTGCTTCACCATGGGGAGCCAGGTCTTGTTTGTGAAAAAGAAGGACGGGAGTATGAGGTTGTGCATAGATTATAGGCAATTAAATCGTGTGACAGTGAAAAACAAATACCCTTTGCCTAGGATTGATGATCTCATGGACCAATTGAGAGGAGCGGTAGTGTTTTCCAAGATCGACCTAAGGTCGGGATACCACCAAATTAGAGTAAGAGATCAAGATATACCAAAGACCGCCTTTAGAACTTCGGTATGGACACTTTGAGTTAGCGGTGATGTCTTTGGGTTGACAAATGCTCTGCGGTGTTTATGGATTACATGAATAGGATCTTTAGACCCTATTTAGATCAATTAAGTGGTCGTTTTTATAGATGATATACTCATCTATTCGAAGACCCACGAGGAGCATGAGCGTCATTTAAGGATAGTTTTGGAGATTTTGAAGGAGAAAAAGCTATATGCAAAACTCTCTAAGTGTGAATTTTGGTTGGAGGAGGTCAAGTTTTTAGAGACACGTTGTGTCAAAAGGAGGTATAGCCGTTGATCCTAGTAAGGTAGAAGCGTAATGAATTGGGATAGACCAACCACCGTGAAATCTGGAGCTTTTTGGGTTTAGCAGGGGCTACTACCGTAGGTTTATCAAAGGATTTTCCCGATTAGCCCTACCCTTGACCAAGCTCACTAGGAAGAATGCCCAGTTTGAGTGGAGCCAGAGTGTGAGAAGAGTTTCCAAGAGCTTAAGGAAAGGTTAACCACGACCCCAGTCTTAGTCTTACCTAGCCCCAATGTACCCTTGAGGTATATTGTGATGCTTCGAACAAAGGACTAGGGTGTGTGTTGATGCAAAATAGGCAAGTGGTAGCCTATGCATCCCGAGCAACTCAAGCCTCACGAGGCTAACTACCCCACCCATGACCTAGAGTTAGGCTGTAGTAGTGTTTGCCTTAAAGATGTGGAGACACCATTTGTATGGTGTAAGGTTTGAGGTTTTCTCCGATCATAAGAGTCTCAAGTACCTCTTTGATCAAAAGGAGTTAAATATGAGGCAAAGAAGGTGGATGGAATTCCTCAAGGACTACGATTTGGTTTAAGTTACCACCAGGCAAGGCTAATGTAGTCGTAGATGCCTTGAGCCGAAAGTCGTTACACATCCCCACATGATGATCAAAGAAGTTGAGTTGATAGAAGTTTAGGGATATGAATCTAGGGATGTCGTGACCGATAAAGGAATAAAAATGTGCTATCTTAGTGTGACAAGTGGATTTAAGCGAGAGAATCATGTTAGCACAACTTGAGAGAATGAGGAGTTCGAAGAGATCATAGATCTTTGTTAAGGCGGGAAAGTTAAAAGGTTTCGAAAGAGGTGAGGATTGGATATGGAGATTTGAGGGAAGGATCTGCGTACCCCAAGATGGTGACCTCCGAGAGAAGATCTTGGAGGAGGCTCACAAAAGCTATTTCACCATTCATCCGGTGTTACCAAGATGTACCAAGACTTGAAGAAGATGTTTTGGTGGCAGGAATGAAAAAGGATGTAGTCGCCTGGGTTAGTAAGTGCTTGGTATGTCAGAAAGTGAAAATCGAGCACCAAAAACCTTCAGGTTTGTTGCAACCCCTGTCAATCCCGGAATGGAAGTGGGAATGCATATCTATGGATTTCGTGACAGGATTGCCTAGGACGCTTAAGCTGGCCATGATGCTATATGGGTGATAGTGGATCGACTAACCAAGTCGGCACACTTTCTACCTATTAGAGTAACGTACTCTTTAGATAAATTGGCTCGATTATACATCCAAGAGATCGTAAGATTGCATGGAGTACCGTCGACGATAATCTCGGATAGAGATCCGCGGTTTACGTCGCGTTTTTGGGGAGCCTTCCAAAAGGCGTTTGGTTCAAAGCTATGCTTGAGCAATCGCTTACCACCCACAAGCAGACGGACAATCTGAAAGGGCGATCCAAACCCTAGAAGATATGCTAAGAGCACGTGTGTGTTAGACCAAAGGGAAGTTGGGATAGGTACTTGCCTTTGATCGAGTTTGCGTATAACAATAGTTATCACGCAAGCATCGATATGGCACCGTACGAGGCATTGTATGGAAGGAAGTGCCAATCACCTTTGTGTTAGTACGAGCCTGGGGAGCAAAGTGTCTTAGGACCCGATGTAGTGAGGAAACAACGGAACAAATCAAGAGGATCGGGGATAGGATGCTCATTGCTCAAAGTAGACAAAGAGCTATGCGGACAAGCGGCGCAAGCCCTTGGAGTTCGAGGAGGAGAACATGTGTTCCTTAGGATTACCCCCACTACGAGGCATAGGAAGAGCCATGAAAGTCAAAAAGTTGAGCCCCAGATTCCTTGGTCCCTTCCAAATTCTTCAAAGGATAGGAGCAGTTGCCTACAAAATAGCCTTACCCCTAATCTTTCTAATCTTCGCAGCGTCTTTCACGTCTCTCGATTAAGGAAGTATGAGTCCGATCCTAGCCACGTTTTAGAGCGAGCATGTTGAGTTAAGGGACGACGACTTTCAATCTTCCCCTACGAGAATCGTGGACCGCGAGTCAAGCGGTGAGGAACAAGTCTGTTCCATTGGTAAAGGTAGCATGGGACGCGACAAGTCTGAAGAGTTTACATGGGAGCTAGAGTCGAAATGCAAGACAAGTATCGAGCTTTTCCAAGGTAGCGAATTTCGAGGGCGAAATTCTTTTTAAGGAGGAGTAATGTAACACCCGATTTTTCTGTCAGAAATGACCAAAATGCCCCTGAGGTCATTTCTGACCGAACTTCGAGGGTAACCAACTCGGTCATCCTCGAAGGGTCAACTCAATGTTTGAAGGGGATTGAATGGCCTTTGAATGCTTTGAGCGAAAATTTCGTTTCAGAGTTTGGTCAAAATGACCAAAATACCCCTATAAGCGTTTTTCTGCGGGTAAAGGTGCCGTTTGAGCGGAACTTTCCCAGAGGTTTAAAAACATGATTTCATGTGTCTAGAGGTATCTGTTCAAGTCCGGTGGTCCCGGCAGTTTAGTGCAAAATTACGATTTTGCCCCTGGAATAGTGTTTTTAAGCTTAGTAGCGTAATTAAGCAAACCTAAGCAATATTAGGCTCTACGCGCAGATCAATTTATTTCCCTAATTAATCTAGAGTCAAAATAATTTATTAAAGTAAATTAGAACCTAAAATTGCTTAGATTAAACTTAAATCCTTTTTAGAACTCAAGATTCCTAGTCTTGGAATCTTGAATAGTGTTTTCTCTCTCCATTTCCTTAAATCAAGGAAATGTGTCTAGAGTTGTTTAAACTCTAAATTGAGGATTTAACCCTCTAATGGTGCAAGACCACTCCTTAATTATGTCTAGACTACCTTAATTACCCATTTACCTTACCTAAACACTTTCTTACAAATTCCTAATCTTAAGCATAACCAAAGATACACCTAAACACAACTCTAAACCACAATTAAAATGCAAGAAACTCTCCTCCCTTGGCTGATGCATTTCGGCCAGCCCACTCCCCATTGACCACATGTTTAATTATTTTCTCACTCAAAGAACCATGCTTGAGCCATACCTTGAGCCATACCTCACCATGCTTTGAACCATACCTCACCATACCTCAAGAACACATTATCTCACCTCATGGAACTCATGGAGAGCCTCCAATCTGCACCCTCATGGCCGAAACCTTCTCCTCCATGAGCTCCCTCCATTTGTTTCATTTCTCTATAAATAGAATGCCTTGAGGAGCTTGCACCACTTTTGGATCATTTGCTAAGTTTAGGAAACACTCAAAGCTTTTCTTTCTCTCTCAAAGTCTTTGTGTTCTTCAAGTTCTTGGAGTTCTTCAAGTTCTTCATCATCTTCATCTTCTTCTTCCATCTTCAAGTTCATCACACCAAGTAGGGATTTTCTTTCATGTGTTCTTTCTTTAAAGTTCTTGTTCTAAGCTTAAAGTTCATAGTTTCTCTTGATTCTTTTTAGAACTTCTTTTTCTTCCCTTTACCTTTTCATTTTCGGCCATGGGCCTTGGAGAACAAAGGAATGAGAGCTTGATGATGAGAGTTTCATGATGATGTTCATCACTTGAAACAAACTCTAGAGCTTGATTTTTGTTCTTGAGCAAAAGTGTTTCTAGATTTTTCCTTTCTTGAACTTTTTGAGAACCTTAACTTTGATGTTGTTTCAAAATGGTTCTAATGACTCAATGATGAGGTCTCATGATGTTGGAGTTTGTATATCACCAAGATCATGGATTCTAGAGTTTCAAACATTTCTTTTCTTTCCTTGAAGTTTCGGCCATTACCTTTTCCTTTTCATGCTAGATGTTTGATTTTTAAATATGTTATGTTGAGTTCTAAGAACTCTAGACTTTTACCTTGTCTTGGTTTGATGAGTTTGGGTTGAGGTTTAAGTTCCTTTAAAGTCTTGTTAAGAGCTCTAGAAAGATAAAATGAACTTGCATAATTTATTTTATGCTTGCATTCATATTTACATTCTTGCTATGCATCTTTACTTTCAAGCCATCACCTAAGAACATAAAGATTAAAATGGAACTTGTATCATCACTTAACTTAATTCTCAAAGCCTTTCTATTTCGGCCTTAAAGTCGATTGTTGTTGGGCCTAGAGCACTAAAATAAAGAATTGAACTTGCATTATCACCTAATTAATTTCTCGAATGCCTATCTATTTCGGCCTTAAAGTCGATTGTTGTTGGGCCAAGAGCACTAAAATAAAGAATTGAATCTTGCATCTTTACTTTCAAGCTTGCACGTTTAAGATTATGCTTCGCATATTTACTTTCGAGTTTACACGTTTAAATTATGCCTTGCATATTTAATTTCAAGTCATCACTTTACCTTGAAAGCAAGATTAAAAATGAAGAGCATGAGCACGTTTAGTTTATGTCGTAACTTAAGAACCTAGAGCTCAAAGACTTGCCCATTTCATTCCAAGTTAAAGTTTAATGCAAACCACACTTTGAATGTACGTTTTTCGGCCAAGTAGTGAAGATGGACTTGCAATGAGTCTTCATCTAGCTACTAGGACCAATAGCCTATGTTTTGAGTTTTCCTTAAAGTTTGACAATTCTTTATAAGGTTATGTCGTTATAAGTTGTGATTCCAATCTCTTTTAGGGGATGGAATATGTTTTGGTCAGTGACCTAAGGCTTCACTTAGCCTCTTGATGATTTAAAATGTCTTGCAAGGAGTTTTAGAAATTCTAAATTGATTCCAAGAGAAACTAGTTAACTTATGTACCTAGAAATGTCAATTTAATTCTCTTATTGAGGCAAGATGTTTTTCGATTCTGATGTGATGAATGTGATGCTGTATGATGATGTTTTAATGTGTTGGAATGTGTGAAAATATCATGTGATGATGTAGAAGCAAACCTATGCATGATAGGTAAGAAAACTAGCTAACTAGAAATACCGTAAAGCTAGAATTTAACATAGTTTTGACCCATTTGTTTATGGAACCAATCCAAACTGTTTTAATGGGAACATAATCAGATTTAGATTGTTTAGACATGAAAAACTTGGTATCATTTGAGTTAGAATCGAATTCTAGCACCTATGGGGAAACTAGTAGCTAGAAAACCGTAAAAATGCAAATGTAGAACTCTTAGAACATTTAATTTTCTGGAATCTGTCCAGCACCCTTACAACATGATAAACATGATTAATAATTAGTCCTTAAGCATAGGAATGTCTCATAATTGATTTAGATTTAATGTATAGCGCCTCGGCGAAGGCGGAGCAGAAAGGGTCTAAAGCGTAAGTTCTAGAACCCCGTAAAAACAAGTTAGAGACTCTGTCCTATGCTATTCAGATTTAAGTATGAACATGAGAATGAAGAATGATGTTTAATATGAGCCTTAGGGGCATAAAAATATGAGTGACGGATATTAGAGAGCTATATCTCAAGATTAAGACCCGTAAGGGTCAAAGCATAACGTACCGTCAGGGTAAGCGTTTGAATGATGTATGATGATGCATGAAGTATGCTAATGATGATGATGTTATTCATATGAGGAATTTATGAGGTTATATGTTTATGTGGCATAAAGCAAATTTGGAAGGAAATTGATTGTAATGACCGTTTTGGCCGCAATTTCCGACAAATTTGGAAGGAAACTTCGGTGTAATGACCGTTTTGGCCGAATTTACGGCAAATTTGGTGACTTAAAGAGATTTTGAAAATTAAGGTACTAAGATGGGTTCTAGGATGACACCGGTTCGGCCGAGCACCTCCATAGAACTCATGTGACATCGGTACCATTTTGTACTCTTAGGTGACACCGGTTGGCCGAGCACCCTAAGAGATTTGCCCCTAACCCGTACTCGGATAGTCGGCATGTATGATACGCTTATCGTTAAGTGGTAAGTAAGAACTAGTGACGACTAGTTAAGGTAAGAGCTCATAACCTTGATGTATGACACGTTACGGGTGACACCGGTTCGGCCGAGCACCCGATTCGATTGTCTTTTAGGGTGGCCCATGAGGAAGAAAAGTTCATGATTATGATTATGTCACTAAGTTTTGTCCCATATGAATGTTACTATTGCCACTTTATGCCACCAATGATGATGATGCTTGATGTTATGTTTTATGTATGTGCATTAGGTAGTGCCATGCATACATTTTCCATTATGTTGCATTCATGACATTAAGATCATCCTAAAATGAAACGGACCTTGGCTAAAGTATATTTTTGAAGTTTAAAATGAACTAAATGCATGTTCGGTCATTTCATATAATTAAACCCAAGGTTCACGAGGGCGTAGATGATGACACCTAGGTAGTAGGAGGCCCTCTTGAGATTCTTTAGTAAGATTCTCACTCCTCTATCTCTTTCTTTCCGTCACGTCTTGAGATGGCGGCGTTAGTAGCATTCATGGACACCCGAGCATGGGAGGTGCACTATGACCCGACTCACGGGTCATACCATTTTGAGGCGCGTGCACGGTGCGCGATTTTCATGTTTGTAGGGCGCCCCTTCGCTCATCCGTGCACACCCATCACTTCTCCCGATTGCACCCTATGGCGGCGACGGCGGGTTTTTGAGCGTGCAGCGCCAGACGCATGACGAGAAGTACTCGTAGGCACACCGCCGCCTTAGCCATGCGAGATTATCCCGACTATGTGCCCCGGACCTATTTCACGGAGACCGACCCATCCGAGGACCCGCCTACCCATCCGTATAGCGAGGACTCGCCCCTCTCCACCACGCGGATAAGGGAGGCGGTGAGGATACCGTGACTTCGACCACGCGACTACGCGACGACCGGAGATGCGACCATACCGTGGGGCTCACCCTCGATCCCCATTCCGCCTCTTCACGTCCGAGGAGCTCGCCCAGTTTCCCGGATATCTGCCTCGTTCGCGAGATGGACGCCTTGATGAAGGTGACGATCGTCAGATGGAGTACCCGGTTAGAGCACACACACCACTTAGATGGGGATAAACCTTCTTTTGTTTAGAGGTTATCCTATTAGATGCACTCGGGTAGGGGAGTAGATTACGTTTATGTTTTAGGTTGTATTTCCCTTGTACTGAATTAAGTCCCACACTTATAAGTGGGCAAGTTATATATATATGAGATTATATTCAGTGATGTTCATGATGTGCCTTATGTTATGATGATTGTAAGACGATTGTTTTACTTTGCATGGTTTACCGCTTATCGCATCACGCGGCTCTCACTTTTATTTCAAAAAAAAAATTACCCGTATTTTCCGCTAAGTAATTCAAAGTTAAATGAGAACTATGAAGTAACAGACTAATGATTAACCTAAATATGTTCTAGAGTATTGGGTTAAAAATTAGGATGTTACATAGGGCAGAATCTCTAACTTGTATTTACGGGGTTCTAGAACTTACGTTTTAGACCCTTTCTCGGTTCCGTTTTCGCCGAAGGCACTATCTATTAAATCTAAATCAATCTTGAGGCATTCCTATGCTTAAGGATTAATTATTAATCATGTTTACCATGTTGTAAGGGTGCTGGACAGAATCTAGAAAATTAAATGTTCTAAGAGTTCTACATTTGCATTTTTACGGTTTTCTAGTTACTAGTTTCCCCGTAGGTGCTAGAATTCGATTCTAATCCAAATGATACCAAGTTTGTCATGTCTAAACAATCTAAATCTGATTATGTTCCCATTAAAACAGTTTGGATTAGTTCCATAAACAAATGGGTCAAAACTATGTTAAATTCTAGCTTTACGGTATTTCTAGTTAGCTAGTTTCTTACCTATCATGCATAGGTTCGCTTCTACATCATCACATGATATTTTCACACATTCCAACACATCAAAACATCATCATACAGCATCACACTCATCACATCAGAACCGAAAATATTTAACTTAAATGAGAGAGTTAAATTGACATTTCTAGGTACATAAGTTAACTAGTTTCTCTCGGAATCGATCTAGAACTTCTGAAACTCTTTGCAAAACATTTTAATTCATCAAGAGGCTAAGTGAAGCCTTAGGTCACTGACCAAAACATATTCCATCCCCTAAAAGATAATAAAATCACAACTTGTGATGACATAACCTTATAAAGATTTGTAAAGCTTTAGGGAAAACTTAAAACATAGACTATTGGTCCTAGTAGCTAGATGAAAACTCATTGCAAGTCCATCATCACTACTTGGGCGAAATTATGCATTCAAGGAATACATTCACATTTAACTTTATCTTGGAATGAAATGGGCAAGTCTTTGAGCTCTAGGTTCTTAAGTTACGACATAAACTAAACGTGCTCATGCTTTTCATTTTTAATCTTGCTTACAAAGTAAAGCGATGACTTAAATTTAAATATGCAAGGCATAAACTTAAACGTGCAAGCTTGAAAGTAAATATGCACGAGGCATAAAGTTAAACGTGCAAGCTTGAAGGTAAATATGCATGGTTCAATTCTTTATTTTAGTGCTCTTGGCCCAACAACAATCGACTTTAAGGCCAAAATAGATAGGCATTCGAGAAATTAATTAGGTGGTAATGCAAGTTCAATTCTTTATTTTAGTGCTCTAGGCCCAACAACAATCGACTTTAAGGCCGAAATAGAAAGGCTTCGAGAATTAAATTAAGTGATGATACAAGTTCCATTTTAATCTTTATGTTCTTAAGTGATAGCTAGAAAGTAAAGGTGCATAACAAGAATGTAAACATGAGTGCAAGCATAAGATAAATTATGCAAGTTCATTTCATCTCTCTAGAGTTCTTAACAAGACTTTAAAGGAACTTAAACCATAACCCAAACTCATCCAACAAGGTAAAGTCAAGCTTAGAGTTCTTGAAACTCAACATAATATTTTTAGGAAATCAAACCATGAAGCTTAGAAAATTTAAGGAAATGACCGAAATCATCAAGAAGAAAAGGAACATTTTAAAACTCTAGAGTTCATGATCTTGGTGATATATTAACACCAACATCACGAGTCCTCATCATTGAGTTCATAGAGCCATTTAAAAACATCATCAAAGCTAAAGTTCTTAAGAGTTCAAGAAAAGAAAAACTAAAAATATTTTTGCTCAAGAACAAAGATCAAGCTCTAGAGTTTGTTTCAAGTGATGAACATCATCATGAAACTCTCATCATCAAGCTCTCATTCCTTTGTTCTCCAAGGCCTATGGCCGAAAATGAAAAGGAAAAAGGAGTGGAAATGAAGTTCTAAAGAGAAACAAGAGAAACTATGAACATCAAGCTTGAAACAAGAACTTTAAAGAAAAGAATACATGAAAGAAAATCCCTACTTGGTGTGATGAACTTGAAGATGGAAGAAGAAGATGAAGAAGATGAAGAACTTGAAGAACTCCAAGAACTTGAAGAACACAAAAACTTTGAGAGAAAAAGAAAAGCTTTGAGAGTTCCTAAACTTAGCAAATGATCTAAAAGTGGTGCAAGCTCCTCAAGGCATTCTATTTATAGAGAAATGAAACAAATGGAGAGAGCTCATGGGTGAAGAGGTTTCGGCCATGAGGGTGCAGATTGGAGGCTTTCCATGAGTTCCATGAGGTGAGATAATGTGTTCTTGAGGTATGGTGAGGTATGGTTCAAAGCATGGTGAGGTATGGCTCAAGCATGGTTCTTTGAGTGAGAAAATAATTTAATATGTGTGGTAATTGGAGAAAGATGGCCGAATATGCATCAGCCCATGGGGGAGGTTTCTTTGCATTTTAATTGTGGTTTAGAGTTGTGTTTAGATGTATCTTTGATTATGCTTAAGATTAGGAATTTGTAAGAAAGTGTTTAGGTAAGGTAAATGGGTAATTAAGGTGGTCTAGACACAATTAAGGAGTGGTCTTGCACCATTAGTGAGTTAAATCCTCAATTTAGAGTCTAAACAACTCTAGACACATTTCCTTGATTTAAGGAATTGGAAAGAGAAAACACTATTCAAGATTCCAAGACTAGGAGTCTTGAGTTCTAGAAAGGGATTTAATGTTTAATCTAAGCAATTTTAGGTTCTAATTAACTTTAATAAATTATTTTGACTCTAGATTAATTAGGGAAATAAATTAATCTTCGTTTAGAGCCTAATATTGCTTAGGTTTGCTTAATTACGTCATTAAGCTCAAAAACACCATTCTAGGGCAAAATCGTAATTTTTCTTCAAAAGCTGCTCAGGACCACCGGGACTTGAACAGAGACCACTAGCCACATGAAAACATGTTTTTAAAGCTCTGGGGAAAGTTCCGG